>CM057136.1:3562171-4204087 GCA_029964075.1 Patiria pectinifera | reverse complement strand
AGCCTGGCCTGGCCTGGCCTGGCCTGGCCTGGCCTGGCCTGGCCTGGCCTGGCCTGGCCTGGCCTGGCCTGGCCTGGCCTGGCCTGGCCTGGCCTGGCCTGGCCTGGCCTGGCCTGGCCTGGCCTGGCCTGGCCTGGCCTGGCCTGGCCTGGCCTGGCCTGGCCTGGCCTGGCCTGGCCTGGCCTGGCCTGGCCTGGCCTGGCCTGGCCTGGCCTGGCCTGGCCTGGCCTGGCCTGGCCTGGCCTGGCCTGGCCTGGCCTGGCCTGGCCTGGCCTGGCCTGGCCTGGCCTGGCCTGGCCTGGCCTGGCCTGGCCTAGCCTGGCCTGGCCTGGCCTGGCCTGGCCTGGCCTGGCCTGGCCTGGCCTGGCCTGGCCTGGCCTGGCCTGGCCTGGCCTGGCCTGGCCCTGGCCTGGCCTGGCCTGGCCTGGCCTGGCCTGGCCTGGCCCTGGCCTGGCCTGGCCTGGCCTGGCCTGGCCTGGCCTGGCCTGGCCTGGCCTGGCCTGGCCTGGCCTGGCCTGGCCTGGCCTGGCCTGGCCTGGCCTGGCCTGGCCTGGCCTGGCCTGGCCTGGCCTGGCCTGGCCTGGCCTGGCCTGGCCTGGCCTGGCCCTGGCCTGGCCTGGCCTGGCCTGGCCTGGCCTGGCCTGGCCCTGGCCTGGCCTGGCCTGGCCTGGCCTGGCCTGGCTGGCCTGGCCTGGCCTGGCCTGGCCTGGCCTGGCCTGGCCTGGCCTGGCCTGGCCTGGCCTGGCCTGGCCCTGGCCTGGCCTGGCCTGGCCTGGCCTGGCCTGGCCTGGCCTGGCCTGGCCTGGCCTGGCCTGGCCTGGCCTGGCCTGGCCTGGCCTGGCCCTGGCCTGGCCTGGCCTGGCCTGGCCTGGCCTGGCCTGGCCTGGCCTGGCCTGGCCTGGCCCTGGCCTGGCCTGGCCTGGCCTGGCCTGGCCTGGCCTGGCCTGGCCTGGCCTGGCCTGGCCTGGCCTGGCCTGGCCTGGCCTGGCCTGGCCTGGCCTGGCCTGGCCTGGCTGGCCTGGCCTGGCCTGGCCTGGCCTGGCCTGGCCTGGCCTGGCCTGGCCTGGCCTGGCCTGGCCTGGCCTGGCCTGGCCTGGCCCTGGCCTGGCCTGGCCTGGCCTGGCCTGGCCTGGCCTGGCCTGGCCTGGCCTGGCCTGGCCTGGCCTGGCCTGGCCTGGCCTGGCCTGGCCTGGCCTGGCCTGGCCTGGCCTGGCCTGGCCTGGCCTGGCCTGGCCTGGCCTGGCCTGGCCTGGCCTGGCCTGGCCTGGCCCTGGCCTGGCCTGGCCTGGCCTGGCCTGGCCTGGCCTGGCCTGGCCTGGCCTGGCCTGGCCTGGCCTGGCCTGGCCTGGCCTGGCCTGGCCTGGCCTGGCCTGGCCTGGCCTGGCCTGGCCTGGCCTGGCCTGGCCTGGCCTGGCCTGGCCTGGCCTGGCCCTGGCCTGGCCTGGCCTGGCCTGGCCTGGCCTGGCCTGGCCTGGCCTGGCCTGGCCTGGCCTGGCCTGGCCTGGCCTGGCCTGGCCTGGCCTGGCCTGGCCTGGCCTGGCCTGGCCTGGCCTGGCCTGGCCTGGCCTGGCCTGGCCTGGCCTGGCCTGGCCTGGCCTGGCCTGGCCTGGCCTGGCCTGGCCTGGCCTGGCCTGGCCTGGCCTGGCCTGGCCTGGCCTGGCCTGGCCTGGCCTGGCCTGGCCTGGCCTGGCCTGGCCTGGCCTGGCCTGGCCTGGCCTGGCCTGGCTGGCCTGGCCTGGCCTGGCCTGGCCTGGCCTGGCCTGGCCTGGCCTGGCCTGGCCTGGCCTGGCCTGGCCTGGCCTGGCCTGGCCTGGCCTGGCCTGGCCTGGCCTGGCCTGGCCTGGCCTGGCCTGGCCTGGCCTGGCCCTGGCCTGGCCTGGCCTGGCCTGGCCTGGCCTGGCCTGGCCTGGCCTGGCCCTGGCCTGGCCTGGCCTGGCCTGGCCTGGCCTGGCCTGGCCTGGCCTGGCCTGGCCTGGCCTGGCCTGGCCTGGCCTGGCCTGGCCTGGCCTGGCCTGGCCTGGCCTGGCCTGGCCTGGCCTGGCCTGGCCTGGCCTGGCCTGGCCTGGCCTGGCCTGGCCTGGCCTGGCCTGGCCTGGCCTGGCCTGGCCTGGCCTGGCCTGGCCTGGCCTGGCCTGGCCTGGCCTGGCCTGGCTGGCCTGGCCTGGCCTGGCCTGGCCTGGCCTGGCCTGGCCTGGCCTGGCCTGGCCTGGCCTGGCCTGGCCTGGCCTGGCCTGGCCTGGCCTGGCCTGGCCTGGCCTGGCCTGGCCTGGCCTGGCCTGGCCTGGCCTGGCCTGGCCTGGCCTGGCCTGGCCTGGCCTGGCCTGGCCTGGCCTGGCCTGGCCTGGCCTGGCCTGGCCTGGCCTGGCCCTGGCCTGGCCTGGCCTGGCCTGGCCTGGCCTGGCCTGGCCTGGCCTGGCCTGGCCTGGCCTGGCCTGGCCTGGCCTGGCCTGGCCTGGCCTGGCCTGGCCTGGCCTGGCCTGGCCCTGGCCTGGCCTGGCCTGGCCTGGCCTGGCCTGGCCTGGCCTGGCCTGGCCTGGCCTGGCCTGGCCTGGCCTGGCCTGGCCTGGCCTGGCCTGGCCTGGCCTGGCCTGGCCTGGCCTGGCCTGGCCTGGCCTGGCCTGGCCTGGCCTGGCCTGGCCTGGCCTGGCCTGGCCTGGCCTGGCCTGGCCTGGCCTGGCCTGGCCTGGCCTGGCCTGGCCTGGCCTGGCCTGGCCTGGCCTGGCCCTGGCCTGGCCTGGCCTGGCCTGGCCTGGCCTGGCCTGGCCTGGCCTGGCCTGGCCTGGCCTGGCCTGGCCTGGCCTGGCCTGGCCTGGCCTGGCCTGGCCTGGCCTGGCCTGGCCTGGCCTGGCCTGGCCTGGCCTGGCCTGGCCTGGCCTGGCCTGGCCTGGCCTGGCCTGGCCTGGCCTGGCCTGGCCTGGCCTGGCCTGGCCTGGCCTGGCCTGGCCTGGCCTGGCCTGGCCTGGCCTGGCCTGGCCTGGCCTGGCCCTGGCCTGGCCTGGCCTGGCCTGGCCTGGCCTGGCCTGGCCTGGCCTGGCCTGGCCTGGCCTGGCCTGGCCTGGCCTGGCCTGGCCTGGCCTGGCCTGGCCTGGCCTGGCCTGGCCTGGCCTGGCCTGGCCTGGCCTGGCCTGGCCTGGCCTGGCCTGGCCTGGCCTGGCCTGGCCTGGCCTGGCCTGGCCTGGCCTGGCCTGGCCTGGCCCTGGCCTGGCCTGGCCTGGCCTGGCCTGGCCTGGCCTGGCCTGGCCTGGCCCTGGCCTGGCCTGGCCTGGCCTGGCCTGGCCTGGCCTGGCCTGGCCTGGCCTGGCCTGGCCTGGCCTGGCCTGGCCTGGCCTGGCCTGGCCTGGCCTGGCCTGGCCTGGCCTGGCCTGGCCTGGCCTGGCCTGGCCTGGCCTGGCCTGGCCTGGCCTGGCCTGGCCTGGCCTGGCCTGGCCTGGCCTGGCCTGGCCTGGCCTGGCCTGGCCTGGCCTGGCCTGGCCTGGCCTGGCCTGGCCTGGCCTGGCCTGGCCTGGCCTGGCCTGGCCTGGCCTGGCCTGGCCTGGCCTGGCCTGGCCTGGCCTGGCCTGGCCTGGCCTGGCCTGGCCTGGCCTGGCCTGGCCTGGCCTGGCCTGGCCTGGCCTGGCCTGGCCTGGCCTGGCCTGGCCTGGCCTGGCCTGGCCTGGCCTGGCCTGGCCTGGCCTGGCCTGGCCTGGCCTGGCCTGGCCTGGCCTGGCCTGGCCTGGCCTGGCCTGGCCTGGCCTGGCCTGGCCTGGCCTGGCCTGGCCTGGCCTGGCCTGGCCTGGCCTGGCCTGGCCTGGCCTGGCCTGGCCTGGCCTGGCCTGGCCTGGCCTGGCCTGGCCTGGCCTGGCCTGGCCTGGCCTGGCCTGGCCTGGCCTGGCCTGGCCTGGCCTGGCCTGGCCCTGGCCTGGCCTGGCCTGGCCTGGCCTGGCCTGGCCTGGCCTGGCCCTGGCCTGGCCTGGCCTGGCCTGGCCTGGCCTGGCCTGGCCTGGCCTGGCCTGGCCTGGCCTGGCCTGGCCTGGCCTGGCCTGGCCTGGCCTGGCCTGGCCTGGCCTGGCCTGGCCTGGCCTGGCCTGGCCTGGCCTGGCCTGGCCTGGCCTGGCTGGCCTGGCCTGGCCTGGCCTGGCCTGGCCTGGCCTGGCCTGGCCTGGCCTGGCCTGGCCTGGCCTGGCCTGGCCTGGCCTGGCCTGGCCTGGCCTGGCCTGGCCTGGCCTGGCCTGGCCTGGCCTGGCCTGGCCTGGCCTGGCCTGGCCTGGCCTGGCCTGGCCTGGCCTGGCCTGGCCTGGCCTGGCCTGGCCTGGCCTGGCCTGGCCTGGCCTGGCCTGGCCTGGCCTGGCCTGGCCTGGCCTGGCCTGGCCTGGCCTGGCCTGGCCTGGCCTGGCCTGGCCTGGCCTGGCCTGGCCTGGCCTGGCCTGGCCTGGCCTGGCCTGGCCTGGCCTGGCCTGGCCTGGCCTGGCCTGGCCTGGCCTGGCCTGGCCTGGCCTGGCCTGGCCTGGCCTGGCCTGGCCTGGCCTGGCCTGGCCCTGGCCTGGCCTGGCCTGGCCTGGCCTGGCCTGGCCTGGCCTGGCCTGGCCTGGCCTGGCCTGGCCTGGCCTGGCCTGGCCTGGCCTGGCCTGGCCTGGCCTGGCCTGGCCTGGCCTGGCCTGGCCTGGCCTGGCCTGGCCTGGCCTGGCCTGGCCTGGCCTGGCCTGGCCTGGCCTGGCCTGGCCTGGCCTGGCCTGGCCTGGCCTGGCCTGGCCTGGCCTGGCCTGGCCTGGCCTGGCCTGGCCTGGCCTGGCCTGGCCTGGCCTGGCCTGGCCTGGCCTGGCCTGGCCTGGCCTGGCCTGGCCTGGCCTGGCCTGGCCTGGCCTGGCCTGGCCTGGCCTGGCCTGGCCTGGCCTGGCCTGGCCTGGCCTGGCCTGGCCTGGCCTGGCCTGGCCTGGCCTGGCCTGGCCTGGCCTGGCCTGGCCTGGCCTGGCCTGGCCTGGCCTGGCCTGGCCTGGCCTGGCCTGGCCTGGCCTGGCCTGGCCTGGCCTGGCCTGGCCTGGCCTGGCCTGGCCTGGCCTGGCCTGGCCTGGCCTGGCCTGGCCTGGCCTGGCCTGGCCTGGCCTGGCCTGGCCTGGCCTGGCCTGGCCTGGCCTGGCCTGGCCTGGCCTGGCCTGGCCTGGCCTGGCCTGGCCTGGCCTGGCCTGGCCTGGCCTGGCCTGGCCTGGCCTGGCCTGGCCTGGCCTGGCCTGGCCTGGCCTGGCCTGGCCTGGCCTGGCCTGGCCTGGCCTGGCCTGGCCTGGCCTGGCCTGGCCTGGCCTGGCCTGGCCTGGCCTGGCCTGGCCTGGCCTGGCCTGGCCTGGCCTGGCCTGGCCTGGCCTGGCCTGGCCTGGCCTGGCCTGGCCTGGCCTGGCCTGGCCTGGCCTGGCCTGGCCTGGCCTGGCCTGGCCTGGCCTGGCCTGGCCTGGCCTGGCCTGGCCTGGCCTGGCCTGGCCTGGCCTGGCCTGGCCTGGCCTGGCCTGGCCTGGCCTGGCCTGGCCTGGCCTGGCCTGGCCTGGCCTGGCCTGGCCTGGCCTGGCCTGGCCTGGCCTGGCCTGGCCTGGCCTGGCCTGGCCTGGCCTGGCCTGGCCTGGCCTGGCCTGGCCTGGCCTGGCCTGGCCTGGCCTGGCCTGGCCTGGCCTGGCCTGGCCTGGCCTGGCCTGGCCTGGCCTGGCCTGGCCTGGCCTGGCCTGGCCTGGCCTGGCCTGGCCTGGCCTGGCCTGGCCTGGCCTGGCCTGGCCTGGCCCTGGCCTGGCCTGGCCTGGCCTGGCCTGGCCTGGCCTGGCCTGGCCTGGCCTGGCCTGGCCTGGCCTGGCCTGGCCTGGCCTGGCCTGGCCTGGCCTGGCCTGGCCTGGCCTGGCCTGGCCTGGCCTGGCCTGGCCTGGCCTGGCCTGGCCTGGCCTGGCCTGGCCTGGCCTGGCCTGGCTGGCCTGGCCTGGCCTGGCCTGGCCTGGCCTGGCCTGGCCTGGCCTGGCCTGGCCTGGCCTGGCCTGGCCTGGCCTGGCCTGGCCCTGGCCTGGCCTGGCCTGGCCTGGCCTGGCCTGGCCTGGCCTGGCCTGGCCTGGCCTGGCCTGGCCTGGCCTGGCCTGGCCTGGCCTGGCCTGGCCTGGCCTGGCCTGGCCTGGCCTGGCCTGGCCTTCTTTTTCTTCCTCTTCATGGCTTAATTCTTACCCTTCTTAGGCCATAACTCGACAATATCCGTCTTATTAATACTGCGCGATATTGTACCATTTATTGAACAACAGTTTAAAAAGTACACAAGCTTGTCATCTTTCGTCACAATAGCATCAATTTTTGCATTCAAAACAGACTGAGTATTCTTCATCAACTGACAAACATTTTCCTCATAACTCTTTCACAAAACCACCAAACGTGTACTTTCCATTTCCAAACACAATAATGAGCATTTGCGGAAACATTACACAAGCAGAGTATCATCCAGCCATTATCTTTGTTTGGCCCAAAAAGTGTACCAAATGCAATTGATGACAAAATTTGTTACCGAGAAAAAAACGTGCACTTTTGTATACGTGTTAGTTTAGTGTGAACCACAACTTGCACGTATACAAAAGTGCAACTGTTTTCGGTGTCATTTTATCCTAAATTGTATTAATTCGTACACATTATCACTCTTTTGGGCATAAGAAAGAGTATGGCTGGAATGATAAGGAATTTCTGTACTGATTAGTCGTTAGTTGAGCGAGAGGTGCTCAGTAGTTTTTTGAGTTAAAAAAAGGATTGAAAGTTGGGGACTTTCTTTTTTGGTTGAGTGTAGTTACATTTAAAGTTCTGATGGAGAGACTAAACACATTATCAGGGAAGATTGGGTTTGGCAGAGTGACTGTCCTCACAACGAAATCTTAACAAAGTACTGTATTTCAACCAAAATGTTGCCCGTTGGGAAGCTTTTAAGAAGCTAAAGCAGTTTCATCCCCTCCCGCCAAAAAAATTAATGGAACAACACATAATTAATTACGCTAGATATTATTTTTAGCACTCTACCCAAACAAACCAAATTTCGCAACGCTTTAAGGAAGTCACAGTCCAGAAAATAATCATTTCCAGACTTCAAAACGTCTCAGGTCAGTTATTATAGCCATGATCAGTGAATGGTAGGAATTTGTATTGTGATGCTTTCGTGGGTGCTTTGTGTTAGGATCCATATAAATACGCTCCAATTTTCGAACCAGTCATCCGCTTGACAACAGAAACAGCAGCGGCGGGTGCCTTCAGTTCACAGCTATTGCAGCGCTACCCTCGTCATGTTGACTACGACTTCCTTTGCTAAAGGGCGAACCTGTTGTAAAGACCGTAAGCTCCCTCTTGCACTTTGGGACTCTTTTGTTTGTCATTAACTCGGTAACATAAAAAAGTTAACATTTTGTGATGATGACTGGGAATTATTTTTCTTCTATTTCGAGCTCAATGGTTATGACCTTAATTGGGCATGTCAGGGTCGGCATTGACGATTACATTTGATGGTGGTAACATAGACTAGTTTTTATTGTCGCAATGTTTTTGGTTTGCCACGGTTTCCGTAAATTTATTACAATCTTTTTATGTTATGATATTATGATCAAATATTGGAATGTGTTTTCTTCATTCATTGTCTCCCATTAAAAGTGACTTTCGTTCGAATCGGAATTTTAATTAATACACTTTTGTGCACACCTCCTGGATTGTCCTAGATCTTTGAACGACACCAGTGGTGAGTCTGCATTCCTCCAGAAGCACGGGCTTCAGCTTGGTTTCCAGCGCTGCATGGACATATGGGGACGCCAAGTCAACTGTAGCAAATTCAGAAAGTGAGTATTGTTTTGGATGGCGTTTAAATCTTACCTTCTCGTATATACAAAATTGAAGAAAATCGCTAAATAAGTTAATTCCTCGTGTACATCATCTACAATTTTAGTTTAAGGAAATTGCAGTATGATGAAGGACACTCCGTATTTTCTCGTCATGCAACAATTTCTTACAAAAGAGGGCGCGCTATACAAACACTGCTCACCACGCTGATCCGACGTACGTCTGGCCGTTCGTTATGTAAACTACACTTATTGAAAATTGACAAGAACCGCCAAATAATGAATGTAATATATTGAAGGATATTGACGTGTCAGGGTGCACACCTGTTAATAGGCCTAAACCCATCCGCCGAGCTCATTAAAAACAGTTATACCCTCAAAATATTCTGTATTAGAGAGTTCTGAGAGCCGTAAAATTGGGGAATTCAAAAAATATCGCAATGAACCACTAGCCCAGACTACGGACTTCCAATTCTGAGCAATTTGGATGCAATGGAGCTCGAAAGTGGCGCTATTTTTTCATGTGGTAGAGGGATCGTTTTTCAAGATGGCTACTTTTTTCCGCTTTGGGAAAAATAGGGGTCGTCTTCTTTGGGTAAGAATTTCACGAAAAGTCAATAACGGGTCAACCCACCAAATGAAATGACATTTTGATCACCATTTTTGTGTGCAGCTTAAATACATGTGAGAGTTCTGAGTATTTTATCAAAGAATTTAGAAGTATGGGCATTTAGCAATAGTGTCTATGGGAATTTTAATACACTGTTGCACCCGTAAGGACATTCCGTATTTTCTCGTCATTTCAACACAGTTGTTGTGAAATTGGGAACTCAAGATAAACACATTGTATTGCAATGACATTTCCTGTAATATTTCGTCATGGTATTTGACACCAAACTCTAGAATCTTGACAGGAACCGCCGAAATATGAATGTAATATAATTTAGAGAAATGGCAGTGTGAAGGACACTCCGTATTTTATCGTCATGCAACATTTTTTTAACAAAAGAGGGCGCGCTATACAACCACTGGGAATTTTAATTCACTGTTGCACCCGTAAGGACACTCCACATTTTCTCGTCATGTCAACACAGTTATTGTGAAATTGGGAACTCAAGATAAACACATTGTATTGCAATGAAATTTCTTGTAATATTTCGTCATGGTATATGACATGAAAATCTAGAAATTTGACAGGAACCACCGAAGAATGAATATAATATAATTTAAGGAAATTGCAGTACGAAGGACACTCCGTATTTTCTCGTCATGTCAACACAGTTATTGTCAAATTGGGAACTCAAGAAAAACACATTGTATTGCAATGAAATTTCGTGTAATAGTTCGTCATGGAATTTGACACGAAATTCTAGAAACTTGACAGGAACCGCCGAAGAATGAATGTAATATAATTTAAGAACTATTTATGTGATGCGCCCTCTATTATAGTGGTCTCGATCTCTAATTGCACCAAAATTCAATTGAATCCATTTTGTATTTCTTGTCATCGGAAACGAGGTTGAAGAAATACACGTTATATTAAACTGAATTTTTGCACACTCATTTGTTATGATGTTTGACATCAAAAGATTTAATTTCATAAAAAAACGTCAAATAGTCAAGATATGATAACCGTAACAATACAGGGTTTTATTTGCGACAAGTACAATCCTAATGGAAGTCAACATGGATTTTTAACGTTTAAAACACTAGATTGTTACGATCATATTATATTTATAGCTCCACGGTTTCTCACGCCATTCAAACTACTTCTGCTACACATCGTGAAAACTAAATGCACCAAATTTCAATTTAATCCATTTTGTATTTCTTGAGTAGTTCATCGGAAACGAGGTTGTTCTTTTTGTTCAGTTGTGCAGCATCTGTGTTGATGCGTTGTTGAGACCACTATTTATGTGGCGCGCCCTCTATTATAGTGGTCTCGATCTCCACCACCAAACTCGATTTGGGGCCAACAACTCAAGAAAAACACGTTACATTCAACTGAATTTTCGCATACTCATTTGTCATGATGTTTGACATCAAAAGATTTAATTTCATACAAAAACGTCAAATAGTCAAGATATGATGACCGTAACAATGCAGGGTTTTATTTGCGACAAGTACAATCCTAACGGAAGTCAACATGGATTTTTAACGTTTAAAACACTAGATTGTTACGATCATATTGTATTTATAATCGCCAAAAAAAATTAATGGAACAGTACAGAATTAATTACCCAAGATATTATTTTTGGCACTCTAACCAAATAAACCAAATTTCTCAACGCTTTAAGGGTATTACAGTCGAGAAAATAAATCCTTTTCAGACTTCAAAACGGCTAAGTTTAGTTACAGGCATGGTCAGTGAATGGTAGGAATTTGCATTGTGATGCTCTAGTGGGTGCTTTGTGTTTAAAATCCATAAAAATACGCTCCATTACCGAACCTGTCATCTGCTTGACAACAACAGCAACGCCACGTGCCTTCAGCTCACAGCTATTGCAGTGTCACCCTCGTCGTGTTGACTACGACTTCCTTTGCTAAAGGGCGAACCTGTTGTACAGACCGTAAGTTCCTTCTTGTAATTTGGGACTCTTTCGTTTGTCATAACTCGGGGACATAAAATAACAGTTCACATTTTGTGATTATGACTGAGAATTGTTTTTCTTCTATTTCGAGCTCAATTGTTATGATCATAAATGGGCATGTCAGGGTCGGCATTGACGATTACATTGATGGTGGGAACATAGTCTAGTTTTTATTGTCGCAATGTTTTTGGTTTACCACGGTATCTTTAAATTTGTTACAATCTTTTTATGTTATAATATCATGATCAAATATTGGAATGTGTTTTCTTCATTCATTTTCTGCAATTAAAAGTGACTTTCCTTTGAATCGGACTTTTCGCAATTAATACACTATTTTGCACACCTCCTGGATTGTCCTAGATCATTTGCAACGACACCAGAGGTGATTCTGCATTCCTCCAGAAGCTTCAAGCCAGCACGGGCTTCAGCTTGGTTTCCAGCGCTGCATGGACATTTGGGGACGCCAAGTCAATTGTAGCAAATTCTGAAAGTGAGTATTATTTTGGATGGTGTTTAAATCTTACCTTCTCGTATATACAAAACTGAAGAAAATTGCTCAAAAAGTTAATTCCTCGTGTACATCATCTACAATTTTAGTTTGACTCCATAGGAAAACAACATAATTATTATGGATCTAAAGTGGGACCTTTTTACACTTAGTAGTGCACCCTCTGTTGGAAGAAATAGATGACAGCAAAAAAAGGAGTTTGTTTACACGTTGTAGTTTTTAGTGTGGCATTTATTTTGTCTTAAGGTTCCTGTCATTTTTTTTTTTCAAAACTGTTTTGTTATACATCATGAATAATTATTGGACGAAATTTCAGTTCAATTCAACGCGCTTTCCTTTAGGTATCGGCACCATTAACAAAGAGTGGATATTTTTTGTTCAAGATTTCAGTCTGTTTTTTTTCTTCAATCTTTACATTGCGACTAAATACTCAACAAAATTTCCTTCAAAAGTAATTCCAATTAACAAAGTTTTTTCACGATAAAAATACTGCTTTCTTCAATCATATAAGAATAAAATTTTCCAAAGATTCCCTGCAATTTTCAATCATGTTGCGTCAAATATCACGGCCAGTAATGCGACGCAATTTTAATCATATGGGATGCGTTATTCTGCAATATTATCTCAACAAAGAGTGTAGTATTTTTGTCAAATGGGTACATTGTGACACACATTAACGGACGTCTTCCTTTTTTGCAAGAAATTGAAGGAAGCAATCATGGTGTACGTATACAGGGTGTTTCAAAAAAAAAGGAAACCCAATTTCAAAGAATGAGTATGGACTTACGATATGTTTACTGGCTATAAAACTGGTATCATCTGAAAGCGTAATCTCTATGCTTTTCAATGATACCGTGTTTAGGTTTTTTGAGTCATGCATCACTGAGCATCATTGTCTTGAAAACTGAATGCAAAAATGCACTTGGTTCACTTTCATAAAAAAACCCACTGGGTACGGTGTGCCTATTGTTACGGAAATGTCTTTGAAATGGCTTGAATGTCAATTCTCGGGAAAATGGCAGATTGTTTTGAACGTGGCTTGGTCAAAACGAGAATTGATGACAAACAAAATCCAGCTTTGAAACCAACCCGACTTGTTTTTTTTATTTCTTCTGATGCACCCGTGTTATCTTCTTGAATACTTATTCCCATGCACACCATGCCTATTGTGTTTGACATGAAAGTGAACCAACTGCAATTTTGCATCCAGTTTTGAAGACAATGATGCTCAGTGATGCAAAGCCCTGGAAAACTAAACAAGGTATCATTGAAAAGCATAGAGATTACGCTTTTATATGAAAGCGGTTTCACAGCCAGTAAACATTTAGTCTGTCCATACTTGTTCTTCAAAGTTGGGTTTCCTTTTTATTGAAACACCCTGTATAGCGTCGACACTTTTTGCTTTATTGTCGTGTATTTTTTTCCTACGAGGTTTCCGTCCAGGTATTTTTTATGTCATTACGTGACGACTAATTATCGACTGATATGTTCAAATATCTATTATTCTGGAGTAATTGTATCCATAGATAGCATTTCACTTTCATTCAATTATTATAAAGTTACTTTAATTCCCAATTAATTGTTTTTGCGATTAAAACACTAAATTGTCTTTAAATGGCATTACATTATTATATTCTTCTTCGGTTCCTGTCAAGTTTCTTACTTTCTGTGTCAAAAAAGCGATGAGCTATTCTGCAATAATTGTCTCTAGAAAGAGTGATTTATTTTTGTTCAATAAAAAGTGACTTTCGTTATGAATTTGTCATGATTTTTATAAATCATATTAAATTTATTCCGCAATGGCTTTCATCAATTTTCAAACTTGTGTAAAATATAATGGGCAATAAACGGGACGCAATTTTCATTAAATGCGATGTGTTTTGCAGTCATTATGTCTTAAAAAAAACCATGTTTTATTGTTCGCAGATTGTCATCTGCATTATACAAAAATCTTATAGGTGCTGACCTGTCCAATGTTTGTGTAGGACGCCCTCTTTTGGAAGAAATCGACGGTAGCAAAAGCTACGTACGGAGCGTCCAAACACTTGTTTTATTGTCTTTTATTTTTTCTTCCAAGGTTTCCGTCGGGTTTTTGTGTGTGTCAGTACATCATGACTAATTATTGTCAAGTATTCATATCAATACAATTTATTGGGGGGGGGGGATATTGTCTCTATAAATAGTGTTTTACGTTTTTCAATTCAATGTGACTTCAATTTGCAATCAATTTTTGGGGGGTTTGAATTTTTCCACGGTTCTTGTCAATTTAAGTTACTTAGTGGGTTTGAGGATTCATTGTGGCTTATTACAAAAGAAATTGATGGCTGATCCCATTCCCAGTAGTTAAGTCAACTTTACTGTAACATAAACAACAACCTTGATTTACAGACAATAACTCAAGATATATCCGTTACATTAAAATGATATTTCATACGCTTATTAAACATGATTTGTGACCCCTTTCTGTTGAATTTGAACATTTTGAAGAAGAATCGTCGAATAGTTAAATAATAAAACATTGCAATGTACTGTATTAAGCGCGTAAAATACCAGGCGATTCTAAGTCTACTTTCCTAAAACAAAAGAACACACTTGGTTTCCAGACAATATCAAGACAAATTCGTTGCACTAATTTGACATTTCATACGTTAATTACACTTTGGACCGCTTTCTGTTGAACTTGAGGAATAACCGTCAAACAATAAAAAAAAATGTAAACAAAGCAATGTATATTCTAAAGCGCGTACAATACTATGCGAATTTAATTCAACTTTACATAACAAAAAAAACACACTTGATTTACAGACAATTATTATCTCAAGAAATATCCGTTGCATTAAGATGGCATTTCATGCGCTTATTAAACATGATATGCGGACCCCTTTTCTGATGAATTTGAAGAACAATCGTCAAACAGTTAAAATAATATATACAATTAAATGCAGATTATAAAGCACGTAAAATACCAAGCGAATTTAAGTCAACTTTACTATAACAAAACAACATACATGTACTTGGTTTCCAGACAAAAACTCAAGAAATACTTTTTGCAATGAATTGCAATTTTGTATATTGATAAAACGTGATATCTAATACAAGTCTGTTGAAATTGTAGACAAATCGTCATCAAAAAACCCATTATAAACAAAGCAATGTGGTGAAATAAGCGGGTAAAAATACCAGGCGATTTTCGGTAAACTTTACTATTTCCAGACAATGAATCAAGAAGTATTCGTTTAAATTGACATATGACACGCTTAATAAACATGATATGTGACTCCTTTCTGTTTAATTTGAAGAGGAATCGATCAACAGTTAAAATAATATCAAACAGAGCAATGTAGGATTGCTAAGCGCGTAAACTACCAGGCGATTTGAAGTCAACTTTTCTGTAACATTAACAACCAACTTGATTTCCAGACAATAACTCAAGATTTATCCCGTACCTTAAAATGACATTGAATCCACTTATTAAACATGATATATGACCCCTTACTGTTGAATTTCAAGAATAATCGTCAAATAGTTAAAATAATATTAACCAGTGACGCACCCAGGATTTGGTTTTAGGGCGGGGGGGGGGCTCAAAATATGTCTGTTTACAAAATACAGTTTTGTTTGTTTTTGTTTTCAAAAATTTTGCACAAATTTTTTGGCCGCAGAAAAAATGGTGTTTTTTTTAGGGGCGGCCTATTTTGACGTTAGTGGCGCCACTGACACCCCTATTAAACTACTCGAAAACAGGCCACATTAATAATCTCCAAGGCCAAAATCGTGGGACTAAAGAGTTCTGAGTATTTTTAAAAGATTTTATAACAATTATTTCTTTTCAAAGAGCGGGCGCGCTACACAAACACTGCTCACCATGCTCCGACGTCTGGCCATTCGAGATGTAAACGCAGTTATTGTGCAAAAAGGGAACTCAAGATAAACACATTGTATTGCATTGAAATTTCATGTAATGTTTTGCAATGGTATTTGACACGAAAAACTAGAAAATTGACACGAACCTCCGAAGGTGGAATGTAATATAATTAAAGGAAATTGCAGTATGAAGGACACTTCGTATTTTATCCTCATGCAACAATTTCGAACAAAAGAGGGAGCGCTACACAAACACTGCTCACCGCGTCCCAACAAAATATTTTGGTTTACAAATTTGTTAAGGCCGGCCTATTTTGACGCCAGCCAATCGTGGGACTAACAAAAAAATGACAACCTCTTGGGGGGGGGGGCTCAAAAGGAAATTGCAGTATGAACTACACTCTGTATTTTCTCGTCATGTCAACACAGTTATTGTGAAATTGGGAACTCGAGATAAAAACATTGTATTGCAATGACATTTCCTGTAATATTTTGTCATGGTATTTGACACGAAACTCTAGAAACTTGACGGAAACCGCCGAAGAATAATGTAATACAATTTAAGGGAATTGCAGTTCGAAGAACACTCCGTATGATATCGTCATGCAACAATTTCTTACAAAAGAGGGTGCTGCACAAACACTGCTCACCGCACTCCGACGTCTTGCCACCGACGTCTTACTGTAAAAGCAAGTAAATATATACTAAATAAATTTTACTGCAGGAATACGGAACGCTTTTTTTGCTGGCATCAAAATTTCCGGAAAAGTTTTTTCGTTCCGTAAAATAAACAGACCATTAACATGAGTTTGGACATGTGTACACGGTACACTTGGATTACTATAATGTGTAGGTGTTTGGGCCGATGTGGTTGATTGTAATCATGCTAATAAGCATAATTAATATCTGCAATTACGCAAAGTCCGTAAAATTACGGCGAAATTTATGGACATGAAGAAGAATAGTCAAACTGTTATGAACAAAGCAATGTAGATTGTAAAGCGCGTAAAATACTAGGCGAATTTAAGTCAACTTTACTATTGCAAAACAACATACTTGGTTTCCAGACAAAACCTCAAGAAATACCTTTTGCACTTAATTACAATTTCGTTAATTACAATTAAACGTGATATTTGATACAAGTTTGTTGAATTTGTAGACGAATCGTTAAAAATGAAAAAATAATAAACAACACAATTTAGTGTAGTGCGCGCGCAAAATACCAGGTGATTGTTGGTAAACTTTACTATAACAAAAACAACACACTTAGTTTCCAGACAATAAATCAAGAAACATTCGTCGCATCAAATTGACATATCATTCGCTTGTTAAACATGATATTTGACCTCATTCTGTTGAATTTGAAGAAATATCATCCAACACTTTAAATAATATAAACAAAGAAATCATGGGCGTCGCCAGGATTTTTTCTAGAGGGGGGGAAAACAATCTTTTTTGCCAAACAATGCTTGTATTTCTCAACACAATCTCGATTTGTCAGTTTTAGAGGGGGGCAGGGACATTTTGCCCCCCCCCCCCAACTCATTAAATTTACACCACTTTGTCTTCGTGCCTCTTTTTCACTTTCTTTTTTTCTTTTCTTTTTCTTTTTTTTTCTTTTTTGCTTTTCCAGGGGGTGGGAGCAAGTGCCCCCCTTGCCCCCCCCCCCCCCTCGCGACGCCTATGAAAGAAATGTAGGATTGTAAAACGTGTAAAATACCAGCCGATTTGAAAACAACTATACTGTAATAAAAACAACACACTTGGCTTCCAGGCAATAACTCAAACAAATACTTTCTACACTGACACAGCTTGCTTTTTTGTGCGTTTATGTCTTTGGTGGTTTGTGCCATTGATCTCAGACTGTGTACACAATGGTTTGGTGCAGTCAACGAAACGTGTTTGGCGCCCTCAATATTGAGGGCGCCAAACACAGTTTAATTGCCAAACACGCAGCTGTCTTGGACTGGTGTGTATAGTTTGTTTACTTTTCTGCGTTTGTGATTATGGGTCTTTGGTTGAGACCCTCCCACTCCAGTTTCATGCTCTTATTTCATTATCATATTTCTAATATTCATAGGACTGCAGACATGGTGTACAACCTCTGTCTCTCCGTTCCTTTGGAATATTGAGGAGTCTTTGGATGAACTCGCGTTTACTTCAGGCATGTCCAGCTAGCAAACCTACACGTGCAGACGTGGTCGTGGGCTTGATCATCTTCTGTTGTTGGATGAGCCATACTCCCATCATGCCCATAGGCATAGCCAATGTCATCGCCGATCTCATCATTTCGGATTTCATGACGGCGGTGCAGGGGGGAAGTCAACCAACTTTCCCAAGGTAGACAAATTCCCTTGATGTCAGTGTTTGCCTTACTGGAAAAAAATGTTGCATCCTGAGCTGACGACACTTCTGCGATTGTGTTTGTGTGGGGGTGTGTGCATTACATTCACTGTGTGGACTTCGGAACAAAAGAGGTCCACATAAACCAGGTAGAGGAGACACTGTGTGGACTTGGGCAAGTCCACACATACTCCTAGAACTATGAGGCTCCGCGTGAGCGGAGCCTCATAGATCAAGAAGCCTGCAAAATTGCCTGCAGCACAAAACACTAATAAAGTACAAAAACGTCCATCAAAATGCAGCCATTTCACACAGAACCGCTGAACAGTTTGCCCCTATACTCCGTACTTTATCTCTTGACATACTCACGTATCTTGTGCGGAACTAACATAGGTGGATTCTGTCGGTTTTTAGGCCAAAATGATGAAAAATATGCCCTTTCCGCATTGAGCCAACCTGACACTTGAAACGTGCACGCATTATGATCGAGTGATGATTTTCCGGTTCGCTCGGAGCGCGCCGCGGGGGGTACGGTACATGCACTTGTACGCATGCACATCATTTCGCTTGTACCGTACCCCCCGCGGCGCGTTCCGAGCGAACCGAAAATCATCGATCATATGCGTGCACGTTTCAAGTGTCAGGTTGGCTCAGCGCAGAAAGGGCATATTTTTCATCATTTTGGCCTAAAAACCGACAGAATCCACCTATGTTAGTTCCGCACAAGATACGTGAGTATGTCAAGAGATAAAGTACGGAGTATAGGGGCAAACTGTGCAGCGGTTCTGTGTGAAATGGCTGCATTTTGATGGACGTTTTTGTACTTTATTAGTGTTTTGTGCTGCAGGCAATTTTGCGGGCTTCTTGATCTATGAGGCTCCGCTCACGCGGAGCCTCATAGTTCTAGGAGTAGTCCACACAGTGTTTTTTTCCCATTTCTGGAAAACAGGTTTAGAGGCATTTTTGGGTTAGGTTTATCCGTAGCAGAATGAAGAGAAACACTAAAGGGAATCATAGAAAAAAATTGGGTTGAAAAAGTTTTCACAGTTTGAGAAAAATGAGTTTTTTTCACTGGTTTTTCTTAACTACACGAAAGCAATGGAAAGTCCACACTTGGTATGTAACGTAAACTGAGACTTTTTTTATTGGCACTTTTTTCATTCAAATGAGCTTCGGGTTGGTATGCGTGATTGGATTTCTATCATTTTCTCACAAGATCGGCAGAAGAGTGTCCTCTGTCATTTGCATTTGTTATATTGTTGAAATCATGCATTTCTATTTCATTAATTAAGAATAATGTTGGGGGGAACTTAGGACTTGATACCTGTATAACCAGGCATCCTATCCTATCTACAAGGATGGGACTAATAAGGGAGCAAAGACACTTCTTCAGTGAAACAATAATTTATTCTTAAAAACTCCAAGAGTTCTCTGAACCAATTTGACATCTGTATTTATAGGACTCAGCTATCATTGCTTGTTTATCTGTCATCCGCTACGAATACCGCAAAATCTTTGTTTGTATACACGTTAGGCCTATCTGACACAAACTGGTTAACCTATTTTTTTTAACCTTGTTCCACTCGAATTTGCAGGATAGCTAATAATGAATACAAGTAAATGTCTCAATCAGTATTGTGGCGAAACGAGCTATAGGCCTACACCCTTTGTGGCGGGAATAACTAGGTGACCCGACAGTCTGACCTGATTGAAGGATGGAACTGGACCTGGCCTTAACCCACAAACATATTTATTAACCTCACGCAAGGATGAGCAGTTACCCTGACGCAAGGGGGGATATAGTTAACGAACGGCGGACTAAGCCTAGGGGCTGTTCGTTTGGCGGAAATATACCACCGATCTGCGATTAAGTACTTGACTTTATTGACAGAAGAGGGGACTAACTTATTCAGATCTATCCAACAGAGAGCGGGACTACATAAGCTTCACAGTGACCAGTTATTCCAAGACGTTAATCAGTTAGTTTATTCCTTTAGCACACTTCAATTATAATGTCAATGCGTCACCATTCAATAATTTATACAATGATAAACCTCACAGTTCTGATGAATCCAGGTAAACCTCGGACGGTGTTCGAATTAACACTGATAAACCTCATTCTTAAAACAATCACTAGTAAACCTTGCTGTGATAATGAACACTAGTAAACCTCGCTGTTAGAATAAGCACTAGTAAACCTCGCTGTGATAATGAACACTAGTAAACCTCGTTGTTAGAATAAGCACTAGTAAACCTCGCTCTTAGCTGAGGGGTCAACTGCACCCCTTGTCATTAGCTTATACAATTATAACCTTCGTACAGCTCTTGGGTCAACTGCACCCTTTAGCTTATACAATTATAAACGTCTGGTTCAACAGGGGTCAACTGCACTCCCTTATGATTAACTTGCACAATTATAACTCACAGCTTAGCGGGGTAATTCACTTAAGGTAAACCTCACTTGGGTATACCTCACCTACACTTCTAGGGGTTCCTACATGTAATTTATAAAGTGGTCGTCTGCACCACTGACTTAAATAACGGGCTAGTGTTCTTTCACTTAGCACAAAATGACTCTAATGAGGTCTACAATAACAGAGTAGATGTATACACTACAACACAGTCCTTGCTACTTGCTTGACCAGCGAATTACACACACGGGGTAGTTAGTAACGTTATAACGCACCCGATGATAATAATGGTCCCCTGACGTTAACCCAGTAAATCTTCGGGAAACTCGGGATTCACAGACTTTACAGGGTCGCAATCAACCGTTTCTACACCAAAGTTGCACAGGACAACGGCATGCAATTCCCTCCACAAAGTCACAATTAAGCGGGTTCCCCTGCAGGAAAAACGAGCTCTCAGTTGTCCAAGTCTGCATCAACCGCAGCCACGCCAATTGGCATAGATCAACGGCAGACAGACCTTCCGAACAGTCTTAGCTACACTATTTCCTCAATGGGAAAACAAGCCAATGGACTCACAGGGCAGCTATACCGCAGCTACGCCAAATGGCACAAACAACGGAAGACAATCCTTTAGTCTGAACTAAGCCTAACTGTTCCCCCAACCTTCAGATTTACTCCGAGTCCCACTACTATCTTAACTCAGGCCCTATATATATCTGAAATATCCCGACTTCTTAACAACAATCCACCCCAAATCTTATCCGATAAGACCTTAAAATGTACAGGGGGATGTAAACAACGAAGTCCAGCTTTACTGACCGATCACACCAGGCGCGCTGGGGCTTTCTCCTGCTCCAGTCCAACCACGGTAACTCGGTAAACGCTCACGAGATTGCTCGATAATCGCTTGTTTCACAACGCGGTCTCTCCCAGTAGTTTACTCATTGAAGTCTCTCACAGCAGTCCCGATCCCACGCCAGGCCACGAGGCAATCGCCCCAGACCATGCCGGACGCACGCGGCTGATTGGTCACCGTGCGCTATCATGCACTCAATCACGCAGTACACGCCTGCATAATTCATAGCCAGACATGCCCATCAGCCTAGTGTACATGCAGGACGCGCATGCTGATTGGTTGCCCCACAGTATCGCGCGCTTTAACGCGCAGGCTGATGTGATGCTTCTGAGGGTAGACTTGATATTAGTCACATACCCCTGTTTTGTTACAGTATCAAACATTTTTTCCCAAATTGACAATATTTAAATTTCTTGACCAGGTGATGGCAGATCTACCAGCTCACTTCACATCAGAGAGCTCTCTTGAGAAGCACTATAGAAGCACTATAAGGCCCAGGAGAAGGACTGCTTCTTACGGCTAGAACAGACTCAGACCAGAGCTCTCTTGAGAAGCACTGTACGGCCCAGGAGAAGGACCGCACCAAGTACATCACTACCTTGCTGATGCTTCACAGGGATGGTACAGACTCAGACCAGAGCTCCCTTGAGAAGCACTATACAGCCCAGGAGAAGCACTATACAGCCCAGGAGAAGGACTGCATCAAGTACATCGATCACTACCTTGCTGGTGCTTCACAGGGATGGAACAGACTCAAAGTACTGCAATGTAAGACTTTTTCATTTTTGAAGAGAAAATGCTCTAACTGTACTTTAAAACGGTTGAGGGAGTAACAGCAAAAGATCTTTCTTGCCCGATTTTTATGCTCAGCACGATAAAACTAAGACAAAAAAAGTGCAAAAACCGGTAAACAGCAGGATTCATCACACTGAATGTTTTTGGGGACTTTTTGATCGGGTACGACCCGATCACCTTTTTGAAATGGTAATAATTATTCTTTGGTTTTTTGTTTTTTTTGTTGGACAATAATGCTTTACGGGCTTTCTCCTACGTGAACTCGCTCGACCTTTACTTCCGGGTCTACTGGAAGGTCAAAGTTTGGTGAATTTAAATTACAGACAGCAGCCTCAAAATCAAAACGAACCACATCTTTTCCAAACAGTTCACGTGATGACGATAAAACCTAGATGGAATTTGAACCCTGGTCCGAAGATGTAAAAGAAATTGTGATGTCATCATGACATCACCTGGTATCAAATTACAAGTGGGTTAACATGAAAATTTGAGAGCTTACTTTTAATTAGGCTATAACTTTATAATGGAACAGTCTCATTTTTTGTTGTTTCAGACATTGCTACTGGCAATATTTTGTTCCAGCATGTCCAAGGCGCATACCATTTGACCTTTACTTCCAGTGTAACCCGAAGTGCAATGATAATAAATTTAACTTGAAGATGGAAGCATTTTGGAAGCATTTTGCAACAGTTATACTTGTGATCACAAGTACATCACAAGTCTAGTCACAAGTACATCACAAGTTCAGTCACAAGTACATCACAAGTCCAGTCACAAGAACATCACAAGTCTAGTCACAAGTGCATCATAAGCCCAGTCACAAGAACATCACTAGTCTGTTCACAAGTACATCACAAGTCTGGTGGCAAGTCCATCACAAGTCGAGTCCAAGTACATCACAAGTTTAGTCACAAGTAAATCACAAGTCCAGTCACAAGTATATCACAAGTCCAGTCACAAGTATATCACAAGTCCAGTCACAAGTATATCACAAGTCCAGTCACAAGTATATCACAGTTCTAGTCACAAGTACGTGTACAACACAAGTCTAGTCACAAGTACATCACAAGTTAAGTCACAAGTAAATCACAAGTCCAGTCACAAGTATATCACAAGTCCAGTCACAAGTACATCACAAGTCCAGTCACAAGTAAATCACAAGTCCAGTCACAAGTATATCACAAGTCCAGTCACAAGTATATCACAGTTCTAGTCACAAGTACGTGTACAACACAAGTCTAGTGACAAGTAGATCACAAGTCCAGTCACAAGTATTTCACAAGTCTCGTCACAAGTACATCACAAGTCTAGTCACAAGTACATCACAGGTCCAGTCGCAAGCATATATCACAAGTCTAGTCACAAGTACATCACAAGTACATCTCTAGTACTTTAATATAGCTCTATGAGAACATCAGAGTCCAGCCGCAAAGGATCGAGACCCAAGTAGGAAAATTACAATAAAAATAGAAAAACAACCCTTAGTACAGCTAGTCGGACTGCCTGTGAAATTATTCTCTCTGGTATTACATGCTGTCATTGTGAAGAACACAGTAAAAGAAGGCCATTTCTAAATAGTGGGTGAAATGACACATTTTTTTGAAGTTTTTGTTAGTAGTTGGTTTGTGATCGGACTAGTCTGTGAATGGGTGTGCACAAGCATTGACATGACTCATTCAGCGGTTTAGTGTGCAACATTGCAAAGATTCAAACAGCTGAATGAGAACAAACGTTTCTCGGCAACTTTTGAATAGAAATTGAGATCCTAGAATATTGTTTCCTCTGAAAACACAGCATTCACTTATCTTAAACTTCATTTGGGGTAGATGTTAAGCACCCATCTTTAGATTTTGAGCACTTTTGTTGCTTCAAATGGGAAAAAAATCACAAATGACAAATGATCTACCCTTCCTTCAATTTTCACTGCTGCAAATTCTCAAGTCCATCATATTTCAAAGGAAACATGAGATAACTGTTTCAACCAATCTCTTATCTTTTTCCTTTCTTTTATTTCAGGGCAAAGGTGAAAGTCTGACGTACTGGCTCGAGGGACATGATCCAAGCTACAAGATCGACCAAATCAAGCCACCCAAACAAAACTTGTAAACAACCAGAATATTATCCCAACATTATCTGCAACGCATTTGGATCAGCAATTTTTTGTAAAGAGGTAAGAAGCATAATCAGCTATTATACTACAGCGTTTGTAGTTCTATTTGAAAAACCTAACAACAAATTCAAATTAACACACAATTGTGTGTTCACCAACAGATTTGTTGTTCGCGATTACAGGTTTTGTTTAGCAACTTTAAGAAAAAGATTCCGGAAAGAAAAAGATTCAGGAAAAAAAAGGTTTAGGCCTCATCACACTGGTACAATAACTAACTTTGATCAAGTCAGCTTTTTTTTTTTTTTTTAACAAAGACTGAAGTATTTTGTAGTCGCCTTTTAATCTACTACCATGTGGAAGTTGTAACAAAAATTCCGTCATCAAACAAACTGACTGTGAGTTCATAACTATACTGTTGAGAGTCACTAATTTGGTATTAAATTGTATTCAAACTAGTGATGGGTTTAAAAAAATATTCCTTGTCTGTACCATCCAAGCTTGGGAAAAAATAGCAAAGTGGTACTGCTTTGTTTGTTTGAGTTCTCATATGGTGTTACATCATTTGACTTGGTGCCCTATCTTTTGCGTTGGTGCCCTTGTGCTTAGTGCTAAATATTTGAGGTGGTGCAGCACTAAAGGGCACTGTTGTAGCTACAGAAAACTTTAAAGAAAAAAGGAAATTGACTCAACAGATCAAAATTGACGTACAACGATTTTTTATGGCTGAATGGACAATAATGCAAGTGGGAGATTTTTGTTTTCTTTTTATTTTCAGATTGAGTGATATTAATAACCTTTGATAGTCACTACTTATGTTTTAAGGAAATTGTATAAAAAAATATGGAGTAAGGTCTAAGGCATGTTTAAGGTAAAACCAATGGGCTTGTTTCATTGTTTTTGTCATGTAATGCTGCGGCGCTATTCAGGACATTCTTCTGTCACCTTGCAAGATGTAATGATGCCAAGTCACTATAAATTTATATTTCCCGGATTCGTTTGTATCAAAGATATATAACTAGGCATCCTATCCTATCTACAAGGATGGGACTATATAATAAGGGAGCAAAGACACTTCTTCTTCAGTGAAACAATAATTTATTCTAAAAAACTCCAAGAGTTTTTTGAACCAATATTACATCTGTATTGATCATGTTGATAGGACTGAGCTATCATTGCTTGTTCATCTGTCATCCGCTACGAATACCGCAAAATCTTTGTTTGTATACATGTTATCCGATGCAAACTGGTTAACCTATTTTTTATTTAACCTTGTTCCACTCGAATTTGCAGGATAGTTAATAATGAATACAAGTAAATGTCTCAATCAGTATCAAACATTTTTTCCCAAATTGACAATATTCAAATTTCTTGACCAGGTGATGGCAGATCTACCAGCTCACTTCACATCAGAGAGCTCTCTTGAGAAGCACTATAGAAGCACTATAAGGCCCAGGAGAAGGACTGCTTCTCACGGCTAGAACAGACTCGGACCAGAGCTCTCTTGAGAAGCACTGTACGGCCCAGGAGAAGGACCGCACCAAGTACATCACTACCTTGCTGATGCTTCACAGGGATGGTACAGACTCAGACCAGAGCTCCCTTGAGAAGCACTATACAGCCCAGGAGAAGGACTGCATCAAGTACATCGATCACTACCTTGCTGGTGCTTCACAGGGATGGAACAGACTCGAAGTACTGCAAAGTAAGACTTTTAATATTTGAAGAGAAAATCATACTTTACTTTAAAACGGTTGAGGGAGTAACAGCAAAAGATCTTTCTTTCCCGATTTTTATGCTGAGCACAATAAAACTAAAACAGAAAAAGGTGGAAAATCTGTCAAAAGCAGAAATTCATCACACTGAAATTTTTTGGGGACTTTTTGATCGGGTATGACCCGATCACCTTTTTAAAATGGTAAGAATTATTCTTTGGTTTGTTTTTTTCTGGGCAATAATTCTCCGTGGGTTTTCTCCTAAACCTACGTAAACTCGATTGGCCTTTACTTCCGGGTCTACTGGAAGGTCAAAGTTGGGTGAATTTAAATTACAGATAGAAGCCTCAAAATCCAAACGAACCACATCTTTTCCAAACTGTTCACGTGATGACGATAAAACCTAGATGGAACTTGAACCCTGGTCTGAAGATGTACAAGAAATTGTGATGTCATCATGACATCACCTGGTATCAAATTACAAGCGGGTTAACATGAAAATTTGAGAGCTTACTTTTAATTAGGCTATAACGGAACAGAGTAGTATTCTCATTTTTTGTTGTTTCAGACATTGCTACTGGCAATATTTTGTTCCAGCATGTCCAGGGCGCATACCATTTGACCTTTACTTCCAGTGTAACCGGAAGTGCAATGATAATAAATTTAACTTGAAGACGGAAGCATTTTGCTACAGTTATATAAATTATGCAAATATTTAGTGAGGAATGTCCAACACAAACATTGGCATGATGACATAATTACACAAAAGGGCACGTACCAGTACATTCACGCAATGCGTCTCTCCAACTAGGGCTCTCAAAAGTTGTAAAAAAGGGACAATCTACTGTTTGTGCACGTAATCTTTGTAATCAGCCTAGATATACATGCACCTAGGGCATGTAGGGCCTAGTACTTTTCAATCATATTCTCAAAGGTGGCTTAAGTTCAAAACGTAAAATGCACTCAAATTTGATCAAATTGTCTACTCAGATTATTTATTTATTTATTTATTTCAACCGGATCCAACAGCGACCAAATCGCCAATTACAGTAGCACCAAAAATAATTGCAAACCAATAGTGTCACCAGAGTTACCCTTTACATCTTGCGCTTAACTTTCCAGGTTGTGGGTCTCTGGTCAGACCAAAGTTCTGGACTTGATGATGTAGTGATGCATTTAAAAAAAATATTCAATTTTCAACCAGTTACTTGTGAACTGACTGCAAAAAACATCACCAGTCACTCGGATACATGGCCTACATGTACAGTATTAAGTGTTGTACATGTAGCTGAATCCAACACTATCACACATAAACGTGAATAAAACTGAATACAAGTATTCGCAGTCACACATACCGGTACATGTATGGGAAGTCAAAATAAACCGTTTTTGTTAAATTTAAGTTGGATTTGAAAAGGCGTCTCTACAAATCCCAGGATTGGGGAAAAATTATATAAAATAAAAAGTAAGAACTAGTAAGAAGTTTTCGGCTACCAAAAAAAGGGGGGGGGGTGGAATCTGTAGGCCAAGAATACATAAATTTTGGTCCGTATTTGTGTCTTGACATCCTCTTGTAAGTTGTTAGTCTTTATGTTACAGTGCAGGCTCTAAAATTGGCATTAAAAAGTCGGTATATCAAGCAGAAATTGCAATGTGGCAGTGACCTACCGGTATCTCTTTTACAAATTTGTTCCCCTCGACTGGCTTTAGTAAGTCACATTGTGGCGGTGTTTTCAAGATGGCTGCGGAATGTGAAACTTACTTTCTAAGCATGTCAAGTGGACAACGTGTCTTTGGATTCTAAAATGGCACATTCCAGATGAAAGTGCACAATCATTAAAACAATACGTGCAGTAAGACCTGCACCTCAGAAAAAGTTTACCCATATTTGTTATAACCTATGAAATCTTTTTGGAACTACTGAAAGTATAATCCAATAAGTCAATGCAAGTCAAGGATTTAAGGGTATTTTGCGGATTGAGTATTTTGAACTAAATGATTTTCTTGACACTAATAATTTGCATATCAGATACAGTTTGAAACATGCACATGTGCAACCTTTAACGACTGTAAGTCAAAAGTATTTGAACGAATTTTTCTATCCACACAAACTACATACGTTGAATGTTTATTTTGTAAGATGTGTGTACATTTTCTGCTGAAATAAGTTCAAATAAAAAGGCTTTATAGGCCTAGTTGTTTGCAAAACAAAATACATATTGCTTTCATTTATATTATTATTTGATTTTAATAATCGAAAGATATTTTGTGTACATGTACGGTACATGTAGATTGTCTGAGCAAAGGAACATACCTCGGCTAGATATGGATATTTAAACAAAAACCGTGTCTAACTAAATTTATAACATACATGTAGTAGAAGACTAGAAGTGTTCATTTAATATTAAACATTTGATGATTAATCCAATAAATTTTAATCCAATTAAAGGACTGCCTTTCTTTCTTGGCACCAGGATTGTTGCTGATCCCACGTGACTCGGGTGAAAAGGCTGGTGAGGAAAACTTACTGTGGGCCTGCAAAGGGGCCTTGGTGGGAGTGGACGCCCGCGAGAGGACGCTCATGTCAAGACCCGACTTGGGTCGCTCATCACGGTGGCCGTGGTGTGGCGACATGTCATCAATGCGTATAGACGGCGCTGGCATTTCACCTTTTGAAGTCATGCGACGGACGTGGTTCTTCAGCTGTGCTTTGTACATGTCCAGGTAGTTGGTTCGCAGCACCTTGCTATTGGAGTCCAGTTGTTGCTCGGCAGTGGTGGCGCAGGTACCGACACTCGTCTGAGGGCGTCTTTTCTTTGGCCGTGGTCTTCGGGATTAAGACGTCGGGCTGGATTGAGGACGGATGCCGAGCTTCTTCATGACCATTCTCACCGATTCCTCAGCCGCTGCCGTGCTCTCATTGTCTGCCAGGGCTTTGCTTGCCTCGCTGATAACGCTCTTTGTCCTTGTTACCGGCGTTGCCCACTTCCCATCAGTCCTGTCTCCCTGCGTCGGTGTCTCCATCTTCTCTCAGGTGCCACCCGCAGCAGTCGCATACTCTTCTGTCCCATCGCCTTCTGGAAAGACCTCTGCTGCCTCCTCAAAGTCCTCTATCACCTTCCGATGGTGATATATCTGGACCTGATCTGATCTCATCGAGGACAGTCTTCTCTTGGACATCTTAGTGTATTCTCTGGGAGGCGGTTTGCTGGTGGCCACCGATTCAGCGTGAGACGCATAGCGCTGTTGTCCCCTGACTCTCATCTTAGGAAGCAGGGTGGCTAGTTCAGCCGGGGTGGGGAGAGTCGTGGCGCGGGGACGGGCCAGGTACGATGGCATCCCTTCAGGCTTGGCCAGCCGTGGCATGGGGCACTCCTTAGACGACACTCGCCAGATCCCCTCATGAGACTTGCGGATGCAGAGGTCCCGATCTTTCTCCAGGACGTTGACCACTTTCTTCAGTCTCTGCTCCTGCGTGCGGTTCTGCATCTGGGCCTTGACAAAGATGCGGCTGGAGCGGGCTTTGAGCTTGTCCAGCAGCCGACGGTAGTGGCGCTCGGTGCTGCCCGGTCCGCCAGTCATGGTGACGACCTTCCGTTTAACAAGACAAAGGAAAAGAGCTTGTATAGAAGAATACAACTTTTGTACAAGTATGGTGAGTGACATTCAGCTGTCCACGGGCGACCAAAACCCGGCCAAATTACCGACTTGACTTCAATTCGTAAGGTTTCGCCTGCGACAAATCCACTTAGCTACAGGGATCCGCGTTTTCAAAGGCAGCAGCCAACCCAGAAATTGAAACACAAACACATTAATTGTGCCATTTAATATTAATTTGTTGCCTAATAAACACGAGAAACCTTCCTTCGCTTTCGTAATACACAATAAGATTTTTCCGGGTGGGCAGTTTCTAAAATAAAAGTTACACTGTTCCTCACTTTGATGGCCCTTTTTCAATGTGAAGAACCAGTCACTCGTTGGCATTACGGATACACCTTACCACGAGTATTATTGAGCAAAAAAATAATTGCAAAGACATGAAGCAGAACGCGACAACGGGCCTGGAGTACAACTTCCATTGAAGAAAACCTTCCGTCACAATGGGCTTGCGAGCAACGAACCCATCGATAAATAGTATCCTGGAATTAGCTGACTTATTGATGTCCGCCCACCAACCTCCCGCCAAGAACCCATGGAAATACACCAAACGCGGGGAGAATAGCTGAACCACGTGCCTATTATTATTAATGTCCTTACAACTGATTGAGCAGCAACACCCAACAGTGAACTCCGTAGCCAGGAAAAACAACATACAGAACACCAACAAAAGAAATGTTTTCACTCCACGTCTCGTACACATGTCGTTTCCCGAAATTTGATCTTTTTTTGCGACGTAAGTTAAAAACATATGTATCTCCCGAAAGTAAGCACATGCTCAGAAAAAGCCACAGAAATCTCAATTGATATTATACAGGTACCCAATTTAACGGATAAAAATCTGTATACAGATATTTCACAAATTACAATGTACATGTAGGACTTGCGCGCTAAGTTTTCTGGTATGCGCGCGCGTCGCAGTAGCCATGCGCGTCGGCAATATGAAAAAGTTTTTTTTTTCAATGAAAGATGATGTCTCAAAGCCACCAAACTCACTGGTTTGACTGGAATCCTGCTGCTGCACAATTTTAACGTATTTTTAGATGGGGTTATGATCGAGAATAAGCTTTATGTGGTCTCTCTGGTCTCCCATAATATTTGCACTAAGTTTAGTCGGGCACCATTTGCAGTCATCAGCCGACATTTGAAGCAAAAAAAAGAACAGGTAAAAAAAAAAAAAAAACGCGTCGCCGCACCACTTTTTGGGCAAGCTCCATACCAGAAACCGGAGACTTTTTTGGGGCCTTAACTTATTAATTTTTTTTACACAGCGAATTTCCTCCCATGTATTTCAAGATATGATGCAAATATTACACATTTCCTGGCGCATTATACCTTGCGGCACAGGATACATCATTATAGAATACAGTTCTCGATAATTCATGGTTATACCTTTGCCCTATCGGGACCTCTGACTCACATTATCAGAGGGAACCGAGGAAATATCAACCCCACGATACTCATTCATCAGTTTGGGTGTTTATTTACAACACCGGTCGTTTCTTTTAGTTCCTTGTCAGGTGGGAAATTTCGGGGAATTCTTTTTAAAGGGGCCTTCGGTCTCCGGTAGCGTTTGATTTTACAACATCAACGACTGACTGAGAGGGTTCAGACCAAATATTGCCCCAAAAAAGGAAAGGGATAACTTGACTTTTCGAAAATGTATACAGTTCGGCGAAGTTTTCGGGGAACAAACTTAAAACATTATAATATTTCAGAAAAATGGGATAATGTTACTTGACATAACAGAATCTTTCGTAACTCTTAAAAATTGTATCTTAGCTTACCTCAAAAGTACTTTTCACATCCATGTGAGAGCAATTGTTCATGGCGGCGTTTTACAGCTACTAGCAACCTTGTAGATATCCAACTATTATCATTCGTGTCCAGCATCAACTAAAACCTCGTTGATTGTGGGCGGGTGTAAGATGGGTGGCGAAAACAAAGAACAGCGATTAGTGTGCAGAGTTTAATTAACAACGGACTTATCTCTCAGTTAGTTCAATTCACCGCCAGTTCAAGTGACCTGTACAAGTACATGTAGCAATGTGGGCCGGCAGAAGTCGAAGGGCGTGGCAGGCCAGCGCTGCGCCAGTGCGGACCACATAATCTTAACACAATGATTCAGTTAACTTTGTCAAACTGTTACGTATTGAGCACACATATCGCACACCTATGTTTCCTTTGTCAATTCTCTGTCAATTGAGTACCAAATATGTTTCATTCTCTGCCTGCTAGAATAGTTAAGTGACTTGAATCACACCCCCTTACATGCCTATTAGGGTTGGCTGATTTAAATCGCGTTGATTTAATTCACCGATTTAAATCCCAATTTTTAAATTCTTGTCACAACATTGTTGTGTTATAGTGTGACATGTACCGGTATACTCACATGGTGATTTTATCAATGTTCCTTCTTTTTGTACTCACTCTAAAATGGATCTCCTTATTTTTATTTCTATTCAATTTAAAGCAAAGCACTCGGAGTGTGCAAACCTACCAACATGACCAAGGATAAACAATTCCCCGCCTTATTGTCAGTTCACCCGAAAGAAATACTCGCATTTATGGTGAAGAATCCTTTAAAAAAATCCTACATGCAGACCCAAAACAAATCCTTTAACTCAGACATTTTGTGTATGTATGCCTGTGTCGGTCTACCTTTCCACTCCCCCATTGTATAAAATGGTCTAGTCCATTGACCTGTGTGGTTAGATTAGGTGGGTGATAAGGGATACAGGGTCACCGGGTCAGTGCCACGCACAAGAAGAGGGTCACGCAGGGTGATCTGTTGAAAGTTTTCCATATGATGGGTGAAAAAAATCTGTAAAAAAAATCCTGCATCCAGATGAACATGTAGACTATCTGGATCACTTCCAAAATCCAATCGATTTGTACTTACCAAAGACCACTCCCACAAAAACTTTCATGAAAATCCGTCCATAACCAACAAACCAACCAACAAACCAACCAACCAACCAAATCACAAACCAATTAACGCCGGTGCAAACATAGCCTCCTTGGTGGAGCTACGTAATAAGTTTTTGGATAAACGTTATATGAAATTGAAAATGTTGCTCAAGAAAATGAAATTGACACTTTATTAATTGAATAGATGTTAATTTTTCTTTTTAGGTTTCAAAGCCTGTTCCCTGGCCGCAGCCTGGGCCTGCATGAGGAGTTCAGCCTGGTGGAGGTGCTGAAGGCCGTCACGATGCAGCATGGACTTGGGCCGTAAGATGAGCGAGTTGGAGAAAAAGCTGAAGTGCCTGCAGATGCAGCGCAAACTTGTACAAATAGAGCAAGGTGGCAAAAACGAAGACGAAAATCCACAAACTGAGCACCATCAAACCATCGGTAAGCCTGTTATACCCAAAATATGGCAGTGGTCCCAACTGTAGTCCAAAATATGGCAGTGGTTCCAACTATAGCCCAAAATATGGCAGTGGTCCCAACTGTAGCCCAAAATATGGCAGTGGTCCCAACTATAGCCCAAAATATGGCAGTGGTCCCAACTATACATGTTGCCCAAAATATGGCAGTGGTCCCAACTATAGCCCAAATTATGGCAGTGGTCCCAACTATAGCCCAAAATATGGCAGTGGTCCGAACTATAGCCCAAAATATGGCAGTGGTCCCAACTGTAGCCCATAATATGGCAGTGATCCCAACTGTAGCCCAGATTATGGTAGTGGTCCCAACTGTAGCCCAAATTATGGTAGTGGTCCCAACTATAGCCCAAAATATGGCAGTGGTCCCAACTGTAGCCCAAAATATGGCAGTGGTCCCAACTGTAGCCCAGATTATAGCAGTGGTCCCAACTGTAGCCCAAATTATGGCAGTGGTCCCAACTATAGCCCAAAATATGGCAGTGGTCCAAAGTATAGCCCAAAATATGGCAGTCGTCCCAACTATAGCCCAAAATATGGCAGTGGTCCCAACAATACAATGTAGTTGGGGTGATGTCATACTTGGGGCATTTCACCTCTAAACCCTTCAATAAGAGCATATTTCATGTTGCTGTGAAGCACACAACTTTGCTGAACAATGAATCAGAGTTGTAATGACTCAAAGTCAATGATTTACAATGTAATTGACTCGACTCAGGTCCCAATGGGTAATTGACTCGACTGGACTCGAGTCTCTCATCAGTAGACTCGACTCGACTTGAGTCGAAGGCTAATACAACTTGAGTCCTAACACTGTGCAAACATTACAAAGTTTTATATTCACATTACCGTCGAGTTGTTGCCGTTTATCGCGTACAAATACATGTATACGCCTCAGGCCAAAAAAAAAAAGTTCTGCTTTCAACCGGAAGCAGAATTTTTTTTTGGTAGGGAAACCCCCTATCTACCCTATTCTGACAGTCCCTATACCCTAATCTTGTTATGGGAAAAATGACAAAAAAACACAAAAAAACATCAATTTCTGCCTTTAACCCATGACTACACGCAGACTCCTCCATATGATCGTACAAAAAAATATTGGCAAAAAAAAAGTCCCTACCTACATGTACCTACCCTATTTTCGAATGACATGTAATTGGAAGCAGAATTATTTTTTTTCTTTTGGCCTTATCACGGACTCCCAACTCGTGTATTATAATGTAGCGCACAAATTACTATCCCGGAACCAGAGTTTTCCCAATTCTTGGTTTCATCTTCGGCTTCGGGCGATTTCCTAAGCCCTTGATGAAATTCCAACTAAATTTATGTTTTCAAATTTTGTTTGATATTTTCTATATAATCAGAAACAGTTTCATATGTTGCAATTTGTCAGCGTAAAAAATATTTCAGACCCAAATCCAAACCAGAGATGAAACCGGAGTTCACTTCATGTTAATTGGTACGCAGATCTTTGGTAGAAACGTCCAGCAGAAACTGTCTATTGGGTACCATGCAGCGTTTTTTTAAGTCTTTGGATTTTCATTACAAACTGGTGCCTTGTGTTCTTTCTTCCATTCTGTAATTTATTAGATGTTGTTCAAATATCACTGACTTAAACCGGCCTCAGGTCGACCTGCGATTTGCTTGTGCCATGACGGAACCGTCGGCATCAAGCAGAAAAATAATACTCAGATCACAAAACTGAAAAATCGTGTGATTCTCTTGAACAAGCGGCATCCTGATTAAATAATCGCAATTATATAACTGACATATATCCTAGTCATTTGATTGGTGGAACTCACATCACGTGACATTCGTTATTGCTCCCATTCACGCCGCGGCTCAAAAAGTACTATCCGCCCATGGGGAATGGGAAATACTATTCAACAGTTAGGATCATGAGGCGGTATTTGTGTGCAAATGCATGCTGGTGTGCGCGTTCAGCGTTGCGCGTAGCGCGTATTGTTCCAAAGAGCCAGCGCTACAGCGTTGGGTTCAATCATTTTCGTGAAGGGGTATTTGGAAGAGAGAAATACATTTTCCCTCAGTTTTCTATTGGAAAAAAACTTCAAATATATCAAATGACAAGGATCTACATGTATATGTCAGTTATAAAACAAATATTGAGTGGCTTTAAATTGTGAAATGGGAGGAATATTATCGCTCGGTAAAATCTGGACTTTTCCAGTTCACTCGGCTTCGCCTCGTGAAATGGAAAAGTCCAGATTTTACCTTGCGATAATATTCCTCCCATTCCACGATGAGCCACTCAATATTTGTATACCATGCTCATGTCACCTTGACGCGACGATCCACCACAATTCCACAGCATAGACAGTCAAAGACAGACTTTACCAATAAGGGAGTAAATATGTGTTTGGCTGGCTCGGCTCGAGCCATTATCAGTGCGCATTCCCCTGATATGGTCTTAAATGTACTTGTGGTATTCCCATTCACAAATAGCTTTGAGTCAAAAAGTCGGCACAAGTCAAACAATTATACATTTCCGATGATTTTGTTGAACAGTTTTATTTAATTTTTTTTCTAAACACCCCTCTAGCTATGGTATGGAATATCCTCTCGTGAGTAGGTAAACAATCGCCTTATATGGTGATTCACGCACGCGTGCTGCATACTACGTGATGTTGCGCAGAACGTGCGAAGTGCCAGAGTAGTGTGCTAATTGGCTAAACAATTGGAAAGGATGATCTTGATGCGCACATGATCGCAGCGTCGTCATAGAAGTTGAAATTTTTCTACTCTTGCGACTGTTGATTTTTTTTAGACTCGACTAATTCCGATCGTCTTAATATCGTCGCAGTTACACTCAGGTCGCAAAAAATCGGCGACTGAAATCTTCCCGCCGGTGGTACACGTAGCTCAGGCACAGCTTGATCCTGAAAAGTCAGTTGTCGACTGATCTGTGTCAGTCGCAAGGTCGACCTGAGGCCGGCATTAAATTGACTAGAGCACAGATTCTACTTGACTCGATTCGACCACACACTGTTACTCCACTCGACTGGATTTGACTCAAGTCACTTCCTTAAAATGACTCGACTCGACTCAAGTCACAACATTCAGTGTCTCGTTACAACGCTGCAAAGAATAGAATTTGTTCATTGTTTAGCAGATGCCGGTTACCAGCTTCATTCCCATGTGATTTATCTTGCTTGGAACTAGTTCTCTTGCACAATTGTTGTCTTAGAAATTTTTCCCATAGATGATGATTTTTCTGCCAATGTTCACTGGAATTGTGAGGATCTGACCAGCCCCGAGGTGGACCGTGTCATCGTCCAGCGACTGAGGGTTGATGAAGTCATTGACATCCCTTACGGCAAGCTGATGACCTGTTGATCATCAAGGGAATGCGAGACAGTAAGTGAGTTCATTTGTGTAGCAGTTCAAGAACGCATAACCAAAAAATTTAACAAGCTGTATCTCTGTTAAATTTACAAACTTCAAATGGGCATAATATCACCTAGGAAAGTCCGTTTAGAAAATAAAAAGGTCATTGTTAAAAAAAGGGAAGATCTTTATTTTAAAAGGCATATAGGATCATTTGATATTCATGACTTTTGTTCGTTTTCAAATAATAAGACCATTCAAAATCAAAAGAAGAATGTTGAATGCCTAACCTATTGAAGTTTCAGCTCAGTGATACCATTTTCCCCCTAGAAAACAGTAAAAAAAAAAAAAAAAGTGCTGAACCTTTTGATCATGAAACATAATTTGTGTGTTTGTAACTCTTTCTTCAAAAATGAGTCGATTGACTGATTGTTGGAAATCCCCTACATTACTCGGTTTTCTAAATGACAGCAAGACAGACGGAATCATTTTGTGGGGTGTAAAAGTTAATACCGCGGTATGCAACATTTGCAAACATCAAAAAACAAAATTACTAAATTATTATGAAATTTCAGTGAATAATAGTCTCAAGTGTCCTGTGAAATCATGGCACCTGGTGTGCTGTCATTTTCCAGAAAAGTGGAATTTTTGTATCAATTTCCAATGATTGTCGGCCGACCATCGTTGGAAAAACCTGACTGTTTTCAATACTGCCCCCAATTTGCCAATTATAGTTAGTACACATTTTGTTTGCAATCGGTTACACATCCGTGAGTGCGAGCAAGCCAGCTAGTCTGGTTCCCTGACCCTATCGGTACAATTCCCTGACGCCTATAAATTGCTCTGTTTGTCTGAAGTAGGGTGAGGAAACCATACTACAAGACAAGAACAGCATTTTTTTCTTGGTTTTCCCAGCATCTATGAACACAAAACTTTAAATAGGTCAGTGTTAAAATACTTGCTATTAAATACTTACCCCCCAAATCCTTCTATATCTGAAAATTACAGCAAAAGAAAATTTTGTACGGTATACGTGTTTGTATGTACGTATACATGTACACATGTTCGTTTAAAAAACAGTCTGATCTGATTAAATGCAAATGATCCTATTCGCCTTTAACATTATTTTTAAAAACCTGTTAAAACAGCTTTCCAGAAGAGGTGTACATGTATTTGATTCAGTAAAAGACGATTTGATTGTACTCAATTTCATTATAGGTTATTGGCTTGTTGTGCCCATGTTTAGGTAATGTTTTGCTCCAGATCGATTCACTTGAAATCATTCATGTCTTTATGAATGGGTTAAACTGCTTTATTAGAAACCCAAATGCAGAGTTACTGCTACAGTAGCATAAATTTCCAGCCACCTGACACCGAGTGTTCCTTCTTGGTTCTCCCCAGCTTTTCTCTCATGAGTCCGTCGCAAGCCTCTCCCCAGCAGGGCGCACTAAATCCTCCAACGTCTCCTGAGTCGTTTCGTCCAAGACACCCAACTAGACACCAAAACGGCCCTGCTGATAGCGATCGATGATGTCCAATGCATCAATGATGACTCCAGTGACTACTTACGCTTCTTCGGTGGCTACTCTTTGTTGTAGGCATGGGAGGACTCGGGAAGGGGGCGGAGTTTGAGGCTGTGGAGGGGAGGGAGATCTTGGACGGTCTGCTGTGTATCGACGTCAAGCTGGATGGGCTGGAGTCTAGCAACATGGAACCATTGCTGTGCCAGTTGCTGGAAAGAGCAAGCATGCCCAGGGAACTCAACAAGTAAGTTTACTCACATCTTGTGTTTATTTGGCAATTTATATCCACATGGTTCCGACTGGCGATCAAGAGTCAAGCCATCCCAAAAATCAGTAAGCCCAACTAGATTTTCATTTCACAAAGGTGAAATTACCATTGAACAGATAATTACCAATCACTGACCATGTTTGTCCAAACAAATTTTACACTAAAAGTGTAGATGGTGGCTCAAAACTGAGTTTTTATCCAACAGTCGTAATTTTATCCTCATGTCTCAGACAGGCAAACCTGCTGTAGATTTGCACCAGTTTGCATTAGGTTCAGCTCATGAGTAGTCTGAGTATCACCCGTTCTAGCCCTAACTCCATTCAAACGTCTAGGAATGCAAATGTGTGCTGTGCCATGAGCTAGCCAATCAGAGTCAACGTTAAATCAGGACGTAATTTCATTCCGAAATCTTGACAACATGTACAAGTGTGATTGGTTGATTCCGATGCAGTGTTTTATACTAAAACAACGGCCGGGCAAAGATCTATAGAATCTAGACAAGCTTGGGGTGTATCGCGAACATAATACAGAGTGCGTGACCACAGCCTTTGTGTGCTCAATTCACAGCGTATCCCATGTTGTGTCTGGAGGTTTTGTTTAATGATGTATACGGATGCGACAATGGGTGAATGACCGAAGGCCTGATATAGAAAGTGCCCTCTGATTGGTCAAAATCTAGAGGTGTTGCATAATTAATCAGCGAATCTGCTCAAATATTATATACTAGCTCATGAGTGGATTTACGTCTAAAATCAAGATGTGCCATGGTCCTTTCAAATGCCACTTAGAAGTTGAGTCGCTGTTCCAAATTGTTTTAAAAGTGTAGCCAGGTTTTTGTACTATGCCAAAACAAAACGAGCACAAATGGCCATTTGATTTATGTTTTAAAGTATTGAAGGTCAATGTCAAAAGAAGAGCAAATCATTCTAACTTGAAATTTCGGACGGGACACATGGTTGAGTCAAAGTCAAAATCGCCTGGTGCAGAAATAACTTCTGTAATTAGGCCACAGTTGGGAACACATTGGGAACACACAGTGCTCCAAAAAGAAGCTTATGGAATTGGAACATTTTAACTTTTAAGATGTGCCCTAACTTGAACCAAAGATAACTTTTCAATACTACAGGAGCAGAAAAATAAAGAACTAAGCTATCAGTGCCAAGCATTTGAAGTATCACATGGAAACAAATTTGTGGCAAGTTTTGTAAAATCACAGTTACCAGAGATACAGAGAAAATGTTGTTTTAAATGAAACTTTTGTTTCTTTTTTCCATTCAGATTGATGAGAATGAGGTTGATCACATTGTCAACAAGGAGTGTGAAAAACTGGACAAGAGACTTGGAGAGGGGGCCAAGGTGAGCTTGCCGACACCCAAGATTTGCAGAGGACAGAACTGGACTTGGCTGTTTTGGGCAGAGATGTAACCAGATCAGTCACGTTTAATAGATTTGAGACTGAATGACTCTTAGTTAACTTGTGATGACTTGTGACTGATTTTGTAAACAGTTCGGCTTAAGGCTCGACTAAAGGCTCGACTAGGTAGTCTTGTATTTTCCAGTTAAACATTTATTTGCGGTAATTTTTCTTGGTCATATGCGAGACCTGTCGATGCAAACTTGCAATTTACACATTCATTTTGAAACAATACACCCAAGAAGTCTGACATCATGCAAGTCGTCTAAGTGGTAAGTCTAAACAATGTCTTGTTCGCCACTTTTACCTTCGGATTTGCACAGGCATAAGTTGAACATGTTTTGATAAAAAGTAAATGGTAAGCCCTTATCGTATTGAATTTGTGATAAAAACTTAACTTTCCCCATTTTTATAAAAATGCAAGGCTAACCCCTTACTGTATTGAAATTTTGATGAAAATTTACGTTCGTGCTATTTTTTGATAAAAACTACCATAAAAACTGAGTTTGTTTTTGCCCCTTCTTGATAAAAATGTAAGGCTAGCCCCTTACCGTTTTGATGATGAAAATTTGTTTGTGCCCCTTTTTGAGAAAAATGCGAGGCTAATCCTTTACAGTTTTGAATTTCTGATGAAAAGTTAACTTTTGACCAGTTATGATAAAAATTCAAGGCTAACCACGAACCGGTTTGAATATGTGATAAATAATTCTTTTTGTCCCTTTTTGATAAAAATGAAAGGCTAATCCGCTACCGCTTTGACTTTGTGATAAAAAAATTGTTGCCCTGTTTTGAAAAAAAATGCAAGGCTAACCCCTGACCGTTTTGATTTTGTGATAAAAACGTAACTTTCCCCCATTTTGATAAAAATGCAAGGCTAACCCCTTGCCGTTTTGAATTTGTGATAAAAACTTCACTTTCTCCCATTTTGATAAAAATGCAAGGCTAACCCCTTACCGTTTTGAATTTGTGATAAAAACTTAATTTTCCCCCATTTTGATAAAAATGCAAGGCTAACCCCTTCATTAGCCCTTACCGTTATGAATTTGTGATAAAAAGTTAACTTTCCCCCATTTTGATAAAAATGCAAGGCTAACCCCTTACCGTTTTGAATTTGTGATAAAAACTTAACTTTCCCCCATTTTGATAAAAATGCAAGGCTAACCCCTTACCGTTTTGAATTTGTGATAAAAACTTAATTTTCCCCCATTTTGATAAAAATGCAAGGCTAACCCCTTCATTAGCCCTTACCGTTATGAATTTGTGATAAAAAGTTAACTTTCCCCCATTTTGATAAAAATGCAAGGCTAACCCCTTACCGTTTTGAATTTGTGATAAAAACTTAATTTTCCCCCATTTTGATAAAAATGCAAGGCTAACCCCTTCATTAGCCCTTACCGTTTTGAATTTGTGATAAAAAGTTAACTTTCCCCCATTTTGATAAAAATGCAAGGCTAACCCCTTCATTAGCCCTTACCGTTTTGAATATGTGATAAAAACTTAGCTTTCCCCCATTTTGATAAAAATGCAAGGCTGACGCCTTACCGTTTGTAATTTTGAATAAAAAGGTTTTTTTGCCCCGTTTTTGATAAAAATGCAAGGCTAACTTGCACTAACTAACCCATTTCCGTTTTGATTTTGTGATTAAAAGTTAACGCTAACCCCGTTTTGAAAAAAAATGCAATGCTAACCCCTTACCGTTATAATTTGTGTTAAAAAGTACATTTCCCTCCATTTTTATAAAAATGCAAAGCTAACACCTAACCATTTTGATTTTGTGATAAAAATTTGCTTTTGACCAGTTTTTATAAAAATGCATGGCTAACCCCTTACTGTTTTGAATTTGTGATAAAAAGTTAACTTTTGACCCGTTTTGATAAAAAAAATTAGACCACACACAAAAGCACACATTGAAGCGATGATTTGACTTTTGGCATAGTGTTTTGAGCCACTTCTTTATTTCTACATGTAACCCTTTGTTTAAATTTTGGATAAAAATTAGGGTTTTTTTCCATCCCTTATTGATAGAAATGAAAGGCTTATCTGTTAACGCTTTGATTTTCTGATAAAAGTTATCTTTTGTCACGTTTTGATAAAACATTCTTAGCCCACACCAAAAGCACACATTGAAGCGATGATTTGGCTTTTGGCATAGTGTTTGGAGCCACTACTTTACAATGTATTTCTCTTTCTTTGATGTTCTGTTGATGGAGTTCGGTTTAACAAAGAAAAAACAAGGTCTTACCATTTCAATTTTTTTATAATGAACTAAATTTTTGTCCAATTTTAATCAGAATGCAAGACTATTAACGCATTAGGCCTACCATTTTGAATTTGTGATAAAAACTTAACTTTTCTCCCATTTTGATAAAATGCAAGGCTAACCCCTTACCGATTTAAATTTGTGATAAAAATGTAACTTCCCCCATTTCGATAAAAATGCAAGGCACCTTACTGTTTTGAATTTGTGATAAAAGTTTACTCTTGCCCGTTTTGAATTTGGATAAAAAAGTTGGTTTTCATCCCTTTCTTGATACAAATGCAAGGCTAACCCCTTACCATTACAACTTTGTGAAAAAATCGTAACTTCCCCCCCATTTGATCAAAATGCAAAGCTAACCCCTTATTCATGTTTTTGATAAAAATGTAAGGCTATCCCCTTACCGTTGCAAATTTTTGGATAAAAATGTGTTTTTGCCTCTTTTTGATAAAAATACAAGGCTAACCCCTTACCGTTTTAAATTTTTGGATAAAAATGTGTTTTTGCCTCTTTTTGATAAAAAATACATGTACATGTACAAGGCTAACCCCTTACCGTTTTAAATTTTTGATAAAAATGTGTTTTTGCCCCTTTTTGATAAAATGCAAGGCTAACCCCTTACCGTTGTAAATTATGGATAAAAATGTGTTTTTGCCTCTTTCTGATAAAAATACAAGGCTAACCCCTTACCGTTTTAAATTTTTGGATAAAAATATGTTTTTGCCTCTTTTTGATAAAAATACAAGGCTAACCCCTTACCGTTTTAAATTTCGGATAAAAATGTGTTTTTGCCCCTTTTTGATAAAAATGCAAGGCTAACCCCTTACCGTTTTAAATTTTGGATAAAAATGTGGTTTTGCCTCTTTTTGATAAAAATACAAGGCTAACCCCTTACCGTTTGAAAATTTGGATAAAAAACGTGTTTTTGCCCCTTTTAGATAAAAATGCAAGGCTAAACCCTTACCTTTTTAAAATGTGGATAAAAATGTGTTTTTGCCCCTTTTTGATAAAAATGCAAGGCTAACCCCTTACCGTTGTAAATTATGGATAAAAATATGTTTTTGCCTCTTTTTGATTAAAATGCAAGGCTAACCCCTGACCGTTTTAAATTTTGGATAAAAATGTGTGTTTGCCCCTTTGGATAAAAATGCAAGGCTAACCCCTTACGTTTGTAAATTTTGGATAAAAATGTGTTTTTGCCCCTTTTTAATAAAAATGCAAGGTTAAGCCCTTATCGTTGTAAATTTTGGATAAAAACGTGTTTTTGCCTCTTTTTGATAAAAATGCAAGGCTAACCCCTTACCGATTTTAAATTTTGGATAAAAATGTGTTTTTGCCGCTTTTTGATAAAAATGCAAGGCTAACCCCTTACCATGCTTACTGTTGTAAATTTTGGATAAAAATGTGTTTTTGCCCCTTTTTGATAAAAATGCAAGGCTAACCCCTTACTGTTGTAAATTTTGGATAAAAATGTGTTTTTGCCTATTTTTGATGAAAATGCAAGGCTAACCCCTGACCGTTTTAAATTTTGGATAAAAATGTGTTTTTGCCGCTTTTTGATAAAAATGCAAGGCTAACCCCTTACCGTTTGAAAATTTGGATAAAAAACGTGTTTTTGCCCCTTTTAGATAAAAATGCAAGGCTAACCCCTTACCGTTTTAAAATTTGGATAAAAATGTGTTTTTGCCCCTTTTTGATAAAAATGCAAGGCTAACCCCTTACCGTTTTAAATTTTGGATAAAAATGTGTTTTTGCCCCTTTTTGATAAAAATGCAAGGCTAACCCCTTACTGTTGTAAATTTTGGATAAAAATGTGTTTTTGCCCCTTTTTGATAAAAATGCAAGGCTAACCCCTTACTGTTGTAAATTTTGGATAAAAATGTGTTTTTTCCTCTTTTTGATTAAAATGCAAGGCTAACCCCTGACCGTTTTGAATTTGTGATAAAAATGTGTGTTTGCCCCTTTGGATAAAAATGCAAGGCTAACCCCTTACGTTTGTAAATTTTGGATAAAAATGTGTTTTTACCCCTTTTTGATAAAAATGCAAGGCTAACCCCTTACTGTTGTAAATTTTGGATAAAAATGTGTTTTTGCCTCTTTTTGATTAAAATGCAAGGCTAACCCCTGACCGTTTTAAATTTTGGATAAAAATGTGTGTTTGCCCCTTTGGATAAAAATGCAAGGCTAACCCCTTACCATGCTTACTGTTGTAAATTTTGGATAAAAATGTGTTTTTGCCCCTTTTTAATAAAAATGCAAGGTTAAGCCCTTATCGTTGTAAATTTTGGATAAAAACGTTTTTTTGCCTCTTTTTGATAAAAATGCAAGGCTAACCCCTTACCGTTGTAAATTATGGATAAAAATGTGTTTTTGCCTCTTTTTGATAAAAATGCAAGGCTAACCCCTTACTGTTGTAAATTTTGGATAAAAATGTGTTTTTGCCTATTTTTGATGAAAATGCAAGGCTAACCCCTGACCGTTTTAAATTTTGGATAAAAATGTGTTTTTGCCGCTTTTTGATAAAAATGCAAGGCTAACCCCTTACTGTTGTAAATTTTGGATAAAAATGTCTTTTTGCCCTTTTTTGATAAAAATGCAAGGCTAACCCCTTACTGTTGTAAATTTTGGATAATAATGTGTTTTTGCCTCTTTTTGATTAAAATGCAAGGCTAACCCCTTACTGTTGTAAATTTTGGATAAAAATGTGTTTTTGCCCCGTTTTGATAAAAATGCAAGGCTAACCCCTTACTGTTGTAAATTTTGGATAAAAATGTGTTTTTGCTTCTTTTTGATTAAAATGCAAGGCTAACCCCTTACTGTTGTAAATTTTGGATAAAAATGTGTTTTTGCCTCTTTTTGATTAAAATGCAAGGCTAACCCCTGACCGTTTTAAATTTTGAATAAAAATGTGTTTGCCCCTTTGGATAAAAATGCAAGGCTAACCCCTTACGTTTGTAAATTTTGGATAAAAATGTGTTTTTGCCCCTTTTTGATCAAAATGCAAGGCTAACCCCTTACCGTTGTAAATTATGGATAAAAATGTGTTTTTGCCTCTTTTTGATAAAAATGCAAGGCTAACCCCTTACCGTTTTAAATTTTGGATAAAAATGTGTTTTTGCCGCTTTTTGATAAAAATGCAAGGCTAACCCCTTACCATGCTTACTGTTGTAAATTTTGGATAAAAATGTGTTTTTGCCGCTTTTTGATAAAAATGCAAGGCTAACCCCTTACTGTTGTAAATTTTGGATAAAAATGTGTTTTTGCCCCTTTTTGATAAAAATGCAAGGCTAACCCCTTACTGTTGTAAATTTTGGATAAAAATGTGTTTTTGCCCCTTTTTGATAAAAATGCAAGGCTAACCCCTTACTGTTGTAAATTTTGGATAAAAATGTGTTTTTGCCTCTTTTTGATTAAAATGCAAGGCTAACCCCTGACCGTTTTAAATTTTGAATAAAAATGTGTTTGCCCCTTTGGATAAAAATGCAAGGCTAACCCCTTACGTTTGTAAATTTTGGATAAAAATGTGTTTTTGCCTCTTTTTGATTAAAATGCAAGGCTAACCCCTGACCGTTTTAAATTTTGAATAAAAATGTGTTTGCCCCTTTGGATAAAAATGCAAGGCTAACCCCTTACGTTTGTAAATTTTGGATAAAAATGTGTTTTTGCCCCTTTTTGATAAAAATGCAAGGCTAACCCCTTACCGTTTTAAATTTTGGATAAAAATGTGTTTTTGCCTCTTTTTGATAAAAATACAAGGCTAACCCCTTACCGTTTGAAAATTTGGATAAAAAACGTGTTTTTGCCCCTTTTAGATAAAAATGCAAGGTTAACCCCTTACCGTTTTAAAATTGGGATAAAAATGTGTTTTTGCCCCTTTTTGATAAAAATGCAAGGCTAACCCCTTACCGTTTTAAATTTTGGATAAAAATGTGTTTTTGCCGCTTTTTGATAAAAATGCAAGGCTAACCCCTTACCATGCTTACTGTTGTAAATTTTGGATAAAAATGTGTTTTTGCCTCTTTTTGATTAAAATGCAAGGCTAACCCCTGACCGTTTTAAATTTTGGATAAAAATGTGTGTTTGCCCCTTTGGATAAAAATGCAAGGCTAACCCCTTACGTTTGTAAATTTTGGATAAAAATGTGTTTTTGCCCCTTTTTGATAAAAATGCAAGGCTAACCCCTTACCATTTTAAATTTTGGATAATAACGTGTTTTTGCCCCTTTTTAATAAAAATGCAAGGCTAACCCCTTACCATTTTAAATTTTGGATGAAAAATGTGTTTTTGCCCCTTTTAGATAAAAATGCAAGGTTAACCCCTTACCGTTGTAAATTATGGATAAAAATATGTTTTTGCCTCTTTTTGATAAAAATGCAAGGCTAACCCCTTACCGTTGTAAATTTTGGATAAAAATGTGTTTTTGCCGCTTTTTGATAAAAATGCAAGGCTAACCCCTTACCATGCTTACTGTTGTAAATTTTGGATAAAAATGTGTTTTTGCCGCTTTTTGATAAAAATGCAAGGCTAACCCCTTACTGTTGTAAATTTTGGATAAAAATGTGTTTTTGCCGCTTTTTGATAAAAATGCAAGGCTAACCCCTTACTGTTGTAAATTTTGGATAAAAATGTGTTTTTGCCCCTTTTTGATAAAAATGCAAGGCTAACCCCTTACTGTTGTAAATTTTGGATAAAAATGTGTTTTTGCCTCTTTTTGATTAAAATGCAAGGCTAACCCCTGACCGTTTTAAATTTTGAATAAAAATGTGTTTGCCCCTTTGGATAAAAATGCAAGGCTAACCCCTTACGTTTGTAAATTTTGGATAAAAATGTGTTTTTGCCGCTTTTTGATAAAAATGCAAGGCTAACCCCTTACTGTTGTAAATTTTGGATAAAAATGTGTTTTTGCCCCTTTTTGATAAAAATGCAAGGCTAACCCCTTACTGTTGTAAATTTTGGATAAAAATGTGTTTTTGCCAATTTTTGATGAAAATGCAAGGCTAACCCCTGACCGTTTTAAATTTTGGATAAAAATGTGTTTTTGCCGCTTTTTGATAAAAATGCAAGGCTAACCCCTTACTGTTGTAAATTTTGGATAAAAATGTGTTTTTGCCCCTTTTTGATAAAAATGCAAGGCTAACCCCTTACCGTTTGAAAATTTGGATAAAAAACGTGTTTTTGCCCCTTTTAGATAAAAATGCAAGGCTAACCCCTTACCGTTTTAAAATTTGGATAAAAATGTGTTTTTGCCCCTTTTTGATAAAAATGCAAGGCTAACCCCTTACCGTTTTAAATTTTGGATAAAAATGTGTTTTTGCCGCTTTTTGATAAAAATGCAAGGCTAACCCCTTACTGTTGTAAATTTTGGATAAAAATGTGTTTTTGCCCCTTTTTGATAAAAATGCAAGGCTAACCCCTTACTGTTGTAAATTTTGGATAAAAATGTGTTTTTTCCTCTTTTTGATTAAAATGCAAGGCTAACCCCTGACCGTTTTAAATTTTGGATAAAAATGTGTGTTTGCCCCTTTGGATAAAAATGCAAGGCTTACCCCTTACGTTTGTAAATTTTGGATAAAAATGTGTTTTTACCCCTTTTTGATAAAAATGCAAGGCTAACCCCTTACTGTTGTAAATTTTGGATAAAAATGTGTTTTTGCCTCTTTTTGATTAAAATGCAAGGCTAACCCCTGACCGTTTTAAATTTTGGATAAAAATGTGTGTTTGCCCCTTTGGATAAAAATGCAAGGCTAACCCCTTACGTTTGTAAATTTTGGATAAAAACGTGTTTTTGCCCCTTTTTAATAAAAATGCAAGGTTAACCCCTTATCGTTTTAAATTTTGGATAAAAACGTGTTTTTGCCTCTTTTTGATAAAAATGCAAGGCTAACCCCTTACCATTTTAAATTTTGGATAATAACGTGTTTTTGCCCCTTTTTAATAAAAATGCAAGGCTAACCCCTTACCATTTTAAATTTTGGATAAAAAATGTGTTTTTGCCCCTTTTAGATAAAAATGCAAGGTTAACCCCTTACCGTTGTAAATTTTGGATAAAAATGTGTTTTTGCCTCTTTTTGATAAAAATGCAAGGCTAACCCCTTACCGTTGTAAATTTTGGATAAAAATGTGTTTTTACCTTGTGCTTTAGTGCTTAAAATTCAAGAACTTGTCAGAGTAATGATGTGATTATTGAAGAAATAAAGAGAAACAAAATGGAAATAAAAGCTTTTATACCTTGTGTGTTCACTTTATTTAGCATTTGTCCAAGACTGAAATAGTAATGCATGTTAATAGCTTAAAATAAGGAAAAAGAATGATTTAATGAATATTCATCAGGAAATCAATGAATATTCATAAGGAGAAATATATAATGAGTATGAACAAAATGATGATATAGTTGAAAAGGGGTTTCACCAATGAATATTCATCAGGAAACAATGAATATTCATAAGGAGAAATATATAATGAGTATGAACAAAATGATGATATAGTTGAAAAGGGGTTTCACCAATGAATATTCATCAGGAAACAATGAATATTCATAAGGAGAAATATATAATGAGTATGAAAAATGATGATATAGCTGAAAAGTGGTTTCACCACTGAATATTCATCAGGAAATCAATGAATATTCATAAGGAGAAATATATAATGAGTATGAAAAATGATGATATAGCTGAAAAGTGGTTTCACCACTGAATATTCATCAGGAAATCAATGAATATTCATAAGGAGAAAAATATAATGAGTATGAAAAAAATGATGATATAGTTGAAAAGTGGTTTCACCAATGAATATTCATCAGGAAATCAATGAATATTCATAAGGAGGAATATTAATTAGTATGAAAAAAATGATAATTTAGTTGAAAAGCGGTTTCCCCTCCCAAAATTCGGACCCAAAATTCGGACCCAAAATTCGGACCCAAAATTCGGACCCAAAATTCGGACCCAAAATTCGGACCCAAAATTCGGACCCAAAATTCGGACCCAAAATTCGGACCCAAAATTCGGACCCAAAATTCGGACCCAAAATTCGGACCCAAAATTCGGACCCAAAATTCGGACCCAAAATTCGGACCCAAAATTCGGACCCAAAATTCTGACCCAAAATTGACCCAAAATTCGGACCCAAAATTCGACCCAAAATTGACCCAAAATTCGTACCCAAAATTCGACCCAAAATTCCGACCCAAAATTCGGACCCAAAATTCGGACCCAAAATTCGGACCCAAAATTCGGACCCAAAATTCGGACCCAAAATTCGGACCCAAAATTCGGACCCAAAATTCGGACCCAAAATTCGGACCCAAAATTCGGACCCAAAACTTGATGCATGCAGGACCTGAACCCACAACACCTGGGTTTCCAGTCACAACTACTAACCAGTGCACCACTTGGGTCCCCCAGTACATTTCCCTTTTTTATAAACTTAACTCTTAGGTTCCCTAAATAAATTTCAATTAAAAAGGTTCTGCATGGGATTGAACCCACAACCATCCAATTGTGGGACACAGTGCTTCCACACTTAGCCACACACCACTCTGAAACTCTTTTACAAATTCTAATATTTCAACTTCCTGTCCATTTATTTTTTTGAAAAAAAAAAATTCAACCATCCAGATTGCTCTTTTTTTTTTGACAAACAAAAAAAGGCAAACAATTGTGTGTTTTTTTGGAGCTACAAATCAAATTGTTTGATCCAAACATAATTATTCTAATAGTGCATTGGAACTTAACAGATCATGTTTTTCAGCTGGCTACAGTTCAATTCCACACATTTCAAGAAAAGACGCATTAACAAAAAAAAAGTTACACTCAAAGAGTTTTATTTCCAAAATGCGATATTTAAATCCATTCTTTTTTAAAGGGAGAAATTTGCGTGGTTATGAAACTTGTAAAAACAAACTTCTAAACTTCATTTTTGGCTTTACTCTCTTCTTTAAATTGTGTTTAGCTACATAACACCCATCGAAACTGACCTGGAGCAGCCAGGAGGATTTTAGCTGGCATTTATCGCTTTTATCACTGATGACTGATTTGATTTATTGAAATAATTATGACCGACAGAACAATTCATACACAAGAGAAAAGTAAATAATAACAGGAATAATTTGTATAGAAAACCACTGCCTTGCGATGCCATGGCTGGTTAGAAAGGCAGTTTCAATAATGTTACATAGTACAGACTTCATACATTGTTAATATGTACATGTACATGTACTCTGAGATTATTCTACAGTATTATTTACAGCTTTTATACAAATGTGCATAAACACAGCATTGGTAGTTAATTTTAACGGATAATTTCAATAAAATCATTTGAAATACTTCCATGTGTAGCTATGGTTGGTCATTTTTTGGTCCATAAAATACTAATCCTCCAAAACAGTGTTAGATTTAAAAACGATTTTAAACGTTTAAAGGCACATTTTGCTTGTTTCGCTGAACAAAAACAATATAATGTACATTATTGTGGATTCCTCTGACAAATGCACTTAGTTTCTAACATAAGGTGTTTTTAACTAACCTCAAAACTTTGACATCATTTTTTTCATAAAAAAATCAAACATAATTTCAGTGTTATCCCAATTATAGTTTTCTTCTCTACACATTTCCCTTCGCATCTCGGAAATAAATTTATCTTTTTTTCGTTCAAACCATGAAACCACAGATACTTTATAGTTACTTATAAAAATAGAGACTTATGAAATAAATAATTTTGGAATCTGTTGAAGTCTGTGGTGTTGCATAACCATCAGAATGCACATCTATCAGCCTCATTTCAACAATATGGATGACTGTACATGTATGTTACACAATGAGTGCGTTTGATTATTTCCCCCAGCTTACTCGCGCTTGGCTCGCGTGATGACAGACATGCGCAGTGGAGCTAAATAAACGAACGGTTCCGGGTTAAGTTTTGTGCAAGGAGCTGGAAAGTTGAACTTTGACATGACACTGAGGCTGCATCCGAATCAAGTGTCTAGAGCTAGGTCTAGCTCTGTGACCACTGAAAATAGCGGTGGGTACGCACTAACAATAGACATAACCGTGGCTCTGGAAGCCTGTTTCGGACACGGCCTGAGGCGCCCGCCGAACGTCACGTTGGCAGCCGTGTTCATTGTATGGCCTTATGGGATACTTACCCAAGTAACTGGCTCGGTGAGTCGGTTACTTGGGCCAAGCTTGAGTAAGCACGAGAAGTCACGTGAGAGGTAAATCGAACGCTGTCATGCTTGCACGAGTAAGCGTGGGGGAAGTAATCGAACGCACTCAAATTAAGCAAAGCTTACCTGAATAACCCTTAAGCACTGAAGAAAGATCTTTTGCTGTTAATCCCTCAACCGTTTTAAAGTACAGTATGATTTTCTCTTCAAATATATAAAGTCTTACTTTGCAGTACCGGTTCTTCGAGTCTGTTCCATCCCTGTGAAGCACCAGCAAGGTAGTGATGTGTACTTGGTGCGGTCCTTCTCTTGGGCTGTATAGTGCTTCTCAAGGGAGCTCTGGTCTGAGTCTGTACCATCCCTGTGATCAAGCACCAGCAAGGTAGTGATGTATATGTACTTGGTGCGGTCCTTCTCTTGGGCCGTTTAGTGCTTCTCAAGGTAGCTCTGGTCTGAGTCTGTTCTCGCCATGAGAAGCAGTCCTTCTCCTGGGCCTTATAGTGCCTCTATAGTGCTTCTCAAAAGAGCTCTCTGATGTGAAGAGAGCTGGTAGAACTGTCATCACCTGGTCAAGAAATTTCAATATTGTCAATTTGGGAAAAGTGTTTGATATTGCTGTCTGGTGCCAGACGACGGCTGAGTTACGTTAGTAATTCTGCATTGTCATTGGTCAATTCACAACGGGTAATGCATAATGCATGTCTACCAAATCGGTAGACAAAATGTAAGGAAAAACATAAGCATTCTCCACGAGATGGTAAAGGCCCTCGCGGCTTTGCCACTCGTGCTAGTCTTTTTACGTGTCAGCATCTGGGGTGCCTCACGTGTCCGGGTAAGCGCGTGGGACTTGACTAAAGGCTAAGCGCTGCGTGACTGACAGCTAACTAAGCACAGTCGATGAATCGATATATCGATTTTATCAATATTGGTTTGATAGCTATATCGCCGTTAACGATTTATCATGCTTGCCTGTTACCATTGCCATGGCATGTTGGAATTTAGTTACATTCAAACGTGTACAAACCAGCCTCCAAACTTTGCTCTGGAAATTGTATGATAAGTGGACGTCTGAATAAGGGTTATTTTGCTGTTTGCTTGTAACAAAGCGAGTGTGCATCCAAAGCATAATTAAACTAGCAACAAAGTGTGTATGTGAAAATAGAAAAAAAATCCATGAATTGTCTAACTCAGCTCTGTGTATTATAATTGATCCGTCAGTCTTTAGTGATCTGTCAATAATAAGTAAAGCCTCTGTGATCCACTCTCATTTTTTTAACAATAATTTTAAATAGTTTTACACTCAGTTTTAATCAGCAATGTCTTATCTTAGCAATCTTTAGAAGTCTGTTAATGATAATGAATAATTTCTTCCGTTTTGATTTGTACCTTTTAATTTACAATTTAAAGATGTATTGATTGTATTCTAATTAGTTTTTAAGTAAAACACACATTGTAAATTTGAATGTTTTCAGCCTATGGCCTGCTTTTAATTCAAATAAATAAATAAACCATAATAATAATACATGTAATAATAATAACAATAATAATAACTCAATTAAGTCCAGTTAAGAAATGGGGGAGTTTATGTACAGCCTAGGCAGACAAGTACATTTGTATTTTCCAGTTTTCGAGCTGAATTTGATGATAGCCGAGTCCTATAAATACTGATTGGCAAATTGGCATGGTTCAGAGAACTCTTGGAGTTTTTAAGAATGAATTATTGTTTCACTGTAGAAAAAGCGTCTAAAAAAGTTGCTCCCTTAGGCCTATTAGTCGCATCCTTGTAGATAGGATAGGAGGCCTGGTTGTATATGGGTGTTTACATAAATGTGGAGGCCAGTGGTATAATGCACATGTACATGTATGTTCTCTCCTTTCAAGGGCCATTTCCATGTTAAAATAACCAGCTTGCTAATATTTGTGTTTTTACTTTATCACTAAATAGAAAGGTTTAAATGGTTTGATACCATTTATTACTATTATTATTAGTTAGTTGTAGGATTGTCACTCTGTAACAGTGACTATTTGGTGTCAGCGTTACAGGTGAAATGTTGGTTAACACCAGGCTTTACTTACAATAACATGCTTTCTAGTGGTGTTTGTAAATCTTCATTGCTCTTCATACCGGTAGTTGCAGTTTTGGCTGTCAAACTTGCTTTTAGAGAACAAGTGAGTGTTTGTCTTAAAATAATATAATTTTATGTCAAGTGAGAACTACATTTTTTTAATATCATATATGTCAAATTTCCTAAGAAACTTGATATTTGATTTTCAACAAATGTTGAACAAGGATAGTGTTAAAGTTTTTTTTAACTTATATGTGTTGCAAATAATTGCTTAAAAAGCAACATGTCTTTACCATACCTGAATAATAACCTGGTGAGAGCTCTAAAAGAAATTAACAATTTGGTGTCACTGTTACGGGTGAAATTTGTGTCCCATATGCTAGTTTATCATGTTGCTACTCTAAAAAGGGTCATGTTACTTTTGTTTTTGACAAAATATAGACCCTAGACTGCAAAACCATGTGAAGCTGAATTTAATTTGGTTATTTTGAAAATTTGACCCTAATGTCACACACTGGCCTCCACATTTATGTAAACACCATATATACAAACAATCCAGGAAATATAAATTTATTGTGACCTGGCATCATTACATCTTGCAAGGTGACAGAAGAAAGTCATGAATAGCGCCCTCTACCCCACCTCACCCGGCCGCAGCATTACATGATAAAAACAATGAAACAAGCCCATTGGTTTTACTTTAAACATGCCTTAAACCTATACTCCATATTTTTTATACTATTTCCTTAACCCTAAAGGGGCCGGGTTATTTTGGCCATCTCTCAGCCGCGGCAACCCGTGGTCCGATTTTTATGTTTTTGGTATCAAAAGATGCGCAAAGCTCGAGGCTAAAAAGTCATAACAGCTCGAGTCGCGAAATTTTTTTTTTTAGAGGCTATCACGGAAAATGTTGAGGCAGGGGGGGGGGGGCAGATTCTGCCCCCCCCCGGCCCCTTTATGAGACATTTTCTGTCTTTGTGCAGTTCTCTCTTGAAGTAGCGAGACCAGCGGTAGGGCGATTTTTCGCCTTTCAATCTGACACCACACTAAAACGTTCTTTTTTTAATCTTTGATTTCTAGTATAAATACTGCCCGAAAGTCAAAGAAAACTCACCAAAATGAAGATGAAAACATGCTTGTTTAATTGATGCCATTTAATTTTAAAGTTACGTACAATTTGAAGGAAAATTTGATCGGTGAACTTCTATTTTGCGAGAGCGACTTTTTTCGTGGGTGCAGCCATTTTGTTATTTGATCACGTGATCGTATTCTCGTTTTTACTCGTTGTTCGTGCGCGAGTTCAGTTTATGTAGTTTGTCGTTGTAAGATTTGGACAGAGAATGCATTCAGCTTTCTGACAGTACCAAACTTGGCGATTTTAGTGCCATTTTATGGTAAGAAAATGAACTTTTAGTAAAAAATTGCGAAGCAAAAATTGCTTGTAAGGTTGATTTTTGGGAACTTTGGAGTCTTCCAAAGTCAATGGAACCTTAAAAATAATAATTTTTTGGTCGCACTCACGCCGCAAAGGACTGTTAGGAAAGGGGTCAAATTTGATGGTACCTGTCAAATGTGTTTTGGGTCATGCGCACTTTATAATGTACAACCTATCAATCCAGCCAGGCCATAAAAGTTGGAAATAATATAGAAAAAGTGAGAAGACACGAGTTCATCAATTATTTGTCAATAAAAAAATGTATGGCTGCATGTAGCTTGAGTAATTCCAGCTGACATGCTCATATTCATTCACATGTGAATGAATATGAGCATGTCATATTCATTCACATGTGAATGAATATGAGCATGTCAGCTGGAGTTACTCAAGCTACCGGTAGGCTGCATGCATGTACTTACTTGGTACTTGGTGTCCATGGCTATCCTCTTCAGAACTCCTCGAGGAAGTATAACTAAGAGGCATGTTTGGCATGTATGGTGCATATTTTGTGTAGGCCTAAGTTTTTTTTAACCACATGACTACAGATTTGGTAGACAAATATTTATGTTGGGTTTACTACATGCATTTGTCAGTGCTGATTTTTTTTTAAATGTTTTTTTATTGAATTTACCTTTTTTTTTATTAGGATCTGGCGATCAGAAAGACATAAAAGATTTGGTGATTTGCTTCATCAGACTCAGAGTCATGAACAACACAACCACAGCTAAACTTAGGAAGGTCACGGACTACTGTCTTAACATTCACCCTACTCATTCATTTCGTACAATTCCAAGTAAAACTGACCTAGTGGTGTTCGCTCTCACAACAAGACTGAAAATAAAAACATGTAAGAAAAGGGAACAAAAAGAGGCCCAGGACCTTATTTCTACTTTGGCAGAAGTAGTTTCCTCAAAATTGCCGGAAGACTGGGTTTTCGTCAATAACTTGCTTGACAATATTTTGTCCCAAATCATGAAAAGCAATGATGCTGTTCAACTTTGTGAAGCCATTTTCCAGCAGATGAGATGGACCCATAAAACCCGTAGGAGTGCCCTGTACCAAAGATTCGACGAAGAATTTCTGCGCTCAAGCCTCAGTTCAATCTCATATATGTCAGAACTTGATGAGAGTGATTGCGAACAATAATACAGTCCTGGTACTTGCATGACTTGCATGTAACTGTCTCCTAATACTTAAACATGAAGAAAAAGGATGTTATTGATCAATACCGTTCACTGGGAACACAGGGCTGTCTCTCATATTTAGTTGCAGAACACAGACCACTCCTTGCAGACCCCTCTCATGTCCCGTCAAAACAGGCTTATCTCTGGAAGTTAAAAACAGTAGTCAATCAGTATACATTTAACAAACTACTCAAAAGTAAACATCGAGCATCCAGTAAGGCGAAAACTGAAGAATTGTTGGGACAAGATTTTGTATTCCCTTCAGCGAGACCTCAAACATCCCAGCCGACACCTGGTCCATCAAGCGCTGTTCAAGAAGCAACGGACGTGCTGCCTGTAGGTCACCGTTTGAAACTACGTAAAACTAAAAGTAAAGTCCCCAAAGCTGACCCACAGAAGTTAGTGGAATCACTGAATGTAAGGCTTGACCAAAAGAGCGGTGAGCTGAAAAGGAGAGCCTCCAAGATCAAGCACCTCGAATCCAAAATCATCAAGCTTGAAAAAACAGCAGAACAGATGGTTCAGAAACATACAGAAGAAGAAACAAATCTTAATGAAGAACTGCGAGCCAAGCAGACTATTATTGATGATACAATAGCTGAAAATGACTGGCTGAGGGAAATGATTCAAGATGAGGTGAAATCGAAGGATGATGCTGGGGTATACACACAGAAGATGAAAGAATGTGTTTTTTTCCCTTCTAAATCACAATGTGCCAACAGGACAAATTCCTGCTGTGATTGAAACTGTTTTGAAGTTGGCAAGAAAGACAGTCGAAGTACCAAGTAAATCAAGTATTAATGACTGGAACATTATGAGACTTATCTTGGCCCAGAGGCAGCTTGCTGAAGAGGTGCCCAGAAAATCAAACTTGGGACTTCTAAGCGATGAAACATCAAAATTTGGGAGAAAGTTTGAAGGATTCCACCTGAGTGATGCTGAAGGAAGATTATATGTACTTGGATTAAGGGACATAACTTCAAAGTCGGGACAAGATGTTCTGAACACATTACAGCAGATTCTTAGTGACATTGATGACATGTCAAAGGCTGCAACATCTGACACATCAAAGAAGATTTTGCTCAATATTTGCTGTACTATGTCAGACAGGGCAAGCACGCAGATAAAATTCAACGAACTGTTGGAGGATTATCGGCGAGATATTCTGCTTCAGACGGTGGAGAATTATGAAACACTGACGGACGCAGAAAGGTTATCTGTGGGTAAACTGTGCAATTTTTTTTGTGGTCTGCATGCGCTCGTCCATTTGGCCGAAGTTGCCTCTGCATCAGTGCTTCAAACAGAAGGTGGATTCTTTGGGAAGGAAGCACCTGTGTTTGACAAGTCTTTCCGGAAGTCCGAGGCTGGAGCAACCAGACTTATTAGAACTGTGTGTAAAGCTGTTGCTCAAGGAGGCGATGAGAAGTCCGGGTGCCATGGATCTTTCCTGGAATATTTGAGGCCAGTGTTAAAAGCTGAAGGTTTCTCCCGGCTTCCCATAGAGCCTTTCCGAGGAAACCGCTTTAATATTCTGTTTCAGAATGCAGCAAGTACTTTCTACTTGCATGGCCACTTGACAACATTTCTGGAAACCAATGCAACTAACAAATTGCTGAAATCAGTGCAGTTTGATTTGAAGATTCCAGAATACCTTGCGGGATGCAAGGCACTTGGACTGATTTCATATCTTGTGACGGTACCACTCTGGACTTCTATTGAAGACAGTAGCATACACCTTCTTGACATCGGCGGCAGATATCAAGAGGTCATTGACTTTCTGTTAATGGCAAGCAATCGCCTGGATGATTTCCTACAAGGTGACCTTCAGCTTTCGTTTTCCAGTATTCAACAACTGGAAAAGGATACAGTTTACAAGATGCTCATCAAGCCTTCCATACATGATGACCAAGTGGCGGTTATTCTTCACAGCATGCTGCCAGCAATGGCAAGACTACTCCAACGAATATTCAGTGATCACTTAGAGGGAGGAAAGTGGTATGAAGTCACCCCTGAAACCAGAGAGAAGACCATTGGTATGCCAAAGCACAACAAATTTGCAGAGAGTATTTTCGGTCACCTTGACCGTTTGCTGCGAGAGAAGCCAAACATAACAACGATTGCAAGTGAAACTTATATCATGTTCAGCCACAATAAGACGATGACATGGCTAGAGGCAAAATCTCCTTCAGAAAAGGAGCTTCTGTTTTCAGAATGTAGGCGATCTGTTAAACATGTCCGCAAGGCATTCAAGAGACGACAGGTGGCGATTCAAGAATCAAGAAGAGCTGCCATATCCGAGAAAATGAAACAAGCTGAAGCAGCTGAGCTGAGACGACTGCGTAAGAAAGAACAGCAGACATCAGACATAATTTATTGGGGATTGTGGCAAACTGAGCAGCAAGTAGATGAATCCATGGAGAAATTGGAGAGGACATCTGACAAAATCAAGGCTCTTAAAGCTCAGCTCACATTTAGGCAAAAGGTCTTAAAACAAAAGCCAACAGATCTTTCCCTGAAAGACGTCTATGCCTTCTCACTTAAAAGCTCAACAGAGAAAAGACGAATTGCCCTTGACTGTACTCAACTTGCAGACAACTTGAAAAAGTTAATCAGACACTCATTCACCCTGCAAGACTCCCAGACTGCCGGAGGAGCAGATGAATCTGATCAAGCTCCCCCACTTGTTGAAAGGCGTGTTGACCACAAGTTTGTATCTGCACAAGAAAGCAAGTGGTTCACAGGGACAGTTATATCTCAGGTTGGAAATGTTGTACTTATTGTATGCCTCAATCGATTTATGTTCGGTCACAAGATCATGATGTTGATCTTTGCACCTTCATTTGTTGACGAACACTTCAGTCATCAGGTACAAGTATTCATTGTTGTTCATGGTTGCACAACTGGTCACTTGCTACTTTTTATTTCTGCCATTTGGCAGTATTGTTTTCCATACTGATTTTATGCATTTACGTTTCTTACAGAGTTGTGCATACTTGCAAAGTGTGCACTCATCTCATTTGCTTTGTTTAATACATGAAATAATTTGTTGAACTAACAAGTTGAGTTCATAAAATGATTTTGTGTTACTGTTTTCATTAGAACTTGAACTTTTTAACATTGAACCCATAATTTGGTCAGACAAATCTTTATTGTTGCTCATACGCCTGCCTCATTGTTCATATATTCAAGGTTCCTGGGTATCCCGAGTGGTTCAACATCATATATGATGGTGATGACAGCATTTACTCGTACCAGCTTATGAAGGATTACTCGGAGGGAGACCTGCAAATATTAATACAGTATTAAACAGTAAGTTGCATGTTCAGTTGAAATCCTCTCTAACTTTTGGTTGATCTTGTAAAGCCTTTAACTCCACCTATGAAACAGGTATGAGAATAGTTTAAAAAGCACTGTATTTGGTAGTTCCTGCTCTGTCTGTTGGTACCAAATGTATTGTAAATTTCTTTGAAAATACATAAGTAATTGCGTTATTAAGTTTTGGGAGTCTGAGTGAAAAATGCGGACAGAAAACTAACCCCTAAAAATTTTCATCAAAATTGTCATAACTCCTCACCAGAAAAAAGCTATTAACTTAATTTTAGCGCCGTTGTAATCCTCAGGTTACAAGCTTTTTAATGATGCCAAACTTGTTTGTGAAATCTAAAAAAATGCAAAAAGTGCCGTCCTCCCTACTTGAAGGCATTATGTTCAAAAATTACCAAAATTCAAAAAGGTGTCATTACATTGAGAGAAGTCTGCTTAAGGTTGACAACATCATTTTTTAGAAAAAAAAAAATCCTTGATTCTAATTTAATCGAAACAAAACAGGGGCCCTACACTATACACGATTGCCAAAATGATGATACTGATAGACGACATAAATCTGGGACTGCATGCACTGAGAAACATTCCCAATTGTGTTAGGACAAATAAGTCAGCAATTTTTCTTGACTCTCATTCATGTCCATAGTCTTTATACACACACACCCACCCCACACACCCACACACCCAATCGCAGAAGTGGCATCAGCCATCAGGTTGCAACATTTGTTTCCAGTGAGGCAAACACTGACATTTCATTGTTAACTACTTGCATTGGGAGAGTTGGTCGACTTCCCCCTGCACCACCGTCATGACATTGGCTCAACCATGGAGGAATAAGAACAACCAACAACAGAAGATAATCAAGCCCACGTCAAGGTTTGCTGGCGATCGTGAATTGTAGACCCCCTGTTTTGTTTTGATCAAATAAGAGTCAAAAATGTTTTGTATTGCGCAAAAATCACCTTTATCCAAAGCAGACGATCGCCGGTTTGCTAGACATGCCAAAAGTCAACCATGTCAACGCGTGTCATCTAGATGTACATCTAGGCCCTACGCAGGTACTCAGCAAAGTCCACTTGATGTTAACGCTGAATATATTCCAAAGGAACGGAGTGACGGAGGTTGTACACCATGTCTTCAGTCCTATGAATATTAACGAGAAATATGATAAAGAAATATGTGAATGAAACTGGAGTGGAAGGGTCTCGACCACAGACCCACAAACGCAGACAAGTAAACAAACTGCACATGCACACCAGACAGCTGCGTGAACCGCGTTTGATGGCGCCCTCAATATTGAGGGCGCCAAACACGTTTCATTGACTGCGCAATTCCACCCACAGACATTATAAACGCACAAATCAGTCAAGCTGTGAAGAAAACATCCCATACATGTATCTGCGTTTTCCCAAGGGCGGATTCAGAACACGGTTTTTTTGGGGGGGGGGCCCAAAAAAAATTGGTCCCCCAAAAAAGTGGGTCAAAAAAATTACGGCGTGGGGTTCGGGGCCCGCTTATAGGGAATGTACATCATTGGCTTTTGCTGTAATTTTCAGAAATGGAGTATTTGAGGGGTTAGTTTAAAGGGAATGTACAACATTTGCTTTTGCTGCAATTTTCAGAAATAAATGGTTTGGAGGATTAGTATGTTATAGAAAATATTGTTAAACTGACTTGTTTCACGTTTTGGGCTTGTAGATGCTGGAAAAACCAAGAAAACCTATCATGTTCTTGTAGTCTGGTTCCCTGACCCCACTTAAGATGAAACGGAGCAATTAATACACTTTGGGGAATTGTACGGTCGGAGAATCAGTCTTGCAGGCTTGTACCCCTTCACAGGTGTGTAATCATTTGCAAAGAACAGAATAACTAAATATGAACAATTAGGAACAGTTTTTAAAAAAGGCCAGTTTTCTCCAACGCTGGTCGGCCGACCAGCGTTGGAAAAATACACTTTTTCTTAAAATGTCAGCACACCAGGAGCCACGATTTTAAAGGATGTTTTAGACTATCAGTCCCTAACAATTCAGTGGGGTATTTCGTGATAATTTGATCATTTCGTTTTTTGATGTTTGCAAATGTTGTATCTTCCCTTTAATGTATCAAATATTGTTACACTGACATGTTTGAAGTTTTATGTTCGAAAATGCTGGAAAAACCAAGAAAAACAAATTTTTTCAAGTAGTCTGGTTCCCTGACTCCACTAAAGATGAAATGGATCAATTTATAGTCGCCAGAAAATTGTAAGGTAAGGGAACCAGTCTAGCTGGCCTGCACCCGTTCATGAACATGTAATCAATACCAAACAAAATTTAAAGTAAAAAAAAAAAGAGGTAAATTTGGAGCAGTAGTTGAAATATAGTTAGGTTTTTCCAACGGTGGTCGGCCGATCACCGTTGGAAATGTATACAAAAAATACCATTTTCTTGAAAATGACTTCACACAAGGTGCCATAATTTTACAGGATGCTTTAGACTCTCATTTACCAACATCCTAATAAGGTATTTCTTTAAAACTTGGTAGTTTTATTTTTCGATGTTTGCAAATGTTGTATATTCCCTTTTTAAGGGCCCCGAAAAACTTTTGGATTCTAGATGTGGTGTGATCTGAGGGAATTCCTGACCACTTTAACCAATGCTTTTTGAGGAAAAGATGATGGTGTACTCATTGCCTGCCTTTATTGCGACGTCACATAAAAAAAAAACCAAAAAAGGTTTTTTTTGGGGAGGGGGGGGGGCATGGTCCCCTTTGCTCCCCACCCCCCCCCCCTCCCCTCCTGGATCCGCCCTTGATATTAAGTTGTAAGTTCAGCGAGTGATCGGTCTTGATGTCTTACATAAGGAGATTAAATTTCGTGAGAAACCGTCAAACAACTGAAACATTTCTTTCGAGAAAGAGCGTGCTGCATAAAACTAGTGGTCTCGCACCGCCGTGACATTCATCCGCGCCGCACGCCGTAGAATATTTTAAGTTTCGTTCAATAGAGGGCGCGCCACATAAATAGTGGTCTCAACAACGCTTCAACACGGATGCTGCAAAATTGAACCCAAAAAGAACAACCTCGTTTCCGATTAACTACTCAAGAAATACAAAATGGATTAAATTGAAATTTCGTGCAATTAGTTTTCACGATGTGAAGCATAAGTAGTTTGCATGGCGTGAGAAACCGTGGAGCTATAAATGGAACATTCAATTCAATTCAATTCAATTCAAGAAGACATTTATTCCACACTCCTTTAGAGAATACATCCATAAATAAAAGAAAGACTGGTAAATAGCAAAATAACAAAATCAATAAATTTGTCTCAAAAATAATAAAAGTAAAATGCGCTTTGAAGAAATGATAAACTTATTTCAATATATGTACAAGAGAAAGTAAGGAGTATGGGGCTGTTTACATGATCGTAACAATCTAGTGTTTTAAACGTTAAAAATCCATGTTGATTCCATTAGGATTGTATTTGTCGAAATTAAAACCCTGTATTGTTACGGACATAATAGCTTGATTATTTGACGTTTTGTTTAGGAAATTTAATTTTTTTGATGTCAAACATCATGACAAATGAGTGTACGAAAGTTCATTTTAATGTAACGTGTATTTCTTGAGTTGTTGGCCCCAAATCGAGTTTGGTGGTGGAGATCGAGACCACTATAATGGCTTTAGTGGCTTTATATTTGCAAAGGAGTTTAGGGATCATTTTTATCAAGATGACGATTGGCTTCGCAACCACCTTTAGACTGGAGTGGTCATCTTCGGCAGGCAATGTGTCCCAAAAGTTATCAGATCCCCCCCCCCAACATAAAAAAAATTGAACTACGCATTTCAACTTCGCCTTCGCGGAGTTGCTCAACCAAACCTATGAACTTGTGTATTTATTATGCAGCATATAATTATAGACCTAGAGAGGGTGTACGTAAGTGAATAAACCTTTATTCAAGTGGCCTAAAAATAAAATAACCGACTGTGGTGTACTAAACAAAAAAAATCGCCCATGTCCCGACCGCACTATTTTTTTCCGTACGCCTTTTTTCTGTAGAAGAATATTCTTATTTTGGGGAAAACAACCTTAGAAATGTTGCCAGCGGGGATCGAACCCTGGTCTCCCCGCTCATGAGATCCGTTGCTAATCCACTAGGCCACAGGTGCTACACAACCGTTAGTGGTAATTTTAATCATGATATCATGTACATGTATCTAAATTCAGCCCTATCTAGTATCTTAGAGAGTACAGCGCCCTCTGTTGATAGGGACTGCCGCCGGCAAGCCTTTAGTAAACCGTTAGTTTGCCGGGATTACCGCCGGCAATATCCACTATCAAAAATATTCTTGATTCTAATTTGATCGAAACAAAACATGGGCCCTACATGTACGCTACACGATCTCCCTATATTTAAACACAGTTCACCTAAAAAAGAAATGATCAAAATCACGGCGCAGACTTGCCAAAATACCTTATAAAGCGCCTACACTGGCTTCTCCACAAGTCAAAGGCAAACTATGGGGCTTCAGTGATGCTTACGGTCATGTTTAGGGCTACAAATCCATACAATTCCACTAGTTTGGCATGGACATGTCCGAACATTAATGTCTACAACTTACAACAGGTTCAAAATAATTATGGTGGGATATTATTACACGGAGTGTGACACGTGCCGCAGGAAGGGAGTTCCCGTATTTTTTTTTAAATCTCAAGAAGCTATGTTTATTACGCAAAAAGAGCACCCTCTAGAAAGATTTTTTTTGTACGTTTTGCTATTGTTTCAATATCTCAGTTTGTTCTCATTTTTGCTGTATTATTTGCTGTGTTTGAAACAAATATTAGTTTGCTGAGGCCTACATCTACTTAACTAAAGTCGATAGTATTATGTATACATATGTATTAGTATTATGATGTTTTAATTACTTTTTTTTGGGGGGGGGTCGAAATTTCAAAAAAAAAATGCAAGGGTTACAATCGTACTTTAAAAAAAACAGTATTCGGGCAAAAGTTGGAATGTGTATAGCATCTCCCATGCAAAAAAAATAATAAAAATGGGTTACAATTATACTTAATATATTTGTCTCCACAACTGGATTTTATTTTTTTGAAATCGTCAGTCATATTATTTCTAAGCATCAATATTTAGGTTTTACAAAATTGGAAACGATAGAGTGAAAATAAACATAAAATCCAAAACTGATCGCGGAGGGGGATGTTTCTAAGACAGCTGATTGTGAGAGATTAAATTTGAGTAAATCACAAACAGAAACTAAAAAAAGTCTCCCATTGAAAAGTGACTTTTTATTTCATCTGTTACACTGAAATGGTTCAAATTTGAGTAGTAGTTTACGACACACTAGAGAAAGAGTTACAATGGAAGGAAACCCTCCCCTTCTTCCCTTAACATCCCATTGAATTACAACACAAAACAAATAATTTGTGTACCAAATATTTAAAAATCAACATAAACCACCACAGTCCGTAAGAGTTTGCGTAACAGTTAGAACATGCATAATCAACAGCATCGTATCAGAAAAATCCTAATGGTAATGCTGGAAACAAAACGTTCCATTAATAAAGAAAAAAAGACATTCCTGGTACCCTTGTGTTATTCAGCTGGTAAACGCAAATTCACTAAAGCAGAAAAATAAACCGTCCCCATTTTTTTCCAAACTTTTCTCGCGTTTCTGCCTTTTTTTTTTCAAGGAAATGCCCGTAAAATATATATTACTAAATCTCAGGTCATCTTCACTTCTTTTATATTGGACTTCAATATTCAACTTTTCGATTCCCAAACGTTTTTTGGTCTGTCTGCACAACTCATGCAGCCTTCCGAATGATTCCAAAAACTGCGAAGATATTCACTTCATGAACCCTTTCCTAAATATTTCTGATAATGTTTTTTTTTTAAGTTCAATGGGACCTACAGAAGTTCTTTCACTTTTCCCTTTGGAATTACACAGATTTTTCCAAATGAACCACAGACATTGCTTTTATCATCACTATGTGAACATTAAAGTTTGAATTTAACAGTAACATTTCTAACTGCTCTGTAAATACATGAAAACTCCAACTAAAATGTCAGTACAAATTACAACAGAAAAAAAATGGCCAAAGTGTTATAAATGCTATTTTGATAAAAAAAAACTCAATAACTTTAAAAGGTTTTAATTGAAAAAGCGACACAAATGGATGGTGAGTGAAGTATTGGGGGCGTGGTTAAGGGAAGAAGGGATACGATAAGGGTGGGGGACCAAGAGGTACCACAGATGAACACCGTAAAAAATCCCAGATATGGAATTGTCTTTTTTTCCTTTAATCTGTACACATGGTATACCACCCAATGGGAATCTTCGTTCTTTTTATTTTTTTTTATTTTGAACATTTTGTTAAAAGAACTGTGGCTTCAACACACTGTGCATAAAATGTGACACGGAAAATGTATGTAATTGACAAAGCACTCAATCTTTTTTTATTTTTAATTTTTACGAACATCCCAAGTGCAACCTAAGAACATACACTGGATGTCTCGAGGGGAGAGAAAGGTAAAAACAGGGATTTTTTGTTAAGTTTACAGTCTTCTGAAAATGGATTTGAACAAGTTTAATGTCGGTTGAAATCCACTGTTGCTATCAATTGTTGTTACAATCTTTTCAAAAACTATTACCTCCCCCCAAAAAACCCCCCACCTCTGCAAAGACAAAAGACCAGAGTTCAGCATCCGCTCCAAAAAAAAACCCCCAAATGTTTTTGAGATGGCTAATGCCCTGTTGTGTTCTCAGGCAGTATACTTTACAAGATCTTTCTACGCCTGCCCCGTTGTCCTACTCATATGGAACAATTTTATGAACCACTGTTGAAGTTACCGTATGTTTAACCAACAAGCGGCAAAACAAGACCTTGTTATTGAGAATTGTTGGTTTCGAAAAGGAATACCATACTACTTCAACATGATGTTTGAGGAAACATTCCGATTTGTAAGTTTTCCATTCAAACATGATTGAACACCCAATCTGTGCTTTGTAAAATACTGAACTCTGTTAAAACGGACCTTGGTTATGACACCTTAGGAGATCAAACTTTACAGTAAACACCACTGTCTTTTTTACGGCCAGCATTTTAAGTTGAACAAGTTTGTAACGTGTATCATCAGCACAGCACTCATTATGTACGCAGTCATTTTTTAACCGAGTATTTGAACGAAGTAAGCATAAGTCATACCAGTTCTTTCTACTTCCTTAATACGACGCATTTTCCTTCTCAAGTCCATTTACAGAAGTAAAACGAATAAACTTTTCATTGTATTTTTATCATTTTCCCCCTGCGAGACATCCTGTGTGTTAACAGAGGCAGTGGTATTCTGCCTTTTAAGCTATATATCATTTAACATGTACAATTTTCAAAAAAGTTTACATGGTAATAACTTTGTTACATCTAGATAGAGAGAGAAAACGAAAGGCCTATTGAATGATGAAACAAGCTTTAGGTACAAAGGCTACTGCTCAGACAGACAGCCAAAAACACTTCCGACGCTAAATCCATCCCAAACATTGCAATATAAAAATATTAAAAAGAAACATTTTTTTTACCCCTTTTTAAAGTGCATCAACGCTGCTCTACGAGTTACAACATTCAACAAGTTAATCGTGTTTTTTCCCCATTATCATTATTTTCCCCCGACACGTCTTTAATCTTAAGATATAACAGTAATAATTAAAACTGTACAGCTTTGTCAAAAGAGAGAAAAATCAATGAGAGGAAAGCAAAGATACATCAAAGGTATTTATAACAATTAATAACTAGTCCACGCCTAATATTACGCTTGACTGAATGCTATATCAATATCACAAGAAGCAAAAAAATATATATAATCCATCCACAGTCCGAAGAAGTGGTTTTGTCAACTAACTATTTTTTATTAACTTTCCTTTTCTAGCCACTACTTGGTGTCTCCAAAAACAAAACAAAAGAAAAGGAAAAAAAAAAGAGAAAGAAAGTACATCTTTTTACATGAACTACTCATGAAATTCACCTTAGCCATGTGTAATTAAAAGAGCTCATCTGTTCCTAGAAGTTGTTGTTGGTTTGTGTACAGGGAGAGAGTTATCAAGATCTTAAACCATATAGAATTTTCTTTTTCCAACTGGAATTAACACCCACATGCGTACAGCGTCTTTCTGCCGGCGGACTACACATTATACTTTTTTTGTTAAATTCATTAATGTTTTTCAAGACCCTTAGAAGACACACACACATATACAATTTAGCTACGCATAGCCATACAACCATACATTACAGAAAGGATCTGTCGAATTTGTTGGGACTGAAAAAATCTGCGATGGTTACAATGTTTACATACGTACAAGCCATCAAAACACGGTTTCCAAGCGGAGCATAGACCAGCCTCCGTCACATATATATATAAACCAACAAAATATAAAACCAAAAATAACAAAGCAACAACCCCAAGTTGTGTCATTTTATATCAATAATAAAGGTCACTTAAAAATGTACACAGAATCTATACTTTTTAATTTCATAGTTCACATTTAAAAGTGGTTATTGTACAGAGGATTGACATGAACTACAAGCTAATAGTTAATACCTTTACTGAACGTTATCATGAATGCCTGATGAAGCTGTGTACAAGCCATGCGGGTTGGATGCCTTGATTAGAGTAGATTTATAAACAAGGAGTGCTGAACCATCCCCCAAACGAGGTATTAATTGTGCAAAATGACAAAAACATCCCTTGACTTGTAACGGTATCTCCTGAAGGGTATATAGCCAATATGCATGCACTGTGAAAACCAAAAACTAACATTGCAAGTTGGTAGTTTGGTAGTTAATTGCACAATCCAAGCAGATCAAAATAGTTATTTTCTTATAAAAGCTTCAAGATTTCACCTAAATTTTCTTAGATGGTCCACAGTGCATTACTCAGCTGCAAGACCAAGCAGAACTCTGAACTGTGATTAAACTAAGGTCTTTTTTTCCTGATTTTCAGCGCGCTTATCACTCTGCATCATTTAGTAGGCGATACGGGATACCGGACTATGCCTTGTTCCCAGACAACATTGTGTAACACAACACCAACACTGAAACATTACGTCATAGGGACCAGCCTATTGAGGGCAAGGTATGATACATGAAAGATATGTACATGTACAGAGATCAAATGACCTATTAAACATACCATACTGAAATCACTATCGACAATCCATTTCACATTGTTGTAGCCTGAATGGGTCTTCTTACAAGAACAACATCCAAATCTCATTCTAGCTGGAAACCAAACCACTATCTAGACCAGATATCTGCAATTTTGACCTTCTTTTTTCATGAATTAAACCAACCATTTGCTTTTTTTTTACTGAAATCTTCAAATGATGTTTTTCTCAGCTGAAATTCACAGCTGTATCAAAGCAGCTGGCAGCTTTCCTAGTGAGGCATTTTTGTTGTAAAATGACGGTTTTATAAGGGAGAGAACGCCTTAACAGATTAGTCATTCATGGAGACTATGACCTGCATAGCCCAGACACTCCTGGAACAAGACAATTCCGCCTTTAAGTCACATGTTGAGTGATATTTTTTTCAGATTTAGCACAATGACAAAAAGATGTTAGGAAAATATGGGCTTAGTTGAATGAGGTTCTTCACTGGTGCCACGGTCAAGTGATGTCTTTCTGGAACCCGACTCGTGTTATCAGATAAGCGCAGACTGCCAGTATTAGCAAGCCAGGATTTCAAATAGGGAATTGAACATGCCTCCACCAAACCTTTGCAAACACAACCCTTCATCAAAGCGCTCTGCAGAAAGTGTTGCTCAGTAGTTGGTACACACACCTTAGATGTTGGTTGGTAACCAATTTTTTCCCTGCGGTTAATAAAATGTCTCTGTTGACCCCCGTAATACCCACATGATCACGTCTGAGTGTACACACAATGCACATCCACACACATTAAGGCTTGACTCCACAACTTTCCGTTACCCAACCCTCCCCCTAAAGAAACAAAACAAATCACAGTTCTAGAATTTTAAGCTCTACAAGCTAAGGCTTAAAAATTAGCGCAATTTTGTAACTTCTGAAGAATCACTGGTATACATTATTCTCACACGTAAATATCTATACATTGTAATGAATAAGGAGAGAGGAATTTCTTAAGTCATACACAATGTACAAAAAGAGAAGGGTTTTGGGTGCATAATAAATGCGCACAGCGTTTTACTACCCATGCACCTGAGACTGTTGCCATGACTACCACATTACCCAGAATGCACTCATCTGCACAGATACACTTCTCAATTGCACTTTAGTCCAGTATTTTTTTTTTTATTTCGTTTTTTTTTTGTCTTTTCTTTTATGAGGCCAAAAGATTTTCTCTCATATTGACATAATTTCTGACAAAACTTCACAACAATATCACAACACCAGCTAAAGGAGCCCCATCTGATTTCCTTTTGATTTTAACAGAATTTTGGCAATTTTTGACAGTTTCTTTAAATTTACTTTTACAGATTCTTGACTTGTTGGCAGAAATTCCACATGGGAAATATCTCACTTGGACATCCATCAATCGTTTCATGCGTGACCCGAATACTTGCCCAAAAATGGGCAAGTGGGTTTCCGAATTTTGGGATCTCAGCATACATTCACGATCCAATGCCGACTTTCAAAAGCTTTTTTTTTTTTGCAAAAAACCTTGTCCAACATTCTGCATGCCTTCTGTGCAAATTTTCTCAGGAATAGTAAAAGCTGTGTTAACAAGAGGTACACATTTCGTGTCTGTCCTCCAATGGCAGAGAGACACTCGTTACGTTTGTATTTTTACTTTAAATTTGTTTAAAATTTATACAGAGTCCCTTTAAGGAACAAGGGCCACACCATACACCCTGCTGTTGATGATTTTGTATGTCACTAAAGGAGACCGCCCTTTCCAGCGACGTTCTCGTTACCTATAAGTAACCATCCCTGTTCTTTGGAGCCTGCCAAACAGTCAGCCTCAGCATCATTTTCTCTGTGGTCATTATACTCTCTTTGCTGCTCAGGGTAGGTTTGTTTTCAGTTATGTTGTTTTTTCTCTCTCTCACATCTAGGGGATGTTGAAGGGGGGTCTTGGTCTATGATGCAGGGGAGGGGCCTGTGTTGTTAGGGGGTGTCGGCGAATCCTTGCGGGGTGGCATTCTCTCGTTGACCTTATCTAGGCCCTTGGCCTCATCAAAGCCGCTGATCTTGTGAAAATCCATTGCTGAGGGAGGAGGGGAAAAATGAAAATGTCGAAATAGTGAGCCAAGTTTCTTGTGTTTGTGGCAGCATTAGGGACTCAGACCGAAACAAAATGATCCTTCTCCTGAAAAGGAGATCATAATTTTGAAGATGACTTGTGTCACATCTTATTCTCCTTTTAAAGCCAGTGCCTGACAGGTGCCACAAAGGCACTGCGGTGGTAGATTGCTATCGACGAGATGATTCAAATCCATTCTTCGAAACGCACACGAGAAATGCTTGGAATTTCCTGGGTAGCGCTGCCAATGTTCCCAAGACTAAATTTGATTTCGTTAACAGCAACCTCTACTGCTGCTGCAGCTTTACTGCACTTGTCAGGGACCCCTGTGTCAGGGGTAAATCCAATAGAAAAATGTGCGAGGTATGTTTGGAATGTCCTGGATAGCACTGCCAACGTTCCCAAGACTGGATTGGATTCATCTCATGAGCTTTACTGGGTTTTCTATGGACAAGCTATATTAGTGGGATATAATCCAAATCCTGTCTCGGACCAAGACAGGTTTTTTGGGGTACATGTGCAAGGAGTCCATTGAAGCACTCAGATCATTCTCCCAAGATGTTTCCCCCCAGGATGCTAACCGACCAACTTACCATTTTTCAGGGTATCCCTGCCTCCAGACAGAATTCCTGCTGGTAACATTCCTGTAGGTGTCAAGCCTTTCAACGTTAGCACTGTCTCGCTCTCTTCTCTGTTAAAAAAGCAGGTCAAAATTTCATCCTTTGAAAATCACATTTGAATCTAAGTGGTATGCATTTTGTTAACATTTTATTCTCCCCCCCCCCAATTTTGTTTACATTCTTAGGTTCACATTGCAGATTTTTATTTCTCATTTGTTTTTTTGGGAAGACCCCTGATCTCTGCTACTGACATGGACAAGCGGCAATCACTGCTCACTCGCTGAATGATGCATTAAGTCTGACGTTGTCAGGTGGCCATTTTAGTTCACCCAGCTCAGGAGCCAGCCTTGACTCCATGGGCGCGTGTGCATTCCTTCATTTACCCCTGGCCGTGAGGAGTACATAAAAGACGCTGACCGGCTACTCAACGCGTACTGAGCGTGTATTTGGAAGACTGCACACCCTATGTGTGCTCACGCGTTATCTCCAGTGCGTCATGTCGGGAAACTACATGGCGCAGCAAGATCCTGTTTTGTTCTATGCTACGTACGCTTTGTGCTTACCCGCTAACGTGACATCAATAATAGAGATAAGCGGTAAAGACATGGCGTTACAAAGTCCAAGTAGTCAAAAGAGGATTTCAAGTCTTTGAGAACAACAAGGTGATGAACCAGGAGAACACAAGTGAGAATCTCCATCAACTCTGTCTGTCCGTGACGCATACACGATTTCAACCAATGAAATTTCACAATGTAATACAATGGTAAAACAGTGACAGTAGTTCAGATATGGAGAAGTGTTAACCTTAACACTGTTCAATCAAATATAATTTCAAAATTGGTGTGGGCTGGATTACCTCAGCCGGTGACAACAATTAGTCATTTGCTAACCAGTTTTCATCGGTTGCTATGTGTTACCTCCAGCACTCCAGACTCAAGAACCATTGAGTTTTAAGTGAATAGGTCTGGCAACTAGACAAGGTGATGTTAGAAGATCCTGAATGTTTGTGCTTACCTATGCTTTGGAGTGTCCACACAGTATCATGAGTTCTTAATTCGGTCAATTTTGAGGGCTTATGAAGTGTCCAATCGGGCAATTCATGAACCATGAATGCACATGAGATCTACTCATGCATACATCCCAGTTAGAACAAAAACACACACACCTCCAAGATGGCTGCAGTGCAAACAGTCTATACAAAGAGGGTTCATTAATAAAACCAAGTGATCATTATTGGCGGCAGCATTTCTAAATACCTGAGGACAGTGAAGACTCGGGCCATTTTGCCGATAGCTCGGATCTTGTTCCTGATGATCTCCTTGCGAGCTGCGGCAGAGGCAGCTGAAAGAAGAGGACAAAATAAAAGACTATGAAGACAAGAAACAAAGAAATAATTCCACTCCAACTGCAAGATTCATGGGGTGCTTTTTAAGTAGATGCTAAAACACAGAAATTTAGGTCCCATCTTTATCTGTTCAGCAGGAAAACTTGCAAGGCAAACTTTTCTGCTAAAATGTTGCCAACGAGGTTTCCTACAAAACAGTGAAATTGCTTTCTTTCTCTGAAAACTGTGACACTTCTTTCCTTGATTGACTGTTAGGAAAGACACAATCACAAACTTGGCAACTCACATGACTCAAAGGCAGAACTAACAAGTTCTAAAGTGTCTGTATTGAATGGAGTAAGAATTGGAACGAAAGTTCACACATTTATCTTTTAAACAAAAAACGTGAAGACTTGTGTGGCTACGGATGACAGGAAAATAAGAATCTCTGTGACATTAAAGATTCATAAAGTTACACCTAATGCTAAAAATAAAACTGATTTTAAACTATCAAAACAAACGTGTAATTAAAACATGCCCCTATATTTTTAACTGCTTGAACACACTGATTACTATGATTAGAAGTTTGATTAAGTAGCAAAATTATCAAACAATTTCACTCTCATGTTAAAACTGTTCAACCAACTGCTTTCAAGCAAGGTTTCAAATAAATGCTTCATGTTTTGGGCAGATGAGCTATGACAAGCTGCATGAAACTTTCCACTGCAATTAATTGTAAAATGGTTGTAAATTAACAGAAATTAGCTAAAAAAAAAAATTACAAATCTCAAACATCTTAATTTTATGGCAATGTTATCCAAAATGTGCATGTGACCTGTTTGAACAAAATCACACCCCAAAATCTTGACTTTAAATTCAAAGTTTATGCAGTCTTTCTGAGACAGGCTTTGTGGCAGCTTTTCCCAACACTTTCAACAGAGTTGGCAAGTTAATATCCGACACGCCAGCTGATGTTTTGCAGCACTCGTGCTAAGTGTTCTACGTTAGTCAACTCATATTGAAAAGTCTTCAATGACAAGTCTATCAAAAGTCATTGATTCTCTCAAAGCGGAGTGACTAAGCTAGTAACAGTGAGAAAGACAATTCTCTGTCACCGTTCGTCAACTGTAATTTGTGACCTTGCATACTTGTGACGGATTTCACAACAATTCTATCCCATGCTGTGTTTCAAGAGAATTAAAAGGATGCTTGAACGTCTAACCAGCTTCGATGTCTTGAAATACTACTTGACTTGTCTTTTTTTTTGGAGGGGGGATGGAGTAGAGATTGTATTTCTAGCATCTAAGTGAAAACAACACTGCGAAGGTACTTTAAATCTTGCAAGATGTTAATTATATCTTGGAAAACATATTGTGGTTGATGGAGAAAAAGTGTCTTCCATAATGGCTTCTTGAAGTTAATAGAATATATTTAAAAACATAATTTTCTAAAACAATGGAGCAAACCACAAGTAACGAAGCATGAATGTTGTAGGCAATGTATCACTTCGACCTCACTGTTGCAAAAAAGGGTCTGAGCACAACAATGAAGCTATGTATTAAAATCTCAGGAAATTTCTTTTAATGGATAATATATTTGTTTTCCAATTTGGCTTTCAATCTATTTTCCCGTATTAAGGGAGGAGCGGTCGGTTATTTTGTCATACGTAGGATATTTATTTGGTTCTGTTTTAAGGTGATCAAAATCCATCCTATATTCATGTTATCTTTTCAGAGCTCCAGATATATGTAGCGATAATCTGCAGAATCACTTTTTTGGCAAAACACCAAATCAGACCCCTCAAGACCAGCGTGATACCGGTATGTGTGTCACAGTCACCCATCAGCTTCACTCCAACTCCACACATGACTTCCTGGATGACATCATTTGCTAGACTTCCTTCCTGGCAAGAGGACTTGGGTAACGCAACACAACTTGGCACCTCCAGTCTGAAGACATTGCTTGCTCAACGAAACGTCTGCAATGCTTTCTTTTTGTGTTTCTGTCGTTACTTTCATTTTTTTGAGATCACACTGTGAGGACTCAGTTGCCATTTTAAGAAGCTAAGACACCAACACTGCATTCTTCTTTAGACTGCTTGCCCTACGGCCAAAGACCGACATCAACAGAAGAAGAAATGTGTCCTGAACATTTTCACTTAAAAGCTCTCCGTGATTCCGTTTCAAAAATGTCTCATCCAAAATTTATTAATCATAGTCTGTTTATAAATGCAAATTTTAGTCTCTGAAACAACAAAGACCGGGAGCCAAGGCCAAAGTCACGAGGCCTTCCAAAACATGGAGCAGACACAGTCTAAACCACTGGTACCCATGTGTGGCAGTGTAAGATGTTGCATGACACTTGGACCAGTAAACAATCCTGGTATCCATACAGTACACTCCAGTGTGGAATTTTGCATCATATAGGGAACAGCTTACACACTGGCATCCATGGACTGCAGTGTGGCAAATATAGTGGTGTTGGAACCAGCCCAAAAAAAACACTGGTTCCCTGACACAGCAGTGCTCCAAACTGCTGAAGACGCACACATGTGAATACACTTGCAAATGTTTCAGGTTTAAAATGCATAACAAGGCGAGCATATAAATTGGCAGTAGAAACACCAGAATCTCTATGTTAGTTGCTGCTCCACACGAATCAGAAATAAGTAAAAGTCTGGTGGTGGCAATCAACTGGAACACACTCCACTCATTAGGCACTTCAAAGGGTACTTTCACAATCACACAGGGTGTTTTTTTTTTTTTTTGAGGAAACATGCACACAACCATCAAACTTTTTCAAGAAAGGGCTGATTTCAAGCAAAATTGAATAGTAAATGGGAAACATAAGTTCATTTTAAAAAATAGGACTGAATTTCTTTTTAAAATGGAAATCCAAAAACATAATTTTACAAAGTCAAGCACAAAAGTATGGCTGATAACATTACGACAAAGTGTCTTCAAAAATGATGCACGTAAAAAAAAAACTATTAGTATTAACGTTTTTCATAAGTGGTGTTAACTCTCTGCAATGAAGGAACAAATTCATTCTCAATGAACGGCAAAACAGGGTTAGGAAATTTGCTTCCAACTGTAAAGTATTGAACTTGATGTAACAGTGAAATCAGCTGATATGTACTAAATAAACAAATTCATGAATAAAAAGCGTGCTGAAACATGGTAAAAACACTGCGCAACACGGCGGAAGGAATTAACAAACAGAGCTAGGAAACCAAACAGATCCTTTTCTTTTGTAATTTTGTCAAGGGGAAGCTCCTGTGTAAGAAAAGGGGAAAGAGGTGATTTGGGATCAATAAGCAAAGATAAAATGTAGCAATAAGAATTGGAAAGTGTGGTGGTCAAGATTTGTTGCAAATATTTCCAAAAGGAGCCCGGAATAGGTTTGTAATCAACAAATATGTTTCTTAAAAAAGAAAAAATTAAATTCAGACAAATCCAAAGAAAATCAAGCAGGTTATCAGTTGGAGAAAAAAAACCCCACCACACTGTTTGAAATGCTTCATTTCAACAGGAAATATTCATGGAGAGAGCCAAATCATTAATTTCTTATACATTTCTAAATTTAACTGAATAAAACTTGGTTTAGAAATGGTTAAACACATTTTTTTTTGGGGGGGGGGTGGGGAGTTAGCTAAATTGAGGGTTCACGCATGATCTTCAAGTTATTTTGTTTAGTCAACTGAAGTATTAGCTGACTTTGCATATCAAGAGAATCATGTTGGTTTCCACGCTCTTTGTTAAACCTTGGAAGGGGAAGAGGTACCCCTGGGTGGGGAATCCCCTGGGTGGGGAATCCCCTGGGTGGGGAATCCCCTGGGTGGGGAATCCCCTGGGTGGGGAATCCCCTGGGTGGGGAATCCCCTGGGTGGGGAATCCCCTGGGTGGGGAATCCCCTGGGTGGGGAGTATCCTCTGGGTGGGGGTGGGGTGGCGTGGGGAAGCAAGCATTCCGCAAGTTGCAACAACTTACCATTGATTTTGACAGATGCATTGCGTTTGTGGATAGCTGTTTTCATGATAAAAGGGTGCGTATGTGCACAGATAGTGAATAAAATGTGTACAAGAAAAAGAAAAAAATGCGTACCGTACATACAAATAAAACATTCAAAGCCTTCTCCTAAAGCTACCGGTATTAAAAGATTTGACTTGATAGAGAACCACAGTACACTGACTACATGTACATGTAGCTGCAAACGAATGAAGATTCCACCTACTGCTTGGAATATTTTGACAAATCTAAACTCAACAACTTATAGAAACTGCGTACACTCATGCACTGGACAACATCTCCGAAAGGTTTTAAAAAAACAGCCAATATTTTTTTTCAATTCATAATACATATAATTCATGAAAATCTCTTTGGCACAGGGTTACCAGCTAACGTTTCATACAATATGTACTGCTTACAACTGGTTCTCATACTTTTACACCAACTACAAGTGTCAGCTGATGGGTTTGGGGGAAATTGTACCGGTACTTGCAGATGATGAATTTCATGTTACATCTTACTATTATTTTTCCCCTGCAACCAACACAAATTCTGCTAAAGACTGCACTCATGATGATGCAGTCAATACACATGGAAAGTGTCTGGGAACAAGACCTGTTTGACGGGCACAGACAATACGTGAACCACTTTGGGGGTGGGGCTTCGGGGAAATGGGAGGGGGTTGGGAGTGGATTGATTGACAAGCAATTACTCTGTAAAAAAACCCCCAAAATCTGTTAAAAACAACATCAGGTCTGCAATAAATGGGCCTGCATTCCATCCTTGACTAGAGCAGACATCTTGGTGAAGTACCCTGAAGGTACGTGCACAATTACCATTCAGTGGATAATGGGCTCCATACTGTTTCTTCAATCATGGTCATCTTGGAGGTTTGATGGCAAGCTAGTATTGCAATAGTATGCATGTATTAAACTTCTAAAGTTTACACTTATGACACAAAATTACCCCCATGATCAACGATAACCTCAATTCTACGCAAGTGCTGAAGAAGATACATTGTACATGTAGGATTTTCTACAATGCAGATGACCATCTGATCAAGGGATACATGTAGTTTTACAGGATGCTATAGGCCTACAGATGAACATTTAGATATGGACTGTCTACACAGCAACCTTCTTTCCTTTGTTGGACATTTTTAACGCCCGAAGCCTCTGCCGTTTGACTAAATGGCGCAAGTTGGGTATACCTAAACTACAATAGGGGCAGTTGCCATGGAGTCCATGCACAAACAGTAGAGGGCGCTTTGTAACTACTGTACTTTCGGGAGCCCCAGAGGAGGGACACACCATGTGTGTGTGCTGGTTTCCGCTGGAATGGCGTGAGGTATGCATAACTAAGTTTATTCTGAATGTGCACAAAACCATGGCGTGTTCGCGTGAGCGTCAGGTGTTGTCAGCAGTGCGTTCATAAGTCTCAGTGGCCTCCCAACTCTCCATTTGTAACAGTTGAGGGCGAGCCCATAGGTAGTTGGAACGCAACACACATGACTATGATGCAGCTGACCTATACGGGTTGGTACCAATAACCATCAACCAGGGTGTGGTCAATGAATGTTTATCTGAATACAGTGAACTTGCCAAGGATGCCAATCACACAATATCTTCTTGAGTTGTCAAGTTGGCAGTTGGCGGTGCAATAATAATTCTTTCAACTTCACTAAACGGGTGCTTTTATTATTATGATATGTGTCAGCGTTTACTTTGGGTGTGCTCATGTGTGAGCATAAGGTGACGCTGTGTAGCCTAGCATGGGTGAATGAAGGTTGTGAGGGGTGTTGGGGGAGGGGGCTGAAAAGCAACAATGAGCGATGTAGGTTATTTCCAGTTACTTTCTTTTCTAATATTCTCAACTTTTGAGGGACGTAGCAGCAAGTGCGTGCTTTTATCAATGGCTTCAAACAAAGGAAGAATCCTCTATGGTGCCATTTTTCCCTCGCTTTTTCAAACCTGAGGATAGTTCGCTCATGGAGCCCATAGAAGGAAAGGATGGACGTGAGAGGTTGGGTATGAAAACAATGGCTACATTTATAGGGAACTGATGGAGATGTCTAAACCAAATCTTCACAGTTTGGTTTGAGTTTTGGGCTGCTTAAATTTACAACAAATGTTTGTTTTTAATTATGGGTATAAATTTGTATACTGGTACTTGGTTAATGATTCAGAAAGTATAACAAGGTGATGAAGACACAGAAGTTGGCAAAACTACAAACTAGGGAAAAAATGATGTTGGGGATGTTGTGTTTCTAGTCTACTGCTGACTTGGTGTACATGTACATGTGGGTGAGTTTTATCTGCATGTGGGGATTCTACTGGGGTTGGGTTGTTTTCTCTGTGTTCTGGTGAAGAAATTGAGGCGTTCACAAAACACTGGCAACAGACTTACCCTGGTCCGCATTCTCCTCGCGACCTGAAGCAGGGGAATTGTGGGTCGGATAGACCAAGTAGGTACATGGTAAGTACGAATGCAACACACTTTTTCTTTTCCAGGTGTCCAAATTCAATTTTTGCGATTTTAGATAATAAACGGGATACATACATCAATATTTTCATTTTTTTGGCATAGAACTTGACGTTATTCATTTAACATTGACACTATTTCTTCTAACTTGATACAGTGCAAAGGATAGTGCAAGTCTGCAAGATGTCAATTTGAACACTGAATTCAGGGATTTTTTTCTGAATAAGCTAGCGGTCATCAACATCAACGACAATATTTGTTGCACATGGGGAAAGGGTAACATCGGTCGGGGAGGTGGGGTGTTTTGTTTGTTGGTTCGGATACTAGTTGACACCATTTGTACATCGAGCTACTTCTTTAGGGAACAGCCATGCTTTTTGTGGTGGGTTCACGTACACAAAGGTGATTTGGGGAAAGGGTTTGGGGGACATATTCACAATTTCATTGCAGGTTTTGGGATATTTTCTTTGGCAAGTACATTGAATTTTGGGTTGTTTTGTTGGGGGGGGTGGAGAGAGAACACAGGTTTTTGGTTATCTACGTCATGTATATTACAAATCCTGCTGCTGTAATTTCTATTTTTTGTTTTAATTCCTGCAGTAATTTTCTCAAGTAATGTCTACACTAACCAAAGAGTCTGGCAAAAAAAATCCTAACCCCATTTTGAAACCACAAGAAAGCCAACATTTTATTTGATCTATCATACACCCAGATGTAGGTGGGCTCTGATATTTTTTAATGAAATTGATGCGTAGGGAAAAAAAATAATATGCCAATATGTTATTGAAAAAAAAACCCTTAAATCTGGTAATTGCAGGACTACTCATATCCCTGACCGATCAGCACTACATTACGCCGCACGATGTAACAAACTCATTAGATTTATTATGGCACATCATTGGGTTTGTTTTAATTTAATGTGAGACTAACTGACCTCAATTGTAACATGTCTAAAGTTGGCATATCATCTTCCGAAAACAGTTTAGCTGGTAACCAAGAGACTAAGCATGTGCTGTACAGAATAATATGCAAGTCTTCAGTCAACAAGTATGGAACTAACTTGGGTCATGCCTTCATTGCAAACCGATCATCTACATGTAGTCCTGCGTGCTCTGGTTTTGAAAAAATAACTTCATTTGCCAAATGCCAGAGACCGAAAGCACAGAATGGAAACAACATTCTATTATTAACTTGGCGTTCATTAGTGCCATTGGAAGATGACTGTTATGCAATTGTGCTTTTGGTAATTAGGCAGTGAATACTGTGGCTTATTTTACGGGAATTTTAATCAAACGTACTCCCAAAACAGAATGCTCCAATTACAGCGTAGTGCAAACCAAGTGATGAATGTGGATTTCTTGTCAGCTTTACACGTATACATTCGTGTCATTGGTTGAGAATTGAGTTGAGAAATATACGTAACCCAAGCTATGCAATTGGGAACTACTGCAAATCTTAGCCTAAGAAAGGAAAAATGATAATGTAGGATATTCCAGAATTATCACACGACCTGATTTAATGAGAAACTTCGAGGGCGTGTTGGGCTGTTAAAATGGGCCTTCGCACTAGTCTGGTTCCCTAGCCTGTGGGTAACCTACAAGTATGAGTAAATCGTAAGTTATGTAGCAACCAATGATCAAATTTAGAGCATGATGTTATCGTGTCCAAGGAGCCCTACTAATTGAGGTTCATTGACTGTATAAACTGTACATACCAATACTAGGCATTATGTGTACCACTGAGTTTTTGCCAATGTGGACTTTGTCTTGGATTGAAAAATAAATATCATTTCAGGATTGACAACATGCGTTACAGACTTTGTTATCTTAATAAACACAGCCATCTTACATCCTTAAACACCCAAGCATTGTGATGCCAAAAGTGACTTGTGTGTGTTAACAGTAACGGATTTGACAAACTTTTGCTATTTTGCTGATAGAGGAATTCTTCTCAGTCAGGTAACCAAATCAATCGCATGATGAACCCAAAATATCGGAATTTCAGATCTGGGAAGCAGACTATCTGGGCAGACAGCCCAAGCACTGCTGCATTTGACCAAGCTGGAAATAGGACTGTATTATGACAAAATGATTTTTGAGAGATTTTGAAATGTAAAAGTACGGTAACTATTACTCGATAGGTCGCTAGGTCAGATAAACTGATTTGCATTAATCAAGTTGATTACCACACCCCAAAGCAAAATCAAATTTTAAGATGTGAACATATGTTGTATTATTGGGACATTTTCCATTTTATAAAAATTCCTTTCTCACTAAAATTTGCTGGACATGTTTGACCTGGCTTGGGACCGAAGTGGACAGTGTCCCACGCTCACTGCTGAAGTCCAGGTCATACGTTCCGTCAAATCAAAGATTGCGTCCCAACTCTGGTCATAAATTTATCGGTTAATCTTGGATATTTTACAAACTGTGGAAGACCAAAGGCAAAGGAGGACAGCATGGGTGGGGTGTGTTGTCAAACAGGGTGACAGACACAGTAACAAAGGGGGAAAGAAATCTCACAGCCTACACAAATCACGTCACATAAACACAAAAGATACTCATAGCCATTCCAGTAAACATGCAAATGCCGACGATTTCTCTACAAATATTTTGTGAGAATTCCTGCAAATTCACAATGACCTATAAAAAATCATGTTAGCCTACAGGATATAATCCAATTTCTTTACCAAGGTTTACACATAATCTAATCAGGACATTTCTGCGGCTGGAAATGAAGACATGTGCATGGCTTGAGCACACAGCCACATTGGTGGGACTTGTACAAAAGAGAACTGTTTTCTTCAAAAATGTGATTTTAGTAAATTTGACCAGTTTTGAGCGACTTGTACAATAGGAACTGTCATTTAGCACAGATCTGCAGCACCTTCAAAAATGTAATTTGGTAAATTTCACCATTGTTTTTTAAAGCTTGCAAGTCACCGCAATTTTATTACCAGAGGGTATGTAAGACCTCCCAATTTTGGTCAGATTGCCTGCTCCTGGAATGGCACTTACAGTACAAAATAAAAGTCCAGTTTCTGCTGAACACAATGATACATCGATCTACTAGCATGCATGGAGCATGGAACATGGATCACCATACACAAAGTGTGCCAAGTCTGCAGCCCTGCTAACAGACTAAAACGCTGAGCATTGATGTTGGCACATTTTCTGTATAGTAAGAAATAAAGAGAATATCTTTCTGGGACATGGGGAGTTCTCTTGCGAGCGGAGGTTTTGCTTTCTGGTCCCTCACCTTCCTGGGAGCTTTCGGTGTCTTCCTGATCATCATCCGAGCAGATATTTAAGATGTTGACCAACATCTCCGTAACTGTGGAGGAGAAAGATGCAGCTTTCATTCACGAGTAGGAGAAAAAATAAACGCACATGCACCAACAAACACTGTCTGGTTTGTAAAATCACTGAGGACCTTATTGTTCCCTTCTTTTGTTCCTATTGTTTAGACTCATTGATGACAACCTTCCGAGGACTTGAGCTTAGGTCCTCAGGTTTATGTTGTCGTTGGCAAGCCATTGTCCCAAGTCCACAGACCAAAAAGATGAGCCAGGCATAAAAACAGACACCAGGCGGCGGATTCAAATTTTTCAACATTTGTTTGTTGACTCCAATGGTTACCAATAGATTGATCCATTGAGTCCCACCCATTTTTTTGGGACCAATGCCAGCCGTGATTAAAGTTAGGGTAGATCATTTGTCATTTGTGTATTCTTTTTTCATTTGAAGCAACAAAAGTGCTCAAAATCTAAAGACGGGTGCTTAACAACTAACCTGTAAGCTTTATAAAGAAGAAAACAATATTCTACGATCTCGATTTCAATTCAAAAGTTGCCAAGTCATGTTTTGAATTGTACCAGAAATAAGCGTCCGGGACACTGAACTGACAAATAATAGCAACCGCGCACGCATGTGCGTCGTGTCAACGCTTGCGCACACCCATTCAGGGATTCGCCGAATAACAAACCAACTACTAATGGAAATTTCCAAAAAATGTGTCACTTGACACACCTTTGGAAATGGCCTGCTTTTATTGTTTTCTTCAAAATGACAGCATGCTAGGAAGAATCATTTCACAGGGAGTTTAGTGCCATTACTATCTTTAAACCAAGTAAGTTTTTAACAATAATTTCGTCAGTTACTTTTTGGTAAATGATCTACTCTACCTTTAATGTGCAACATGCGTCTATAGGAGACTGACATGCGTGCACATGCATATGACGCGCAGCTGGAACGTGCTGTGAGGCATAGGAGAAGCGCAAATGTTGTTAATGCCAGACCATTCCGTTTCTTACCCTTCTCTCCCACGAACGGTAAGGACCACGTGAAAACGTCCATGAAGTTGGGCAGCCAGTAAGGATGGGGAGAACAGTTAAACTGTCGGATGTTCATCACGTTGTTTTCGTATTTCAACACAGCAGCTGCGAAAAATAAAATGGCAAGAAAATCAGTGTTACTCTTAAAAAAAGTAAAGTCTGTCACAAGCCAATATGGCTTATCAGGCTGGCCTATCAGGCTGGAGAATATTTCTATTCTCCAAGGATGGGATGCAAGTCCATCGCAGGTTACTCCCCAGCTAATGGCGGTACTCATTTATACTCCTGGGTGGAGAGAGACAAGTGGGGGTGAAGTGGCTTGCCCAAGGACACAACATATGGCCAGCGGTCATGAATCACAAACCCTAACCATCCCGCAAATGTCAAATGTTAAAGCTCACTTACAACCTCAGGATGCATCGAAAGCCATTTGCAAAAATTGGGGGAAATGACAGATTTGAACGATCAACAGAAGGCAGTGTTCAATTCATTCGAACTGGGAACTGAATGTCGTGAAAAGCGGTCAGATTACATAAAAACAAAGTGGAAATAAATAACAGTAGTTTTGAATTTCAGGCCGTAAACGTGACATGCAAAATGCCAATGTAGTTACTCTTGGAATATGCGTTCAATTTGAAAACTCTGAAAATAATGATATTCCGTGCCAAGTTAAACAAACAAATTCTTCTAATTCACTGTCCACTTATTATTGCTTTCTCAAACTGCCAATAATTTCAGGCAATGTAATAACCGTTGCAAGGAAATACCTTTGTTGTTGTAAACATCCAGATAGTTTGGTGCCGAGAAGAGGGTGATGAGTACAGGGAAACCTGTTGCTTGGCTCTTCTTATACATGCGATACCTGCATAAAAATGAACGAGACAGGAGACCAGACCATGAATAAACGATATATTAAGCCTGTTCGATATCCATTTATTTTTAAATCGGCATATCGTGAAAAAAATATCGGATATCGCGATATTATCGTGATGACGTCATTTTTCCATTCATGGAACAATGGAATAAAAAAAATAAAAAAAAAACACGACCGAAGTCACGATCCACTGCCGCGAAAAAGACCCAATATGTCCTGAACAAAATCGTCAAGTTTATTTGACTAGAGTCTCATTTACTTTGCCAATTGAGGTAGAAAACAAATTCCACATTCAAACACCGAAAACAAAATTACCTTGAAATGTTGGATAAAAATGTGCAATTTATTAGAAATCCGTATCGAGGAAAACGAAGCACAAGCACGCAATTGCACGCCGCATTGACATGATCTACACGTGCGCGCACGCATAGTACAGCCCACACCATTGCGGCAAGGGTGTACTTCATTGAAAACAATTTACCAGTATTTCCATCTTTTCAGAATTACAAATAATATTTTTTTTAATGGAGTCCGAAATATTTTCTGGTTCAGAAAAAGTTCTTCATCGTTACAAACTAACAAAATATTTTTTTTTCTAAAGATTTTTTTCGAAAAACGATGTTAACTCCAAAATGAGGGTGAAACACCCCTTTACAAAAAATTAATGGATCAGTCCAATTTCTTGTGACGCATTTTTTGTTCTGTGAACGAAATGAAAGGCGCGACTGAACAGTTGGTTTTCGACGTTTTTTGTTGCTGAAAATATGAACAGATTTCATAAGTTTGGGACAGCTTTGGCACTAAGCAAGTGTAAGTGCCCAGGCACAACCACGGAAGAGAAGCTCGTTCCGAGTCAGGAAAAATACGTGCAGGAAAATTTGATCTAGTTCGCCTGCGCGAAGCTCCATGCGCGGAGTCGGCCTAGCCTGTGGCGATTTTTTTTTTCTCTCCGGCTCCCAAACGCGTACGACATCCGCAATACGCTATGGCGTTTTGGACTATAAACTTTTCTAAAAACATGAAAAGAAAATCAAAAATATAAATATATGAAATTTGGGCTTTATTTCCCTTTTTAATAAAATCCTCCCAAGCCTCAGGTTAGAAAATAATAATAATAAAAATATCATTACAACACCGTGATTCGAACCCGCAACCTCGCGGTATAAAACGCAATGAATTATCGACTGAGCTGTCACATTGCTTGTTTTAAAAGGGGAAAACTAATCAATATATAGTGCCCACGTATCATAAAAGTATCGTAGAGGGCGCTTAACGTGCGTATGCGCGGATGTCGTTTGGTGCTGGGGAAAAAAAAATCGGGATCGAAACATTCACTTCTCAACGTCGTAATCTACAATTCAAGCACATGTATTTGTGGTGTTTTGTCTATACAACTTCACATTTCCGTCAAAACAAAACAGGCACCGTATTTTCTTTTCGAAATGTCAGAGACTTCGTTTCCCTTCGGTTAACTCCACGCACGTGATTACGATTTTGGCACTTGGTACGTGGGGTGAAATTGTGTTGTTTGTACTGCATGCACCACGTGCAGCGTGCGTGGAAGACGCAAAATCCAATACACGTGACGTTAGTCAGTTGGTTCCGCCCCTGAATAGGTAAGACCTCGCGGTAAATACAACGCGGTGCGTGGGTGAATTTGTGGTTAGCGGTTTTTCATGGCGCTTTAGCGATGGTTTGAAACTGTAAGGGATTGACTTTGGTTACAAAAGCGGTACCTCAGAAGAATATCGCGATATTTTTCGGCATATCGAATTTCACGATGTGCCGATTTTTTTTTATGAGATCGATACGATTTCCGATATGAAAATATAATCGAAATATCGTGAAATATCGCCATACCGAACAGGCTTGCGATATATACAGGTATGTTTTGTACCTGTAGAATATGGAGTTCAAAAATGTTTATTCATTACTACTTATGTCTTTGAACAGAAAAGGGTTACCTAAAATATTCTTTTTCTATTTTCTTTAGGGAATATGTGTGAGACGATTGGAGAAGCGTGCTTCTAAAACACACTTAAATTTAAACAAATTGCAAAGGCGTTTGGCAGTGCTTCATGGATCAACCTTGTTAATCTCACAGGATTCGTAGACATTTTCTCTGGGTAGAAGAATTGGAGGGAGGAAAGCGCGAGTGGCAGTTATTGTGTATATTTTCAAATTGGAAAAAAATAATGACAAATTTGTGTAATTTTGTATTATGAAATAGGAGTATCATATTTTGTGGTTTCTGAAAACACTTCCCTAAAATGTATTATCATGCAAAAACGAAGTGGGTGGGAGTGATGTTTGCAAAATCTTGTTTTTCAAGGGATTACGGAATAGGATATCATAGACTTTCCAAGTCTACTTCTAGTCCAGCAAAAATTCCAAAAACAAGTCACAGTTCTTATTTTAATAGTACACTGCAAGGTTTGCACATGTACAATAAAAATTGAGGGTAGACCTGTTTAAAAGAAAATCTAGTTCCTCGAATGGTCATGTTGACATCTTTTCTTCATAAAAGTAATCAGATACCATATTGTCACACCAAACATGCCAAAGTAACAAAACGGGACAATACAGCGGGATTTTTTGACGTAAAGGTCACTCTGTCCTGGGATGTAGGAAGAGTGGGCTGGTGGAATTGCGGCGACTTGTCAAATATACTTGGCCATTGTTAAGGAACAAGAAACACCCACACTTTACTCAAACCTTTTGTACATTTTCTTACACGGAGATGTTATTCTGTATCAGTGGGGAAATGCAACATGCCTCCAGGGTTTTTAGAGCGACCAGTAGCATAGTGAGAATTTTGTTTCTACCAGGAAAACAAAATTAATTACATTTTCCAATTTAACTGTGCCTTAACTAATGGTAAAATCACATCATTGTTTTCTACTTTTTTTTTTTTTTACAATGATTCATTGCTCATTTTCTAATTGAACTCTAACATTTGTATTATAACTTTTAATACATTTACATTTTGTACAGCACAATCAGGCACCATGTGTCTACAACGTGTGTAACACCCAATATATTTTGTGTCCTGAACGGGCCCATCCAATAAATGGGTATTTCAAAAGAAAATAAAGCATTACAATTTACCGTATAAAATATTGTGAATTGATGACTATTAAAAATGTATACTTGTTGGCCTCAACTTCTGTTCAATGGATTACGCAGATAACAAGTGGGTAAATTTAAACATTGAAGTCTGTGACTATACTAGTCAGTGTTTGGTACCAAGACGTTTACATAAAAATGTGAACCTGGATTGGCGAGACTTAACGCTCCATATCAGAGTGCACTCACTATCTATGATTGGAATTATGTGTACACCCATTGTAAAATGAGAAAGCAACACCAACAACTTGATCAATCCAATAATAAAATTCCCTTTGTTTCTCATCAAGCTCTCCCAAATACGTATTTCCAATCTGATGCCTTTTTGAATTGCCCTTCCCTTGGCCCCTTGCTTGAGTGTGTCAAGATGGTATCAGGCTTAGATTGACACAGCTTGCGCTGAAACAACAATGGACTAGATACCACTACAGGAACTGCCCAAGATAACTCTAACACACCGCACAGGAGACTCTACGCAACCATCTCGCAACCGGGTTTTGCTAGAAAAAAAAGTAGAAAAGTTTCTCGTAGAATATATTTATTATTACTGGTGAACTCATAGTCCAAAGTCAACGCATATTTTTAAAATTCTTATAATCCAAAGCTGTCTGCTCATAAGTTGAACTGAAAGATTTGGCCCCTCCCCTCCCCCTCCATTGTTCTATGTGATGGCTTTATCATAAAACATGAGAATACAGAATGACATTTTCCCAATTCGTTATAGTAATGCCTACAATATCAAAATACGATTATATTTTCTCCCTACTCCTCCCTAGTGTAGCAACAGTGGGAGTGTGATGCATAATTCAACGGTGCACTAGTGTTTACTACCCCCCCAAACAGGATGTACTGCACAGCTTAATAGTTCTCTGAATGTTAATTTCATGAAGTTATCCAACATCTGATATTTCAGCTTGTGTTTTTGATAGGTTTACTCAAATATCAATGTTTCTTTGGAAATCCATATTGGACTGTGTTAATGAACTACAAAGAGACACAGAGGGTTTTAAGTTGATTGCCACTGTGCATATCAAGTCAGACAGGACAGATATACTGCTTTTTTATGTTAACATGTATGTGTAGACATGTCAGTTTGAGAAACTCAAGTTTTGTTTATCATCCTCTCGATTTTTGAAAACATCTGCTTGTACTACACATGTAATTTTTGAATTTCTTTCCACACTTGACATAATTTTACTACGCAAATATTGCTGTGAGGGGCCAGCCTACATAGTCATGGCAGTCGGGGCGTATAAATACATGTACATACCATTAACCCTACTGCTGTCTGAACAGTCACAGACAGTCAAAAATCAATCCTCTCCCCTGCCATGCCTTTTACACAGGCTAGTCACCAACAGTCAGATCATATTTCAAGCAAGCACTGTGACTAGTCAAGTTCAGTCAACAGACAAAAACAAGCGAGTGGGTAGGCATAGCTGGCTTATCAATCACCTACAGTCAAAGCATTGACTTGACATAAACAGTCACAGCCAGTCAATCCTGCTTAATGTAGGCTGGGAGCTCTTAACTGTTGAAAACAGTCACTTGATTGGTTTTGACTGAAAGCTTCCCATGGAAGTCAACAAGAGCAAACTCTATCAAATATATCTATCCAACGGCAAAAACCTGTAAATTCTACTGATCCTAACAAAACCCAACAACACATGCTAGAAGATTCCTGAATCCAATGGACTCCAACCACAGCAAAAGCGAAGTCTGCTGAATCCTATAGAATCCTTGCTGAATCCTTGTTAGACAGAATCTAACAACAGCCAAACATTCTCAATTGCAAAGCAAGATCCTCATTTCAATTCTGTTGTTCAGAACTTGCTGAAGTTAGTGGGTTATTAGTTTTAACCTGAAATGCAATTCAGTGAACTTTTCACCTCTTTCTTTCCTTGACCATCGATTTGATGAGCAACATGTTTGTTTTATCTTCAAGTTGACATCTGTTGCACAGTGTCTGCGTGACACTTTATCAATAATTGGCAAATGAAGGTTGAGGAATACATAATCAAGACTAAGTCAGCAGCTGTAAAACCCACAAAATATGACAAATGTTGCAACCACGAATCGATTCTGAAAGTCTATTACCTCTACAGACAACCAGGGTAAGATGTGTTGCAACAAAATAAAAGCCGCACACAAATTTGCTAACGTTTCTGAATGCACAACACACGGCCGTTGCAATTTCTAATTTGAAACTGTTTATCTTGTTCTGTTTCATATAATTCAGCTCTTTCTGAACCAACTTTTTTTTGCTGTGATTGTTAAAAATAAATTCGAATCTCTAGTACCTTACAAAATGTTTTCTGAAGTTAGTTTCTAAAGTTACTGAAAATTCTTGTTTGATACAACATTAATTGGAGAGTCCTACACGTAAGATAGTTTTTCAAAAATGGGTATTTGCAGCATTCAAATTCCAATAATCTATTTTCTTCAGTGCGCTTCCAAGACTATGTGGGCTTTCCAAAACAAAAAAGGTCATCAGATTATTAAAACCAGAAGTGGAAATGAAATTCCATGTAACTTAATCCAGGTGGTAGATGTTCGAATCCCCACCGCAACCCTTTTCCCAAACTTGTTGAGGGCCAGTAACCGGGTGTTTTTACATCACGTTCCCTGGGAACAAGACCGATTCGGCCGGTTATGAAAGCTAAACAGACAGAGGGAGAGTTTTATCATTCAAATGCAACCACTGTCGACCATCTACAGTACATGTCTCTTTCTATTAATAATCCTACGGCAGCACGACCCTACTCCTGTCAAATATATATAATGCAGACAGGAAGAATTAGAAGGTGAAACATGATCCCTGCACAGCCATGGCCCAGTTCAGGTGCCAGCGAGTATAAATGCGGTCCCGCTTTAATTACATTAGGGTGTGTGGTGGGTACGGTTTTCTATTTCAGGGAGTTTTTTTTCTGTGAGGGTTCTGCAGTGCAGTGACACTGCGCGTGCAGGATAAGTACAACATGTACATGGGGATACTGAACATGTTCAGTATGCAATACTCTGTGTGTTCAGACTGCTAGAGCTTTTAGCATATTATGTTTTTTTTTATGTTGGGCCAAAGTGATAGTCTTTGTGGTTATTCCTTTGTGGTATTGGGATAAGGGAATGCTTATGTGGGTCAATACAAATGGAGTTGTTGCACTTGACGTGCCCTCTGAAAGTATTCAAATCACAGGTGAACCAAAATAATAATGTTAGTGTCCCAACGAACAATTAAAATATTGTATTGCCTGATTTCTACAGTAATGGAACATGCATACATACAGTAGTGAAGAAATGAAATCACTTTTTTGATAAAAAAAATATTACAAACATTTCTTGTAGTACAAACAATTACAGTGGGAAAAGTCAAAATTTCTGAAAGTTGTTTACAATTTTACATGTAAACAGTTGTTTACATGTAAACGTAAGATTCCAAAAATACAATGTCCCAGAATGTTAGTTTACTTGTACGGCTGGAACAACAATAATTTGTTTTGAGCATGAAATAAATTCTATATTTTTAACACAGACTGTTTGCTACAAATGATATTCCTGCTTTAAAAAAGTGTAAAGACCTCTTGGCTCGAATTGCGGAAAAAGAAATTCAATATCAAATACTGATTTTGTACAAAGATAGACCGCGACACTGACAAACATGTTTATTACAGCAACAAAAAACCATTAACAAAAACAAAGAAGTAGTGAGAAAATTATTATTCATTTGACATTTAACCGAGATGAATTATCTGCCTGCATGTCCGCGCAAAAACAACAGGCGGCCCGGCAGGTCAGCTTGACTGCCTGTAACATGTTGAAATGACACTCACGGAACAGGTTTTTTTAAAGGGCGGCACTGCAACGGGACGAGTCCGTATAGGATTTCAACTTGGTTAAATACTCCTGTAAGAATGGAGTAATGTGAAAAGGGTTCTCTTGGTCTTAAGAGGCGGTGTAGTTTGATTCTTGAGATTTGGCATGCACTACCTTTTTTTCAGTCTTCTTATTTTTAAATAAGTTGGACTTCATGTAGGCCAAGTAATAATAAAAAAATTGTATGGGCTGTTTGGTAAAATCCAAGGAAGGATGGGGCCCTTTTGTTTTTGTCTTCCCCAAGATGGCGGATTGTCCAAGATGGCAGATGGATTCTTCCATTTTATCAAATCATTCTCAAACATGTAAACCAAAAATGCATTTATGATGTTTGTCAACTGTCCTCAAACATGTACATCAAAAACGTCGTTACAATGTTTGTATTCAATGCATTCTGTCATATAAGGAAGAAATGGAAGAGGCAAGCCCAGGATTATTATATAAAATGTGCATCCAGGTGTCACTTGTCAAGACAAACTTGTCTCCGGGTAATTCCATCATTCACTGCCAAAATATAGATGGGGATTGGATACAATGCTAATCCCACTGGGGTTGCGGAAAGTAGGCCATCACAACCCTTCATTCTGTGAAATCATCAGAAAATGAAGAAGGTTAATGGAGGCCATTGCCACATTTTGAAGGGGGGTGGGAGTGGGAGTGGGGGTGGGGTGGGGTGGGGTTGGGGTTGGGGGTTAGGTATGGCTTGGCCCATGGTCCTGATTATGAAGGTGGGATTTTAAGCTACTGGTATTGTCACCACATGACAACCTACGTGTTACAAGCAAAATTTCAGTTAATGTACAGAATTTCAGTTAATGTACAGAATTTCAGTTAATGTACCGGTAGGCCTGAGCAGACACACACAGCGTATCAAAACTTATCATCAAACTCACTTGATAGAGCATTTTGCCATAGTCTTTGAAAAAACTTCTCATCACCAAAACCTTAACGCTACCTCTTGAAATTTGACTCCTTCAGTTTCCAATTAACTGGCATGCAAGTATTAAAAAAAAAGACAACTCTGAAGCACTCTCACTAACATCTCAAGGGTCAAAGAACTTCAGTCTCAGTAGCCATGGCTTGCCCAAAAGCACTCAGGACCCAGATCAGTTTGGTGATTTGTTCTTTCCCATTCTTGTGTCGTTTTTTTTCTCTCCAAACATGATACCACAACCAGACAAGGAGCTGGTAACAGCATCCCACTACTGCTGAACCTGAATCGAAACACCCCTTTCCCCCCTCGGAGGGCCTGGGTTACCGATAAGCTATCGCTTTGTGAGTTCTGTCAGCGGGTAGCAGGGATCAGATGGTCTTGTTGCAGTAATTTGCTAAACTGGCAGTCATTGTGTGGGCAGAGAGTCAGGTTACTTGGAGGGGGGGGGGAGAGGTGAAGATGCAAAAAAAAATCTGTGTGGGTCTGACCACAAATGGGGGCCGATAACTCCAGATTTCAAGTGCAGCTAGTTGACGGGTTGAAATTTTGATTATTTGCCATTACATGTATATCAATTACAATTTTTTTTCTCAAAAAACCCCCAACACTCCACTCTTTGTAACAGATTTTTTCCAGTTGTTGAAGGGTCTGTTTTTTGGAGGATCAGTTGCTGGAGAATTCTATTTATACAATTTTTTGACCAGTGTGTAAATATGTTGTTGATTTACAGTACACACTTCCAATGGGACGATGTACATGTCAGATACCAAAGTATTCCTCGAAGAATACTTCAAGATGTCATTGCTCATTATGAGTGATCTAAATAACTCAAGAAATTTGCATCTATGCTCAAACCCAATTGCCAATTGCCTTTTACTTTCTAGCTCTTAAAATGCTAAAATCTATCAATAAAAAATCCAAGATGTATGTATGTAGGTTTGTAATCTGTAAGCTGACCGGCACGGTTCCTGTAATTAAAAAAGAGTGAAGAAATTATACCGTCCCTGTTAATATCAAACGACAAGGAACCAAACATTTTCTTTCTACATGGCCACTATTTCACAACCCGCCCATAAGGTTCCTATGTACATGTACATTCTAGCCAATATCCTTTTGGCTGCTACACGAGTTGTGGGCTAATTAATGAGAGATTGGCTTTAATGTCAAACTGTTGACAAGTAACACGCTTTTCTTCGTGCATGGCTGCTCATGGGATTGATGGTGTGTCAAGTAATGTGCTAGCGAACCACTGTCGCCATACATCATGCAATCATCAATAAATCTCTAGTTGCTTGGTGTCGCTCTAAACGTCAAGATACGTTGGGTCATCTTTAAACAATGAACTCAGATGCATGCACAGAAGTACACATGCAAAATTTCTTGATCAACAAAAAAAAAAAACAATTCTCATTTGACTTGGATATGCTAAACGTGTGGTTGCAAAAACAAACAAACTCGGGCAATTTTTGCAAAAACCTACCAGAATGTGAAGTTCTTTCATTGATATGTTTAGAGTTGCTCTCCCTGCATTATTCTTTTTAAGTTTCACCCGAGAAATGGATTTTAATTTGAAATTGCTATTTTTCCAGGAATACAAAAGTTGTTCACTTTGGAATGCGACTTTGAACAACAACAAAAATAATTTAATTACGGAAGAATTACTTGACAATTTCCAAATTACCGATATTTGCTTCCCAACGTTACTCGAGGCATATCTTTTGTGTGTTATTAGGGGAGTCGGGTTGGCATGGTGGTACTTTCCTCCCCTTCCACCGCTGTGACCCGGATTTGAATCCCGCCTAGGCCAACATGTGGATTGGGTTTTCGGTCCCTAACTGATTCCGTGGGTTTCCCCAGAACATTCTTCTGGGGTTTTCCACCCACCTATAAAACTGTCATTTTTTTCTCATTGTCTTCTCTCTGCAGGTTTCTTCAGGCTTGTGAGCTACAGTGTCCGTGAGCTTTTGAGGAATCCTTGGTTTCATTACCAGAAATAAATAAAAACATTGGCACAGAAGCAACCAAAAATAAAAGCAGTGTTTGTTTTTTTTCGTGAAGGCAAAGGATGTATTATTTTCAGAAAAAGTGAAAAAGTACAGCTGGAGTAATCCTTCCATTGGCCAATCAGAATCAAGAACCAATCATATTTTGTTCCACTGTGTCTGCCCTTCTAATTCCCGAGGGGTTGACTCCAATCGCTACCTTTGCAAACAATGCTTAACAAAGGTGTACAGAGTAAAGATTGACTCAAACCTGCTGGCGTTTCAACGGAATGCATGACACAAATATAGAAAGGCATCAACAACCAATATCACTAACGACCGAATATCAAAGCAGCCTCCATGGACTCGGTCAGTTGGCAAAAGCAATTAGCATGTCAATGAGGTTACGGACGGGCTTTTGCAGACTGTTAACACTTCCATGTCATCCGAACAGAGAGTCGGCTATAAATTACATCAAACCAGAAATGAAATACATAATTTGACAAGATTAGGCCCCCACTCCAAAAAAAATATAAATAAAATTTAAAAAAATCCCAGTATTATTTATGCCAAGGAATGAAGATTCAATCATTGGATAGTCGACTCCAAAATGTCATTGGTTATCTTGGCAACACATGATGCACGATAGCTGTTATATTTTGAACATTATGTTAAATCAATACAATTCTAAAATTGCAAGGACAAAAATAATTTATGTCTTTCCCCAAAACATATTTTGACAAAATTTTTGGAAAGCACATGAGTGAAGCAGGTAGCCAAGATGGTCACCACGGTGTGACATTATCAATTTACACATCATCATCACAAGACTTACATGTTCATCAGAACACTGTAATGTGTCAGTCCGCGACAAAATGCAAAGTAATAAATTCCCGTCCCGAGGACCAGCATTTGGTGATGGGAGCCTCTTCTAAATGTTTAATTTGCAGCACTACTCGAGAGCTGAGCATATTTGCTTGGTAATTAGAGGGTGGATTATGTGGCCTGCAATAACTCATGTTGGTGTAGTGGTACTTTCTTCACCTTCCACCGCTGTGACCCGGGTTCAAATCCCGCCTGGGCCAATATGTGGATTGGGTTTTCAATCCCTACCTGATTCTGTGGGTTTCCCCCAGAATGTTCTTCTGGGGTTTGCCTCCCACATGCAAGACAGTAATTTTTCACATTGTCTTCTCTTTACTGGGCCTCATGGGAGACCAGTGGATTCCACTGAATGGGCTACCCACTTCAAATAAAAAATATAAATTCCACAGGGTTTGCCACCAGAAGAAGGTTGTGGAGGACAGAGTAACTGTCAGTTTCAACCCTGAACTTCCTTCACATTTCTTCAAGATAGAAATTAGCCGGTACCTACCCTATGGGATAAGGTAGTGGGTACCAGCCAAACTTGTGTCCTTGGGCAAGACACTTTGCAGTGATTGCTGATCACCTAGTGCAGTTATGATTGATTGGGTGATTGATACTGGCTGCATGCCAGACTCTACCAGTCAAAGTGCTATAATCATGGTAAGGGTGACGGTCCTATATAAGTAATGTCGCCCGCTCATGTTTTTGTACACTCCAGAAAAACAAAACAAGGCAAGCGTAAAGCTGGTTCAAAGCGCATACAATTCTATTGAAGTGATTCCGAATGGCTCTTTACTGGAAGTCGTTTCATGCATTTGGTTCACACAATGGACTGGATTTCGTCGGTTATGGGTCATCCTATACGATAGCACTGCCTGGCTATGTTCACCAGCCAACAACTAAGCTAAGCCACAAATGTCAGTCAGTAAGTCAATCAATCAGTCAGTCCGTCAGGTACATGGACTATAGGCTGGCTCCACTTGGACAAGCAAAAAGGATGAAGCTTGTGCTACTGCGTAGGCACATATACTGCGCTCATAAGGGTGAACAACTACCCTGATGGGGAGTCCGGCTGTAGGAGCGGTTTTCTCATCACCTTCCACCGCTGTGACCCGGGGTCAATTCCTACCCTGGTCCACATGTGGATTGGGGTTTCAGTCCCTACCTGATTCAGTGGCTTCCCCCAGAATATTCTTTTGGGGTTTTCCTCCCACCTCTGAAATTGTAATTTCTTCTCATTGTCTTCTCTCTATAGGTTTCTTCAGGTTTGCGAGCTACAGTGCCTAGGGTGCTTTTCAGGAATCCTTGGTTTCATTATATTATGGCAATGGGCTCAGCAGAAAAAAGAAAAGAAAGTGTGCTACGAACTGTAGGTGGCGTATCCCATAATGCACTTACCCTGCATCCTGTGCTTCATGTGCCCGTATGATGGACAGAAGGTTGTTCTGTTGTAGGAACTCACAGCAGGCTGGGTAGCTGTACAAACAAAAGGCAAATCAAATTTCCAACTTCAAACTTTAAGAGAGTTTTCCATTTTATCCAGTTTTTACATGCTAGTATATTTCCCCCCACCAATTACAGCTTTGACCAATTACAGCTGTGACTAAAAAAACGTCCAACATGCTTGAGAAGATGTCTCCCGTGCATGAGTGTATGACGCATGTGGCTGGCACATGCACAGTATGGCATTGGAACGGCACAGCCGGTATTTGTTGCACGCGTGCGCTGTGGGCAGGGCCTAATTGGAGTATTCATGCAGGGTTCTAACTCTCTGATTTACATGTAAGTATGGGCACAAGTGTGCACTAAATTTCAATTAACTTGACATCACACCACTTCATTCAAAGTGATTTCTTGGCTTCAATATACATTTGTCAATATCAATCCAGGAACGCTGTGACCTTTGTCACGTAGGCCCCCTTCAATGGCGAAAGCATTGTGCTAGCTATTCTTCAGATAATCCGTCACGGGGAAGTTGCTCTGAACAATAGCGTGCAAAAAGGTTTCTCCATTGAAGGGAGCCTGGTGAGTGTACGATGATGACGTGCCCGATTCATCCATAGGTGGTGATCTGCCACAGGTTTGGCCCACCACAGCTTGACCTTTTAACCTATGACCTGACCTGTAGAAGTAGGAGCAGCCTCTGACTGAGTTATGACTGAAGTGCTCTGACGTGTGTTCCTGGCCAAATTCCTCCAGTGGGTCTGACCACAGGATGTCGCACATCGGTCCGAAGGCTGGTGGCTCCTTGAACCGATCCAGCTGTGGGAGACAAAGGGTTAGAAAACCAACTTTAATTTAGTCAACATTTTTATTACCCCTGATCATTAGGCCATGAGACCAGTTTTTGCAGCAGCTCGAAATCAGCGCATTCTGGCCTCTACTTTCACAGGTACCCATTTATACTCCTGGGTGCAAAGAGGCATATGTAGTAAAGTGTCTTGCCTAAGAACACAGCACCATGTTCCCCTGTCAGAGTTCGAACCCACGTACCACGGCACGTGATTCGAACACCATAACCATTGTACCACAGCGCCACACATTTAATACTACACCTTTAAGCTACGAAAGAAGCAAATTTGGGGACTATGGTTATCCATAGTTCGCGTAACTTCACTCAACCAAAGGATGGTTGGACTACTTTGGTCCTTGATGGAACAGGTTGCTGCAATGTTCTGGTATGTCAGGATATTAAGAGATCCAAATTGCACTAGCTTACATTTCTGATGTCATCCAGCGTATGTATTTCAGGTGATAAGCCTCCGTGCACGCACAGGAACTGTTGATTCATAAGAGCTGCAAGTGGCAGGCAGTCGAATGCTTCCATACACGCGTTGTACACTCTTTCTGTATACTTTATTTTACCTGCAAAAAAAGTGGGGACATAAATTAAGACTAATATAAAAACCATGAAGACTATTTAATTTATGGCTCACCAAAGTTTTGCTACCAGGCAGGTTAAAGCTTAATGTTTTCCAGAGAGCCAACAGTTAAGAAGACATTTTCAGGGTATTGCAATAAGAGAAAGAATATCACCTTCATTATGTATCACTTAGTTGAAGCCCAGCTGTCACTTAAAGTGCATGCCCTCAACTTCATGATTTTTTTTTTTAAATTTAAATTACAGGTTTATACGTTCCTTTTGTTGTGCGTTTTCAACCACTTTTGTGTAATGTTTGTTTGGTTTTGTATCACTGTTTGTAATTCTTTGTTGAGGTCAAATAAATAATAATAATAATCAACTAAAAACAGCCACAGACAATCTGCTGTGCAATCAGTTTGTTGTGTCATTGACAAACACAAATCTATCTAGATACCCTTTTCTTATCTAAATCTCAACAGCAACAAAATTGTTTCTTTTGACAATGACCTGAACATCCATTTTTTTTCCATCCTTTTTTTTGTTTACTATAACTAAGATACAATGTAATAGTGAAAAGATAATAGTTATAGTTTCATATAAGAAGATCAATGACCACGATTGAACACACATCACGGTGAAACATGAAATAGCATCTTATGGAGTTTCTGCATGCGATGAGGCGAAAAAATACACTTCTCATTTCAACTAATTTGGCAAATGTAAGCTGGCTTTGCATCAGAAATATTCCGGGTTCAGTGGCTGTAAAATGGTCTGTAGGCGGACCATTACTGCCCACGCCTTCAAGTGTTTGGCAACAGGCTTTAGAATAAAACCGAGAGGACACAAACTCTCCAATTTCCCAGAGGAGTGGGACTATACTTGTCTGTTCAGTGACTGCGAAATGCTACATGTTACGAGCAAAATGTCATGCACTGTATACTGCCCGCGCTTAATTTTCTGCCGAATTGCACTCGGATTTAGTGACAAAAAACTACCCCCCCCCCCCCTGCTAAATCCAATGGAAAGTAACAGTGAGAAAAATTTGTTGCATGGTCCCATGCCTTGTTGCATAGTCCCATGCCCTGTTGCATAGTCCCATGCCTTGTTGCATAGTCCCATGCCTTGTTGCATAGTCCCATGCCTTGTTGCATAGTCCCATGCCTTGTTGCATAGTCCCATGCCTTGTTGCATAGTCCCATGCCTTGTTGCATAGTCCCATGCCATGTTGCATAGTCACATGCCTTGTTGCATCTTGTTGGACTTGGCAGGGTATCTGCTCATAGTGCCAAGGTGCTACAGAAAAATCTACTGTTGCATTTGGTAACACCTAGCAGGATACAATGTAAGTGTTTAGTGCCAAGGCTGATGTGCACTGGGTTCACAGCGCAATGCAACAGAAACCACTCTGCATTCGGTTGCATTTAGCAGGGTAACTGCTTAGTGCCAAGGCCGATGTACACTGGGTTCATAGCGCAATGCAACAGAATCCACTGTTGCATTTGGTTGCATTTGGTTGCATTTAGCAGGGTTCTCACTTCAACTGTGTTGGATTTTGTTGCATTTAACAGGGTATCTGAAGAAACTGTTGCACAAAGCAGTGGAGTATGAAAAGACTCAAATCTGGTCATCATAAATGATGTTTTGCAGGACACAACAAAAGACATCGTATTTGGTCATGTATGCAGAGCCCAAGACCATTACCACAAGGATGCTTGGAAATCTCCCCTCCCCCCACTTCTCTTTGCCCCACCCCCTCTCTCTACAATTCCTGACTGGTACTTACACTCCTGCTTGAATGTGAAATACTCTGTGAGATGCCGGCACTCGTGGTTGCCCCGCAACAGAAAAAATGTGTCGCGGTAGAGCAACTTTAACGACCAAAGATACAACACACACTGCAGAGTAAAAAGAAAAAAAGAAAAGAAATCACAAATAGGTGAGATATTAAAGTTTTTATTTTCAACGGTTTTATTGCGAGATTTCTTTTGGAGATGGTGGGGATGGTGGGGTGTGGATGGGTGGGGTGGGGTGGGATGGGGTGGGGTGGGATGGGGTGGGTGGGGTGGGATGGGATGGGGTGGGGTGGGTGGGTTAGGGTGGGATGAGATGGGGTAGGTTGGGGTGGGATTGGGTGGGGTGGAGTGGGGTGGGGGATGGTGGGGTGGGGGTAGTGAGGTGGGGTGGCGGATGGTGGTTCGTAGTGGGGATGGGGTAGGGGGCATGTTAAACAAATTTTCTGCTGGCAGAAGAACTGTAAATTTACATATACTGTGTATGTACAGTATGTATGAGCCCCCATGAAAATTAGGAGTTAGTATACTGTACAGCATGTACAAGTAAACTGTCCCTATACACGTATGATTAATCAACAATAACATTTCACACGATTTTCCTCCAAATGAACGGTTCAGTTCCACATTATCAATGATCATTGCCTGCACGTACCCGGTACATGTAACTGCACAGCGACTCATGAAAACAATTTTTATAACACTGAACACGAATTTGAGGGTTATTGAAAAGAGCGCACTATCGACCATCTGCATAAAAGAGCCTCGTCAACATCAAGGTCAACTCCTTGCATTAATTATTGACACTTAATCATCTATGTGTAATTGTTTACAGTGCATATGCAGCATAGCACACACACAGATTGTATTCACAAGTCTCATAAATAAAAAAATTATTTATTGGGGGAAAAAACACTCAAACTAAAAAATAACCCCAAAAAACTGGAAAATGTGTAAGTTTTTTCCACTTCGTACAAAACCAGTAGTGATTTGAAATGTCTTTGAATGGATGTCATCTTTCTTCCATGATGCACTGCAGGTGGACTGGCAGGAATCGCAATCTGAACTGTTCCCATTTCATCTTCTCCACTCTGGGTTTTTGTGTGCATAAATGATTCTTGCCCCACGGTCCCTACATGTATACACTTTATTCATGAGGAAGTCATTTTTGATCATGTTCCCTGAATGTATTTTATAAATAATTAACTGTTGAATGGGATGGTGCCATTTATGGGATGGTGACTATTTATGCGTTCCAAACTCACTTTCCTTTTTTTTTTTAAATGTGGCTTAAAACATCAGGGTATGTTTAATCACAAATTTCAAATGATTCATCAGAGCAGACTGGTATTAATTTGTGATTAACTTTATGCCATTGCTTTCATTTCTATACTTGCAGGTTCCAAAAATGAAGCTTTTACCTCGCTTTCAATTATGGCCGACTCCTGAATAAAGTCTATACTTAAACAAAACAATCCATGTGTTTTTTAAAGAACCAAGATTTCAGTTGAATGTCTTAAACTGCCAAAGAAGTGATGGATCATAGACAGAAATAAGACTGTATTGCTTCACATAACATCGAAGTTTGGAATGCATAAGTTGATTTCCTAAGTGTGCACAAGTACATGCACTTTACAACCATTTTGAAATCATAAGGTTCAGTGACAAATTGCAAAGCTCTTCGGAGACTATTTTAGTTCCAAAGCAATGGACCAAAAGCATTATGCGCATGCCCATAATTACGCAGAAAACCAGCAGTCCGTGAAAATGAATCAAACACAAGTTGCCACATAACCTTTGAGACTCTGAATACTACATGTACATGTGTAGCTGTACTTTATATGACATTATTAAATACATGTACACCTTTGTGGAGACATCAATGTGTACGTGTACCTGGTATGTATTAATCATTCTGAAATAACATGTACCGTACCAGGAAAAGTGATGGCCAATCGTTATGAATAAACATGCATGACACGGAAAAAAAACCCCATTGCCACACAACATTAGTGCGGACTCTGTGTCAACCGCGAAGACCTTTTCCAACTAAGACGTGTGTGTTCAGAAAAAACAGAGAATGGACAGACACAGATACATGAACTCTTTAAGTGCAAATTTTACAGGACACAGCCATGTTTGTGTCATGGAGCAATCGTACACAAATATAATCTGTTCTCAATGGTAACGAGATACAGGGTACCGCCTGCATTCTGCGGTGAATTTCCGTCAGCACGTACGAACCGTCACAGTCTGCCACATGGCACTATTTGTGCATTTTCTATGGAGTATGACAACTATAAATATAATGCATTAATTTATAATATTGTCACAGCGCAGTATACAGTGTGATAGGGACATCCACTGTTACCAATAGACTGTGTGCACTGCAGCCATGTTTGAGGTGTGTGCTTTTGTTCAAACAGTGATACGCCTGAGTAGACCTCTTGTGCATTCATTGTAAACAAATTAACATAACAAAACACACCTCAAGATAGCTGCCAAATGCAATCAAGGACGAATATTTCATTCACTTTAATTTTGATTTCTTCTCTATTTTTCCTGTCTACAAACCTGCACACAAACCCAGATGTTTCATGTAAACACCTAACCTATATGTGCTTCTCATCGTGTATGCTGAGTTGAGCCTGCTTAGGTGGTGAAGACCATTGCTCTGGAATGTTTTCATCACTTAAATGTCATTGGCCCTTTGACAAATGTTAAGGGATCTAGAAGACACAACCTTACTGGGCTAATGGATATAACAGCAGTTAGGTATGCTCTTGCAGCGTCATTTATCACTAACTGCACTTGTAGATCACGTGCACAGACATTTTGTATTATGAGACTGTCATGAACGGCTCCCTGGTTGACAGCAACTGCTTGTCCAAAAATGGTATCGGTAGTCAAAGAACTGGAAATCAGCACAATTTAATTGACAGCGGAAAATGAAATAGTTGATTCCAGAATGGAATAAAAAATCAGAATTGGTTAATCAAAATATTGACTCTTCCGATATTCAAACTAACAGCTATCGGTTTATTTAAACTTCATAACACTACAAAAATTGATAATGCTCCCGAATTGTGTTTTGTTTTAACTATTGTCACACAGATTTGTCACAATGTAGAAATGTGTTCGACTTTCAGTCTGTCCATAAGTCATGGTTCTATGCAGGATTGACACATAAAAAGTATTAGAAACTAAGCATATAAAACACTGACAAGATTTTTGAAAAATTCCCTCAAATTCAAGAATTCATGAAAATCGGCTGATCGGAAATTGTTCAATTTTTTTACCGACCCTTCCCCCTAAAACGTTGGGTGAGTTCTGCATGCCAATTTTTGCCTGAGATTTTTACTGCTGTAATGACACGCGTATCAACATATTGCGAAATTTACAGAGCAAAAGGCACGCATAATTAAGTATTGAATATATGCCATTCTGAACGCTGCCGCAAAATCCATGCATAATTGCACACATTGCATCTGTTGCAGTGGTTGACTCGACTTGCATATAACATGCTTTCATTTTTGGAAAATAAATACGGTAAATTAAAATCAAATTTGAATTTGCCCAAGAGAATTTTTATGCTTCCCTTCGCCTGATATGTATGCAGCCATGTTGTAATGACATTTTGCTGACATTTCCAATATCGCTCCCCAATATCTGAGAAAGATTCTAACTGTGTTAAATGAACCACGTCGGCCATTTCTGCTCTCTGTAGCGTCCGCTGGCAGGACGACCAAGGTACAGGCTGGAAAGAAATTGGTTAATGATGTGTAACATTTTAGTCATTGGTTGTACGGCCGCCACATCAGCACTGCAGAGCCTTACCGAGTGGCTCATCTTGTGTGCGTGCGTGCAGACACTGCGCATCACACAGACATGTTAAAGGAGCACTCGTGAGCATGTTTTGGGCTGCAGACCAGTAAACAGGCTCAAAAATTGACTACACTGACCAAATCACCAGCTGCAAGCCATACATTTTCTTTCTCAGGCATGCAACTGGGAATTTAGAAAAAAATGAGAAAACTCCAAACCCCAGACTTTGTACAGTAATTTTCAATTTGTAATGGCATTCATGGGAAGTAAAAAAAAACGAGGAAATCAGCGGATCCGAGGAAAAGCATGCCTGCTTTCTTAACCCTCCTGCTATCTACAAATGTTGTAAATGTCACAGACAGTCAAATAATTAATCCTCTTCCCCTGCCATGCCTTTTACACAACAGTCAGATCATTCAAGCAAGCACTGTAACTAATCAAATTCAGTCAACAGACATAAACATAGCATACAGACATCAAATTACATAAACAGTCACAGTCAGTCAATCCTGCTTTATGCATGCTGGGAGCTCTTAACTGTTGAAACCATTCACTTGATTGATTTTGACTGAAAGGACAACTTGGCACAGAATGTATGTTTGCAATGCATAGGAGGGTTAATAGAGAAATGTGTGGCCCTCGCACTTAAGGTACATGTACTGTAGCAAGTAAGGCTTAAGAGGTCTGATCCAGACTGGGAACTTCAATTGCTGAGTAAATATGGACAAAATTGGTTTAAAAAAAGTCGCTCTATTTTGAAATGGAGTGTACAGATCGTTTTCAAAATGGCAATGGGCTTCCAAGACCACTTTTTAGGGGTGGTCATCTTTTGAGGAAAAAATTGCCCAAAAGTTATCTGTCAACCCCACAAAAATTGAACTGAAAATAAACGATGGCTAATTAAGCTTTAAATTGATGTATTTGTACATGCATTCGTATTGGCTGTCCATGTAATGCACCATGTAACACACCTTGTGGACCCCCCCCCCTTCAGGAATGGTGTGTAATTGTCCAATGTTCAGTGGGTCATCCTTTTGTGGAATCTACACACCAAGGGTGGCACAGTACGATGCACCAAATGTATACGTTTGATGCTTTTTGGCAACATTTTTAACCCACCTTTCACAGATTGTGATGCACCTACTGAGGAAAAGTGACACACCCCATAAATTGTTAGACACACCAAATCCTGACTTGACACACCCGTGTCACATTCACGAACAACATGACGCACACTTGATGCACCATGGTAGGGGGGGTGTCATTGGGTTCGTCTTACAATTGACAGGTGTCAATTGTCATAAAAAAGGATCTGCCAAATTAATTTTTAGAAATAAATGTTTCCAAGACAATATGTGTCGCATGCATGCAAGATGTACAAACTGTACCCATACCTATAAGATCCGACATCACGTTCTCACTGTACATGTACATTTATCGTTTATCACCCCTCCGCCATATTTTCATGTTAACTGTCCCTCAGGCAATCACACCCCTATCTGCTAATGGTTGAGGCTGGACAGCTCAGCCCACAAGATGGTGGAAAGTGATACCCATCAAGGATGAAATATTAATACGCAACGACAGTTTTAGACCGTGTGTGGGAAGATGAAAATGATATCCCAATAAAACAAGAAAGACAAAAACTGGCTTGTTGCATTGCCATCTAATTCTCCCACTTGTTATTGCATATGACATCTGACACACACAAAAACCTAGTGCACGCATACGTGTACATGTACATGAACACCTACATGCACATGTAGTCAATAAATATATAGCTCCCTCATTGGGAATACAGAAACCCGATCCAATCACAATTTGTCAGCTGTGCTACTGCAGTGGTCCTTGGAGTAACAACTGTTGATTTGTGAAGCTCGTTCAGAGTTTTGAAGTTTGACAAATTTGGCAAAATACAAATTTAACATCCCGCACAACAGCGCAATTCCAACATTTTAAAATGGTCAAAATGCCACAAATGAAACATATATCATTGTGAAGCTTATTATCTTTAATTTATTGAAATATACTTTATTTCTAACAATGTATACTTGCAACTGAGAAATTAATAAATGGGTACACAAAAATAAATCAATTTGTCTGAGTATGTCCGACGCCATAATGTAGCCAATTTCTACTACATTGAAAAAGTTGGATGAATAATTTCTCTTTAAAATCATTGTAGTAAAACTGATACGTTTTATCAGTATTAAAAATCAAGCTTATGCTTACATAGGCCTATAACTATATTTATGAACACTGTTGAATTGTGCAAAATATTCCTCAAACGTTGTGGAACTACCCAACAACTACCGGTACTTTGGAAAAATAAATTAACAAATGCACGTACATGTATGTATTACATGTAATTCCAATTTCAAAATAATGCGTTTGATGTTTTGGTCAGCAATTTCAGCTTTGTGAAGCCCTCAGCAAGGCGTGCCTTTGAATTCAGTTGAGCCAATTACATGTACATCGCCATGTAGTTTTTTCAATATGTTTTCCAAAAAATTAATAAAACCACTTCAGATACCTGCTGCAGAACGTGTTGATTTCTGTAGCCATAACAACAAATTTTACATGTATTTATATTTTCAACACAAATTAAAAAGAGAAAGGTCACTGTGTAATTACCCGTCGCTCATAACATTGGCGCTCAGAAAAACCTTAGAATTCCAACTCAACGCCCTTGGAATCCCTTTCTTCCTGGCATTTTCATGTGATGACACATTCAGGTTTCCTTCTGCTGAACGAGGCTGCCAGGTTGTCATGGCAACACATTACTAACGGGCCTCCGGGCATGGCAGTGCTATGGTGAACGTGGGGGGGGGGGGGGGGCGTCGACTTGAATCCTGGACACATCTCAGTGCCAACCTCTGACCTTGAAGAGACTAACCACACTACATGCTTCACTAGCGCTGAAAAGCAGAGAGTCGACTCCTACGCTCAACCAAGAATTCTCTCGCTGCATTTCACAAACATTTCCATCTACCTGAGACAGCCAGATCCCTAGATTTGTACGACAAATATTGGCAACAATTACAGACACATCAACAAGGACTGGGGTGGGAACACTAGCAATCAGTCAATGCGTGACTGCGGACAAATCACAAATTAGACTGAAACGTAATTAGACAATGGCACCTTTGATGGCAATAAAAATTATCCTAAAAAAATCTATAGATCCATTTTTGTGAAAATATTGTCAGAGTGAATATTTATTTAGCTTAAAAGCAACATTTAAGGTGATGTTGTAAGGTATGATAATTAGTGGTGGAATTCTGATTTTTGTAAAATTGGGTTTGAATTCCACTATTCGATTTGGATTTTGAAAACCGGATATTCGAAACCAACCTGAACAAAAAATTAAGCCTTCCATTTTTGTGACACAGGCTAAAGAAAACAACTGGAACATCTCCCAATTTGCTCCATGGTCTCTTATTGTGACCACATTCAATCACTCATGGTCTTCTTGGTTCATGAATAGCCTGCAAATTTAACTGATCAGAGAGCTCCCGCCCGTTTTTTTTCACCATTACAGCTCTGGAGCACATTGCATGCAGCATCTCACTCGACACTTTTTCTTGCATGAATTGAGCTGAATGTAAACTTCTGGTGAAATCAGATAACCATAATAAGTTTTTAAAAAATAGGATAACAGGATTTTGAAATCTCTGATTTCTCCAAACACTAATGATAACATTCTGACACGTTTTCTACTGAATGACGTCGAAATTCCCCCCCCCCCCCCCTGTAAACAGGACGCTGGGAAGGGCTGATGAATTTACGCTCTGATTGGATAGATTTTGCATGACCTGTGACCTGCAAGTCATCATGGCCATGACCCTGCAAGGTTTGAAACGGCTGTTAAGACTGAGTCATCACTCTTTTATTCCCATTCATAATTTTTTTTTTCATTGCAAAGCATAATAATATAGGAAAATCTGTAAAACTTGTCTGTTTTGTAAATTTTCAATTCCCGTCATTTGCTCAGGCTCCGTTTCAAATTCACGAAGGGTCAAATTGCATATTATGCGACGCTCAAATTTATCAAAATTGAAAAAGAAATCACATCCGGTATGAAATGTATATGCATTTCTATGAGAAAGTTTTTGGATAGCCTTTGTACGCATTAGCTAACCAGCGGTCTTAAACGGCTGCAGCTGGATGTCTTTATAAGGTCATGATAAGGTAACCAGAATGCCATCCCCACTTCCTTCACAAGATTTTGTGAAGCTCATCAGCCCTTCCCAGCACCCTGTTTGCAGGGCGGGGGGCTACGAGCGAACGTCGCAAAATGTTGGATGGTTGTGATCATACCAGGCCGTTAGTGACATGAAAAAAAAAAATCAAAATTGTACATTCTGTAATTAAAAATGTCTTTCTGTTCCTGCAAGGCAAAATCAATGTAGTATTGGAAATAGACATGCAACAAACTAACATTCACGAGTTTCATCTGTGTAATAGTTGTTTTGCATGCCCTCTCCCGAATGTACCGGTAGTCCTGTAGTTTTCACATGTCCTATCCAAATACTCTCTCAATTTATTATTTGCATCTTTAATTTGATGTACATGAGATCGAGTTCCGTGCATTATCACCATGTACATCCCGCGCAAGTGGACCATTCCATGCCTGTCGCGTTCAAATCGAAATCATAATTTATCAAATTACACTACGTAGCTGGACTTTGGACTGTACTTAATGATAACTTAACCCCATGCACAAACATGTACATGTACATTAAATACACCAGGAAGTGATGTCTTTTCAAGGCAAAAAGGAAGGGGAACCGTACACTACAAGTTATTTCACAAATAGGAAGACCCAATACAGCGTACAAGTGGACCTCAAAACCTGCAAGATGTTACTGGAATACAGTACATCTGGGCACCATTTATAAGATCAGGGATGAGATTGTTAATGTTCAAAACAAGTCTGAAAATTGGATGAAAGGTCTGAAAGTTGTATTGCTTTCCATACTGATCCTTTCTCACTTATTCCAAAAGTCTGATTTCAGACAAAAGTCTGAAAAACCTCATGCCTGTAAGATCTACATATTATATGTATACAACGTGCATGTTATAGTTTGTCCCAGCAACAATGGGAAGCACTCATTCAATTTTGTACTGTATGAGCATTCTAAGATTGGACACTCTGCGTGTGACTTTTCAAAATTGATTGTTTTGGGGTTCATTTCTCTCAGAGCAATTACGGTTGGTTCATATACTTCATGCCAATGAAGAGAAATGAACAACATGAATTACATGTATTTGCAGCAAAATTTGCAGGAGTTGAATTGTGTCCAACTTTTGCGCATTTGCAGCGCCAATACTAGCCGTGATGTCACAAATGTGCATTCGCGTTGGCTTTCGTGCCGGGTATGAACCCTCTTTTTCTTATGCATGTCAAAATTCTGTTTCAGCCTTGTACAAGAACATGCACCACTAAGTCGCATTTTAACGTCACAAATTGGCATTCGCAGAGCATGATCCTGCCTAAACCCTGCATGCCCTGTAATTTCAGACGGTGCACAGCTACAAATGTAAGTCGCATTTCCTGTGAATTCAATGAATACAAATGTTTCACACTCCGCATTTTCCTCACACTTCTCTGGCATGTCTAAACCCCTCTAAGAGCTCTCCATTCCACCCAACCTTTCCTTTCCTCCTGTAGCTCCGAACAGATTCAATGACCTCAGACATTCAAGCAAAAAGTCCTCCTCGACAGAGAAATTTAAAGCACAGACCAAAAAAAAAAATCATAATCCGTAAGATGGCGTGAGGCGAGCGAGATCTAATCTATCAAGGCAGACCAGAGCCTTCAAGAAGAAGGAAACTGGATTTTCCCCTTGGTGGAATGATTCTATTAGCGTCTTTGGGAGGACAGCAGAAGGGGTCACACAGCCTGAGACAACCTGTTCCAGGTTGGATGACTCTAGGGGAAGGAGTCACGATCTCAAAATGTCCACACCTTAGCCTGTGTGCACAGGCACAGCTCAAGAAAATGTCAGAATGAGAATTGCTGAGCAGTAACATTAGATGTTCCATGCATACATTTATACCGGTGCATGTTTAATTATACATCTATTGGGACCTTGCACTTTTTCCCACCATATTTACTTTTCATCCTTAATGTTGAGTTGATACGAGCTTCAAGACACTTCTACCCGGTACATGTTCATGTGTAGGTGCACATAAAGCAAAACAAAATTGCCTAACCCTCCTGCTTCTAAACAGTCACAGAAAGTTCAAAAATCAGTCCTCTTCCCCTGCCATGCCTTTTACACAGGCTGGTCACAAACAGTCAGATCATATTTCAAGCAAGCACTGTGACTAGTCAAATTCAGTCAACAGACAAAAGTAGGCAAGTGGTAGGTACAGCTGGCTAATCAATCACCTGCAGTCAAAGCATAGCTGTATCAAGTCACATAAACAGTCACAGCCAATTAATCCTGCTTTATGTAGACTGGGATCTCTTCACTTGATGATTTTGACTGCCAGAACAACTAGGCACAGAATGTACGCTTGCTAAAAGCTTCAGCCAATTTGATCAAATTAATGAACATTTTGTATTCACAACATAAATCAATTTAGAAAAACATAAATCTGTCTCACTCAAAGCAAGACCACAACAAATGATCATTTGATTGAGCACATAATCAACAGAACATGTGTACATGTTTTCAAAAATATAATAAGGAGCCACTTTTATTGTTTATAAAATGGATTTCAGTAGCATACAGGGGGCCCCTTGAACCATGATATGAAAGTCTACGGTTTGCCTAGCAACCAAGAAGATACAAAATGTGAAGTGGCAGGATATGGTTAGGTGTACAAAAAATGTAGTTGTAGGTCTACCGGTCTTGATCACATATCAATCGTTGACTGTATTATAATCGATATTGTAACCTGACTACTCAAATTGTATGCATGTATGCGTTTCATTGTAACTACTGGTACCCATGTTTGAATGGACACACGTCCACCTCGAGCAGAACTGGTGCCATCCAACACTGGCAGGCAAGTCATACAATTCACATGCAATTACAACAAATGATGTGTCCACAGGTCAGCTGTAGATTTTGGATTGTCTACCCAGGCAGAGCCTCTCAACCCTGGTCTTGACCATGAAGGGTTGAATTTTACCAACATTGAGAGCTAGACTAGTGTAGAAGATGTGTTGGATTCTTGCTAGTGTGAATGGGATTCCCTAAATCTCTGTGTTGGTACCTGTACATGAGTATGACAATCGGACTCCTATTAAATCCGGACTCCTTTACCCGATTATTTGTTAAACCCTCTCATAAGGTGTGCGTTCTTTCAGCAAAACGAAAACAATTCACCCACACATCCCTACATGTATGTGATCCGTGGATAGAACCTTAAAACAGTGGTTGTGTTTAAAATTCCGTAACTTGAAAAGTATATGAGTGATTTGAATGATTCTTGTACTAAAAGAAAGCTGATGAATATGAATTGGACTTTCATATCCTAGATATTGAAAGTTCTACATGCAGTACTTCACTAAAACAATGGTCCCAACATTTGGGTTTCGGTTTTTTTCCTTCACCCTGTACATACATTTACATGTGATGTAAGGTATATCAATACAATGATATGACATGCCTACATCGCACAGCGCAGTCAGCATATAAGTGTCTTAATGTTATCATTCATTTGACAACACTTGGCCTTATTCATAGGGGCATTCTGAAGCAGAGAGTAGATACCGTACTGTGATAAATAGGAACAGACACCACACAGGTAAATATACGTATCGGACACATTTTCAAACAAATCATTTGGTTTACTTCACAAAACGTAAGCATGCAACATAAGAAACCCCCCACCACTTCCCCCCCCCCCAAAAAAAAAGATCATCAGAAACACAGAAGAAATGTTCCTACATAAAAACTATAATTCATTTGGAGTTGCTCATTTTATAATGTATAATATTATTCTAATGTAATTGTTTTGGCATTTGTGTCTCATATTCATAATCTTGCTCAATATCCAAATTTACATATCTAATGAAATATATGAGAAAAAGTAAGACAGCTTTTGCTTGTACATCATGTATACATGTGTACATGTACTTGTGAATATACATGTACATGTAAATGTACAACAATTGCCAAGATAAGAATGCCAAACCACATGTACACATATATAACGGCAATGTTTGTTTAGAGTGTACATTTTATTTCAAAAGTCAGGGATTAGGGAATTTGCTATGCACCAAAACCAGTTAAGATATGGCTGAAGGCAAGTGCAAGTTAATTATGTAAATGAATTCCCCTACTTGAGCCGTTCAAGGAGTCGCTTCAATAATGCCCCCTCCTCAGGTCCTTCATCATGCATTTTGACCAACGAGGCATTAATATTGCATGGGTAAGCCTACGACAGTCTGTGCATGATGATGTCTCCCTCCCTCCCCCCCCCCTCCCCTAAATGCATTGCTTACTTCAAACCATGTCCATAGACTACATTATGAGTATTGGGTCCATCATTCAGGCATTCATCATAACCTCATTATCCTGGGGGGGGAGAGAAGGTGAACTCCGTCTCACTGCCGGTCGCCACGACGACACACACGGCCGGTCTCCCACGACAACCAGCCTCATTTCTAGACAGTGATGGAAATTAACTCGGACGGCTTTTTATCTTTTTTTGAATATCGTGTTTTGCCACCTTTTCTTGCGAGGGTAAAAATCTTTTTTATCAACGGAGTGCCCTGGCATTACATCGACACGCAAGTGCAGAACTTATGTCCCTCTCAGCGAGTTATGGTTGGATAAAAGGGAACCATTTTGCAGATGAGGAAATCTCTGGGGACTTTTTTATCTGCGAGTTCAGGCAGAGGATAGGCCGTCTCGTCTCCTTGAAGATGAAAAGGTGATGACATTATGACTTGGATCTTGGGTACAAGCATGACCAAGTTCTATTCAGCTTGACATATTGAATGCTTTTAACGGCCAAGGAAACTGAATGCAGCTCCACAGAAAGTAATCCAGGGGAAAAACTAACAACTACATTGTATGTATATTGACTGAAACTGATCTATCTTATTCTGCATCTCTTTGTTTGCGGTATGCTCAGGTACATGTAGTTGCCGACAGGCCAAGGCCAGTGTCTTTCAGCCAGTTGTCACAGTCGTCTACTGTCTTTCTTATTTTCTTTCTTATTTCATTGGAAATTGAGTACCTTTTTCAAACCCCTTAGGCATCTGCCATGAGACAGACCCCAGAGCACTCAGCTGTTGAGGAGGTTGTGGCTCAGCAGCAACTTTTACATCTCGCTGGAAGTGCGTATATCTGATTAAATTGTTTGTCAATATTTGTTTATTTTTAATTTACAAGGCTTGTGTTTATGTAGAACAACAAATAACAATAATTATTTAGTTACTTGAATAACAGCAACCTTATTTCTTTGAAGGACACATACATGTACAAAATGTAGTTCATTCCAAGATGAATCAAGTTCCGGCCATGCTCTTATCCTGAGAGAATTCCCGAAGCTTCATGCTACTGAATCGATATGCAAGCCTCAATTAGTATGGTTTCCATAGCAACTAGTCCAAATTTAGAAACCTTTGTCTGGATAAAGGGCAGTGCAGTTACACAGTCGCCCAATGGGTTCCTTTGGGCATTTCTGAAACCACGGCTTTGTCTGTGGCTTCAGCTTACAAACCAAGTGAAACACTTCTGACTCTGGTTTCAAATACAATGTAAGAACATTCAATTGCAAAAGGCCTCCAAAATCAAGGACCTGATATCATGAGGCTGTGGCCAGAAGCCGAACCTGGAAATAAGCCCTCAGTTTCAGAAATGGTCCAATACAACTGTACAGTCTTGGGCTTAGATGACCCTACAGATCACTGACTATTACTGGGAAAACTGTGTGGGTTGCACATGTGTGTGTTTTAGCAAACATATACATGTACAGATAGAGGGCAATGACCCCACGGACACGCTTGCATGACAACAGTTTAATAAACTGCATCAGCCGACTTCAAGAAATGAATTGGCCAGGTGGGATGCTCATTATTAAGAAATGGCTCACTAATTGCCTTCCGAGCACGTAGAGTGAGGTTTACTAATCTTGGATCCTGCAGGGGGTGACTAATTTGTAATTACTCTCGCACAACGCACAAAATCATTTTCTTTGCAACTTTGAAGGCTAAACAGTGACCAATTGCTTAGCTGGGTAGCACCTCTCTGAAGTTGGCTGTTCCTCTTTGATCCATTGAGAGAATTATACTCGTCTTGATCTTTAACCCCTTGCAAAGGTATTGTATACCATTTGCAAACAACAAAAATGAAACCAAAACAAAAACTATGAAACAGCCTACTTGATTGAAAGATGCACTTGGTACGGTACGCCGTCGTTTTCAAGAAAAGGGGAATTACCTATTTCCTGATGGTTCAGACAGAACCATAATTGAAATTTTTTTTTTTTTTATATTGCTACATCCGTTGACAGGCATGAGCCAACTTTTGACTTCATTCAATTTTTTTTCTTTTATTATTTGAGCTACATGTATGATACTCACCTCTATACTAAAATATCCTCTATCGACATAGTCGCCTAGAAACAGGTAGCGTGTTGATGCGGGATTGCCACCAACTTCAAATAACTTCATTAAGTCGTAGAATTGGCCGTGAATATCTCCACATACTGTAAGCAAAGACAGACCATGGTTAGTTGCTGGCAAAATGAAAGCATTTTTTTTCATTAAGTGTTTTGTTATTGGTATGATCCTCCCGTTGCCAAGCGCTGTAGTGAAGTCGTCACAAGTCAAATAACAAAATATCAAAATGAATTGTGGGGACGTTCATTAGTCATTGATCAATCCTTATACTCGTAACCGTAATTATGATTAGACTTGTGAATGTCGGCAGACTTGACTACAAATCTGTTCTTTCCTATGCAGGCCGTGCAGCGTAGGCTACAAAAATAGGCGGCCTCTTTTGCACAAGTACCCCCTGAATGGTAAGAAAGGGAGAGTTGGGGGAGACCACTGGGAGAGACATTTGAATGCATTGCCGATGACGCTTGGCACTCATACGAAGACGCCATGGCTTTGTGCACGTTCAGAATCAAATTAGTTGTGCTACATTCTACATGTACAAGCGCGCAAACAGTACACGCACGCAGTGTGTCCCGTCCTCTGGACTCCTGAAAGTTGTCAAAAAGCGCCCTCGCTTGTTCATGCCCCGAGCCGATAGCCTGCGATGCATGCCTGATGGACTTTTCCCTCTACAATCCATACCTTCACATGATTTTATCAGCTTTTTGCAAGACGGCGTTACTTTTAAAATGTCCAACATTTTTGGAAGGCAAAAGATTTGAATAAACTGGCCAAATGTACGTCCATCCAAAAGTGTCTAATCACAAGGGACAAGGGCATTGTGGCCTATCACAGCCGTGCTTAATGGCCAACATGCGTCTACAAAATGTAGATCGGTCTACTGCACAGACACTGGATAAAAATCTATATTACAGAAATCACATGACCAATCACTTGACCAACCACATGACCAGTTTGACCCACCTGTTACGGGTGCCTCTATTTCTAGCATTGTTGATTCTCTCCTTAATAGTTCCGCCCCCTTGTTGATTATTCTAAGTGCTACATCTTCTTGTAAGCGTCCCTCTAGGACAAAATGTTGCTTTAAGACATCTGGTCGTGGAAAACCCTGGGCATCAAAGACTTCTTTCATGGGCAACCTCCGCGTGGGCGGGTAGGGTACACCTGAAGAGTAAAGAAAAAGGGGGTCATATGTCAAATGGGTCACATTTCCAATTGCTGGTTCAGATTTCAGATTTTGTAATCCTTTATGTGATGCCACGTCTCCATGATTTCCTGTGGGTATTAACAACAGACTGCAGATCATTTGGGAGTATCGTGACGTCGTGTTTGATAATAACAACAGAGTATTCTTGTAACCAGTAGCCATTTAAGTCACGTTCATTTAAGTCACGCTGCACTGAGGCTATGAAAACGGGCTATTGAGGTGCCAGACTATACATGTACATGTAGGGCTGGCACAATCCTAATTAGGTAACTTGTATTCTTGGAATGAACCAAGAGACAGATTTCCCACTGCTGACAAAGCTGGCAAAAAAAGCTGTCAAAATATGTGGATGCTTGAGGCTGGGCTGGGTTGAGTAGAACACTTCAATCTCATGTAGGAAATGCAAGTCCCACCTTATAGTTGACTTCAAGGTTCTCCAAAAAAGGTTTCAATAATCCAGTATGCAAAAAAACATGGTGCTTATAAAATTAAAAGGGGCAACGTTAGTATCACAATTTACATCAATTCTTCACTATTTTTACTATTTTAGCAAATGTCCAGGGGAGTTTGAACATCGACCAATAACAGAAGAGGTGTGTTTGCTCATGAATATGTACAGTTTGCCGCTACTAAAATATCAGTTCAGTGTTGTCAGTAACAGCATCCTGTCAACAGCTCTGTTACCTGTACACAATTATCAGCACAACCCAGAAGCCAGCTAGCATTCAATTAGAATTACACCTCAAGGCTACAACCCAACAATGCCTGATACTTTCAACAAACATGGGCCTGAAAAGGCCAAACAAACATACAAATAGCCTGAGTGCAGAGGGAACAATAGAGTGGTATGACAAAGAACATTAATACCCCCTGGTCAGAAAGGGTAGGAGGCTGGGAGGTGGCTCTAATTGTTAGGGCAGGTGTATGTCATGGGGCTTAGGCTTAGCCTGAATACGTAGGTAGGCTTCCAATGTTTCCCCATACCAGTACATGTAGATATGGCCACCCTCATGTCGACCGGGTTTTGAAGAACGATTCAGTGTTTGGCTCTCAGCGGGTCTTGGGCCTTATTTGTAGTGACTAATTAAAGTGAAGAAATAGTTGATGAGACATTCTTACAATGACTGCATGCTGTGGTCACGTTCATCAGGCAGAATCAAGCTGATCATTCATGCTAGGCCATTCAATAATTGGACATTGATGCAAGTCCAGTAGATGAAGGTCACCTACAATTGTTCAGCTCCACATTTTTAACTATCTGGGCCACTAGGGGCAAACCCCAAAGCCTAGATATATCAAGAACAAAAGCAAGCAACTCCCTTTCATCCCCTACAGCCTTTGGCATTTATTCCAGAAGTGTTAACTGTCACTAATCTCATTCAGTGTTGGTCTAGAGTGCCTTTCACAGTGTTTACTCTGGGGTGGACCCTCCTGATTACCGGCAGTAAATTGGTTTTTTCTTATCTTTTGCATAACACTCTAGTATTTGGACAGACAGCGCATACTAATGCGGTGACATTAACTGTTTCTTGGTGAACAAGACGGTAATCATGTGATACAAATGGGATATCGCATTAAAGCAGAGTGTGAAAAAAAAGGTCAGGCAATGACCATATGCAAACTACATGTATTTGTAGGGCTGTACCGAAAATACCGAATATCCAAACTTTCGATAATGCACCGAATATCTCCGAACAGCATAATTATAACCGAATAGAATATTCAAAAAATGTGAGCTGATTCAAAAAAATGAGCACCGAAAAGAAAAGAAAAAAAAAACCTCTGTGAAGTCAATTTATTTGTAAGAGTTGAGTGGTTTTACACGTATTGCCAAAATATGCATCTTTAAAATCTGTCCCAAAAAACCAAGCTATTCAGCCGACTCAAACAAAAATATATCGATAGGTATAGATATTAAAAAAAAAAAATTACCTCAATGTCAAAGCTGCAATATTTATATTTTTTTGGTAAATATATACCAGTATTTGTACAACCCTTACTCAACAAATCTTTCAAACCTTAAAATATTTGCGTTTGCCTACTCAGTTCGCATGGTCGCGGCTCAGTGTTGTTACAATGGCGCCCCACCGACCGTGTTTTTGATTTATAGCCGGACAGCGCAAGGACTGGTAAATTAACACGATGCAAAGTTTAAATAAATTGAAGACCAATTTCCGGGTGACCAGTCTAAACACACTCGCACTTAGATGGGGATTCCTATTTCACTCGCTTCCGGTAGCTTATTGACCCACAGGCAAAAGAAAGGGGGAAAAAAAGACGTCTCACTTTGCACTTTAAATGTCAATTTGCAGTAGATGTGACCGCTATAAGTCCCATACATGTGTGACTGTACACATGACTATTAAGCATCTATTGATCAGTTTTGAGAGGAAGTCAAGCTAAAGGCAGCATGTTGAATTAATGACTACTGAATACAGCACAGTAAGAATGATATGAAAGTCAATCATTCTCTGTTGTAGACTTGTTTTTCTTTATTCAGACGTTTAACACCAATTTTCTAAAAATGGGATGCAGCATCTTTGAGGAGGGATACTGACAAAAAAATTCTTTTCTTTCATTTGCCATGTGTGTATTATAAGGGAATATAACATTTGCTAACATCAAAAAAAAAAATCTACCAAATTATAATGAAGTAGGCCTACATTGTACCTTAAATACTTGACTGTAAGTGAATAATTGGCTCAAGCATCATGTAAAATCATGGCACCTGGTGTGCTGTCATTTCCAGGAAAAGTGAAATTTTTGTATCAATTTCCAATGATGGTCGGAAAAAAAAGCTTTTCAAATACTGCCCCAGTCCATATTTTGTTTGCAATTGATTACACATCCGTGAACGGGTGCAAGGTAGCTAGTTTCCCGATAGGGGCTTCCTGACGTCTTAAAATTGCTGCGTTCTTCATCTAGTAGGGGGTCCGGGAACTAGACAAAAACAAAAATTTTCTTGGTTTTTCCAGCATCTACAAACACCATTTTTAAACAGGTCAGTGTAACAATATTTGTTCTATAAAATACTAACCCCCAAATCCATCCATATCTGAAAATTACAGCAAGAGAAATGTTCTTAGAGTTAGAGAGCAATACTTGTGAACTGCTACCGGTAGGACAGATATACGCGTAAGTAACCTTTTGTGTGCACATTCAGTTTTAATAAATTAAAATAAAGATGTCCCTCTGAGGTACCTACCGTACAACGCATAGAGTAGGATAAGCAGGAATAAATGTATTTAGTACATGTATCAATAACGATATTTACAAACCCTTTGTCCAAGACTTTGCATACACGTGTACCGTTTCTACACATGAACATCTCTTCAAATTAAAAAAATATTAAAAATTGGTCGTTACATTAATTTAAAAAAAACTCTTTTAATAACCCATATTTCATGAACACCTACACATTCAAATGAAATAGCAATAAAAAACTGCATATTTTGTAAAGTACGTGTAAAATGAACACAGTAATCAGCCCAGTTGTCCATTTAACGTGTTGTATGCGTACCTCTTTAAACTCACCGGAAATTGGTTGAACAAAAGTCTTAAGCCTATTTGACAGTGCCACTCTGCAAAAGAAATGGCCTCCGTACAAGTCCCTTTAAGTAGTGTGTACACAGTGAGGGGAAAGGATGCTTAGTGTTTTATAAGGCCGGATCCTGACCTAGTACTGCAGCAGCTGCAGGGACAGGAAAACAGGCTAATGGCTTCCCCCAAGAACCATTAATAAAAAGGAGGGACTAGCTCAGAAAAACACAGGCGCAGAGACACTGCAGGACAGATGGTGTGTTGTTGTGTTTGCTTCATGTCTGTCTCTCTTTAATACAACAGTTTAGACCTCCTAGTCTTCTGCACTTCAAAATCCTTCAGTTTCCCACTACACTTTTTGCCCAGAGTTACCAGTAGCACCCACACATCAAATTCAGTTATAGAGAATGGACGAGGAACTGTAGATTCGTGCTCAGAATGGACGAGGTGAATCCAGCACAATTCTTTTGTGATTAAGCTCAGGGCAAGCAGGCAGACTCGGTCACGCTTCACTGCTCTCTGCAGTGCTGATTTTGTTCGTGTGCAGTGACTCTCTGTGGTGACACCATTCGCCTGAAACTGACCCGCAGGGTTTGAAAGGGTTTTACATATTGCTCTGAATATGAATATAAAGCGAACTTCCGTTTTAACTGAAGGCTTAAAGATTAAAATCTTACAGCGTTCAAAGGGAGAATTTATGGTCAGACACTGAACAATTAACAACCATTTATCATAGTTCCAACAAGTTTTGATTTAATTGTCTGGCCGAAAGAATGCACAAACAATTATCATCTCCCAGCACACTGACATGCCTGACTGATCATCCAGCATCCCCGGCCCTGACCCTAGCTTGGTCTCCAGTGTAACAGTGTATCCGCTTCCCTGCTTCCAGTGCCACCCTCTACCATTGGAATCCCTCAGAATACAATGTCAAATGTGGATGCCCCATTAACTACAGTCAGTCGCATTCCCAACACAGAAACATACACACTTGTACGCCATGCAAAATATTCACTGGCGATACAAGTCATGTGTTACTTTTAATGCATCCAATCAGATACCCTTTAAAGGGATTATAATTCGAAGGCTACATTGTGAGTGCTCCTTTAATCCCTCTCCATCATGTACTGAAACAAACACCATATCCCTGTCAATACATGTCTCCAATTCGTAATGCATTTACTGCATGTCACCAGGTGTTAGGACTAAAATGAGATCACTGTGTCCTTGTTGTTTGCAACTCAGTGTCACTGGACCGGATTCTGTCTAGTTTTTGCCTTCCTTTTGCAAAACCTTTCTTGAAACATGGGAGTCCTTCCTTCCTGCAAACTCGATTTGTCCATGAAATGAAATCGGTGCATGTATATGGATTGGGCATGAATTTCATTGTTTGTTTAGTGCTGCATGACATTACACTGTACCACAGTGTGGGCATGGGGTGGTAAATTGTGGTGTTGATATGGTGTCACACTCACTGTTTGTACTTGACATTCATAAATACCTGAGACAGTTCACCCATTCCTATTGGTTGAGAGCCTGTCACATGGGTGGTTTTAAACTGCCGGTAAAACACAGCTGCATTCTGCGCTACATAGTGCAGTAAGTGCCGCGCAGGTACCAATTTCTATATGATTATGAGGAAATTTTTAGGTTATGCCATGAGGCACATACCATAGACATGGCCAGAGGGTGTGTCACAAAACATGAAGTAAAATTGTTGAACCAAACCATTGGACATTTTTGAGTTTTTGACTTGTTTGACTTTTTGACCAAAAGGGACATCGTATAAATTTATGAATGGGAATAAATATGTGCTTGGCCAGTATATTTCAACAAGTACGTTTAAAACCGGCTAGGGGCCTGGATGCGAATAATGCCCCAAGTCAAATTATTTGTTCCCTTAATTAATGTAATATGGTGCAACCACTCTGTGAGAGGCGACATAACAGTTCATAAATATTTCTTAATCAATGTAACAAAATGCACTATATGCACAGCATTGGTTAGCACTGAGCACATATCATTCTCTTGTCACGGCAATTTTTTGTGACGTAATTGCAGGCCGTTCAACACACACACAGGAAATTTTCATGGAACGGAGTTACGGTTTTTTGTCAAATAGCCGAAGTTATACACACACACAGGAAATTTTCATGGAACGGAGTTACGGTTTTTTGTCAAATAGCCGAAGTTATAAAAATCAACTAACAATTCAACATAATGATCATTTCATCTAGCTCAAGAGCCCGACAGCTAGCAGGTAATCAGGCAAGCTTGTTCTGACCAAGACTCCCTCCAGGGATAAGCAGACCTAGAAGAGTAACACACTTACCAGCCAATTCTCTTCCCTGTCAATCTGATTTGGCCTCGGAAATAAAAGACAGTAATTTCATTGCTTCTCAGATGTACTTTTGCAGTGGCAATGACTCAAATAATACACAAGAAGCTTTCACAAAAGAACTTATTCTGAAAGAGGGACTCCGAAGAGACAAAAATAACCAACCAGATTTGAAATATTTATGTTTATTAAGGTATATTTACATGTAGGACAGTCCTGGCTAGGAAAATAAATTGGCGACATCGACATCAAGAGTTAAAAAATGTAGTTTTTCAATTAAGTTCACTCTGTGGCCACAGGCAGTCATTATGATAGTGTCGTCAAAGCGTCATGTACATGTTAATATATTCAATATTCACTTCTATAAAATGCTGGTCCTAATTCCGTGGACACATTTATGACCATTTCATCAAAGAGTAGCGTTTCTCTGGCCCTATTAAATCAATGAAAAAAACTCCTACAGTTGCAAACAGCAAACTGCCGGTTTTTTTAAATCAGAGAAAACTGTCACAAAATTTATTTGTACAAATAATAAAACAAAGGCTACCTTTGTGTGCTGTTTATGACCTGCCCCATGACCTTTGACCCCTTGATAATCTGCTACTAATCTGCACCTGCTTGTGGCAAATTTGGATGGATTAAGAGGTGTCTAAATCTCAGCTATCAAAACTTGTCATGGATTTTCACGCCTCCATTTTGTGCCTTACCGTCTAAAAACTTCAAAGTTCAAGAATACAAAAATGGTTATCAAGTTTGTGCATTTTTTTGTTTAACCATGAGTGTTTTAAGGCCAAAATCATTTGTGAAGGAGCGAACAATTTCAGTATTTCCCTTTTTCTCCCAAATCTACCTCCGGCAATTTGGAAACTGCAAATATTTAAAATTCTTATCTCTCTGTTGATGGGATCAAGCTGTTACGCTGTCACATACATATAAAACTTCATTTTTTGTGCCAAAAAGTGATTGATCACAAAAATTGTCAAAAGTAGGATTCTGTCATTTTTTTCTAATTCTAATTCATGGCAAATTGAAAAACTTTCCTTTCCGATTACAAAAAAGGTCTCATTTTCATTTGAAAAAGAAATCTCTCATAGACCACAATGTATTTTCCTAACTCAAGGAAATGTACATGAACTGGTAGGATATGATCCCCCAGGTCTTCTAAAAAGCACTGAAAAAAAACATTGACAAGAGAACGAATCAATACAAAAAGTGACCCGCATTTTGACAAAAGAGAAACAGGAAGAACCCAACATCAGCAAATGTAGGAGTGTAGCATTGTGCAACGTTCCAAATCACCATAGCAACCACACACAAACATGCAGTGCTGCAGGAACTGGTCATTGTGAATGGCATAAATGATTATTATCCATAGCACAACTCAACATTCATACACAATATGCCTGTGAATGGCTGTGTGTGTAGAGAGACCTGTGTCAAACTCTGGCGTTTGTGATTGTATGCATTCAGATCACAGTTGACCTATCAGTAAGATAGCTTCCTCTGTGTGCAATGTTGCAAGCTCAGGGTATTCCTACATGTAAATGAAGTGTGTGTGTAACTGTTAAGTGGGCCTTTCTTGTGTGTGTTTTTCCCCGGCACTAGAGGGCCTGCCTTTTTAACCGAATGGCGCTTGTAAATTAGACTTGCTTAACCCTAACCCACCTTACTCCTCCAAAATCCTCCCGGCGGTTTTGGAGGATTCTAGAGGATTGAGGATGAATGGTGATTGAATCAAATGAGGATTCTGGAGGATTGAGGATGAATGGTGATTGAAGTACATGAGGATTTTGGAGGATTGAGGATGAATGGTGAATGAAGCACAAGAGGATTTTGGAGGATTGAGGATGAATGCATTTTGAGGCAGGACTGTCTGATGATTTTGAAGGATTTGGCGTTGGTTATCCTTCATTTAAACACGAGTGCAAAGATTTGGGATGAGGAGGATTTTGGAGGATTGAGGATGAATGCATTTTGAGGCAGGACTGTCTGACAATTTTGAAAAATTTAGGCGGAGTTGAAAAATTTTGGAGGATTTTGGAGGATTGAGGATGGTTGTAAGCAACAAGGGCCTAGGGGGTTAGGGTTTTAAGGCTCACCTTAGCCCAAAATTTTGAAATAAGATTACTCCATGCTGCCACTGAATGGGCTATATCCGGCCCATTGCGTAGACCAGATGCGTGAAAAGCCATGCTGAATCAAGTGAAGAGAGCTTTTGAATGGGGTCAATCCAGCCATTGTGTAGACCAGTCGATGAATTGAAAAGACTTCCAGTGAAAAGCCATTCTGAACCACGTGAATAGAATTTTGTGAACTCTGGGACCAGCTTTACTAGGCTAAGCTAGTCTTGTTTTCCTCAGAATTTGAAGAGAACCTCAAACAAGCAAAAGAACATGGAGCTTTTTTGAAGTCTTTATTTTCACTGAATGATGCAGTGAAACACAGTCGAACGAAATTAGTGTGTCTGCTCATGAATATGTATGAGGTACAATTATGCGCAACAGCTGGCAAGGATGGAGAGACCCAGAGCTGATGGCTCATTAAGTAAATACACTGGAATATTTTTTTTCCCGGTTTTTTTTAAAGAAAATCAACAAAATCATACCTCGATTTACATTTGAATACAACATCAATTTTTTTTCCCAATAATTCTTGGGCTGACAAAATGGATGTCTGTTTATTTCATTCAACACGTTTCTGTTTCATTTCATTGTCATTTCATTTTGTTTATTATTCTTCAATTATTTTGCAATGGTCTTTTATTAATTTCAAGCCAAGCCAATCCTCACGAAGTCTAGAAATTATTGCACATGCAGTTTGACTTTAATTAGTACGTACATGTAACATAACGTGCAATGTATGGCAATCCCAACCAAATGTAGCGATGTCAGCCTGTATCAATCGTTAACAACGCGCCCAGCTGCTTTTGTTGTCGAGCTCCACCCCCCCCCCCCCAGACAATCAATAATCATGCTATAATGTCAGTAGGTTCCTAATGTAGGAGTGTATCTACCGGTACATGTACATTCATGTAGTCCAAACACAATGCTGGCATAATTACATGCAGTTGGGAACGCCGTGGCAGAAATTGATACTGATATTGGGAAAATCAAATTAGAGACTTGATTTTTGTATAAATCAACTTCATGAACATGACGCTTTTTTTTCCTTCTGTTTCATGCGTCTCATTCGTCTACTTCTACTGGAACATGTGTACCTCAATTTGGCAGGATCAGGCTAATTTGACTGCTAGCTGGATTACATAAGGCCAGTAAATATTTCCCTTATAAAATACAAGGACAGAAATCTTGAAATTCTTGCCTGATAAGATTGTCTTACTGGCTTTTTAATTTGAAATACCCCACCCATCAATGGTTCAAATTGATAGCAAATACACGAACAATTACCCAGCCTACCTTCAAAAGCAACCCTCCGTATTTGTTTTTCTTCAGTTTTGCATTTTATAAACAGAAAAAAAACAAGGATTTCTGTAAATTAAATTTAATAAATTTGTGGATCTTTATCTGATAACATGACTATCAAAGCAATGAAACAAACACTACCATTCACAATGCAAACGATACAGGTTTCAGTTTTGCATAATTGTTAACCAGTTATAGCTGGTTTTTGTTCATACAGGGTTTAGTTTTATGACTCTGCTCGAAAAGCTAACTACAGAAAATTCTTAGCGTATTTCAGCTTTTGAGCATTTGCACATCTCATGACAACAGATTTTCCATGTAGAGGTCCATACATGTACATGTACATGTACATACCGTACATCACCTAAGTGTGGATGTGAATGCGAATCGAACTTGCCGCTATGGACATTCGCTGTGAAATTCACTGGAGTGGGAAATGTGACCAACTTTTGCAGTTCGAACATTCGAAAAGGTACCGTGAGGTCATGCGTTCGCATTCGCGTTCACTTTCACGCTGAGTCTTAACCAGATTTTAAAGCTCTATGCACAGCACCGTGATCTTACACTGAGGTTTCTGTGGCATGCAAGAGTCATGGAATCAGGCCCCCACTTTTATTGTCCTGTTCAAGCTCAGTTGAGCTACATGTATAAACCCTTATACTTCTCTGCTCCCTATCCTGACCCACGTCTCCAGAGTCACAACCAAAACAGACTTGCAACCAGATAGGACTTGTCAATAATCCCAACCCCAGGAGCACTAAAGTAGGGGGTATATTTATCCAGTCATGCCTCCCGCTGGACGGAGCATTATGCCCTTGACGATCATCGGACTATCTCTGCATGCGAAAGGATGCGTTACCGATGACAACCAACCGAGTACCGGCGACATGGAGCAGCATCCACTAGACACAAGATGCAGGGTCAATCTAGGATGTTGCCATGTATTTTTCTCAGCTTGGCCGAAGCTCTGTAGTTGGGCCCTGTTTGGTGCTTACGCTTACGATGGATTGTGTAAAACCAACAGCCGTGTGCAGAGTCTTTGGGTCACTGCCAAGTTCATGTTCGTCGTAACCTTTGAAGTTGCTGCATACTGATACATAATTCAGGCCACTGCGTAGTGCGTAGTACTCTACTAATGCTTGCCTGTTAGCAAATATTCACACCCCCAAGTACCGTATGTCAACCTAGCTGGCATCGCTAACGTCTGATTACAAGATTCTATTCTGACTCGTCCCCGGTGTTTATTCCTCAAATAGATCACATGACTCCAAGAACCTGACTTAGGTGCAACCGAGGTATCCAATGGCCAAGAAGTACAAGTCACCTGCTTCAGTAGTATCGGCAGCAAAGACGTCCACAATGAAGCTTAATACCTTGCTTGTGCCTTGCTGTATAACATTTGTACTTTTTCCTATGTACAACTAAATTGTTTACCGATACAGTATGCGCAACTTATCCAAAATGTTTGGAAACAAAATACTTTTTCAACCGCAATGCATACATCTGTGAATGACAATGCACTGTACAACAACCATGAACATGTACTGTACATTGTACACTTGCCCCGGTACATGTACATGTACATGTACATGTATGCACAGCAAACCTTACTGAAACACTGGAATTTTAGGAATTGGGCAGGATGGAATATTGAGACCAAATTTTGACTCACAACAAAACTTCATTGAGGCAGCCAACAGCTCTTGCTCACTCAATGATCCTTATGGAGCAACAATGCTCCAGCACTACAGGAACATGGTACCGGTACTTGTGTTCTTGGGCAAGACACATTACATCAATGTTGTTTTTCTTACCTACTGTTTCATTGCATTTCTTGTTTTTGTATCACTGTCCTGAATTGTGTTGGTTGAGGGCCAATAAATAACAACAACTGCCTCTCTCTGCCAAGGAGCACAAATGGCTGCCGGTGAAACTATACCAGATCGCGCTATCTCAAGCTGCTACAGAACAATGGCCTCATGGCATGATGAACAGTGGTAATAATTATGAAGCACTTTGAGTATATTATGCAAAACCATTATTTTTGCATGCCCCTCTGCAAAGATCTCAATATAAATGTAGTGATGTACCGGTACATGTATGCCCAAGTTTAGTAACAGATATCCTGGGAAGCGAAGCTGGGTTACATTTTGACAACTCCCCCTCCCCCAACCCAGTGTTATCAGGCCAGAATCTGACCTACATGATGTACACACTCGGCATAATCAACTCCTCAAAATCAACACGCTACATGTGCCATGTACTGGGGTCGATCTTGCGTTACTAAACATAGAAGCAGTGGGCCCCGTCAGCGACATCTGCGGACCGAATTAAACTAACGTACCGGCAGGTTAACGCGGTCAGCGTGGGCTGGCAGAGTGTAAACAGGAAGGCAAAAGGGCAACGCGTTGGAAAAGTGTCTGTAGGAACTAGCCACGGACAGTTTATTGTATCTGTCACTAAATATTATTCTTAGTGCATTACCTCTTTGGGTCTAAGATAAGGAATACTTAAAGTATAATTTACTAAAAAGGTTGAGAACATCAACTCTAAACAATTTTTTTGTGAAAATTGTAAAAACATTTTTTTTTTTTTTTTCATTTGTTTCTTTTTTAACTCTAGATAAAGCCCCAAAACTTGATTACATGTATATTCTTTTATCGAATTAAAACTCTAAAAAAGAAATATGAAAAAAAGGTAAATAAAAAAGATCACAAAACCACCATCGATATTTCAGGGAATACACTGTAAATTTTTTACTAAAAATAAACACAACTGCTTCAACATAATGATAAAAAAAAAGTTCTTTTATACATTTTGTATACAAGTCAACAAAAATTTACTTTAAAAAAGCTGGGAACATCATCTCTAGAACAATTATTTTTTTCAAAATAGTTAAAACATTTAATTTTTTTTAATTTTTTTATTTGTTTCTTTTTTAACTCTAGACAAAACCCCAAACTTGATTATTCTTATATCGAATTAAAACTCTAAAAAAGAAATATGACAAAAGGTAAATAAAAAAGATCACAAAACCACCATCGATATTTCAGGGAAAACATTGTACATTTTTAACTAAAAATAAACACAACTGCTTCAAAGTAATGATAACAAGTTCCTTTAAATAAAATTTTAAAAAAATGTTTGAAAATCTGATTCAATTCTATTTTCTTCTCATGAAAATTGTTTGCTAACTTCTACTTTTGATTAGATTTTTAACAGTCATTATAATCATCAGATAACTATTAATCTGTTTGCGTTGATGGCTACAGTTGCCAAAAAAAAAAAAAAAGGATTGACAAAAAATTCATCTCAATAGCCACCATGGTATTTAGGAGCTAGGAGAAACAATTTTCTTTCCCATGATGGCCCAACAGCATGTAAATGTCACAGGCCGTCCATGCACACACACACACAGACACAGGCTGTCTGTAGGTCCGCACAGGAAAAACACTCCCATCATAGAGCCAAGTTAACCCGTAAATCCCAGCGTACACCTACATGTACATGTACCAGTACAGTGAGGTCCGAGTGCAGAAAAAAAACTGAAAAATTCATGACAGTTCAGGATTTGACTCTCTGCAGCAGGCTGAATGCTGAATATTTAATTGTGTAGATGTAGGCCGTGCTGTTTGTTCACTCATAATGCACTTTCCAATGTGCAGTCATTCTGATCACGTACATTTACGTATAAATTACACTGTATGTACACAAACATAGCGGTACATGTACATGACCAATCTGCCCCAAATTAAGAGATAAATATCAAGTTGTTAATTCAATTCCCAGGTCATTTTAAAGAAATTTGCTTTTGTTATTGAATTCTTGCCATGTTGTTGATCAAATAAAACCTCAGCAGCACACTTAATCTTCACAAGAAATTCAATTTACAAAACAAAAGCCTGAATCATGTACTGACATGTACAAATTGTCAAACCACACAGAGAAGCTGCAGCAGTATATTTATTTATCTAAAACACAGGTGGAAGTTAATGACGGCACTCAACCACAGTGACTAATTTGGAGAATGGTTTGGTGTGGGTGTAATGAAATGACTGAGTCGGGTCGTAGCGTTCGTTTCAAATTTGCCGTCGGCCATGGCTGGTTGTGCTGCAAATGCTCATGGCTTCCCACCCTACACTATCACCAACTGGCACTGTGGCAGAGGGCAGAAGTCAGCTTAAAGGGGCAACCCCATCCATCAATATTTTTGGGGGGGAATCAAGAGTTGGAATGATGCGTGGTTCCAATTTTCCTTAATACCACACTGAGTAATGACAATGTCACAAAAAAAGGTTACATTCCAATATGACTGAAATATGTAACTGGATGTTTCATTAAAATGAAACATGTACATTCCCAAGCTGACTTCTTAACAATCCTAACCTCCTCCCCCCCCCCCTTCCGTGGACGTCACTCAGTCAATGTCTTTACAAGGACGTCAATGTCTCTTTAAGAACGCTAATTCTTTAGATGGCCAACCGGGCAGAATACAGAAACGGGTTGGCTCTAAATGTCAAGGGATTTTGGGCCCCTGTCTGCACTCCGTTCTGAATATCGCCAGCGGCGTGATGTTCTTTCATGCTGGGAACACTGTTTACGTCTTAGCCGGGGCTGAATCCATCCAATAAATAGTTCTGGTTATCCGACATGTAGGTTGCACTCTCACACTTATAAAATCTGTCTCTTTGAAAGCGATTTGTGGGTTTTTTTGTCCTGGGAAAAGCCGAGGCATGTTGTCTTGCAAACGAACAATTAAGTAATTATCTGGAGCACTTGTAGCAATGGTTTGTATCACAAAAACCTAATGTGAATGTTGAGCATGCACTTGATGTTTTCTTTACGGGGATAGCAGTTAATCCTGTTGTGTGTAAACTTGAATGACCTGAAGATATGTTTAGATGAACAATTTATGACCGATAGGGATTTCGTATAGGGACAACTGAATATTGTGGTTAATTACTTTAACTTAGATTTAATGTTGTTGCATGAGATAGTTTCATGATTTGAATCACTATCTAAATTGAATTAAAGTTGCTAAAAAATATGAAGTTTCCATGAAGTTGGGAGACGCTTGTAAGATTTTAACACAATTCGAGATTAGGTAAAAGGCGTCACTCAGTGTTAACTTAAACTGTTATTGTTACGTTTATTTGTGACTCTTCAAGTTGTTTAAGAAAATTTCAGAGCACTGGAATGTTTTTTCTGCATGTTGTTTCCTGTTGTTGGATTCTTGCTAGTGTGAAAGGGGCTTCCAATCCTCATGATAAAAGTCTGCAAAGCATTTACTGGTAGTAAGGGAACCGGGTACCCGACTGGAAAAAACACTGGTACCCACTAAAGAACCCAACCCCAAAATTCAAATCTCGGAAGTTGCAGTCCAGATTGTTCATTATAAAGTTGGTTACAAGTAACCGATCCCATAATCTGGAACCGGTTTCTGACATCAACAGTTGGGTACTCGGGTACCCGGCCGGTTCCGATGCTCAGCCCTAGCCCATGATGGAGGCAGGTCTAAGACAGAGAATTTGGAAAGTGTGCACTAGGCCTTTATCATAGCTGCAGCATTCATGTCACCCCTCCATCATAATTAACCTGGTTTCTTGTTAACGCCTACCGGTACCCATCCCTGACTGTGATGCACACTAATATTAAATCACTCATCTGACCGGAAAGCCAGGTGCTGCAGGATAATCACTTCGCAGGTTTCCAGAATGACACTGACAAATCCTAGCAAAATATTATTACTACCGGTACATTCCGCAAACCTGGACCAAGTTTTCTACATCTCATGAAAATGAACTTAAGTGGTCAATGAAGTATTGCACAATCAATTAAATAAAGGATGTCAAATTTCAGTGTGCTATTTCTTGTAAAGGTTGAAACATTTTTAATCCTAATCCTCCTCAATCCTTGGAGGATTTTGGAGGGGTGAGGCTGAATGGCAAAAAAAGTGTCAGTTGATTTTGGAGACTGTACCCAGCATTGTTTATGTTCATCCATGCATAAGTGAGCCCTGCATTCGGCGCTGCAAAAAGGCCTCTAGGGAGTTAGCGTTAACAGTGTTTGTTGGAGGACTTTGAAGAACTGAGGCAATGGTTACCCCGCCACTAAACAAATTCAAGAAATAAAGGTTTATTTTGGAGGATTGAGGCTGAATCCAATTTTTACATGGTGTTAATTGGAGGATTTGCAGGAATGAGGATGGTCCCTAGCCAAAGGGCCTAGGGGGTTAGCATTCATCCTCAAAAAATCCTCCAGTGTTGGAAACTACTGGCACTATCTACACAAGGTACATACATGTAGCAACACATTGGGCTTGACAATGTGACACTTTGTTTTTTTCCTACCTCATGACAACAAAGATCGTTCAAACATCATGAAGTCTACAACAGCGATACTGCCAATTATTGAGCATACCCCACCGATTCCTGAGCAGCGCTCCCCTGGCACCAGACCACATCAATTGCCATCCTCAATCAAACACCATAAACTGGGTATCCACAACACAGAGAGGCTGGACAGGGACGGTTCACCAGACCTCCCTATGGTGAACTATCAACCAGGCCGCTCGCTGCCTACTGCCTATCACTTGACCTTTCCCAGAGTGCATTGAAAGGTCAGGGCTGCTTAGCTAAGGTTTAAACCTAATATCACTTTCGTCTATGAGGCTGTCTGCAAATGCATATGATGTTGGGATCACATTCAACATCTCCTACAAATGTAATTTGTAGAATTTCTGCCAGTAGGTTTTTTAGGGCTGATGATTTTGTTTGTTTTCCTAATTCAGCAGAAATTCAACAGCACTAGCCAAATACATGTACTCTTTAATTTAATGCAAAGTAAAACTTATGTGATTTTGTTGACAAATTTTCCCAGTTCCTTAACCCTAACTCCCTAAGCTTTTTGTCCAGAAGCAGCCTGAATCCTCCAACAACCTCCAATGCCAAAGAGGTAATAAAAACTCTTAAGCACCCGATTCCTTCAAAATCATACATTTCTGTCACTGGAGGAGGCCTCTGCCTGGATCCTTCGAAATCCTCCACTATGCTTACTGGCATGTTAGCACATAATCAGATGGCACAATCTGTATTGTTCATTGACAATGCCAAGGTCCTAAACAGTTGGAATAAAGAGGCTGTACAATAAACAGTGGTAAATGTTGGATGCCTGCCCAAATATACATGTTCATGCATAAAGCAAGTAACAGCTTGAATCCTCCAAAATCTATATTTTGGCAAAACCGGCCAGAGCCTCAATCCTCCAATTTCATCCAGCCTCAGTTGGGGCCTGCTAACCTGGATCCTCCATTATCCTCCAGAGGCAAAATCCTGTGATGCCCTCAATCCTGCAAAACCCTCCAGTGCTTTGATTTTAAAAGGCCTTCAATCCTTCCAAATTCCTCCATTATGCAAAGAGGATTTGTAAGGAATCGGGAAGGTTAGGGTTATTAATCAACATGGAAGATTTGAAAGACTTTGCAGGATTAAGGAAGGCAGAGTCGATAAACTATTATTTCTTAACATGGGAATTCATGACCCTTGATCCATATAATGTGCCATAGCGTTCCTGCAGGATCTTGTTTGGCCAGTTCTTAAGTCAGCACAAACAAGAATGCTCACACTCACAGACATTTATCATGTCACTGCAAGTACATGTATTCGCGCTGTGAATTCACAAAAGTTTAACGGATTTCAACTCTGACAAATTGGCAGCCAATGTTTCCTGACATCATACTTGCTTCGCATTCGAGTGAACCATCCTAATCTTGAAGGATGCTCATCCACATTAGAAACGCAGTAATTTCTTTATAATTATTTGAAATGAAATGTTCATAACCCTCTTGTTGGATTTCACAAACGGTTGTGACATTTTTGACTGCCACAGCTGCTTCCAAAACAGCAGGGCCCTTTCAAATTACTACTGTGGAAACAGGTTCAGGGAAGATATTAAAGGAGAGGTCATACCTGTGACAGCCCAGTATGTATCCAGTGCATTCTTGATTCCCCATGCCTTGTGAGCCCCTTTAAATGTTGACCACCCTTTTCCCCCAAACCCCTACTAGTCCCTGAGTCACAATAAATGATAATGATGTTATATTCCTCCAGCCCTGGTTTGGCATGCATAGGATCACACATACAGCAAGCCTGCACACAAGACTGTGCAGTCATGTCAGCCGGCACAGAATAAGTCTTGTTTCTCTGGATAGCAATATCAACTTTAGTGAAAGGGTTTGTTTTTTGCAGGAGTGCTATCTTGAATTCACTTTCTCTGTGGTATTGAAACTTTGCAATTGTCTTGTCATAATTAAATGCCTGCTCGTGTTCAGGCAAATTTAAGTGAAGTGACTTTCACGACAGAAAATATTCCTAGGAGAATTTGCTTGAGAAGAAATGATTTAGGATTGTGGTGTGAATACATACTGGGGACTCAAAACTTTCATTACATGTAGTTTCCCATCGAGTATGAACCGGCCTGTACTGTAAGGGTTTTTGTTATGGCGGGAGGGGGCGGGGGTGTTTCATTTCAATTATCAAATTATCACGGGTAAAAAAGCATAAGATAAAAGATGATTTCTGTCAGTCATTTCATTTTAACTATAGCTATTCCTCAATGTTTCAAAGTGAAAGTGAAACTTGTTATGTAGTACCAACTACACGTTCATGAATTAATGTGAGCATGTTATTATCTATTCATAAATACCTCAGACAGTTTACCCATTTCTATTGGTCGAGAGCCCGTCATGTGGCCTGGCTTAAAACGGTTCATAAAAACACCGGCTGGCTGGTCTTAAACACTTTGCCAGTGTCACGTGAAATTTGGACTCCTACAAATCTGGTGCCTTCTACTGTACTGATTCATTGGTTGAACGTTCACAATCCCCACGTTGGCACATAAACCACCAGTGACTCAGCCTTTCATAGTCCTTAATTCACACTACACCAGCACAGCTGCATTCTGCGCCACATCGCCTAGTACGCACGACGCACGCCAATCTCCACATAAGGAGTTGTTTACGACTACTCGCAAGAGGGACATACCAGTACCATAACATTTAGCTAGAAGGGTGTTTAAAAAATCATGAAGTAAAACTTTTGAACAAAATCATTGGAAATGTATAAGTTGTGACTTGTTTTGACTTTTGGACCAAAAAGTTTTGATTAGTTTTGACAGAAAATAACTATGTGCTTGGCCAGTATTACACACATGTAAAGACCGGTTTGGAGTCTGGATGCTGTTTGGCAAACCGGTCTTAAACATAGTGTTTAAAACCAGCCAAGCAAACGTCCTTTGACCTTCACATACTACTTTTATGTGTAATTGTGAAGGACATGTGAGTGGAAAATAAAAAAATTATATCATTCCACAGAGTTACGTACAAATATGCTTGTCCAGGGAAAAACTTTTTTCAATCCTTCAGGCCAAGTCATTAAATGACTCCAACATAATTATGTCAGTGTTGTGGCATTAGCCCTTGACTCTCTGTACAAGTCCCTTACGTGTCTCTCCTCGCCCTGTCTCTCCTCGCCCGCAGATCTCAATACAAGACAATCAAACAAACCAACAACAAAAAAAAACAGAAGATGATGAGGGTAGGTCGCTCCTTATATTATCGATCCTTGCTCACCGCCATCGCTGACACGGCCCTAGAAAAATGGGAATATTAAACCCAAGGACAGTCCGTGGTAGTCAACTGGTACGTAGTACTGGCAGAGTGAGGTGGACGGATCGGCAAATCAAGGGACAACATCTTGCTCATTGATGGACGACCGATTACAGACAATGTCAAAAAAAAAAAAGCGACGACAATCGGTATCGGAGCAGCCCGCCGGCAAACAATAGCAGTGCGGCGCGCAGACGGCCGCGGCAATTGCAGGACGCGGGGAGTAACGCCGGCAAGCAATTATGGGAGGCGAGATGGATGTAATATCGGGGCTGACATTGAAAGACATCACAGGGCTGGGGAAGTTGCTCAGTATTGGCAATAATGGCAAGTGGAAATCAAGTGTGTTAAAAGGAACTGAATAGGTCTGTGATGCAGAACGCTTTACAGAAGATTGAATGGTTAAACGTAGCAGGCGTCCATTGTCTAAAGGAAACAGAAACTAGGAAATACTATCAGGTTTTCAAGCAGACCCAGGTGAAAAACTGGAGGAAAAGGACAAAAGTGTACCGTATTGAAATAACAAGCACAGCCCGTAGGTCCATACATCCATCCTAAAAGGGAACTTGCAACTTGACCTTAATATAGCAAGTCCTTACAATGACTGAACCCAGCAAGACAGCGAAATGATCAACCGATGAGCTTATTAACTGGAACACTGCACTCTAACGACCGCATAAAACCAATAACTTCTGCCCTGAACCAGAACAAGACAGGCAATTTCCAGGTACATGTAGGCCTACATGCAAGCTTATATCCCACAAAGTACATAAGAAAAGGCTGGGTGTCCCCTTGGTAGATTACTCTGTGAATATATTAACCTTGTTTCTGACAATGCTTGAATGCCTACTGACGAGTCAACCTATACACTTCTTAATGATGACATGAAGTGGGACTGACCCACGGCAGTCCACGGGGAAAAAGTGAAGTTTCATCTTCAAATGGAAATTTACTAGATTCCATGGAAACATCATCACAATACTTAACGTGTAGCCATTTTTTTTCTGGGGGGGGGGAGGGTTGCTTTTTATTTCCTAATGAGCCATGCTGGCATTTTTGTCATCAAATTTGTTCCAGCAGTTTCTTAAGGATGCTCTCCCTGTTCTACTTTAGAGTTTCACCCCAAACTATAGATTTTTGTTTTTAAATTGCTATTTTTCTAGCAATACAAAAATTATTCACTTTTCGATGAGACATCACATCTAAAACCTGCCCACCTTTACTTAAGGAATATTTACTTTACAAATTTTAAATGATTCTGCGGCCCGACAATAATTCAGGCGTATTTTTTTGTGCAGTATCCCTTACCCCAACAGGTTTTCTCAGACCTCCCTGCCAAATGCAACAAAATGCAACTTGCCTGAAATAAGAACCCTGCTAAATGCAACAAATTGCAACAGTGGATTCTGTTGCATTGCGCTGTGAACCCAATGCCTACCAGCCTTGGCACCAAGCAGTTACCCTGCTAAATATGCAACACACTGCAACAGTGGATACTCTTGTATCACCTTGGCACTATGAGCAGTTACCATGCTAAATGCAACAAGATGTAACAAAGCATGGGGACTTGAGTTGGCTGCTAAATGGAACAGTACAAATTTAAACTTGTTAAGAGAAAAACTATAAAATGGTGGAGAGCATGGTACAAGTAGAGCACCATTATCTAAATTTTAATGACCGAATCTATTTTGAAACCTCTGCTGAATGTGATCTAACCCAACACATCATCTGACAACCCAATATTTTGTCAGGAGAATGCGGAGGGGAAACAAACTGCCCACACATAACACAGTGCACCGCGTTGCACATCTAAAATGCAGAGTAGGGTCCGTTGGCCCATTCTAAAAACATGTTCAGCAGGGTAGCCAAAGAATGTCCCTAAATATATTCATCAACTCACATACATAGGAAGAAGCATCAGTCTACAGCTGGGAACCTGTGTTCTTAAAAAACATACAGATCTGTTACTGTTTAATACCAAAAAGCTTGGTTTGTATAGGGGGTGGGGGGAGGCTCGGCACTGGTACACTGATACAGACACAGGGATTTTACTTTTGACATATATACATGTATTGCGTATGGTTTCCACTAGGGGGGAAACAGTGTCGTTGCCTATGATGCACAATGGCATCCCTGAACACTATTCACACTATTGACACAAGGTGGGAAATATGCATTCAGACAGACAAAACATGAAATGAAAAAAAAACAATTGTGGGTCAAGTTGGGGTTGATTGTTGTGTATACATCAGGATATTATATACTGTGTCAATACAGATCACAAATACTCGATGCTAATCGCATGATGCGTGGTATACAATGTACATGTACATCAGGCAATGGAGATGGGATATTTGTACAACAAGGGATGGATTCAGGTCAAAGGTCTGTCATTACAAACACATTGTCTTGTTGCTGTAGCTACATACATGTAGCACAAAAAGTAAAGCATAAGATGCACATTATCTTGTGATCCGACAGTAAGACACAGTTACTGTGGTATGGTATTCAACTGAGACTGGTTCACTGCCGAAACAAAAGGTCAGTTCGGAATATGCACCTATTACTGAGGGTTTAAATTATGCATGGCAGCGCCGTAGTGGGGCCCAGCGTGCAGTTTGCGTTTGCACAGATGGTGTGAAGAGGCCAGTGCTGTATCATCATCATCAAATACGCGATGAAATTAAAACTGGTGGAGAGCGAAATACATATGAGTGTACTGTATGTGCACTGTGCAGTGTATCGGTTTAGTGCGTACATGTACTGTACATGTATATGAACACTGTGCACAGACTTCGCTCCAACATACTCCAGTATGTTGAGCTGTCAAGGATTGATTTATGAGGTTTTTTTCATGAGCAGGAGATCTATTTTGAGCATGTAGGCCGGTGTGAAGCTTTTATATCCGTGGGAACTAAACACAAGGAGACCAGACATGTTACAAATGCAATCAACCAGCATGGCACTAACACTACCAGCAAGTCTTCACACACTGTGCCAAACCATAGGGCTGTCAAATGTTTAATGTATACAAATATGCAAAGAGGAAACCACAGTCAGACATTGGGCATGTACCAATTGTGAACAATATTTTTTTCTGAACAAAGTTTCATTTTGGTTAAGAGTATACAGTCTGATCTTTATCCCTTGAATGCATACACACATATAAATAAGAGACAAATTAACCATTACAGCATCTACACAAATTGATGGTTGTGTTATTAAGACGTACTGCATAAAATGCTCTCCCATTTTATTATAAAACACAAAATCCTGCTTGCTGGCTGTGATTTTTTCCAATTGCCTACATGTATAAAATGCTGTCTATAATTCTGATGATTTCATTTCTCTTCTATGATAGTTAAAAATAAACCTTGACTACTATTCCTACAATTATTAAATTCACTTGCAACTTCATACATATAAAACTTACTTTTAAATATATTTATTTAAAAACTCCACACACACAAAATTATGTAAATGACTTATCTCTAGGGCTGACCACTGCAAGTCTAAATATAGGACTAGGACTCAACCTATTTGACATGAGGGCTTAAATAGTCTGGACAACGGGGACTCATGTTCAAGACATAAAGGACTCCAACACGAGTCTGGCTGCTAGCCCCTTTAATTGAACAGGGAACGAAGGCAGCCGGTAGTCCTGCATAATGGGCACCGGTGGTTTTGTGTGGGGACCAACGCATGATTATTCGTCAGTGTATATTACCATGGTGTGCGGTCCGCACTACGGAAACCTGATCCTATCAGAATGGAATTACAAACTGAAATTATTCTAGAATTTTCCAAGTAGGTTGAGGGCTGGCTGATATCGCTCATCAACGAAGAACAGAAATTAATCAGTATGAATCTCAAAAACCAAAATTAAAAAAATTGAATGAAACAAGGAATTTATTTCAGCATATACATGTACCCATTCTACTCTTCTCTCCAAAGCGCCACATTCCATGCATGTCCAATTTTCTTAATTCGTAATTTAAAAAAAACGAACAATTTTATACAAATCGCCAAAAAAAACTCAATTTATTCATTATTTTATAAATGTACACTCCATACTACTCAGGACATACATGTACACACAACATAATACTCAACAACAATGTACCCTTTATCATTAACAAGATATTAGGTGAAGATTACATTATATTACCCAATTATTATCACCAAACCACAAAAATCACCCATAATACTAGCCTCACATGCAGGCTTTTTGTCTTTCTGTGATAAACTAAAGATCAAAGTGCAGCATTTTGTAATGAGGAGACACACATTGCTCTCATGTTGGCACTGACGTGAGAAAATTGCACGCTTACAACAGCCGTTACTCCGCGGCGCTATTTATTAGTTACTATGGCAATATGCAATTTGTTTACCGCGCCTGTTCATTTTTAGTGCCGACCTACTGACAACAAATTAGTGATAAATAAAAATTTATTAATAAACCAATTTGCAAGAACGGATTTGCTTGTTAAGGTTGCCTGACGTACTATTCACTATCGCATTGTTTCAACGCAAAGTGCACTACCATGGCAATTCATCCTATGCTTTTATAATCAAACTACATTAATTAAGCATACAATTCATGTGCATGTACATGTTCAATGCACTGACAAAACAATTAGTTGATAATTTGCGCGACCTTCTATAAATATAATGGTGGGCAGAGAATACAACGTAGGGACTTAACAAAGACAGTCTGCAAAATTATTCAAACCCTGAGGACCACTTCTTTACAATACGCATACATGTATGCAGGCCAGCCTCTGTTTGCAAAGATTTAACATTTTGCTTCAGCATGATTTCCTCAGAAGTGAAATGTTATTTGTCTTTTTGGGGCAGGGGGGGGGGGAAGAGCAGGGGAAACTGAGCAAGAAAATTCAAGAGGATAAATCTTTGGGGTTTTTTTTAAATATAAGCAACAGTTTCATTATCTTATGGGTCTACATGTACTCCACTATTAGAAAAAGTTTCATCAAACATCATTCAGCAATCAATACCACCTGTGGTTAATGTATACATTTATAGGGATTGTAGTACAAAGTATTTAACTCTGTTCAGGATTGTATTACAATGTATTACAAGAAAGGAAACACTGTATTACATAATGACTGGAAGTGGAAACTTGAGCACTTTCAAAACTAGGTCAATTCTGTAGCTAGGTCACTTTGTTTCTTATGAACATTCTGATTTCCTGTGGTTCTTGTTGTGCTGTTGATTTGTTTAATTTATTACTATCCCTCTTTACTTAATAATGCTGGATTTTTTTTAACATCAATTTTTTTGTCCATATTGATGCAATGATGGTACAATGTAGCTCCTGTTGGTAAATCAATACTGGTGATTATTTAGGGATTGGTCATGAGCTTGTATTGTGTAGAATAATGTACTCTATGGACTAACTGTAACCGCGTATGTGTGAGCCCTTTTAGCTAGGAACATCCTCAATCCTCCAACTGTCACCATATGGGCAATTCCACGGTTACTCACGTTACATTCTTGATGTACTTTTGAGTTTCCTTGGGCTGTAATTAGCTTACTGAAAAGGTTTAATAAGTGTTATCCCCTAGTAGATAGAGTAGACCTAGACCTACCTAAGCACCAAAGATGACATCCAGAAAAATGTGTTATGTATGATAAACAAGATGCACAAAATCGGTTACTCACGCTCACGTTACAAAAATGTAATGTGAGTAACCGTGGAATTGCCCATGTAAATATTGGATTCAGCCTCGATCCTCTGAAACCTTCTCTTATTTCTAGAATTTGTTCAATGGAGGGGTGACCATTTACTCAATCCTACAAAATCCTCCAACAATCATTGTAATACACTGAGGCAGTACGGATAATATCAAGAAGCAGTGCGGATGGCATGATTGGCATCCAGTATACATGTATACAGTTATGCTTGGCTGAGCATAAACAACCCAGGGTACAGCCTACGACCTCAATACAATGCATCCTCCAAAATCAACTGACACTTTCTTGCCATTCAGTCTCAATCCTCCGAAATCTGCTAAAACCGCCCGGCTGATTTTGGAGGATTGAGGGTTAGGGTCAATACTGGTTGATGACAGTCCAGATAACTTGTGAGACTTCTGATAAAAATCTAGCATTTTGAACACGCCTTTCTGCATTGCAGTGCCCCAGAAATTGTATTCGGAGCTAGTGCATATTTATATTATCAAGGTCTCTTCCAAGCTGCACACTATCTTGCGGAAAGTGATGTACATGTAATTCACTCAAGCCTTTTCACCTTGAAAGATGTGGATCAATAGGATACATTTCCCTGGTTGTGACTTTGACTTATTGGAGATTATGTAGAAATGAGCAGATAGAACACATCTGCATGTCGTGAACAAGTAGAAAAGAAACATGGGGAGCTTTACATGGCCTCAACCTGAGTCTGGCCTCAACCTGAGTCTGAAATAACATTAACTGTCTCAATCCTTCAAAATCTTCCAACAGTCACTGCCAATGACATTCAGAAGCAGTGCGGATGATATCAAGCATTATACAGGGCTCAATTGTGCATGGCTAAACATAAACAATGCTGGGTACAGCCTACGAACTTGACACAAAAAAATGCATTCTCCAAAATCAACTGACACTTTTTGCCATTCAGCCTCAATCCTCCACAACCGCCTGGAGGATTTTGAAGGCTTGAGGGTTAGGGTTAGGGTTAAGACCTCTGGAATAGACCATTTGCACTTCAGCAATCTTTGAGGTGTTTGCTTGTGTTCAACATGGATATGCATGAGTAGACCTTGTACATTCACTGTTAATGAATTTAACATAACAAACCGTACCTCAAATATGGCCACTGAATGCAGATAATCTATAGGAGGCCACGAGTTTGAATCCAAACTGAGTAAGCTTGTGAATTTTTTGGTTTCCACCATATTTGTCAAAACGTACTGAGAGAACAGTACATGTACTTGCATCAATTTTGTTGATGAAAACTATGGTGAAAGCAGAGTCCAATATTACAATATCCCCCAGTAATTAGATTTGTCACTGGAACCAGGACCTCCCAAGCTCTCCTGAGAGCTGGGCACCTTGCCTATCAAATGGTGATGAAGGACTGCATTTGTGAAGGGCTCAGCTGCAGTCACAGACAGGGGAAAAGGGTATCGGGGTTCATGAATGACATGAGATGACACTTCAGTAAAGGTCCCTCTAGCTCATCATTGCAGGTCAGGCAGGGATGGGCATCAGGCCCATCCCTGACTACAGGATAATAAGATCAAGATGACTAAGTCCAGGTTTTTTTTTTCCTTCCTGCAAGCTGAACACATTTTCCTTCAGTGCCTTGCAACGCTACCTCCCTTTTCCAACTTGTGATAAAGAGCGTCACTTTTCAGCCTTCCAGAAAGATATTGCGTATATTTCCTGTGACCAGACCTTAAAAATACTGTACACAATCTAAAACAAGACTTTGTTTGCAAAATCTGGTCAAATGTCCACCTTTATATGCCCTTGAACAACCCGTTAAGTTTCAGTGCCTGTTCACCAACCTTGAAACCCTTGGAAGTTGAATAAAACCCTAACCCACTATTTCTGCCAGTCCCTTTGATTCTTACATCACAATTGGAACATGTATAATCCCATCCAAATCCATCATCAAGAAGGTAGTTTTTTATTGCTCCATCAGAAAAAGAATTTTCCTACATTGTATGCTCAATAGTTGAGTTAAGTCTATGAAATCATAGATAATGTTCCTCGTACAAAATACATACATGTAAAGGCACACTGCATGGTACAATGGTTAGCAATGTTGGGCAAAATAAGGGTATTATTGTTGCCCAAAAAAATTCACAAAATTGTGTAAGTCTGCCATACCAGAGAAAATTAAAGTCCTGCATGATCGAACACATACAGTACAAGAATCTAACATTCATGTAGGCTTGGAAACTCTCTCATGGATCACTGCTTTCTGAAATGTAAAAACTATTACTGCACCCCTGGGAAACTTTCAAGGTCACATTTTCCCTGGTTTCCTGTTTTAGCTGCAATAGTACCGGAATGGGATTGAAATAAAAACACGGGTACCAGTGTATCTGTTAAAGATATAGTCCACCACTTGTAATTTGTGCATTTTGTTCCTTTGAAGCAACAAAAGTGTTCAAAATCTAATGTACATGTAGGATACTGAACAACTAACCTGATGAAGTTTCAGCTCAGCTTCAGCTGTATATTCAGAGAAAAACAGCATTCTAGGATCTCAATTTCAAATCAAAAGTTGCTGAATCATGTTTTGAATTGGGCCTGAATTCAGCGTCCGAGACACGTTCTCACTGAGCCGATTGCAGCTATACGCGAAGTCGCGCACTGATCCGACGAATTATACCGGTAGCAACCGCACGCGCGTCGTGCCAATGCTTGCGCGCGCTTCGCCGAATAACAAAACGAACTACTAATTTAAATTTTCCTACGGTGCGTCTTAAAACGCACCGTTGGAAAGGCCTTCTTTCGTTGATTACTTCAAAATGACAGCTTACCAGAAAAAATAATTTCACAGGGAGTTTAATCCACTTACTATCTTTCAACCAAGTATGTTTTTCAACAATAATTACGCCAGTTACATGTACTTTTCGGATTGCTGCAAATGATGGACCTATAGCTTTAAAGAAACCCAATCCCAAAATTCAAATTCCGAAGTTGCTGTTCAGATTGTTTATAAAGAGCGGCACGATAATACTACTACATGAGCATTGGTGAGTCAATACAGCAAGAAACAAGAGTGTACAGTGAGCTCTATACTTTACGGTGTAGACTGCCTTTTCGAAGCATCATAAATGTGAATCAGTTTTGTTTTTGCCACGTAGCCTGGTTTTCATTTAAAAATTCACCACAAATGACATTTAAGACCTTTTCTTTTTTATTGTCTGAGAAGTTACCAAGTAATTTGTAAAGTTGGTTACGGGTACTTGATTCCATAATCTGGAACCTTCAAAATAACTTTTCCTCAGTTAAAAAAATATCTGAGAGAACTCATACATGTACATTGGTTTGTGTTTCTAGAGCCACAGAACATTTTATTACTCAATAGCCAGAACTTTAATCATCTCCACAAAAGTTAAATTTCTACCATGCAACTTTTGGTCAGCCCTCCTTTATTCCAATAGCACTAGCCCAGAATTGATTTCAAAATAGCCAAATAAAATAAGGTGTTAGGTGGTGTGATGTGTTCAGTTCTATTCGGTAGGACAAAGCAAGTGCTCCAAGGAGGAATTTGGATGACTCCTTGACAATGTGGTTAATCCCTCTCTTTGTGGATTACAAGCTGTTGATGAGGGCACATTTCTCACCCCCCTCCCTTATTGGTACATGCAGTGATGGAACAATATGCCACAAGATCAATATCCCAAGGTCTTGTGGGAACATAGCGCCTAGGGTATCTTCATATGCAGGTTTGGTATACAATGTAGGTCTATTCAAAGTCAGCAGTTAACATGTAGGCTACCACATTCATCAGCCTATGTTGTTGTTTGTTACTAAGGATTCACCACATGTGGCATAATGAGGACACTTGGTAATACTGGCCAGTCAACTACATCCAACAATGGAGGACACACATGTGATGCCTGCTGTGCCTGGGAACAAAACTGTCATTAAACTTTACATTCAGCCTCACATAAAACCAGACGTTCTAACACTCAATCTCAAAACAAGTTCATCACAGAGGCAACTAAATGAATGTTCTGCGAAAAAATTGTCTGGCATGCAAAGACGTAATCGTGTCACCATAGCAACCGGAGAAACAGACTTTAATTCGATACACACGTAAGAATCAAATGAAACCAAGCTGACACGGTTAAAAAGAATGATTTTTTTTTTGATTATCTTGAATTTGAAATAAATGCAGCACAATTAGAGCTCACCATAAACAATGTCTCAACTATGTCATTGGATTTCAAGTATCAGAATAAAAAGCAGTCTTGAAAGTATCAAAAATAATTTCATTCTTTACGTTGGATGAGCATGCTACTTTTTGGGATAAGTAGACCTATGCAATTCATAAACTTAAAGATAAGTTTGCCAATGTGGCTTAATTAGAAAAATGGTTTTTAAAAGTGTATTCACCAAAAATTCTGAATTATCAATTTGGAAAGAGTTACATGCCTGGACATCACTTGACACCCTGTGCACAAACCTTATGGGACAGGTCTGAAAAATTCCGAAGTGTTTTCTCCGTAAATGAATCAACATTTTTCCTGCAAAATAAGACTTTTTAGGACATGTTATTGCTTTCTGATGGCTGATAGGTCACTACAGGGTCGGAAAAATTAGTTATGTCCATGTTTGGAATTCTTCCCATAAATGTCGTCATCGATGGGGACACTTTCAAACCATTTTTCATCACTAGAATAATATGCTTTGCTTAAATACTCAAAGTAAAATTCAAAATGCGACCTAATAATTCATATATCCGGAAATAGGAAAATCTGGAACTAGCAAAACGACTGTACAGTGCAACACAGCATCATTCTGCATTATGTTGTTTACCACCATTCAAAATGCACAGCCACATGACAGCACAATGTGCATCTTGTCCTTGCTCTATGATTTAACAAATTTGGACAATAAATAAATAAATGAAATGTTCTTCTCATCGGTAGAAGTCTGCACTTTACAGAAGGAATGAAGGAAAGAGGGCAGAGGTGCACATTTCCCATTGCTGTTCCATCCAACCCTTTTTTTAGTACTGGGTCTTCGCATTGGATCGGGCCTATGTGCATAACAAATGTTCATCATCGGTCACCCAAAATATTTCTTTTCCATTCTCATTCAATAAGAATTAAGATGAAAATTAAACTTAAAGTCATGATTATGCTTTAGGATCAATCATCCATACCATGTTTGTTACATAGGGAGTATCATAATCAGAAATGTCATTGAAGTTCTCAGTAGGTATACATGTATTTATGTGCATATTCACATGCCATGTACTGGAAATATGGGCCAAGCCCACAGCATCATAAAATTACCGTCCGACGTCCGTGGCAAAATAAAAAATGTTTCCGATATTAATTTTTCCTGGGACACAAGAAGTCACCATTGTAATGTAAACAAATAATCACTGTCAAAGATTACAATTAAATAACACGGTGTGTAAAGAATAAATACTTCAGGAACCTGGCGTTATTATAAACATCGCCAACAAGCCACTTTTATATAAATGTCAAATGTTTGGCCATAAAACATGGCGGCGGTACAGTTATAATTCAGGTGACAATCCCTCTTAAATACTTACTTTTTACGATCCTCTCAGTAGTTGAGAGCTTCCCATCTATAGTAGCCATAGTTGAAAGGCTACTTATCCCGCCAACTGCCTTTTGGGGGTTCGATGCTATTCCAAACTATAGGATTCCAGTGGATTTCTTGCACAGTTCATCCAGGTAGCGCTTCTCCCTTTTCAGACTGCAGCGTAAACATTTACCATTTTTGCTAATTTGCATACTACTGCTGCGCAAAAAAGAAGGCTAACACGAGAGGGCGCTTTTCAACTAGACCGCTTTCATCAAATTGCTCTCACTGTGTTCGCAATTCGATGACCGACTCCCGTTTCCATAAAGTCAGTCAAAACAAATAAAATTTAAGAATTAAAATTTCCAAGCAAAGAAATTTCCCACCCTTACTCATGAAACATGAGACAGATCCTGATGTACAGATCCTCATGTACACTTTTTAACGCATAAATGAACATGTTCCGCTTTCCTGTTTTTGGTGTCTTGGAATTTCAATCAAGATGGGATATTGCAGTATAGTAACAAACAAATTTTCAGCAAAAACTTATAGCGAAATCCTCTAGGAAAATGTTACATTTGATGAGTATAGCGGATTGCTTAAAAAAAGCTTGGAAATGCTATTTAAATATTTTCTACTCTCTCTTTCCTTATTTTCCCCCAACGAATTTTATTACGTTAAATCGTAACTGTTTCTAAAACTGAAAGAGCAGGCCTACATTGTTTTTGGAAGGATCATGATTATTAATCTATTTAATATGCATGTATGCAGGCCCCGTTTCCTCAATGTCACCGCCATTGCCTTTTTTCGTGACAAGTTTAAATGGCTCATATTTTTCTTAATGTAATCCTTGAAAATTGTGCCCCATTTAACTTCATTTTCAAATTTCATTTTGCCATTTCAAGAGTATTTTTCCTATTTGTTTTCTTGCTAATGCATTTCCTTATTCATGAGCAAAAGTGTGACGTAATTTTAGGCAGAGACCTCCGTGTTTCAGCTATTTCAGCACTAAAAAGTGCCAGAATTTTGGAAATTTGGGTGATACAGTTCATTTTGATATTGGTAATTCATTGTTGTTTCGGTACATGACAGTAAGTCGCGTCGATGAGCAAACCTTTCTCACAAAAGGTTTTCAATAAGCACTTTTTGGGGTTCACAATTTGAACATTATACCCCTATAAACTGAAGCGTGTGTGTCTACAATGACATCACAGCAACAGCGCCGTCAGTTGTAAGGAAAAGCATGGCACATTTTTAATGTTTTTAAAAAAGTGCACTTTTCAAAAAAGAATATTAACCAAAAAGGGATATCACATAGTTTCCATACATATCATAGGAATAGAAATTTGCAAAAAATATGTTCCAGAGTAAAAAGTCATGTCATGAACCCTGTAAAGCCTGAATCTAAGACTAAGAGACATTGTTTTCTGCGGATGTCTACTGCAACTGTAAAATGGCCGAGTTCTTGACAGACCGTAAACAGACTTCACAACAAATCATTATAGATCAAATCTCAAGTCAATACAGCATTTATTTCTTGAGTTATCCAGGCATCCGGAAAACGAGATTTTTTTCCATGAAAGTTGACTTCATTCAGATTGTGATTTCTGCGCTAAACACACCACCTTGTTTTTGTTACTATCATTTTCTTACTTGACGATTCTTCTTGAAATTCAACAGACCTGTTTTATACACCACGGCCAATCACTAGATGAAATTTGAATTAAATACAAGAGGTACTTCTTGGGTTATCGTCCGAAAAACGAGTATGTTGTTTTCGTCCAATTCAAGTTGACTTCAGTTAAGGAAGGTTGATAAAAAAAAATCATAACGGTGGTGACCACTATTTGTGTAGTGCGCCCTCTTTTAAAACAAAATTAAAGATGACTTAAGTTAGGCAGGTTTTTTCACACTAAACATACCACCTTGTTTTTGATACTATCGTTTTATTATTTAACTTTTCTTTTGAAATTCAACAGACTTGTCACGGTCATGTCACGGCCCATCACTAGACGTAATTTCAAGTTAATACGCTCAGCGTGCACGTCGTGTGTCACGCCTTCATCATCTAAACTTCACATACAACTGCATCGTGTGCAGGGTGCACAATCTTCTAACCACTGCCAACTAACCAACAGAAAGACACGACAATTTCTTTTGCTAAGTCGTTGACCCTCACTGTAAAGCAGGAGAAGTCACTTGATTGGCGTCTACACCAGAATGCTGCGAGTGGCGCTGGATGTCTCCTAGTGAGACCGCATCCATTACTAACACATTGTCGTAAAATTTGGTATCCGAAAATGTCTATGCAAAACCCCCTACACTCGGGGGGTTTGAGTGGAAAATATCAGACGGTTATTTATTACTCCCCATCACGTTCAATTAACTTCGGCAGCGACCGCAAGCCCCATTTCAAAGAAAAAGTTAAGATCAAGGTACCAAATTTTACGACAACGTGCTGGTAATGTTAGCAATATCGACCTATGTGGAGGCCTTCCACACATCTCAGACAAGATCAAGGAGATGAAGGATGGCTCTGGCAGGCCATTGCGTCCGCCATCCGGAGCAAGCAGCCCATGACACCATCCTGTGGGAGCCTAGCTGAGGAACTGCGGAGGGGGGCGGAGGCGAGCCACTTACATTGACACGCTGCGGTGGGACGTTGGTCTCAGTGATACGGGGGAGCTAAGGACCCTCATGCTGGTTAAGAGTGGAGGGCGGCGACCAAGTCCCAAGATGCTGTAGGTTAGTGTCGTAAAAATAGTCTTCACGGTCGTGACCGCCATTTGTGTAGCGCGCCCTCTTTTGAAAGAATTTTTTTTTGATTAATTTTTTTTCCCCACATTAAACATGCACCTTGTTTTTGTTATTATCAGTTTATTATTTGACGATTCTTCTTGAAATTCAACAGACTTGTATAATATATCACGGCCAAAGCACTGGACAATACTTCAAATCGTTACAATGTGTATTTCTTGAGTTATTGTCTGGAAGACGAGTGTAGGTGTTGCTTTTGATGCATGAAAGTTGACATTCATTCGGATAGTAATTTCCGCGCTAAACATACCATTATATTTTTGTCATTATCAATTTTATTATTCCGCGATTCCTCTTTCAATTCAAGGGACTAGTGTCAAATATCACAAATAATCACTAGACGAAATTTCAAGTCAATACAACAGGTATTTCTTGAGTTATCGTCCAGAATACGAGTGTGTTGCTTATGTTACATGAAAGTTTACTTATCAGTTATGTTGGTTTTCTCCGTATTGACAACGATTTATAACGGCGCACCGTAGCGGTGGTGACCACTATTTATGTAGCGCGCCCTCTTTTGAAAGACAATTAAAGTTGACTTCAGTTTAAATGGAAGTCAACATGGATTTTTAACGTTTAAAACACAAGATTGTTACGATCATATTATATTTATAGCTCCATATTATAGCTATATATTTCTCACGACATTCAAACTACTCATGCTACACATCGTGAAAACGAATTGCACGAAATTTCAAATTTATACATTTTGTATTTCTTGAGTATACATGTAGTTCATCGGAAACGAGGTTATGTGGCGCGCCCTCTATTATAGTGGTCTCGATCTCCACCACCAAACTCGATTTGGGGCCAACAACTCAAGAAAAACACGTTACATTAAAATGAATTTTCGTACACTCATTTGTCATGATGTTTGACATTAAAAAAAAATTAATTTCATAAAAAACGTCAAATAATCAAGCTATAATGACCATAACAATACAGAGTTTTAATCGCGACAAATACAATCCTAATGGAAGTCAACATGGATTTTTAACGTTTAAAACACTAGATTGTTACGATCATATTATATTTATAGCTCCACTGTTTCTCACGCCATTCAAACTACTTATGCTACACATCGTGAAAACGAATTGCACGAAATTTCAATTTTATTTATTTTGTATTTCTTGAGTAGTTCATCGGAAACGAGGTTGTTCTTTTTTTTTCAATTGTGCAGCATCCGTGTTGATGCGTTGTCGAGACCACTATTTATGTGGCGCGCCCTCTATTATAGTGGTCTCGATCTCTACCACCAAACTCGATTCAATTTCATTAAAAAACGTCAAAAAATCAAGCTATTATGACCGTAACAATACAGCGTCGTATTTGCGACAAATACAATCCTAAGGCCAAAACAAAGTCTCCGGTTTCTGGTATGGAGCTTGCCCAAAAAGTGGTGCGGCGACGCGGCCTTTTTTTTTATCTGATTTTTTTTGCTTCAAAATAATGTCGGCTGATGACTGCAAATGGTTTCCGACTAAACTTAGTGCAAATATATGGGAGTCCAGAGAGGCCACATTAAGCCTATTCTCGACCATAACCCAATCTAAAAACACGTTGAAATTGTGCAGCAGCAGGATTCCAGTCAAACCAGTGAGTTTGGCAGTTTTGCGACATCTTTCATTGAAAAAAAACTTTTTCATTTTGCCGACGCGCATGGCTACGGCGACGCGCGCGCATACCAGAAACCGGAGATTTGTTTGGGGGCCTTAAGCATTTCGGTGTTGACAAAAAATAATTCTTGAGGTTGCAGGCGATAGGCCGGAAATTGCCTACGCAAGCCATAGCACGATTTGCATGCCCTCTCATATTCTGCTTATTATTGGTGCATTTTGTGGGCCCTGAACTTGAAGGTTTGTAAAAAGGACGGGGGGGGGGGGGGGGGCCCAGGCATCATTTTTCAAAAGGGCGATGTGCTTCAGACGACTTTAGTTTTAGGGGTGATTGTCTTTGGATCATGGATTGAACTTTCTCCCAAAAGTCATTGGCTAACCCCAAAGTAACACAGAAAATGGAAGATGATGAAATAAGCTTTATTTTGATGTGTGTCTCGAACACCTTAGTGAGTTGTGAGTATTTTTCCTGAATTTTGGAAGGGGGCGGGGGGCACTGTGGTCTATGGTGGCCTACATGGTCTGCAACCGAGTGAACTCGTACCATGAGGGGAGGGCTGAGCGCGTAACTGCTCGTCGCCTTAGGAACGATGTTGAACTCCCCACCCCACCCCCCTAAAAGGGGGGGGGGAGCATGTCTATGAGCAATGATTGTGGACCACAATCCATCCCTTGATGAGCTTTGTTTCAACTTTGTGGTAATAAACTGCACCACCAACCACCGTAGGCTAAATTCCTCCCTCCACGGTGACCACAGACTGACCAGGCCGGTCGCGTCGCTGCGTGGGTGCGACATCGGTTCAGTTGACGGGTTGAGTGCGCGGTGGTTCTCCTGTAGCAAGGCTGCCCGGTCGTTCAGTCTCGACCATGGGCCAACAGCCGTCGATCCCGTGACCCCAAACACGATCAGGCTGGGTAGCTCCCCTGTGAGTCAGTTCTTACCAATTCGGAGAAATCGAAAGTGTGGCTTGGAAGGTGCGGCACTACAAAATGCGCCTGAAGATTTTGGGGATGTGAATGTACAATCTATACTCTCTAGGGGATGATGCATGTCGGCCTATACTATTTTTTTTATGGAATTGGATTAAAACTTAAAGGTGTACTGCAGCCGTATGTGCTGTTTTTTAGTTTCATCGCGAAAACTGATTTTATTAACTTGGTATTTATCGAACACTACAAAAATTAGATCGTTCTTGCATGAGACATCAAAAGAAAATCGGCCCAATTTTTGTATTGGAAAAATTAACTTTATTGACAGCCAGACAAATATTAAATTGTCGCAGTATAGACTGGTTCCTGCCCTGTCGGAATCGGTAATGTATCGACCGAAAACCACTTTACTGGCAGGACGGATGGACCTATGCGCAAAACAAAGCAACCAAATATGTATTTAAACCATTTTTTTTGGGGGGGGGAGGGTTTAGGCGCCAAAAATAGAAAAAAAGAAACGTTGTTTTTTGGCTTAAACGAAAGTTGAATAAAGGTCAGGGGAAAAAATCGTTGATTTACTCAAAGACAGAGCAAGGTAACGGAGAAATTAAAGACGTAAACAGATACGGTTATAAGCGTTTCCGTATCATCGATTTGTTCAAGAAAGTTTGCAGACGATTAGAAAAAAAGCACACATCGTCTAACTTTAGCCGAATAGCATCACTGCCGCAAACATATATTATTCCGCGCCACCCGCTATGCATATGACAATGCTCTAGTCTTAGTTTCTTTTGAATTGTAACTTTACACAAATTACACGTAACAAAATTTTCGAATAAGCTAAATTAAATAATACATGTCGAATGTCGTGTCTTAACATGGGAACTTTGGGCCTTTTTGTTTTTTAAAGATTGTTTCAAACCCTCATATAGTTTTCGAATTTATGCCAATTCACTCAGTGTCGAAGCTTATAGTTGGAATACATTGTATACATAATTGTTTGTTTTCTTTTAATTTTCCCTTTTGAATGGACAGATTTGCAGAATATATAATCCACCTTCAAAATATAAATGTGTTGATTACGATTTTGGCGGAAAACTCAAATTAAATTTTGAAAATCAAGGCTCTAGCCGCAGTTGTGCGGACGAACACTGAGTTATTCGCCTTGTGCACATAGAGCTGTACACAGTCACACTGCATTGTAATGCAACGCAAAATTCAGTAGGCAAAAACCGTGCGTTGGATCCGTGGTGCGAGAATGTGCCGCGAAGGCTGTGGTCAAGAAATTCTCCAAAAACACCTTTGCTCGATGTACTAATAATCATATGGCGGACCCCATGGACGTGGACACGGTCTCTGATGCACGGGACCTCGGCATAGCAGTGAGTAGCAACAATAGTGGCTTCAGTTCCGACAACAGTTCCGATCCTGGGCGAACCATGGAAGACGAGGAAGGCGACGATCAGGAGGATTCGCCGCCGGGCCGCGCCGGCGTCTGCGACCCTGAGCACATGGAGGAAAGATTCCGAGTCGACCGCAAGAAACTGGAAGAAATGTTGCAAGGTATTGAACATGAATCTTAGCTCATGAGGTTTTGGATCAAGACTGTTCTTTTGAAGCCAGAAAGTGAAAAGGTTTTCAGACAATCTGATGTGATCATTTCGTGTGACATTTGTTTGTGTTTGTAAACAGTTTGATCTTTATTCTGATACAAAATGTCCAAGAAAGGAGCCCGTCTTATTACATTCATGTAGGACTACGTGGCAGAAACCAGACTTTCCCAGTATTATTACGAAGGTTGGTCTGGTTTTGGCCTCAGCGTTAAGTTTTTGGAAGCATTTACCACATTTGTACATTACTAGCGGGATGCCGCGCTTCGCGCGGCACGCGCTAGATGGGTGGAGTTGACTGTTTCGTAATAATTACTGTATACAATGAAATCTCGATAATTTAAACTCTAATAACTCCAAACAACTGTTAAGTCAAATAAAGAATCAGACCCTCTGCATGCTGCACGCGAGCCTATTTGGATTCGCCATCAGTCTCACCTAAGATGTATTTGCGTTTAGCAACGTGCGCGCACATAACGTTTCCTGCGGAGATTGTGCGAGGGTCCAGAACATATTGTCAATATAGGGGAAGGGGCTAGCTAGGGTGAAGGGTGCTAGTTGGAACGCCCAATTTCCGTAAAACCCGTCAACCATGTCACCAATATTTCCGGGGATCGGGAGAAATATTTCCAGGGATGGGGAGAAATGGTTTTAGTTCAAGAGGGGAGATGGTGATATTGAAATCGCTGACATTGTGGAGGTTTATGTTTGAGCTGGGATTCCTACCGTTAAAATGTTGTTTTAAATTGCGCGCCGAATAGGAAGGTCTTGCTGTCAACAGTTGAATGAAATTAAGTATTTATTGCCGACCGATTGTTTCATGCGATGTCTCATTATATAAAGCTCATAAATAATGTTGTGCTAGAATATTGTCCAGTCAATTTGAACATTGATTTGTTCAAGGTGCCAAACCATTAAGGACGTATACACCAACTGTACAATTAGGTAATTTAGATGAAACGCGGTTTGATCTTGGCCTATACAACGTCGTATCCATCGTTCTCACTACCGAGGAGAGAAGGGGCAGCCAGTGGGGGTGGGGTTGGATATTGTGTGGGCGTCGCCAGGATTTTTTTCTAGAAGGGGGCAAAACATATTTTTGCCAAAAAAATGCCTGTTTTTCTCAACACATTCTCGATTTGTCAGTTTTAGGGGGGGGCAGGGACATTTTGGCCCCCCCCCCAACCCATTAAATTTACACCACTTTGACTTCGCGCCTCTTCTTTTTTTTTGCTTGTCCAGGCCCCCGCCTCGCGACGCCCATGCCAATTTATGTTAAACCTGTGAATGGTCACTTATATTACCGGGGAAGTGGGCAACAATTTATATTTGTTATGGTGAAGGGGGTGTTTCTTATGTATTAAGTAGAAGTTAATGTCATTATAGCAGTTGGTGTTTTTATTATGGTGATGGGGTTGTACAGCAAAGTATTGTAACACGTTTATTTGCAGAATAGAGTAAAACTAAAAGAAAGGACATATTGGAGCACTTCATAATTATGTCAAGTACCACATGTTAAATGTATTTATTACAAAACTGTGAAAATGAAATTAGGTATACACGAATTATATTAGTAATAATGTATTTGCATTCATTACTGTACAGGTTAGTACTTCGAGCAAGACGGCCAAAGGTTTTTGTGCAATTGCAGTTTTTTGTGTGTTAAAAGCTGTAATCATAAATAATGACAGTGGCATTGTAAGTTACAGGACAACATTTTTTTAATGAGAGTTGGTAAAAACTCATGAGAAATGGAGGGGTATGCGAGTATGAATATTTTGTTGTGAAATTTTCAGAGTGATTATGAAATTTGGTAATCAAAGGCATTGTTTTGTTATCAAATAAGTTTGCCAGGATCGACACAGTCTGCTTGGCCAGTAATTATCGGGTAATCATTCCATCATTATTCTTGGGTACAACTAAGCCAAGGATATAATTTTTAAAAAGGATGGACATAAAACAGCAGAAAAGAGTGATTTTTTTTGCACTATTTCATGACTTCTAAAAATAAAATTATGGCTAGAAGAAAAATGGTTTTTGAATGGATAAAGAGAAAAAGCAGAAATCTTGCAGTTGAACTGGAAAGAATAGGTGTGTCACGTCTTCGTCTTGAGTTGAGATTCTTGCTTTGGGAACTGGTTGAAGCATGCACTGGAGTATGCTTGGAGCATGGTTGGAGCTGGTCATGTGATGTGGGTGTCATCGGGAGTCCTGTGTAAAGGAGTTAGAAAGAAAAGAATAACGACTAAGGTGAAGAAAACTTGTAAAAAAAAACATCGGCTAACAATAGTTACAAATAAATTAGACAGGTGTTGCAATACCCCATTTATGCGGAATGCACTACTGAAGTACTAACCAAACATGCCAAACAACGAAACATGTCTTATATGTTGTATTTTTGTGAAAGTTGACAAAGTTCTACAAACATGTTCGGGTACATGTTCCAAGTGAGGCCTGTATTTACGGAGGTCATGCAGTAAATTGGCCACATTAAGCCTAGCTAAGTAAACCCACAGCCAAACCTTCGATGACCGAGGCCTCCCCCCGTGCAACCCTCCCCGTACAACCCTCCCCGTACTACCACCAGACTACGCCATCATTGGACACTCACAAACTCACACTTTTCACAAACAACAATGCTTCTCATTGCCAGCGGCGTTCGAAAGAATACCACTTTTCACAAACAACAATACATATCACAAATGAGACTTACCGTTCAAAGAGAAAACTGGAGCAAGGAACAGATACATCGCTGTGCTGAAGAAATGTGGGGCAAGTTGCATGCGCTGCATGCTCATAACGAACATATACGTGGCACGTCAATTATCCGGCCCATACGCTGCATGCTTATAACGAACGTACAATGTACATGTACATGTACATCTATACGACGTGGCACGTCAATTATCCGGCCCATACGGTACGCAAGATGGCCGGCGCGGCCCAATGGGGAAGGGAATTATGGGAAATAGGGTGGAAAATAGCCGGGCCCCGTTGCGCTTCCCCCGTAGCCAACGCGCGCGATGGAAACGGGAGACCGGTCGGGAAAATGGCAGCGCCCTCCAAATTTTCGTTATTGTAGTATAGATGTACGTGTACATGATGATAAGGAATTGTGTGTTGACAATATAATATTATTATTACTACAAACAGGGCTGTAATTGGCTCTCTTTTGTCTTTGGTCTTAATCTGTAATGACGACAGATATAAGACAAACGAAAGCCAATTACATGTACATCCCTCATCCCTGTTTGTAGGGCTATTATTAACAAAATACATGTACAATGAAATATGGTTAACAATTTGAAACAAGTTTAAAAAGATGTAATAAATTACCACAATTTCTCTCGTCATGTTGCATGCATAATTAATAACTGCCATGCCAAGATGGTACAAATTGTGAGAACTCTTTGAAATTTTGAGGAAAAGAAAAACCACCAGTTCTTCAAATTATTCCAGTTTAATTTTTATAACTTTCTTGTGTTTAATCTTTTTGTTTGCTGACTACATGAACGTTTGTTTATAACTTAACACGTTACAATTTTGCCTTGTTGGCCAGTGTCCTAAATCATGCAGGCCTATGCAACTAAAAATGTGAGTTTGTGAACTATGCCATGTTGTCAGCAGCATGCGATCAGTCAGTGACTCTCATTATAATCCTTCTCATGATGTTTCCCTGAAATCCACCCCAGATGCCTGCACTGTGTGGGCTTATATGCAGGCTATCCCAGTTGATGTCAAACGTGTGATAAGCAGTATTTTGTTGCTGCCATTTTAAACTTTTTCTTGATATGATAAGACTTTATTCTCACCCCTCAGACCACTAGGAAATCTGTCACTGTCAACCTCACCCTGTGTGTCTTGGGGTTCGAAGCTGTCACAAAGCAATGCCCCCAAAAAAAAATAAAAATAAAAAGAACCCTGGCCCCCCTTCCAAAAGAAAAATGCAAAAGAAAAAGGAAGAAAAAAATAAGCCCCCCCCCCCAAAAAAAATTCCAAACCGAAACAAGTGCTCCTAATTTCCAGTTTATCAAATATATTAAATACCAACATTGAGTCAAGTGCAAAGTTACCGGTATTTATGTTCCTCCCAACTGCAAAGTGTTTGCCCTGTTTCTGGATATTTGCATTTTTTCCCCCTAGTATCCTGAATGTGTATACATTTAACAGTAGTTAACAAAGTTGTACTTAAGTAGGCCCCTAATAACTACATTTACAGCAGCGCACAACCATTATTCCCTTCTTTACAAATGCCCGAGAATTCACCCATGGAACCCACAGTTCAGAACATTGGGTAACAAAAACCTGAACAAAAAACTCATGTCCACAGGCGAGACTTAAAATTTCCCATTCAGACCGCGCAAGAAAAGGCGGCTAAAACTAGACAGTGTATGGATCATTGGAAAAGTTTACTTATAATTTCTACGAGTTCGGCTGATCCGTACTCCCATTGAATACAATACGTGCTGGTGAATTTAGAGTTTAGTTATTTACTGGTATGGCTTCAGAAGGAGCTAAACTGAAGAGTGACCTCGGCAAATGGTCTTAATTTGTAGGGAGGTGTGATTTCCCTAGGTTATTTTTGGGTGGGTATTGAATGGGCATCCGTCTTTAGATACTGTACCTAGAGGCTGTGGAGACCCAGTCTAGAGATGCTCCCTACAGAGATGTTTCAAGATAGTAAGAAGTCTTCACAGTGCGTTAAGCTTTCCTTTGATGGTATATTACCTTTTTATCTTGTTTTGTTCAATTGACACGAGAAGAAGTTCTGGTATTTTCAAAATTCTGAAACCGTAAAAGTGGATGACAAGGCAGATACGATGAACACATACATTGTGTACGGTAGCTGTTTCTAAATGTTATATTTTTTTGACCGTCAAAACATTTTATTGTTTCCCTAATGAATTTTCAACTTGTTTTATTCGACGGAAAACTTCGTTTTTTTTAAAAATGCGTCTGCAACCCTCTGGAAAAGGCTGCATTTTGGGTGGCTTTTGTGCACTTGACGTGCTAGCCTGAGAATGGACTGGTTCGTGGTCCACACATTATCAAATCTGATAGGGGCAGGAACCAGTCTACCCTGCGAACACTTAATTATTGTCAGGTCGCAAATTATAAAATGTAATTCTGAATTTGTAAAGTAAAGATTCCGTAACTTGTAGGAAATAACTTTTGTGGTACCAGATCAGTATCAAGTTATGAAATTGATCAGGTTTTCGGGATGAAACTTGAAAAAGTACAGACTACATGTATGCTGACAGTGCAGTGCATCTGTGCGATGTCTTAAATGACGTGTGCATGCTGTTGAATGAAGTCATTTAGGTAGTTCTTTGATTCGCCTTAGATTTTATTTTTACTACTGAAGAAATTAGAAAATCTTATACATAAACCGTTCTCGGATCCTCAAATGTTTGTGTATTCCTGTACACATACCGTAGATTCAACTTGCTCACAAATGTACTTTTACCATAATCACTGAAAGATACAATGTACCGGTACATACATGTAGGTGATTTTTAGGAGACCCCAAATGCAGGCAGAAAATCTAACCTGACTAATAAAACTGAACATCAAACCGTGTGCTGAAGGTGACTGACCCTGTGTACCCATAAATTCCCCATTTCAGCCTATTCAACCCTTTCACCACTTTTCACACTTTTGTGGAGACAAAAAAAAGCGTTCCCATACAAAAGTGCAATGTCCCCATACAGAGTGTGTAATGAGTCAGGTCCTGGCTGATTGTGCAATAACCCTGGAGCGTGAGCTCTTTGTGGGTGAAAGAATGATGATAAAAGCATTAAAATGCAGGAAAAAATCTAACACTCGTTAGAATTCCTCATTTTAGGTCAGTCAGTGTTCTTGTCCAGTTGTCTCTATTAGTTATCGTCACTTTATGGTAGTTTGTATGGGCACACAAAATGCAAATGGTTAACTGTGGAATTCGTATTGGAATGTTGGTATCTGAAGTACCGGTACGCCCTTCAAGTTACTGTCATTTCAAAGCATCAAAATATAATATGCAAGTACCCCTGGTAGTATGTCTATTAAAAGCTGCTTACAAAGTTTTGAAGCAGAATTTGGTTTTATAGTAAACCCGATATAACGTGTGTATTAAAGGAAATCTCGTAACTCTTTGAAACATTTTCATTTCAAAAAAGCAGTTGAATTTTGTGTCTGTGTTTATTAAAAGAAAATTCTGTGGCAAACCAGTTGAGGGAAAAGTTGTTTTGGCTATAGACCTTATGCATTGGGGGTACATGTACATTGTATAGCTCAGAGGGTGCTCTTTGTTATTTTAATCTAGTAACAATGAATGCACGAAAGGTTGACTCATGCCTATCCACACAATACAAAGCCATTGCCCTTTAACTCCGTCTTAACGCAGTCTATTCACGTGTATTTCGTTATCAGAATTGTCGAGATGGAATTAAACATGTCAGTCTCAGATAATGAAAAACAGCCTTTTGTTTCAAACCTTGGAAAAAGTCCAATGAAAGGAAGTACATATTTTTTGGCTAAAACAAAAGTAAAACACAGTAAACATTATAAAGCCTATAACTATGAGGTCCCTTAGACCCAAAGTACAAAAATGGCAACGAACGATAAGGTGGTTGCAGATTCCAAAATCTTAACAACTTGACCCGCCTTACCACTTCTAAATTGGAAAAACACGTCAGTGGGTTTTAGTCCCAGTGTGGAAATGTGAAAAGAAAATTGTTTTCCAACTTTCTTGTTTACGGAGTTTTTTGGGCATTGTTGGATCACAAACATTCCTTGACGGGTTCCCTGTTTGTTTTGATAGGACACCACTGACTTGCCAAGTAGCTCGGCCAAGTTCATGGCCGAATCATCCCCCTGAAGTGAACGAAATCGGTAAAATATTGAGGTGGAGATGGACATGCTTGGTGTTTGAGAGGGGTGATGTGGATAGTTTGAGGTCAAAGGTCATGCTCGGTTAGCTCTTTGTTTTGAGGAAACTCTGCTTGCAGGATAAAACATGATTTGGAGAGAAACAGATTGTTAATGAACAGATATTTTTGTAATAATTTGCAACTTGATGTATGATGGGAGGTAATCATTTTCCTATCCCCTTGGATTTGGATAAACAGTTCTGTCCCCTCCCCCAAAGGCCCCCCCCCCAAAAAAAAACCCCAAAGGGGGTCCCCCCCCATGTTTCACCATCTTCAACATGTAAGGGGTCTTCCCATTCATTTGTACAATGTACATGTACACAGTATCACAAATTTATGAAAAAACAAAATTGATAAATTTAAGCAAGTCATTTACTGTTAACATGTACCGGCAGTTATACATGTACATGTAGTTAGTTGATTTACACCATCCCACCAACATGTAATTTTATAACAGACCTGTTGTACAATGTACATTGTAGAAATTGGCCTACATGTAGGGTAGGGTATGAGAGACACGGTCTGGCATCTCATCTATACATGTACCGGTTTGTTGTGTTTTGAAATATCTCATCTCGGCATAGTGCAAAAGTTATGATATACTGACATTGTTGACCCACACAAAAGTAATCCGAGACCCTTCTCCCTGATAAATGCCAAACAATGGCAACATGTCGGAATTTCAAACTGATAGAGGTGCTTAGGTGTCACTCAGTCAGTGTGGTCTCGGATCATAACAGGATCACATCTATCTCTGTAGTCTTGATAGTCTTTATGACCCCTTTCCCTGCATGGCTGTTTACTTCAAAGTCCTGTCCCCAAACAATGGGAGTATGAAAACTGTGAATAACAAAAACACTATGCTTAGTAGGGGTAGGTGTTTGGCATGTAAGAAAAAAAATTAGAGATTGATTACATCCATCTGTACATATGGAGAATATGGTAAAACACTTGATGAAAAGAGATTTTCAAGGTATTGAGTACAATGTTTTCTATGTTTGTGATATTTTTAAACCTTTATTTGGGACTTTATTTCGGACAAGTTTCTTTGGGGAAGGTACCATACATTCATTTGGCCAAGCATTCAGAAACCGTTATTTTATTGAAAAGCTCATTAACTTGGTAATGCTTACAAAAATACCAATTCAATTTTAAATGTTGTGATGACAAACCTAGTATGCTACATGTAGGGTATTTAGTGCTGTTGAATAACCCAACAGAAAGCAAGAACAGCAGTGTTTACAAGGGGATTGTACAAAGACTGTACAAACAGTGTTAGGGTTTGCATTCTCCAAAGACCCACATTATTTTGGGCAGTCTTCCTTGTCCTATTATAAGAAAAGAAGAGTAGTGGAATGGAAGAATAACAAAACACAGCCCCCCATTCACCTACTTGTAGATCTCTGGAGGCGTTGGGTCTTGGATATCATGATGTTCTTCAGTCCTAGTCTCCAACCCTCAGGGTTACATAAAGCAGAGGTTTTCGTTCCCAAGACAGGCTTCATTTTTCCCCTTTTGTTGAGGGGTAGTGATTGATGACGTGATTGTTATTGTGGGTCACACCGTTGTCATACAAACAGTGTACTCTAGTTGTTTTATGTTTACGATCAATAAACTTTCTTTTGTTAGTCTTTGCTGGTCCTACTGTGGAGGGGATGGGGTGTGGGGGGGGGGGAGATATTCTTGACATACATGTTGAAGATAAACATTTGTATGAAAGTCATAATTTTGTTCATATTGCTATCTATACTAGCCACATTCAAAGGTGAACCACAGAATGCTTTACATTTAATACAGAAAAATGTTGATTACATTATACTCTTTAAATTAAAGTTCATACAAACTTTTATCGTTTTGTGAGAAATGTGTTTTAGAGCCTCAAATGGTGCATTCTGTTGAAAGTACCCCTAATTAATAAAAGCATCGGCATCCTTCATGTAATGCTGTCAGGATTTCCATTCTGAGAAAATGGAATGCGCCTGGGCGAACGTCTGCCACGGTGCCACCTTTACAGCCAACCTCTACACAATCTAAAGAGTTTGCTCAACTACTTCTTTCTAAGTCAAACATGTCTCAAGTATCCTCCAAAATCCCTTTCATCAAGTGTGGAGGTAGGTGTACTTCCCATATGGTTCTATAAAAAATATCCACCAACAAACAGGACAATAACCCTCATCCTCGAAAAAATAAAAAAGCTTTCCAGGCAGTAAATAAGAAGTGAACCCCTGCCCACATGTTGAGCAAACACTAGCAAGTTGGTGAGACTGAGAGAGTAGAAGAGAAGTGAATGACCACTGAATTGCATCCAAACATTTGCACAGGATGCGGAGTTCGGGGAAGGGAACATTCTTGTGGGTGGTCATAAAGTTTGCAGTCCATGTATAGTCTTCAAGGCGTACACATTTCACCTTAGTGTTTAGGAATCACTTTTTGTGCACACTTGCGTGTAAAAATTGTCACCATACTCAAATGTATTGTGAATAAATCCTAACCCTAGATCAATAACAAAACTGTACATTATTTGTGTAGACTCCTTATCAGTCTGAATGTAGAGACAAAGACAAGCTTAGAAACAGTCTTAGCCCAAGACTGGATTTGGATTGTTTTCCAAGAATGCAGTGGGTCTCGAGCCCAGGCAAGCGTAATCAAACCACCGCAGCACTAGAGGGCGCTATAAACAAAATGAATCGCACTTAGTCTTGGGAACTCTGGCACTTGAACCCGGAAACATTCTAAATGTACCCCACCTGCGCCATAGAATCTTAGAGCTTGGTCATTGCTCTATGTGTGAATATAGCGCGTTGGTACCGGTAGTTGCTTTGAATTTCGTTGGTCCGAATACCTAATTTTCCAGGACTGAGTTTGATTCATTTTATTGATAATGCCTCAATAGTATAAATTGGGGAGCTAAGCATCCTTACTCACAGACCTGTGAGAAGCTGAATTGCGAAGGACGCAGCTACAACGTGGTCAAGCCACAGGCATGTAAAGGTGCCTTTAGTACCGGTAGCTGCCATAAGACCAACCGGTATGTGTGACTAGGGAGCACAGCCAGAGATCGAAAGTGTTTGATTTTTGCGGAGGGAGGAAAACCGGAGGGCCCGGAGAAAAACCCTTGTGGCACAAGAGAGACTCAACGTACAACTCTACTCATATGGTCCAAGCCGGGAATCGAACCCGGGCCACAGTGGTGAGAGACAACTTAACGCACTATAGCCACCCATTCCACTCAATGGCTCAGTAGCCTGACTGTGCTTAATGCCAGGTCCAGCTGCATGAGGTAAACAAATCCTAATCCAGTCTTCCTCAAAGAATATTTGATCATGGCCTTCTGCCTTATTTTAGAGGCCTGTCATTGACCTCTTTAAGCTGGAAACATGCCATATAATTTGGTACATTTGGGCACACCTGACCCTGTTAAACCCCATCACCTGCCTGTATCTCACCAGGGAGTATTATTGCTGTCAAAACGTGATCCCAGGGTGTGACCTGGAGTGGCCTGGTTTTGGGGACACCGTACTGACTGATTCTGGCCGGGCATGACCCCTGACCCGTGACCTCATTATACCCCAGGTCATTGTGGGTCCAGCACTTGTACATGGTCTGTCTTATTTGGCTGCTTTTCTTGTCACACGTCGCCCCTGAAGAAAATGTTCTTAGAGGGATAATGCAAGGTGACATGAATTTATAATGTTTTATAGGTCTGTTGTGTGTGTTCAATAAATGTTTGGTGACAATTTATATGTGAAATTTGGAATTTTGGATAATCAACAGATACATGTACCTGAAAAAGTATATTGGATTTGAAACAATTTTTTTGGGGGGGGGGTGGGGGTGAAGGGGAAAGTATCTAGGTAGTTCATTTTAAAGGTATGTGTATAAAATACCGGTAGGCTGGGTCCATACTTTATTACATGGATTCATATTCCCATGTACCGGTAAGGGCACTATTAAACGCAGAGTGGCGCTGAATGTTTCTTTTGGTCAAACTGCACATAAGAACCACAGCCCTGTTGCTAGCCTACAAATTCCCAACAGCTTTCAATATTCTGACTGAGATTTCAGTACCCCTTGTGTTTTAGGATTAGCGTGGGGCGGCATTAGGATAATCTGGGGGATAATCCATTGGAGGACAGCATTTCCTGTGAACAATACTAAAAAAGGAATCGCAGAAACTTTCAAAAAAAGGTTTTGTATATTTGAAAGATTGCGGTGCGTGGTAATCTCCCGTTTATCAAGCCACCAAAGTTGTCACAATAGAAGTGACACTTCACCAACACCCGAAGCAAGGTTCAGCTTTACGTGTGCAGGGGCCACACACCCTTGAAGACGGATTTTCAACTGAAGAAAAAGAAAGCAAACGTAGTATAGAAAGAGTTTTTTCACTGTAAGAAGTGGTCTCTGGCCTTCATTAGGTGACAGCGCACAGTGGTGTGTTTGTTGTAGGGATTTGTACTCCAGAGTATACAACATGAAAGTATAGTTTGTTCATTTATAACGCAGAACAAGGTTTTGTAAAAAAGTGTGATTTTTCTGTAGCACATTTCTTTTAGATAACTTGCATACAGTGTGGTAGTGCACACTTCTTCAACCAAAAGCCACTTACAACTGTTCTATCAACACTTGACTGAATCCCACAGACTGTACAACTAGAGTAAAATTCACTGCCCATATTGATGGAATCCAATAGAAAGTGTATGATTAGGGATTTTACAGGATAGGTGTTTGGGAGATGAAATGGATTGTGAAGAACAAACACCAAACAGCAACTTAGTTTTTGGAAGTTCCATCAATCAGATGAAATAATTTGACAAGTCGGGCCAAGTTTTTGAGGTTTATGTTAAAGTTTTCCTGAATTGTCCCAAACGCTTTGACTTGAGACCAAACCCAACACAATGGACATCATTGATAATTAATACCCAAAGATCCTACAAAATCCACCAGTTTTGGATATTGTAGGATCCATGAAGGTAGCTACGGTAGCATTCTGAATGATTTTGGAGGTTTCAGTAAAGTTCTATAAAAAACCCAATGCCTTGGGATGGAGGAAGGTTAAATTTATTAAATTTCTCCCAATCCGTTTAGTGTGTTCTTTGCGTTCTGGTACTTGATGGTTCTTGCTGAACAGATTTTCCCCTCAGAAAAACAGTTTTGGTTGGACATACATGTACAATGTACGTACGTATTCGAACATGACCCATACTTGTGATAAAACCAAAACAAATGCATTGTACATGTACGTGTAACTATGTTTATCAAGCAAAAAAAAATCATCTCTTGGGAGTAAAATTCACAGAACAAACAACCCAATTCTACTGACCCCTGACAGCTTCCTTCCCCCCAAAAAGAACCTAAACCTGCGAAATCCCCAATACTACTTACCCTCGGGAATTTTGACCGAAATGAAAGAAACAATCCTGAGCGCGTTTGTTTGGTAAGTTCTCTTCCTGGGCATAATACAGGGAGACCTCTACATGGGCAGCAGAATGGATCCATGGCTTAGCCTTTTTAACCTGTGGGATTTGTCACCTGTTTAGCATATAGCGGGCCTTTTGTGAAGCCTTCACAACTCATTTGTGGTCACAATACTTGCTCAGAAACCAGAACTCTGTTAATTTGCAATTTCTGTTGGCAACACCCTGCACCTCTGATCTGATCAGTACACCGTTCTGGGTGGGATACAAAAGACAGAATTATACATGCTTTGAGGTACAAGTTTAAAAATTGGTCTATTTTACATGTAAAAAAAATAGATAAATTCTTTGAATAACGTTTTAGTATTAAATTAACTTTTGATGAGTTTGTACACACTCTAAAAAAAACTTTGCAACGACTTCTGCATTGTTATTTTATTTGATATGACGAGCATTTTGTTACGATGTACACCTGTAATTAACAACAATAACTTCATGGCATGTTGTAATTCTGTGAATTAACTACACGTAGCAACTATGATTTTTAAAATTAGGAAACAAACATTTTCCTTTCTTCATTCTTTGACAAATTTATCAGTGTCAAAACATTGATAAACAGTGGATACTAACAACATGGCCCATTATATTTCTGTCTAGGTATTTTTGAACAAGTACTGTTCTCGTTAACTTGGAAATCTGGAAACGGGCAATTATAATTCTTTATAAATTCCTCATGATCTACACCTTTACCATGTATGTCTCACGAAGTCGCTAACCTTGAAATTAATGAGGTGTCAACAAGACGTAGGCCCTAATTTTTTTTAAAAGCTAACATTTTATCACTCCCAAGATGTACCTACAGGTACCAGTATGAGTGGGCTTACTTCTTCGCTGAATTATTAATTACACTCAATTACTTTTAGGACAGCATTCCTACCCTACTTGGCCAATCATTATGGATCAATAGTGTTCAATAGACGGAGGACTATTTACAACTTTGTTGTGACTTGCGTTACACGGGTACACGGTGAGGGATTGAAGAGTCATGTCCTTGGGAAGTTTGTTAAGTTAGAATGTAAACATATGCCGTGTGCATTCTAAGTACTTGTAGAGAAACACAAATAGTTAATTTTTTTCAGTCAGAAATGCTGTTAAATGTAAATCTGGCAACATCCAGTATTTCAGTGCCTCCACAGAAAACTGAGATAACTCAGTGCAAAAAAACCCAAACTTCCTACAAAATCCTGCAAGTATTTACGTTGGTGTCAAAACAACAGAAAATAACAGAAATTCAGCAAGTTTTTGCTGCAGAGAAATGCAAATGAATGTTTAAACACATTAAAACATTAAAATTGAGATGACCTGGTTTGAAGGGGGTGGGGTGGTTTGTTTTTCAATATGGCTCTGGAGTAGGTTTTAAACTACATGTAGACTAAGGGCTAAAGCGTAAATGACAACCTCATGATTCAACCTCATAAGTTTATGTAAACAAGATCTGCAGGCTATGATTAGTCAGAAGAGAGAATTTCTCTGAAACAATATCTTGAGCTTATTGGAATCCCTTCAAAACTGCGCTTAGCATTCTAAGCTACCCAGAGGTACATTTGCAAATATTAGTAGTAATCAATGACGTTTGAAAGGTGAAGGGGTTCTGAAGTGCTCTTTGCAGAGACTGTTGAAGGGAAGGTTACGCAACAGGGGCTGCCATGGTTTATTTTTTTGGCTTTGGGGGCTTCTCGGTAACTTTAAGCCTGTTTCTACAGAAAAGTATCAGAAAGGGAAAAAGTTTAAGAAAGCTGATTTATTTTTTTTCGGAGAACCTGGCAATTTGGGAAACTTAAAGGCTGATGGAAACACCGTCACCTCTATATTCTCACACTTCTGTTTTTCAGAAGTGTCAATAGAAAAAGCATGATTCCAGTAATTGGAAGAATGATTGATTTCTGATGCATTTTAAATTTTTGTCAGTAAGTAAGAATATTGATTAAACATAATGGCCACAGAAAAAAAAACCCACCAAATCGCCTCTTCATAATACATGTAAATATGTCACAAATATGTAAACCCACAATATTTAATAAGTATACCATATTTCATAACATAAAACAAAAGTTATCATCTTGTGCAAGAATCATTGCTGCAAGTCTCTGGTGGGTGGATCGTGAATTCTTGACAAAGGAATACATGAACACAGAACTGTTGCCTCCCCCTTGAGAATTCCGCCTAACACACTTACCCCCTGTGGGCAGGAATCTCCACACCCTTACATTGTGGTTTGCATACATGCACTATTCACAACCACGTCAAAAGGCTGTGTTGTTGAGAATGATATAGCTGTGTTGTTGAGAATGATATACAACATCTTGAACCTTACATAAACCCTGACCCACATTGGACGGCTTAAATTTCATCTGTGTATGTTTTTGTTTCTCATGTCTTACAAGATACATGTACGGTAAATCTGAAATACAGAAAAAGAAATAAAGCAAATTATGAGGTACAAACTTTGCCAATTTTTTTTTAAACCTTTGTACAAGTTATACCTTATAGAGGAAATAAAACGTAACTTAAACGACTAAGCATCTCTCTCACAATATTACATGTAGATTGACATTGATTGGAACATAACAGTGTCCTAAGATAATAACAAACCCTTACCCCTCATACATAAATACACATGTACAGTACATACAAATAGCTACCATCAATTTTATATTTTATGGCAGTCATATTCACGTAACTCAAAATTTTGTTGACACATTTTTTAAGTTGGGAAAAGACTGAGAACATTGTATTCTCAATATATTTAGAGTTTGGGGTCTCTCTAACCTAGTGATTTGGGCAAGAGCCTGGACAAGATTAACTGCTAGAGGGCTCACTTCATAATGTCCACTCCAAAAGTCCCTTCAATGCAGGGTGTGCTATTCTTTTGTGTTAGAGCAGGGTCTAATGTCAAAAGTTGTCCAAAACCACATCAGCAAAGTTGAAGCTCCAAGGAGCAGTTTGTCAGTTGCTACATAGATCATTCAGAACTAAAGTTGTGGGGAAATCAGTTTGATTTAGAAAATTTGTAATCCGTTGATGTGGAGATGAGGATAGTCATTTTCCAAAGTCAACAACTCTGTGTCAATTTACAATAAACATGTTTTTAAAAAGCCTATTGGATACCGGCAACCAGATCTACAGAATTATATCGATAACTGTTAACATTTTTTGAAGGAGTTCTTTGTCGTCTTTTTTTTATCTCAGCTGCGCAAGATGGAAAAGCTGAAACGGGGGAAGAATTTTTCCAAAGAGTAAGTACATGCATCAGTAATTTTCCTCCATTTTAATCAATTGTCATTTGGCTGAGATTAACATCTGAATATTAAATTAACACGCAATCAACTTACGCCACCTTCACATGTTTACTATACTCCGACAAATATATTAACGTTTGCCTTTGCAAAAAGAATGTCCACCTGGTAGAAACTTTTTTCACTAAGGCATGAAACTTTTTCATGGCATAAATTACATGTCTGTGGACATTACATGTATCATGTGGATTTCTGTGAACCAGACCCTTGAAATAAGGTGAATTTATCTAAAACATGAAAATTTTTCCCCAAATCTGGATGCATGTCAACCTTTAGTCTTCTCCAAGCTGATATATGAAAGAGACCAAAAATAAAAACCTGAATAATACTTAGGCTTAATGTGTCGGACATAACTTTATTCTTTTGCAAACAGAATTTACACATGTTGAGAAACTTCTCATTTAAGAATATTTGGGTGCCACAGAAGGTGGTAAATCAGTGCGCAGAGTACTTGCCTTTATTTTGACACCTGTCTACCACAAAATGTTCTATACCTTAACGAGCCCAAATCGCCCCCTTAGCAATGAGGTCAATGGTGCTTCCTACAGTAGCTTGATCTAGGTTAGCTGTCATTGCAATCACATCCCAAGGGGGTGCTTAAGGGACCTTCCCCCCCCCCCCCCCCCCCAGGGGACATGACACCCTGACAGGGAGAGGTGCTAGTGTTTATTTTGGAGCGTTGGGAAAAGAGTTTTTACAGTTGGGGGACTACTCAATGATAAGAAAGGATATATCAACTCAACTATATGGAACCGAAATACCAACCATTTAGATAACAAAATCCCTTTTTCTCCAAGATTTTATGTAAAATAGGCAGCCGTAAAATGGTCTTAAAAAGTAATATCTTGCTAAAAACTGGAGTGCTTTTCACTATATAGGAATGTTAGTGTTAAAGTTAGAGAGGCCACTTCGAAAGTGGAATGAACACTTGAGGTGGTGAGGTTCGGAAAAGAAAGAACTGGGGTCATCTTGGGAAACTAGCCAATGACTGGCGAAGACCGTTTGCCTTTGTTGCTCTGTTGTTATTTGCCATTCAAAATACGGCAGTTTAGGGCTATTATACCGGTATATTGTTTATAGGAAAATGCCTGAACGTTGTTGTGGTCATCAAGTGAAATGAAGTGAATTTCAGTCAAAAATGCCTTCTTTAGTTTTTACCAATTGCAAAAAAGTGAGGAACTTTGAAGAACTGTTAAAAATTACCCTCCCTTCCACCCCCCCCCTAAAAAAAGAAATGTTACAATAACATAAACATGTAAATACAGAAAATATTACAGCTGATGAAAAAATATGTTTAAGGCATTCGAATGTGGACACACGGGTAACAGCAACAACATACCGCCGGTTAAAGAACATTATTATCACAAAACGGAAGAATCTGTTGAAGTAAAATGAAACTTGTTTATCCAGAGTTAGGAAGAAAAGAAAAACTTAAGCGATAAACAGATTACTGAGTGTTGGGTGTGCTGAGAAAGATGGAGTACTTGCTCCAGAGGTCACGCAGAGGTCGCGAGGTCACCTAGAGGTCACGAGATGGAGCCAGAGTGGGATGATAGCATAATAACATGCCATTCATCACCAGTGGCTGTTGTCTTATTCTTGAGTGATACTGGAATGCTGGCGTACATATTCGTTTCCCAGATCTAATTCTGAAATTGCACGTAGACCTTTTTTTTGTCTCAGGCAGTCATGTTGCCAGACTCTGTCTCATTCAAAAACATCTCCTGCCTCAAGTTTAAGAGGGCGCTGCTCTTTCATACAGTGTATTTTGGATGTAAAAAACATACTTCAAGATCTATATTCTGCCGTCTGCGTTAACCATCAATGCATGATGAAAGAAGCCTTTCATACAAATTGATGGAACAAATTTCTGGATAAGGAGCAAAGATAGAAAGTACAATGACCATTTGATAGTTGACTATTCCTCCAGGTCTTGTAAGCTTTTAATTCCCAAGTCTGGATGGCTTGCACATCTGGGTTGTGATGTCATTATCGCCTGTTACAATTGTGCTAACTTTCAACACGATTCGGTATCTTCATATCTTTTTGCCATGTGTGTGATCACACTTACAACAGAAGGGGGGATTTTTTCGTCAGCACAGCCTCAACATTTTAATGGAATCCTCAACTATTAGAAGTAGATTTTTAGTTGACACAAGGAAAAAGAAGAAAAGAGTGTGGAAAGGAAGAGTTTGGATGGAATTAGCCAACCCAATTTCTCAGTTTGGCCAAATGAGGGCGCCATTTTCCTGTAACTGTACTCCACAGTGCTGTATAACTTTAATCCCCTTTTAATACACTGCTTTCTTATTTTTGTATGTGACTGTAGTTGTGATATATTAAAGGGTCCATGAAGTGAACGTTTCTTAGGAACATATTTTGTGCAACTTTCTACTCCTCTTAAATGTATGAAAACTATTTGACATCCCTTTTTTGGTTAAATTCATTGAAAACTGCACTTTGCTAATCATTAAAATGTTTGTATGCTTTTCAGGACAACTGAGTGCACTGTTGCTGTGATGTCATTTCAGGAAGACACTGTTCAGTTTACAGGGTTTTCTGTTCAAATCTTGAACCTCATATTTTCTCATTGACAACGTTTGTGAGAAAAATTGCTTGTTGACTTACTCTGACACAAAACCAAACACCAAAGAAAGAAAAATTTAAACAAATTCTGGCAACTTTTGGTGATGAAATGTACCTATAACATTGTACTTTACCGGTATGTACATTGTAACTCTACAAATAGGCCCAAAGAATAAAGTTTTTACACCTGAAATGGCTACACAATTAAAACCAAACTCAAATATATTCTAAACTCTCCCACCGGTGTCCAAAAGAAATCCAAACTTGATGTGAAATGAAATATATGTATGTACCGTACATGTACTTTACAAAATCCATTCTTTTATTCTAATTAATATCTATAGGCATTAGAAAATCTGTCCTGATATCAATTGTATTTTAAGTTCTGTAACAGTAGTTTTCTGAATTGTGTATTTCCATAGGAACCCCAGACAAAAAGAAAGGTGAACGTTCATAACATGTAAATAAACAGCGCATAAATCAGTAAACGTATACACACATTTGGCCCACCTCAGGTTCACCACACTATGCAGTTTTGTACGGGACATTTTGGGTCACATATCAGAATTTACATTTCCAGTATTTCACCTTTTAACACCGTTGGTAGTCGCTACCAATTTGACCAGCACAGTGTGAAGCTGAAGGGAACTTGAAACCATAGCACATTCAACTCAACGACGTTCAGTGACACTAATGCCTGTGATACTGCACTGTGTTTCTGGTTCACACGTGCTGCTGTTATCAATGCCAGAATATTTTGGAAAACTTTGCAGCGAGGATTTTAGTACATAAAACTGTAGGAAGCAAAGAGTTAAAAATTAGTTACAAAGAGTTAAAAATTGAGTGAAATTCAACTCCCTTCAACTGAATCTAGGAGACAAGACAATTAATGGTGTATTTTATTCAATTAAATAAATAAAGTTTTTACACAACTTTCCACTTGAGTAAAATCTTCCTCAAAGTATTTCACTATAAAATAAGAGAGATTTTCACTATAAAACTAGAGAAATGGTAATTTACGATTTGTAACAGTTTAATTTGTGAAAATTTGAGAAATGTCATAAAAATGTAAAATGTACAATTTATAGTTAGAACAACAATGTTATATTTTGATGGTTCTCCGAAAAAGTAGGTTTTGGAGAAAAACTTTCCGCTTTGGAATGCAATATTCTAGTGATTCTATGTTGCACAAAACTTTCGGCTCAGTTGAGCACTGTTTTGTATGAACAGCAAAAGTTTATATTTTAAAATTATTTCAAAGAATTATTTCGTAAAATAATTCTGTATCTTACATTGAAATTTCTAAAATAAAAAATTCTGCTAAAATCACTTGAAAATAATATTCATTGCATTTCTCAGCCAAAATGATCTATCCGCTCAATTAAATTTTATTTTGTAAGTATTTTCAAAGTTTGTAGACTGGAGGAAATAAAAGAATTTTACGCTCTTCATGGAAAAATTCAAAATTGATAATGCACCTTTGTCTCTGCACTTTTATGTCTAATTCTGCCCTCTGAAGAGTCTATAAAGTGAAGTTTTTTGCTCAAATTCTGGCCTCAAAGTGTGTTTTTCAAAGAAATGTTCTCTGAGAAAGTTACAATGTACATGGACACATTTTATGTTCAGTTGCATTATGTACATGCACTAAAAGAGTGTTCAAAGAATGTTATCAAATTCACCGTTCCTTGTGCATGATTCAACACCTGGTTAGCTGGCCTTGACATGAATGCTTGTCCTTACATGACCCCATAACTTGGTTAACTCCTAGTCCCCCTAGGGAGTCCCTCCCTAATTCCCAGTCCACTGGGAAGTCTCTTGTGCATAGAACGTGAGTAGGCCTAAAAGATACATGATACTCTGACCACTCTCATTGGCTGTTTGCAAACTCATAGAGCTTATAACAAATTTGCGGATTTTCTTCTTGGAAAGGACCAAGCCACATTCTTTTAACTTTTTAGTCTCTACTTAGTAAAGTGAACAAAGACAGTTTTTACTGTTATTGAAACAATGTTTGATTTAATCTATCCATCTTTACAATATTTGAAATCCCCCCTGATAAACATGTTCACATCTATACAATGTAGTTCTGTCATTGTTACAAACGATTAAGATGTGTGCAGTATCAATGGAAGAAATAGTCCTACTGTGTCATGGTTAGAAAGTGTGTTTGTTACTGGTACATTCACAATCACAGTACAGAGAGTTTGAAGGAGGCCCTCTGTTGGTGAATGAAGATCACTTTAGTGCTTGATGCTTTTCTAATTCTATGCCCTAAGCTCCATTGTGCATGTAGGCCCTACCGGTACATGTAGTTCATGCAAACACACACAAAACTGCACCAAAACATGCTTGTCTAAAAAATACAGTACATGTATCAATTAATTAATATGTTTATTTAAAAACAAGTTATTTTTTCATTGCCATTTTAGATAATGCAAGAAACGGACACACGCATCACGTGGCCTTCCAAGTTAAAAATCGGAGCGAAATCCAAAAAAGGTAAGCATTAGGCTCACACCCAGCAGATCATTAATGTTATGTTCTTTAAGCAATGTACTTTATCACAATTTGTTCTTGTATCCAAGGGAGAAATGGTTATACATGTGGGTAAGAATTTATGCTTGAGACCAGTGCGATCCCAGCTAAAGGAGAAGGAATTTAGGACCTGAGAAGCAGCCTGGGTAATAAAATTTTTCAGTTTTAATAATAATTTTCAGTGCTTCTTTAGAACTTGATCATAACAACAGAATGTGAGGAGAACAAAGACCATACTTTTTTTTAGGTGTGTACAGTGTAATACACATGTTCTTAATAAGGCCATTTCTTCTTTTTTTGTAATTCATACATTTGCAATATCTTTTGCACATGTCATTGTCATGTCTTTTTGTTTCTTTCCAACAAAATTGTAGCTATACGGGTAGAAAGGGTTGTGACTCCTTTTGACACAATTTTGTATCAGAAAAATAGTCACGAAAATTGAAGAATGCATCTGTCATCTTGGAAAATCTGCCATCTTGGGGGGAAAAAAAGCAAGAAAGAAAAAAGCACCCGCCTCCTTCATATTTTCCAAAAGGCCAGACGAGAAACTACTTATTTGTTTTACTAGGCCTAAACAGAATTAACTCCAGTTTGTTTGAAGAAAAGGGAATTGAAAAAAATAAAAATAAGCCACAAACAAGTTTCATTTTTGCACACTTCAAGAAGTGATAGAAAACAGCTTTGTGATAAACAAACTTTGCGATAGAAAAAACTTTCTCTGAATATTTCGAAAGCAACCACACACCACTTGTCGCCAAGTACACAATTTCTCTTCAGAACAAAGTAAAAAGTGGGAAAAAATCTCTAAAAAGTTGCAAAATATATTTCAATTTAAGGAAAAGCATTGTACTCATTGTTCATTGTTGTTTCCATTTGTATACAACCCCAATCGCTCGTCATGCCAAAATCTCATTATTTCCATAGTGACTTCAGTTTTTTTAACTGTATTGAAAATGTCCACCTGTCCAAACACAGACTCTTTGAGCGAAATCAATTTCATGCCTTTTGCCTCCATTTTTACTTGCAGGTCAGAGACGCCTTTCTTTTTTTAGTCTAATTGAAATTTTCTTCTATTGTCCTGGCTTTGTCACTCAGTTCCACTGCTTGATTTTACCCTCATCGAGGCACCAAGTCGAATTCCTGAACATTGGTGTAATGGTTTTTATTCTATCGTTTCCATTGTGGTAGTTACTGCCTGCTGATAATGCCTGTTTTGCTGTATTGTGCAACCAGGAGGCTTTTGTGTCCATTGTAATTGATTGGATGCGCTCTTGCCTGTACCAGTCAATAAGATGAGAAATTTATTGTGGTTAGTTTTTCTTCTAAAGTAGTACACGTATATAACTCTTTTCAGGACAAGTCTGTCGCTGTCCAGCATGGCAGTGGATGTTTAGCTTCTCCGTCTGCGAAGACTAACAATATTCCATTTTAGATATTTTTTTCTTTATTTTATTACTTTGTGGTACTGATATCCAAGGATTTCTCAAAAGCACCCCAGGCTCTGTCGCAAGACTGAAATTTTTGGGGGGGAATATTTCAAAAATTTCAAATCACTGCTTTAAAAGACACTCTTGTTAAATGCTTTCAGAAGCGCATAGAGAATTTTTTGTGTGTGTATAATGCGCTATATAAAAGATGATTATTATTTTTATTATTATTTCACCGACAGACACAATTTTGTTGACGGTTTCACCGACTAAAAGAAACCCAATTTGGAAATAAGAGAGTAATATTGCTGCCAATAATTTGGACAGTTTGTGGTCCAGAATGTTTGCATGAAAAATCTCCAGGACATTCCTCATCCTTAGTCAGCTGCAAAGAGAGGACCCTTTCTACCCCCTGCTCCCACCCCCTCACCACCCTAGAACCCAGCTCCAACCCCCTCACCACCCTAGACCCCTGCTCCCACCCCCACCACCCTAGACCCCAGCTCCCACCCCCCACCACCCTAGACCCCAGCTCCCACCCCCTTACCGCCCTAGCCTCCTGCCCACACCCCCTCACAACTCGAAACCCCTGCTCCCACCCCCTCACCCCCCTAGACCCCTGCTCCCACCCCCTCACCACCCTACACCCCAGCTCCCACCCCCTCACCACCCTATACCCCTGCTCCCACCCCCTCACCACCCCAGAACCCCGCTCCCACCCCCTCACCACCCCAGACCCCTGCTCCCTCCCCCTCACCACCCTAAACCCCTGCTCCCACCCCCTCACCACCCTACACCCCTGCTCCCACCCCCTCACCACCCTAGACCCCTGCTCCCACCCCCTCACCACCCTAGACCCCTGCTCCCACCCCCTCACCACCCTAGACCCCTGCTCCCACCCCCACCACCCTATAATTTCTTCTGTCAAAATGTCAAGTAGATATGGTCCATTGAGTAAGCTCCCAGCTGCATGACATAATCATGGCCACTCTAGCATCATCCAACAAAGTCAACAGTCTTTTGTGTAAAAAGTTGATTTTTTTAACCAAGCGCCTGATTGTCAATGATGGTTGAGTCATAGGACGGAGCTGTGAATGAATACCCTGATTGTTGACTGGAGTGGAGCTGGCCCTATTGTTTGTCTCCCTGTTGAAGTAGTTGTGGGTTTCCGCGGTTCAATAGTCTTTTGTGTACTTACTTCCTGTATATTTGGCCAATTTTTTTTTTTATTTCTGGCTCTGTGACATTGTGAAGCATCTATAGATGTAGGTAAGTGTATGATATGAGGAGGTACATGTAGTTTTCGGTTACATACATTTTGTTCTGACACACCTATGTTCCGACACCCCTGTTCCAACTGCTCATATTCCTATTCCTATCCCTAACCAAACTCTAACCGGGAGTAACACAATCTTACATATACAACGGGTTGTCAGAACATAGGGGTGTCGGAACATACATGTGTAGAGCAGTCACCGTAGTATTCGTACACTTTAGTGACTGTCTTTAGGCCAGTTCAAATTTAATTTTCAGGTTTTCATTTCCGCCTGCTCAGGTTTTCATGCCCATGTAGATATATTTTTTTAATATTGTATATTTTTTGTGAAAGTGTATTTTTTTTCCGATAAAGTGTATTTTCCAGACAAATTCCTCACCAAATCCACAGGCAGGGTCCCTTTGACTTGCACGCAAACAGGGAAACATCACTTTTTCAACACCGCAAACATTGCACACGCACTTGATGCAGTCACCTGCCTGCAGTAACGTTATTTTGAGGGTCGACTCGACCATTTTGTAAAGAGGAGATTATCTTTTTTCAAAGCTCACCAGCCATACCGATATCGCTGTTGTGTGCTCTAAAAAAAAGGGATATAATCCCCTCTTCAGAAAATGGTCAAGCCGCAGCACAAAATAATGTTACTGCATGTAGGCGATCACATCAAGTGTGTGTACAACGTTCATAGTGTTGAAAAAGCAATGTTGGTTGGTGAGTAAAAACTCTGATTTATCAAAAATTTGTCGGTCTGAGGTCATGAAACATTTGACTGGTATTTAGTATTTTGTAGTTTTCATTTTTGTTGTATCCTCTTCTAGGTTTAGTACCATATCAGACTTTGGTCCGCTCAATTCACTTTGGATGTGAAGAAGTGGAATTATGAAACATGAATATAACTTCCCCTCCCCACAATTTTTTTTTTTCAATCTGAGTGATGAAAACCTTACAATGAATTTTAGCTGGCCTTAATCGATGTTTCTTACTTTCAAAATTTTTAAATTGGCAAGTTTTGGAATAGACGGATCCCTACATTATTGATCATTGATGTTTCATTCAAACATGAATACTTTTGTATTGCTAGAAAATAGCAAGGTAAAAGTAAAATGTAGATCTTTAATCTTGTCAGTGAAGAAAGTGTGTTGGTCCTGAAAGCACTGTGCATCATTGCATTTCCTCACAATCAAAACGTCTTCACAGAAGAGAGAATCACAGAGTGTAATCCACAGTTCTGATGCTTTTCAGAGCAAAACTTGGCGGTCAGTGTTTGAGAGTGACGCATGTATTTTAGTTACCTACTTTCCACACCATTGGTATTGTCACTGTATGGCCTGATTAGCCAAGCCTGAATGCCAATTTGTCACGGACCTCGGTCTCTTTCTCCTGAAACCGTGTCCCTTTCCACTCGGTCTGGTCCTTTCAGACTTTTCCTTGAAAACCACTTTTAATGAAGTATAAACGCTTTACCAGTCAAGGTTCCATTTCTGTGGGTTTTGATAAACTGTTGTACAAGGAATTGATGCTAGTCTAGTTGATGCACTCATTAAAGATTGTAGTTCTTAAAAGTCACCCCTTGACATTTTTTTTATGGTCTAGGGCTTTTCAGGCTCATTCAAGAGAGAGATAATGGCCTTCTTGATAAAAGGATGAGTCATTGCATTGTACGGTCTCATCATCAGCTTATGGGGAATTGGGGACAAGATAAGGAAATATGGAATGATTTAGGAGTAAAAAATTGTAAAGGGGCTGCAAGAGTGGGCAAAGCCAAAAAATATGGAGGGTGCATGGAGGTAATTGCTGATGCAGAGTTACACGCCAACAATCATGGGTACTCCAATAATAGGGAAATATATACATGTATGTTGCCTATCTTTGGAATTGTTATGGTGTAGAATATTTTCTGATATTTAAGTGCCAAACTTGGAGTCTTATTTTTTGTTAAGTTTTGTTAAGTTTTGTAAAGTAAAACTTTACATACCAACAATCTGGGGTACTGAAAGAATGGGGAAATACAATGTATAAAGTTTTCTTGCCTTTGGTTGAAATATTTATACAATGTATAAAAACTGTGTCTTATTTATTAAATTTTTGAAAAGTAAAAGTTTACACACCAGCAATCGTGGTACTGAAAGAATGGGGAAATACACATTTTCCTTACCTATGGTTGGAATTTGTATACACTCATAGATTATTTCAGATATTTAAGTGAAGTTTGGCTTTTGCTTGATCTTGATTGTTTTTTTTATTTTTGAAAAGTAAAACCTTATTTCAAAAGGACGTGTTATTTTTGTTTTTGGTCGGGGATTAAAGGCAGTTGAGGCTTTTTGACAAGACTGGTTCCCCTTCATACCTCCCTTCTCTCTCTCCCCCCCCCCCCCATTCCCGAATCATGCCTGGTGATGCTGCTCCCAAATGTATCTGATTTATGATTAGAATAAATGCAATACATTACTCTTTTTTTTTAATTTCGTGACACAGAAAATGCTTTTAAAGTTGGTACCAAATACTCCAATAGAAATGCTGGTTTCATATGCAGTTAAATGAGATTTTCTGTACATTAAGTATACACAGTACATGTAAAGTTCAGTTTTGGGTTGCTACAATAGTAGACAATGGATGCATGTACACAACATATGTAACTGTCCAGTTAAACTTGGCTGCATACATGTACGCATTCATGTGTGCACGCACACTGTGTGTATTTGTCAGTGCTCAGTATGGGTGTACATGTATCATTGTAGTATGTGCCACACTGATTGGTCCATCAAGTGATCCGTATCTGCAACTTTCTGTACTTTGGCCCTATCAACACAAACAGTAACTAACGTAAACAGTGCCATCCATATCAACACACAGATGGGTAATTCCCTTTTTTGCTAAAAATAAGTACCATAAAGTACATAAAGGTGATATCATGCAACTGGCATGCTATTACTGCGCATTGTGTTACTATTGATCACTTTGAACGATGTGGTTATGGCGAAACGAACGGCTGGGCGTCAAAAATGAACTTCAACAAAAGGGATTGTGTTATGACCTGAAATCTCATCTGGAGATTTGTGAACTTTTTTCTTATATTTTGGTATTTGGTTCAGGGATGAATAAAAGTGAACTTCAAAATGGTTGCGTTTGTGGTTTAGAGGGAAGTGGACAAAATAGAAGCTGTTAACATTGATAAAGAATGAACGTAACATCCGCGCATTAACAATATACTTGCACTAAGGTTGATTTTTAAAATAAGCCAGCTTTTTTAAGGCACAAAATTCTCTATTGTTGTTGTTGAAGCATGTATGTGTACATTGTATGTGTTTTAATTGTGTTTTTCTTGTATATGTCTTTGTTTTATTGCCGTTTAGGTTTGAAGTGATAGGAAAAAAAGTACTTTTTTTTTGTTAATAGAAAATGTGTTTGGGAAAAAAACCATAGTTGTTAAAGAGCATAAACAGTACATCTAAAGGCCCAGTTGAACACAAGCAAAGTTGGTCAATCCCCCCATCAGAAAATATAAAACTGCTGCATACAATACTAGTATCTGTTCTGTACTTTGTAAGAAAACTGAAATACCTAACATAACTTAGTGAAAGAACTCTTCAATTCCTTCCTGTTGTGAACCTGTTGATTGCATGGATTGTTGATTCCTACAGCCTTGGAGTCTGGAATGTGTTAATACCTGGGCTCGATGATATCTGAATAGACGGAAATTGATCATCTACATGTACTTCCCTGTGATTATGGGATATTTTGGATGGGCCCATCATAGTGTAGTGTATTCATTTCGTGTTCGTTTGCTGATTAACTGGATTAGTAGAAATGTACATACACGTACGTTGCTTGAATGACTTCAGAAGCTTCTATGAGCTCTTGAAATGTAGAAACGTAGCCAACACATAATGATCCTAAAAAGAAAACAATATTTATTATAAATGCATTTATTTGGTGGAAAGCAATCTGAAATATCTCACCTCAAAACTGAGGAAGGTGCCAGAGATGTGAAGAGAACATAAACACACTCAAAGTTTGCCATGTTTGAAGGAGAATGAAATATTTTGGACTTTCTTTTTGGTCTAAGGCCTGTAAGTGTACTTTTTAAAAAGAATTTCCAAAATACAAGTGGAAAAAGTAACAAGAACCGTAAAGTTTTGAAATATCTTTCAAATTTTCCTGAAAGTTTTTCATAAATTTGGAAATGACGCCTTATCAAAATATCCACCAAAACCATGTACCGTAGTTGAAACTTCCTCTTTTTCAATCATTTAAACCTTCAGGGCATGCATATAAACATTCTGACTGCTTGTACAGTACCTTCTACGTGTACATGTACCTGAAGCTTCTACATGTAGATACTATGTATAGAGTTCACTTTAAATATCGTGGTGTGGTAGTCAATTTATTTGTCCTGCTTTGCGGAGCAAACAAAACTAGCGCACTTTTTTTGTGAGTTGGCAGTTCTGTTTTATTTTAACAATTGTTTAAACAAAAACAAATTAATTAGGCGTGTCCCCCACCCACCACTCCCATGCCTATCCATGTAAATAACAATATAAAACTCCCAAACAAATAATTAGATGAATAAAAAAAATTAACATTTAAAAATTCCTTTCCCTGTCCACTTTTGGTTACTGTCCGTACTTCCTGATGCTGAGTTCTAAAAACATCACCCCCCCCTCAAAAGAGACTGACTCCTTCCGCCTTTTGCCGTCACTGAGGAGGAAACAGATTCCTCCCACTGTGAGCATTTCCTTCAATTACAGTCAGGTTTGTTCACAACTGACTAGCAATTAAAGAGAGATGATGATCGACTCTATTGTTACATTATTACGTCTACAAGAACACGCTAAGCTTCCTTTTGCTACACGCACAAAGCCGATTGAATGACGCGACAATTATCCTGTGTTTGCGTCACAGAAAACTGTTTTGTCTGATCACCCCCATTGCCATGCCATGCCGTGTCAGAGACAGTCACCTGAAAAAACAAGGAAGTCTTCAAATGTTTCTCCTATCGCGCTTTGAAACAACACCCACAGCATCCCTTGTATAAGTTCCATTTCGAGTCTTACAAGAAGGTTGTTTTATCCTGAGGTGCCCGAAGTGAACAAGTCATCAGTGTCAGTCGCTCTTCCATTCTTAATGCCCATTATCAATTTTCCAGTCTTTACCACAGGCCTCCAAAATCCTGTCCCATTGTTAGCTGACAACAACCCTGCGCCAGAGCCCGCTTTTTATATTTCCTGCAGTTCACTTACCTGCTCACCAAACAAACTCCCCCTAAAAAAGAATCGGCCTCTAACCACAAAAAAAAGTCAGGATGAATGGAGACGGTAAGCGCTGATTTAATACCACGACCAGGGCGCACAAAAGCAAGGAGTCAACGCTTGGTGAATTCAGTGCGCAGTGAATGGCGGTAGCTAGAGGAACGCATGTGTGTGTGCTGAACACTTCTTGTGTGGTTTGGGGATCGGAACTTTGGTACTGTTTGCTGTTTGTGTACATGTACTCTTTTATGCACACAGTGGTGTTTAGCTAGTACGACAGAAGGAAATCTTTGTCAACGAATGGACTTGTCTGTGTTGTGATACAGTTTTCGGACTTGAGAAGTAGTTCAGGAATCTGCTGTTTTTGAAACTTTCTGATGACTTTGTAAAGTTACATGAACTTGTGCATATATTATGCTGTCTGCACGCATGTATTTGTTCAGATCATCTGTCAGCATACGTTGAAGCACCGTCACAGATTATTAACACTTCAGAGGATCTCTGTCCACATTTGGAATCTTCAGCAGACATCACTTGCAATGGTTGGAAAACACATTTTCTCTGAGTCGATCAACGAGCTGTGCTGCCTTGCTTGATGGAATAAAGTATTAGAGACAACACCTGTCTGAAATATGTGTCAGCCAGTAATAAGGATGCAACAATGTGAGAGTGAAGGTAGGCTTTGTGTACATTGCATGCATGTGTACACAATAATTTACTCCTCGTATGTTGAGTGCGATAGGTGGATTTGTACTATTGCTCAGTCGCGCAGACATGCTATTGCATGATCAGTCGATCCTGTGCGACATCTCAGAGTTCAATATTTTTCTTTTTTAAACCAATCCTCCAGAGCCATGAATTAGAGAGTTGTAGTGATGTGAAAAGTAATGATAAATATATATACCGGTATAAATGCAAGGCAAGTGAACAGTGCACACAAGAACAGTAGTGCACATGAACAGCTGCGTTACATCGCATGCGCGTGCACGCGTGCGTACGCTAAAATACTTCGATGATAATATTTTGGGAAAGAAATTCGTTTTTTGTGATTAAAAAGAATTTTGGAAGGAGTTGGTTCTTAATTGGCAATGGAAGAGAGAAGATGTACATTGTAATTGTGGCACAGTTGTAATAAAGTCGGAAGACGTTTTGTAACATCACACAACTGAAGTATCCTCACTGTTTTTGGTACAAGACTGAATTCCCCTCCTACACTTCACATGAAGTTTCCCTGGGATCTTTTCCTGAATCTGATAGCTTTACAATAGATTTTTAGTTTGCTCTCAAAAGCTGTGAAAACTACATGAAGTTGCGTCTCCTTGAAGCTTTGCAATTGGTTAAGAACATAATGGTGCACAAATTTAAAATTGCTCAATTTCTTTTTAACTTTTGATTTCAAACACAAAGTACTGTCTGCTTCTGTGTGCATAAATAATCCTACATGTACTCTTTCTTTCCTTTTGATGTTATCAATGTTTTCCTTTTACTTTTTTCCACTCATGTGCAGATCCCCACATCAAAGTGACAGGAAGAACCGAGAACATAGCGGCAGCCAAAGATAAAATCATGTCAGTCCTAGATACAAAAGTGAGTCACAGAGCATACATTCTATTCTTGAATATCTGTAGTTTTGCTGTAGAGCTATAGATTATTTCACATTTTGTTTACAAAATTGGATGTTGTAGACACAGTTTAAATGTGTTGTATACCATTTAATGTGAGCCAAATAACATAAAAAAGATGCTTAAATGTTTGGGTTGCCTATCGGTTGCATGTCAGCATGACGACACAGATAACATGGTCTATACTGAAGGGTTTTTTATCTTGGAGAAGAAAATACTTTTTTCTGACAATTATTATTGGTCACCCCTGATCTCCACTTTCAGAGCAATAGAGTCACCTTAAAAATGGACGTCTCCTACACGGAGCACTCACACGTGATCGGCAAAGGAGGAAACATCATCAAGAAGGTCATGCACGACACAGGCTGCCACATCCACTTCCCTGATTCCAACCGGGGCTCTCAACAAGAGAAGAGTAACCAGGTCTCCATAGCTGGACAGATTGGCGGAGTGGAGCAGGCTCGGGCTAAAGTTAGGGTGAGTGTACCGGTTGAAAGACTTCATCCTTCTTCTAGTCCTACCATGTTTTCACTCACTCTATCCCCCCCTTAATCCTCCCTCCTTTAAGTAGTTTTGAAAATTATAAAATTTGCTATTTTTTTACAACTGAAAAAGGGGGATGAAAATACCGTAGGTTTTAAAGGAAGAGTAGATCATTTGCAGCTATCAAAAAAGAAACTGACCAAATTATTGTTCAAAAGGTTACTTGGTTTGGAGATTGTAATGGCACTAAACTCCCTGTGAAATGATTCTTACTTGCATGCTGTCATTTTAAGGAAAACAACAAAAGAAGGTCATTTCCAAAGATGAGTCAAGTGACACATTTTTGGAAATTTCCGTTTGCAGTTGGTTTGTAATTGGGCAAATATGTGAATGGGTGCGCGCAAGCGTTGCCACGATGCACGAGCACGCATGGTTATTATTCGTCGGTTGGGTGCGTGACATGGTGTAGCATCAATCGGCTGTACCGGTATGAGAACATGTCCTGCATGCTGATTTCGGGCGCAATGCAAAATTTGACTTGGCAACTTTCGAATTGACAAGGAGATCCTAATATATTGTTTTCTCCGAATATATACAGCATTCACAGAGTTAAAACCTCCTCAGGTTAGTTACCCGTTAGTCACCTGTCTTTAGATTTTGAGCACTTTTGTTGCTTCAAACAAAAAATATATAACCTTTGAAGATGTTTGATTAAACAAAAAAAATTGACCATCTCTTCAAATTTGGGCTTTACCACACTGTACAGCAAAAGGGCATAATCTTTGTTACCAACTTTACAGTTATTGAATTTTCCTCTACGCTGTACATGAACACTGCAATAAGCAACCTTTGGCCCATCTGTAACCTCAAATGATGAATTTGGAACTTGAAACCACCAACCACAAAGTGACAACTGTGAAAAAAACCACAACACGCTGACAAAAAGGGACAGGGAAAACAACCCATTATGACTCTAAATTGGAAAGATTGTTGACTTGTTTGTTGACATTGTTGCTTAGAGACGCTCTGTCCTGATGATACCCTGTGGTTGAAGATGGGTCACTTGGGGTCACTCACTTATCTCCCCCCCCCCCCCATCCTCATCTAGACCAGATACGTACTTGAAATGAGTCATTTGAAACCATTGCCCTTTTGAAGCAGTCAAATGAAAGGGCAGCTTGATGAATACATTGCACATTTTTTTTCAATACACCTGTAGGTTACAATGCATGTGTACATGTATACATGTACAATGAGCCAGACATCATTGTCAGTGTATTATATGCAGTCAGTTCATTCTAAAATATCAAATGTCAAGTGTTGAAAGGGGGAACTTTTGAAAAATGCACCTAACTTTTAACGATAAACTGAATCAAAATTTGGAATGTGCTGTGGCCCATTAAATTCTCAGAGCTTACGTTGGAAATGGAAATATTCATTACATTTACTGTACTCAATGGATACGTGTATACGAGCCAAACTTTCACGATGTGCTGAAGTTGCTCCCTTGTACAGTATGTTTTTAAAGATGCATAGAATCATTTGCTTTTTGTGCATTTATTTTGTTTGATGCAACAAAATTGCTCAAAATCTATGTATGGCACGTAACAACTTGTTAAAGTTTCAGGTCTGTAGATCTGTACCTTTTTAGATAACAAAAAGTGTTCCAATGTTAATTCTCTTCCAAACTATTTCAGACGGAATTATTTCACAGGGTATTTGATACCAGTCCTATCCTAGTCCTTAGAGCAGATTTTCTGTCGTTAAATCAGCAGGCACTTTTCGAGGTACTTGGCTTGTGCCCTCCCTACTCCCCCAAATTAGACACCAGGTTTTGTTTGATTTGTGGTCAATTTCAGACTCTATAGCAGGCCTAATGATGCACCAAAGTTTTTTAAGAATTTACGGTAGCTTAAAGGTGTTCTAGATAAAACAAGAAACTTAAAAACTGACAAGAAATGTAAAACATACAATCGACAGTCAACACAATTTAGGAAGTTTAACGGCTGGCAGCAGTGGACTTAAAACTAGTCCAATGCGAAGATAGCGTAAGATCAGGAATAGCTCCCTGAGCGTTGTTGCCTAATCATTGTTGTGTTTTTTTGGACTTTGACATTCTTGGCTGTATCAGGAGCTTCTCCCGCTTGTCTTGGTCTTTGAGCTTCCCATCAGCAACAACCCAGCCCCAGACATCAATTCACCCACCATCCAACAGATCGTCCAGCTCTACAACGTTGGGGTGAATATGAAGCAGCGGGCTCGGGGCTACTCCACGACGGTCACTGTTAGGGGTTCTAGCAGCAACGCCGCGGGGGTGAAGGAAGGCACGCTACGCTTGATGGAGCACCTCGTTGGGAACTTAGGGGTAAGTCCCGGGAAGGGAGGGGGAGGGATCCATCAACAAGGGGAGACCATCTGGCCATTGCAAGACTAATTAGCATGGGTGGGTGACCACAAAGTGCAAACTTAACATGGTGGACATTACTAAGCCGGAGTTTGTTATTTAAAGATATTTCATACCATTTGCCTCTGTCATAATTTTATGAAATGGGCCAATTATGAGGGCTCATACTTTAAACAGACATTGTTCTACTGTTCTGTCCATTGGTGCCGGAAAAAAACACAAGAAAGAAAGCGCTGTTCAGTTTCAACCATTAATTAAAATGCAGCTGCCAAACCTGTCGTGCACAGAACCAGTAGTCAAGGGGAATGCCTAATTACAACATATAGCTAGTGTTGTGGGAAACTGACATACATGTACATAGTGTACCGAGCGTATGCATCAAGTTAATGGCTGGCTCGTACCTGTTCAAATATGTAGTTTAAAAAAAAAAGCCGTACATTTCAAACGATGGGTCGGTCCGAATCATCATTGGAAAATGATGGTTATTCCTCTTTCCTTGAAAATGATGGCATACCAGGTGCAATGATTTCACAGGATGCTTGATACTTTTATTTAGCTTCAGTCAAGTAGGCTGTTTCAAAATATTTTGGCACTTCCATTTGTGAATGTTTGCAAATGGTATGCAATACCTTTAAAGACAACCAAAGGTACCGATAGTTGTGCTACATTAAGGTGTTAAAATCACATGCATCTTGGATACATTTTGTCTTTGGTTGGCAGGTAACTTGTCCTGTGAGTACACAGATAGAGATCGCGCCACAACATCACCAATTCATGAGCGGCCGTGGAGGTCTGAACATCAAACAGATCATGCAGGGTACCGGTGCAACCATCCACTTCCCTGACCCTAACAGTGCACAGCGCAAGAGCACCGTCTTCATCTCGGGACCAGTGGACTCTGTCATCGTAGCTAGGCAACTACTCATGGTATGTTTTTGTTTTTGCTTGACTTTGGGGAGTCGGTCATTCTATAAATGTTGGTAACACTATTTTTCCTATCCCTGTTTTATCTGACATAATTTTGTAATTCTGATGCACTCCTTAAGGTTGCAAACCCTGTGCTCTTCAAAAATAAAAAATAAAAACTCTCCTAACCAATTTTCAGTTTGTATGTTTTGTTTTAACGAAAAAAAAATAATTCAAGAACTACCGGTAAAAATCAGTGGATTTTTTTCGTTTGATACGGTATCTCATTCAAAAGTGAATAACTTCAACATTGCTAGGAAAATAGCACTTGAAAAACAAACTTTCTTTTTTTTTGAGGTGTAACTATAAAATCTTTTGTGGAATATGGATAACACTTCAAATCCCTGCACAATTCTTTTGTGTGGTTAAGCTCAGGGCAAGCAGGCAGATTCAGTCACGCTTCACTGCTCTCCACAGTGCTGTTTTGTGTGCGGTTACTCTCTGTGTGACACTGTTACTTCAACACTTCATATCCCTTCACCTGAAACTGACATACATGGTTTACATATTGACTTCCCATGGGATGGTTCATAATGATAAGTGATCAATGAATGATTGACTTTTGGTTTTTTCCATTCCATGCAGGGATGTCTCCCCCTAGTTCTGATGTTTGATGTCAAGGATGAGGTGGAGGTAGATACCACTAAACTAGCTCAGTTGATGGAGCAACTTGATGTGTTCATCAGTGTCAAACCTAAGCCTAGGCAACCCAGCAAGGTAGTTCATGCCTGTATGAGTGCCTGCAGTGGATTTCACAAAATAATGCGCAATTTACACCATGCGTAGGATTTACGTGACATTTCTTGCACAGCTGTGCAATAATACGATTGATTTCACAAAACTTGGTGTAGCTGCACAACGTTTAAAATGATTTTCAAAATCTTGACGTGGATAGTAACAGCTTTTAGGACGGCTGTTTTGTATGACCTCTTTTCGATCACAAAACAGTCATTGAATCACCTCTGTTTGCCATTTTGAAAGGAGTACTGTCGGACTCTTTAAAATCATGCAGCAACTTAAATAATTTTGTGGCAACTTTAATAAATCAATTAAGCACAGCAGTAGGATTAAGAACGTGCCAATGTTTCTCTGTTTGACCCAGTCTGTCATAGTGAAGAGTATCGAGAGGAATGCACCCAGCATGTACCGAGCCAGGCAGGCGTTACTGGGCCAGGAGTGCGAGAGTTGTGCAGCTAGTTGTACCAGCACCAGCGTGCGGGGAATGAATGGTACCTCGCTGCCTCTGTCTGGGGTCAACGTGGCAAACCTCGGTAAGTAAACTGCAGCTGTTGTCATTGCCTTTGCTGCTGTTTTTTATTTTTGCATTAGCCCCAATACATGTGCACACCTAATTATATTATGTATGTGCACCAACCCATGGCGTCTTCACGTGAGCACCAGGTGTCGTCAGCAATGCATTCAAATGTCTCTCCCAGTGGTCTCCCCCAACTCTCTCTTTGTAACCGTTGAGGGGGTACGTGTGCACAGAGTCTATAGGGTGCTTATGAAATGAAGTCATCGAAGGGCAAAAACCCTTTTAGAAAATGTATTTACAATGTTCACATTCTCCACACTTCTCCCTAGGTCTCCTCAACTCCAACCTGATCAATGTCAACACCACTAGTCTTCTCTCTGTGAACGGTCTGCCTGTCTCTAGGGTCAGTCCTCGGTCGTCCATCAGCGGTCCCAGCGGCATCTCCTGGCCTGCCGTATCCCAGCAGTCAGCTGGACTCACTCACAGTAAGTCACCAACAAGGAGCAGCATGCAGATTTGTCTAAACATTGTGTAAATATCTAGCTCAGATCTACAGTCAGAGAACGGATAGTACATCATTGTCCTAATGACCTCTCATGCATGAGGTCAGGTTTCTAGCCTAGGCTGGAATGAGAAACCAGACAAAGCTTAGCTTTCGGGCTCTGTGTGCAAACAAGAGAGGGCTCTCTTTAACCTCTTTTGAGAGCAAGTGGACGGGACTCGACGTGCCTGTCCTGGTGTGTGCACGTATAGGGCAAGGTACGCAGGACTATTGTTATTCTGAATGTGAGCAAACTCAAGACGTCGTCGCATGAGTATCAGTTGTCGTCAGCGAAGCATTTGAATATCTCTCCCAGTGGTCTCCACAAACTCTCCCTTTATTACTGTTGAGGGGGTACTTGTCCACAGAGCCCATGGAATTCACAGCTTGCTAAGATGCACACACACACTAATCTACCTGACAACTTGTTTTGCTGGATCAGTGGAAATTGAACAACCCGGCAAACTTACCTCAGAATACTAGTTTGTTTTTTATTCTTCATGCTAAATGTCGCAAAAGTCCATCCGAACAAACTAACATGGTATTTGTCTACTAATTATTTTCATACATGCATATCCAATAAGCCTTGTGACAATTTTCATTGTTCATCGTTCCTTATGACAATTTTCATTGTTCATCGTTCCTTATGACAATTTTCATTGTTTATCGTTCCTTATGACAATTTTCATTGTTCATCGTTCCTTATGACAATTTTCATTGTTCATCGTTCCTTATGACAATTTTCATTGTTTATCGTTCCACGTTTCCCTGCAGGAGTGACTCCCGTCCTTTTAGTACAGCCGGGTCACAGCGCCCTCCAGGGTCAAAACACTCTCCAGGGTCACAGGGCCCTTCAGAGTCAGAAATCTCTCCAGGATCACAGTGCCCTCCTGAGTCAGAACACTCTCCAGAGTCACAGCGCCCTCCAGAGTCAGAACACTGTCCAGTCTGTCTCTAACCAAGTCCAGAACCCAACTCCTGTTCCCTCCCGGAACCTTGTTTCCAACCCCACCCAGGCCCCTGTTCCAAATCCTACCCTGAACCCCAATATGAGCCCCCCTCTTCACCCTGCTCCCAACCCTCGTCTCGCCCCGACAGCCTCCCCTACCTCATCCCCTTCCCATGCAAATCCACTGTCAGCCCCTGTCCAACGATCCCAAACCGTGGCCGCTAATCTTCAGGTTGCAATGCGTCCAGCAGCTGAGTCGACGCGAGCCTACATGTTACCAACAGCTGGCGCACAAGCAATAAACACTGCGATGAACCCCCTGCCACAAGGGGTCCCGCACAGGGTAATACTCCCATCAGCATCGAGTGCAAACCCACAACCAGAAGCCCTAAAGGCATCACCACAAAACACCATTATGGCAGAACAGCTGGTATTCATGCCCAAACCCAACATATCACAACCGGAGCCACACAGGGTGATACACCCTACCCCGCACCAGCCAGAGACACAGAGGGTGATACACAGCCCCCCACAGAGAGGAGTACACCCGACGTCACCACCCCCCGGATTGACCAAGGCAGATCCCATCCTGCTCTCAACGGAGCTGCAGAGGTTAGACATGGCAGCCAAGGCAGCAAGGCTGATCAGCTGCTGCGGAGGTGAAGAGTTGACTGAACACATTGCACGAGCCTCTCAGATTGATAGACACCTGTCGACCCACACCAAAGACAGAGGCAAGTGATGTCTTCTCAAGTTCCCCTGATGTGAAACTGGGAATGTTTTTTTCCCATGCCAATTCACCGCAAGCTACCTCCAGCTTTTACCAATACAGATGCTTCATTGTTATGATAATGACACTAATAAAATATTAGCTCAATTGTATTGGACAAGCTATAACAGTAGAACCCTGCTATACCCTCCCAAGAGACCATCCAATAATTCAACGTTCAATATTCATTTCACTTTAATGCTCTTCTTTTCCCATTAGTGATGAGCAGTAACCATAGCAACACAAGTAGCAGCACCAGCCCCGCCCAGAGCCCTTGCAACAGCCCCATTGACCTCATCACCATGCCGATGACCTCTCCCATCAACGCTTTGCAAGGAAGCAGCAGTAGTATTAGCAGCAGCGGCAGTAGCATCAGCAGCAACAACAACAACAATCCTAAGCTGGTGGATCTAGGCTACCTGCAGAGCAACGTCTCGCCTAGCAACAGCAACGGCAACTTGTCTGGGGTGCTGATGGGGTCAGGGGGTAGGGGGTCGTTGACCTTGTTGCCAGATGGAACCCTGGGATTGACGGGATCGGGACTCGCATATCAGTGAGTGCAGTGACATCTGTCACGAGCCAAAATGGCCAATCGGACCAGCGTTTATCTCTGGTTTCAGTGGCATAAAACGACTGAGAATATTTATAATTCCCCTGGATGGGATGCTAGTCCATTGCAGGTTACTCCCCAGCTAATGCTAGTACCATTTATACTCCTGGTGGCGAGAGGCAAGTGGGAGTGAAGTGGCTTGCCCAAGGACACAACATATGACCATTAGCAGGATTCAAACCCCTGACCCTCTGATCATGAGTCACAAACCCTACCACAAAGCCACACTCCCCTTGAGTGCATTTGATTAAAAATTTGACAACATATTTAATTTAGCTTTAAACGAGCAATGCAGATTTTTCGTTTCTTCTGAGAAAGCAAGCTTAGAACAAAGACATTTATAAATTTTGAGAAAATCTGTATTGGTTTGCAGAAATGCCATAAAGTAATGTTCATGAGGTTCAATACTTGCCACTCCAAGTCAAGGTCTTTGCAACATTTCACCTTGTGTGTTCTGGTTGTTGTCTGACTGGTTATCAGTATACGACAAGAGAACGCCTGTCGAATGTTATAATACATTTGTTGTATCGTGTGGTGTTACCACAACCGATACCAATACTGTAATTCCACCACATAAAGCCTCAAGTTTTGACCAACTCCCTCGATATCTTTGTTCAGTGCCAACAGCAGGAGGTCGTCAGAGTCTGGCGGTGACTCGGACAGTTCCGACAAGCGAGCCCCTGGGTGCGAGCGACGGGACTGGGAGCGGGAGCGAGGGGAGTGGGAGAGGGGGCGAGAGCAGGAACGGCAGGAGGAACTGGACAGGCTGGCCCTGCAGTCCACATCAACGTCTTATAACGGCGTGGATTATGATCAGAAGAAACTAATGGCAAATAAAGGTACGCTCTTCAACAAGAGAGATTTCCCTGCCAATTACGAGGGTGAACTGGCACCAAACAATACAAACGTTGCTTGTAAATGGGGAGTAAAATTGTGAAGGCAAAACTGCTGTTCAATGTGGGATGAGGTTGAGCCCGTCACAGATCCCTGCAGGTCCATCACAAGTCCTCCAGTCCCAATTCAACTCACTAGCTATTCAAATGAGCTTTGTCAAAGACATTTCTTTTGTTATTGTTCATCCACTGTTACTTGTGACTGGACGTGTGATGTACTTGTGAAAGAACTTGTGATGGAATTTTTTGAAGGACTAGACTAATCCCTGGGTCAGTGACTAGCTTGTGTATCGTTTCGGTTTGCGGTAACACCATGTGGTAGTAACTACTGCTTAGAAGATATTAGTTCTGAAAAGAAAACTGTCCTGCTTATTCAACTTTTGTAAAGTAGTTTTGTTCTGATATAAGAATAGTGCTGGCTGTAAGTTCTAAACGAACTTGTCTCTGGATTTCTAGCTCAAGCCACTAGCTGTTAGTAGCTAGGGTTTAGAGACCGGGTTAGGTTAGTTTAGTTGGGGGGTTCCTTGACGATGACTGATAAGACCTAGTCGAAATTGAGACCAAAGACACAAATTTGAACTTACTTACAGCACTGTGTATCTTATCACAAAAAAGCAAAGTACTTAAAGTTCAGTTGCAGGACAAGTTCTAAGTTAGAACTAATTTAGCTTGTATATGCTATGAAGAAAATCTTACATGTCATGGATTCTTCGTGCTTAAAATTGAAAAAGAGAACGTTGCATTTTGGAATCAAAACGGCACACTGCATTCCACTTGTTGTGATTTTCTAAAAGTATTCCTTGCATTTTGTGGTATGTGTGAAGATAGAAATGGCCTCTGTGTATCATTGCTGGATTTTTCTTGCAGGAAAATTTGTTTAAACTTAGTAATCAGAAATCTTTTGTTTTTACCTGGTAGCCATGAAGAAGAAACCAATCGTGAGTGAAGTCCGGAGGCCCACCGATCAGTGGAGTGGTTTAGGGTTCTCCAAGTCCATGCCAGAATCTGCGATTAGAGAACAACGCAAACCTAACGGATTCTCACTGTTCCATACAGAAAAGCTGCCTACTACTTACGAGGTAAACTGAGTTGAAGTCTGTGCATAGACACATGAACATCAAAAGCACCTCAGCCATGCGATCAATTTGGGGTCCACTTTTTTCCTGTCCCTGTTACATCTGACATCTATGATTTCATAATTCTGATGCACTCCTTAATGCAGTCGTCCTCCACGAGTGTTTATGATTAGCAAATTACTAAATATTGAGTGAAGTCATTTTAAATGATACTTAAATGACAACTTTCAAAGTAACAAGGTAACAGGGACAGGAAAAAGTCACGCGTTACACCCTTCATTTCTGGAATGACTCGTCTAGCCCACTGGTTCACGTACCACAAACAAGATGGTACCGAAACGGTTCTTCATGACTCTATTTTCTTTCACCCGCTGAGGGTTTCATTCCTGAAACATCCTATAATAGTAAACCAGATATTGTAGCTGTTTTCAGCAAGCCTCACAACATAACAAATTTACTTTTTAAATTATTTGTTAGAATGCTTTGAAAGAAGAAAGCGAGAGTAACCCCAATGAGAGCAGTTGGCCACCGGATCGTTCGAGTCCGTTAGATGATTTGATGACATCACAGACGTCGGAACAGCAGCAGACGTCAGCTGCACCCGGGGAATACCCGGCGAACAGGAAAAAGAAAGGTGTGTGTCTGTAATTCCCCTCATGATACGATGTGGGCAAATCCAACCTTGTGTAGTATGCGTGACGGAGCTTGTAAGAGTTCGGTGACTATACCTGAAAATGTATTTTTGAAATTTCATACATCTATCATCTAGGAGATTCTGACCATCAGGTCAAGGAGATGACAGCCTGGGAGTTTTGGATCATTTCTCTGAATCATTAATTAGGTATCGTGGTTAATTTGCTCTAACAAGAACATTACACTCCCTTTCATGAAGCTGGAATTGCTGTTCTGTATTGTGATACTGAGGTTGTGTTAGGATTTGAGTCGCAATTTATAATTTCAAACTTCAGTTGTGGAGTTTTTATGACATGCATTCCTATATTGTACTCGTTTATGAATTGCCCACATGATCACCATGTGAGCTGACTTTCATTTTTCTGAGGAAATTGCAGCAGCTCTCATCTGGGAGCTTGTAGAGTCGGGTTCGGAAAACTGCAAATGAATGTCAAAGTAAAACTGTCTTGAAGAACTAACCATTTCCCAGTGGTACAGATTATAACCATGTTCATCAGGCCATGCGATAAGTTTTTATGCGGTAGCATACCTGCCAACTGTTCCGATTTAGGCGGAACTGTTGAGATAAAAGTGAGAGAAGAAATGAAAAAAAGAAGTTTTATTGTATTGAGGGCGCTATTGCCGCTACCGTAATGGTATAAAATCAACCAGACTCCAACGTCATCAGGCTGCGGCTGCAACGGTTTGCGCGCACAGGCTTGTGCGATCAGCCAGCCAATACTGAATCCGTCTGGTGTACTGCCTCTCTTGCGTGCTTACTGAATTTGATTGATGCGTGTTTGTTTTCCACACACGTACACGTTGTTTCTTCATAGTCTTCGGTGGTTTTTCGTTGGTATTTTGACCGTGCTGAGTCGTACTTTTTTTGTCAACATTTTTGTATGAGCATCTCAACTGCAACATGGACAAGGAGAATGATACACTGAAGGAGAAAAAGCAGCGGTGGAGTCAAAAATTCCGAGAGGAATATCGTGAAAAATTTAGAAATGGCAAATGTGTATTGTAACAGGCTACCGTACATGTACATGTACATGTACATGTGTGTACACCGTACAATGATGTACGAACTTTTCCAAATAAAATTGTACTTGTCACTGCTTGTACAGTGTACATGTAAAATGTATTACTGTGACTGAATATCTACATGTGATTAACTGTGAAGCATGTAAGTCAGCAGTCATTTATTCTTCAATTGTAAAAATTTTTGATCAGCAAAAACCGGCTGGAAAATTCAGAAAATTATCCACTAAATAAGATTAGTGTATGTTGGGTCTGCTTCTGGATATCATGTAACATTTTAGGCACATGCATGTACGTGTACATGTACATTGTCCCTGGACCCAACCCATTAGCGTGCGCGCGCCTGCGCCGCTCACGTTTGTGATGCGTAGGCACCCTGTTCCTCTTTCTGACTTTTCAATGTTGGCAGGTATGCGGTAGTGCGTGTTCTACCCTCACAGGTACCCATGCTTGTGAAGGGAGCGAGGCAATTGTAGTAAAGTGTCTTGCCTAAGAACACAAGAACCCTCATCTCCTTCAGAGTGTGAACTCAAGTTGCATTGTGGGTGGAGCGAGGCAATTGTAGTAAAGTGTCTTGCATGAGAACACTAGCACAGTCTACCCCTTCATGGTGTGAAGTCACTTTGCATTGTGTGTGGAGCGAGACAATTGTAGTAAAGTGTCTTGCCTAAGAACACAAGCACCCTCTACCCTTTCAGAGTTTCAACTCACGTTGCATTGTCTCATCTGTATTTCAGTCACCTACACTAATCTGAGTTGCAGTAACTACATCGAGGGTTCTTCCTTGCCCAGACAATCTAAAGGTCTGTGGTCCAGCAATGAGGGCAGTAGTAACTCCCAGTCTCCTGCTAGTATTAAACCAGACCTAGGGGATCTCTTCATCAATCTCGGCCTGGGCAAATACGCTGACGTCTTTCAACAGCAAGAGGTGAGGGTCTCGGAACAACATTTCGTCTTACATTTGTACACTGACTGCATTGTGGTCTTCCTCCGTCAGAATTGTATTCAAGCCCATGTCACATCATGGGGCAATCACCAACAAATGAAATCACAATAGTCAAGAGTCACGTAGGAATACCTCTGTTAAAATGACCTTTGTTCCCATTGTGCCCTCCCCAGATTGACCTTTCAACTTTCCTGACCCTGACTGACAATGACCTGAAGGAGCTGGGGATTACGACCTTCGGTGCGAGACGCAAGATGCGTCTGGCCATCTCAGGTAAAGAAAACGTCTCACAGATGTTGACAGGTTGAAAATGTTCTGATGAAAATATTCCATATTTGCTATGCAAATGATCTCTGTTCCTGCTGAATGTGTTTACTTCGGATGCAAACATTGCTTGCAATGTAATTACGTGTTAAAAAAAAATCTCTAATATTGTTAGGGTTTTTAAAGGTACCTTCCTTTCCCGTCCGCTACGTTTATAGCTGTGCCAGTTGAAAAGACCCAAGGTGTTCCCACATGGGGACTTAAAGGCAATATACAACATTTGCAAACATCAAAAAACAAAACTACCAAATTATTATGAAGTATCTTACTTGACTGCAAATGAATAATAGTCTCAAGCATCATGTGAAATCATGGCACCTGGTGTGCTGTCATTTTCAAGAAAAGTGTAATTTTTGTATCAATTTCCAACAATGGTTGGCTGACCATCGTTGAAAAAAAAAATCGGTTTTGTAGTGCGATCAGAAATTGCTTCGGTAACTTGCTTCCAAACCCTTTCAGTTCTGTCATTCAAATCGTCCCCCCCCCCTCCTTTTTCCCGCTGCAACCCTTAAGTATCATCGTTTTTCTCGTCTTTCTCGGCAGACATGAACAAGAGTAAGACCACACCCTTCCTCTTCAATGCTACCAATACCTCTGGTCTCCTTCACGAGGGCTCCAACGGATCCAACGGCCTGATCCACTCCACCCACGGTCACGAAAGCCCGACCAGCGTCTGGTAAACCACAAAAAATACACTTGCCACCACACCAAATCACAGGTACCATTGTGTAAGTAAATTAATGGCTTCGCAAGCCTTTGCATTAGCAGCACTGCCGGGTTTTGAATAAATTCTGATTCCATCCAGATAACTTTCTGTTCAGAATACAGCAAAAAGGTTGTCGTGAAGTACAAATATACACCCTTTACATGTAGGTTTTATCCTGCAAGTTTTGCCACCGTGAATGGGTTCTGACTTGATACCATAGAAAGCGACAAAACAGCATGAATTAGTCGTAGTTTTGCAACAGACTCCGTGCACAAGTACCCCCTCGATCTGCCACACAGAGAGAGTTGGAGGGATGACTTCTTGAACGCATTGGCGCTGTACGCCTGGGGCTCGCACCAGACAATACGAGTTTGTGTACATAAATCGTGCGTACTTTGCCCCCTACATGCACGCACCATGGAGCTTCTACAAGTGTCAACATCAGTGTTTTTAAACAGCACTCCGTCAGCTCAAAAAAGCTTGCGTACATGACAAATCATGATCACATCAACAATTGACCCTCGGTATCAACAAAAGTTTGTAAATTCTGTACATTTCAAATAGTTTTCACAATACCAGACAACTTGGTTGATACAGTTTGGTAGGGTTTGTAGAGGAATAAATGAATTAATGTCGAGGTCATTTTACTTTGACCTGTACTGTGTTGGGTCATTTCGGGGTCATGTTGGGGTCAAGTTGAGGTCAAGTTGAGGTCATTGATGAAGGATGTTCATACAGGAAAAAATCAAAGTCTGCAATTCCATCAATATTGATTTGCACAAAACAAGATCATTCCAAAACAATACAGTCCTGATGCGTCAGGTTTGTTGCAAAAATTATTTACAAAAGCAGCTTTTTGTGAGGGTTTATTTTAGAAAATTTCAACATTTGACTGATTGAGTTGCAAGCGATTCTTGTCGGCCCTCATTTGCAAGCAAAGGTCCGAAATTGGAGTGGACGACATTTAAACTATCAGACAATTTAAAAAGTAAAGAATTTACTTGACAAGGGTATTGGAATTATATTGGAAGGGGAATTTCCTTGACGAAATTGTTATCATTAATTTTTAATGTAAATTTTTCGTTTACATTTTTATTATTATTCTTGTGGGGGGGGGGGGGTTGGAGCAAGGTTCATTTAATTCATCTGGTTTTCAACCATTAATTCCTTTGTTTGTTTGCACATGACAATGGTCACTGTAAAAATGGCCGCCGCTTACTTTTTGCAACAGGAACGGCAAAACAGACTGCTCCTTAAATACACCACGTGTCTTTCAGATTAGATGGGGATGATTTGAATGAATGAATGAATCATCGACAGTTGCTTGTTTGCAGTATGAAAATTTAAAACAAAAATGTGATTATGTCACATTTACGAGACAAAAAGTGCTGAGCAAATGCCTCCATTGTGGAAAATATATGCAACACTATTGACCTTATTTTGAAACAAAAGTAGACATTGAAGAAGACTTTGAAATACTTGCAGCAGTTTAAGAATGTTCAAATAGTCTCAGACTATTATATTTCACTGAACACTTTTTTAATTAAAAAATAATATATTTTCAGCTGAAGCATATAATAAAGTCATATATTTTTTAAACAGCATGCATTTTGTAGAACTATTTTTCACCAACGTAAACCATTTTGCCTTATTAAAAAGTGTTGAAACAGAAGTGCTTCCGAATATTAAAAAAAAAAAAAATCATTTTTAAAAAACATGCAATTCATGTCCATTTCCATGGACACCGATTTTTCATCACTTACAGAAGTAGTGTATGAATCGAACCAAACTTGAAAAGATCGTCTTGGATTTGTTCTTGCAGATGGTGACTTTTCACTTTTTGATTGAGTTGACTTACAAATTCTTGGAAAATATTGTTTATAGAGCGGACAAATATTTAAGAAGACTATTTGAATAGCATCAACATGCGTCACATTTTTTTAGTAACTCCATATTTAAATTTAAAAATATTTAAATATTCAAAACCCAACTCGGAAAACTGTTCCCCCTGCTTTAAAAATGGGATGTTCTTAGTGTAACAGTTGAAGCAGAGTATGTGTTTTAAATTATTCATAGGAGATATAAAAAAATGCCTAGCACTGATGTATTATGGGACATACTTGTAAAAGGTGAATATAATCTTGAAATTAGTTCAAGTCCGTCCTCTGTACACGTTCTTTGTACACCCTTGTCAATGTGTCGTCCACACTCAGTAGAATTAGTCAGTAAATACACATAAATTCCTGTTTATATCTGAAATTGTAGAAAAGAATTTCTACAGAAAAGTTTCAGGCGCTTCCATACTGTAAATGAAATGCTGTTTTCTCTGCAGGATGCAGAGTAAAAAAGTTTTATAAGTAAAAATTTATAAAATATTCTTTAAAAATAGATGGAATCGTGGCACAATTTATGAATAATTAACCCAAATCCTTCAATTTTAATAGGATTTTTCATGCACCCTAAGGGGACTAAGAAAAAAGTGGAATAAAATATGGGAAAAACCCAAGGGCAAGACAGCAGTTTTAGCTATTTTGTGTTAGTAAAAGTGCATGGAATGGACCTAAAACGCGGCAATGGCAACGCGGCTCTTAAAAATGTGTGTAGATTTTGGACAGCGCCCCAGTGTCGAATGATGCTAGCGCCCCAATGTTGTTTCTAGTTTTCACGGCTGGCCGTGGTCCAGACAATATCGTTCCCCCCCCCCTAAAAAAAAGACATTTGTAATTGAAGTATGAAGGAATTAGAGAGTATGACTACGACTTTTTTTGGTGTAAAATCTAAGATAATGACTTAGTTATTACCAGTTAAACTCAATTTGTTGCCTGCCACGGTGACAAGTGAGAATTGCTTGAGGCTTTTTTTTATAACTTTCTACTTGAATATATGTTTGATCTCGTTGCTCTGAGAAATTTACCAACAGCTTTTCACAAGTACAAATCTTTTTATTTTGTTTTTATTTTTGCCTATACTTTTGCTTTAACATTGGGAAGACAGTACATAACACGATACTCCCACTGCAGTATTGTCACGTGACCATTAGGGACAGTGGTCACGTGCAAAAGGTTAATCGTGACGTCAACGAACATATAGAACCGCCCAAATGCCAAATGCGAAAAAAGTGTGAAATCTTTAGAATTAGTTTTGCGAATGCCAGCTGAATTTTGAATTAGTAAAACGATGCCTTTGTAGTTTTTCTTGTTCTAAAGTAGACAAGCTTTACTCTTGAGTGCTTATGTTATTGATACTTTTATTATTATTTTTTTGTTAATTAGATGGAAATCATATATGCAATTCTCAACTTTTGGGGGGTTGAGTATAGACATTTTTAGCAACTTATTTGTATGAACAATCAAAGATTTTTAAGGAAACTTCTGTGTACTATTTGTGTTATATTTCTATATGATGAACTGTACATATATTTTGTATGTAAAATAGTTTGCTTTTGTAAATCATCTTTCTTTTTTTTTTGTTAACGAAAGGATGCTTTATTTTTACGCTTCTACGTTGTCAGTTAGATCAGTTATTTTACAGTGTTATTACAACTGAGAACCGAAGCAAAAGTCGTCTTTTCAGTTTTTCAAGACGCCTTTTTGAAAATATGTTGATCATGTTTATAACGGACTTTGTTTATTGTATTCCCAAACACAGGTATTTTTTTGTATTGAATTCCGAAATAACTTTTACGATCTGCTTAAAAAATTAAATATGTTTGTGGCTTAAGTCATAAAATTAGCTCCGTACGAAATGTAGTATTCTACGATGAAAACAAGGAAAACAACATTAGTTTGCATTTTCGTCCAAACTCAAAACCAGAGAATCTTACTCTTCAAACTAAGAAATCGGTTTAAAACCTGATGGACAATCGCTGTTTTTCTTAATTTATTATATTTTTTGTAAGCAGTTGTAAAAAAAATTGCATGTCCGTATCAAAGACAGAGCAATAATGCTCACACTAACATAAACTGTTTCCAGAAAAGAAAGCAAGCAGCATAACTATTTAAATTGGTATATTTCAACTATCACCTAACCTCGTAACCACAAGTAAATTGTAATCAAATGTTACAGTGGAAAGGATTCAGTTCAAACGTTGACGGGTTTTTGTTTTAGTTTTTGTGTTTAAGTTTGGATGAAAAGTGCTTATTTTGTTTTAGGACGATTTGTTTTTGTTTGTTTCTTTTTGTTTTTTGTTTTCAGGGGCCGTTTTGTTTATTACTGTCGACAAACGTAAACAAATCACGTACTTGATATCAGTGCTATTTTAAAAATATTGTTTAAGGGTAGGAATACATTTTACACGCAACTTGACAGCACCCACGAACTGAAACGAAGTTTGTGCAGTGTCAGACCTTTTCATTTGTTTAACTAACACCCACCTGTAAACATATTGTTGTTGCGATGTACTTATTTTACTGGCAAAAGATAAATTATTACCGGTCTGGACTTTGCAGAAAGCACTGGACCACCAATTAACGAAATTTATGTCTAAATCTGAGAATTTTTAATGATGATGAGAATGGAAGGTTATAATTATCTTGCAGAGTATTTGGTGAATAAAAAATACCCTGTGAGCCCAATAATAAGTATTTTCTGGTTTATACACATGTAGTCAAAGTGTGCATTTGGTTGATGCACTTTTGTCCTCGGCGTGCGGGTCGCAATTTGATTTCTTTCGTGTTGCAATCTCCCCCATTTGTGAATTTTATCTCTTTTATCATGCTTACTAAAGTCATAAATTTTAACTTTTCTGACGCATGCGCATTATGGTAATGGACTACACTTTAAAGTCTAAAGGACAATGGGGACAGGGAACCAGACTAGCAGAAAATGTTATTCCTCTACACTTGGACAGAGAGAGCGCCCTCTATTGGCGTGACATTAATCAATTTGACAAAGTTCGTTAAACTGGCCCATTTGTGGTGCGAGTATCCAGCATCCTCAATTAGTATTCAGTTTGTTTCGTCTACTTTTAATAAAAACCTCAGCCACAATCTTGGCAATCGAATAACAGGCTTCAGCCATCCGCACGCGGCATGTCAGTTTCCATAGAGAGGCATCTTGATTAGATTTTGCATTTGGCCCTGCTGGTGAATCAGATACGAGAGGGAGGGCTGGGAGCGTGCTCGGCCCGGCAAGACCGGCGGGGCCTGAGGGCATTCAGCTCCCGGGGAAAACACTGTCAACATCACGTTGAGATGGTCAGTATTCCATAGGCATGCATGCGATTCTGGCAGGATAGGGCTTCCTATCTTCTAATTGGTCCATTTTCACGCATATCTAAATGTTGACAACACAAGCCCAGCCTCAATTTTAAGAAATGTTTTCATAAATTCTCAAAAGCCGTGCGCGAAGAGGGCGCCCTCTGTTGTTCAGCAGGAACCGCATGGGAAAAAATAGCGGGCTCTGCTTTAGGCACAAAATATAATTTAGGGGGTGCGTATACGATTGCATTTTAATCCTATCATTTGACGATAAAGGGATATAATTTGCTGAACCTAACTCGGATGTTATTACTGTAACAGTCCCTAAATGCATGATCTGATAGTAACATTCAAGGTTTCGCATCAGTCTGCAAACTGCATCTAATGATTGAAAGCAAAACCGTAAATTTGGTAATGTCCCCCCAAGAGGCCCCATCTGTCCCGTCGCACATGCATAGTTATGTACATGCTATTTATTCTGATGATATACAAGCTTCGTCTAGCCATACGCGTAACGGATCCGCTGTGCTGAGCTATCATCAATGCCCAGGTCTGTGTTGTCGAGCGTTTACGGGGCTCTAACTTGATTCAGAGCGCAGATGCGAAGCGCTCGAGATAAGTGACCCGTGTCACATCAGGCTTTAAAGGGGCCTTGAAATATCCTTTTAGTTAAAGGGAAAATACAACATTTGCAAACATCAAAAAATAAAACTACCAAATCATTTTGAAATACCTTGCTGGACTGTTAGTGAATGACAGTGTAAAGCATCCTGTAAAATCATGGCACCTGGTATAGTGTCATTTTCAAGAAAAGTGGTATTTTTGTATCAATTTCCAACGCTGGTCGGCTTTTTTTCAAATACTGGCCCCAATTGACCATCGCACTTGTTTGCAATCGATTACACACCTATGAACGGGTACAAGCCAGCTAGACTGGTTCCCTGACCTTACAATTCCCCAATGTATGTAAACTGCTCTGTTTCTTCTTATATGGAGTCAGGGAACCAGACTACAGGAAAATGATTGTTTTTCTTGGTTTTTATAGCATTTTCGAACCCAAAACCTCAAAAAAGTCAGTGTAACTATAATTATTTGCTATATATTTCCAACCCCCATTCCATCCATTTCTGAAAATTACAGCAAAAGCAAATGATGTATATTCCCTTTAAACTTTGAGGGTAATTTTTTTTTATGAGAAGCGTAGCCATCAAGTTTAAATTTCGGTCGTTTGCGAGAGAATGGAAAAGGACACGGTAATTAGACACTAAAATTCAAAATGTTTAATATTTTAGCATGTCTTGTCTTGTCATTGAGTTAAATATTGTGTAAAAACGGCAAATAGTATGCATTTTACATGATATCTGAGTGATAACCAAAAAAGATCTGTGTTTGTCTGAATCCAGTCTAGACAAGTAATTAAAAAATAATTCAAGACCGTAATTGAATAGTAATACCTCTTACTTACTCCATGATGTGTAACTGGTGTGAAAAACATTGCAAGCCCCGCCCGAACTGCCGACTACAAATTCTCAGTTTCCCTAACTATAAAAACACATTTTTTCAATCACTAAATGATTTTTGGCATCCTCAGTTGCCTTTGTCTTCAGATTACACAAACGTTTATCCCTCAAACCACGTGGTGCTTGACGTCAGTCACGTGATATGTCTGACGCATGCGCAGTGAGTGCGATTTTTGAAATAGTATTATAATAACTGCGTATGGGATATTTGATTGGTGCTGCTGAATCTGCCCTAGACAGGAATCGAATCGATCACAAGTCCACCACAAGTGATTTGAGATGGGACTGGAGGACTTGTGATGGACTTGCAGGGACTTCTGATGGGCTCGAGTACATCCCGATCTTAGATGCAACGTTTCGTCCTCACATCTTAATGTACCATTGGGAGAAGCTTTCCTCGATGATTGATCTTAATATCTCAAGGGTGATTGGAACTCTAAGAACACGATGATAAGTTGATGGATGATGAGCCGTCTCCACCCGATAGACGAGTAACACACGAAGGCACATAGCGCCTGCAGTCTACATGCGATGAACACAGCAACATTCCACACGATATGTTTCCACATCGGTTGTTTTTGGCACAACATGGAAATAGGATACGGGATGCGGGTGTCAATGCAATTTGCAGTGTTGGCACTTTGGGATAATAGGCCGAACTCGGATCCTGCATGCATGAGCAGCCGGCCGTGCTGTATCATCATCACACGGCCTACTTTCTCAAGTCGATTAACGGGCATCTAAACATGTTGAGTGAATTTCAATTTTGCTGGGTACTTTGTCTTTATTTTAAGGTTACCAAGTTACCTCATTGATTTGTAACTGTCTGCACAATCATCGTAGTCCTATCATAGAAAATAACTTTTAATTTTTGTATCTGATCATTTGCTCAGAGGAGGCCTAAAGAGGGCGCCAATTAGGCGGCGACATTTCGCTGGTTCGCACAGCCCGGCATGCTGTCGGTTCGACCATAGGCTACCAGGGATATATTGGGGCCGTTACACTTTTACGTAGTACGAGACCACGCTTGCACAAACACTAAAAGAAAAGTCGTCATTTTTGCGCCAAATAGAACGAGTGACCCATTCGTCTCGGCGACTTTTGCATCAGCTGCGCCCGGCTCACGCCCACTCGGTTTATCCAGGCAAACGGCCGCCGTCCGGTCATGGAGAGATAGCGGCGCGGAAGGACCCGTGGACAGCTAACTACACCCGAAGTGACGCCTGACATTTAGGGATGCCTGTCTCCCATTAAAGGCGTCCTCGACAAACACCCATGGTTCCCCTTGCGAAAAAAAAACCAGAACGTGAACTGCGCCGTAGCGCAAGATGTGCATGACTTCTACGTGTTGGTAAAATTCATTTTTTCCTCTTGTAAATTTTCAGAAGCTGATGTTTGATAGAGTAGGCATGGAACACCCTAGATAAAAACCTTCAAAAACCAGCATGTACATCATCAGTAAGTCAAAAAGAAAAAACCGTTCGTATAGAGTACCGGACAAAATGGCGGATGAACAGACACACAGACGTATAGATGGGGGCTGACTGACGTCATCCCATGAAAACATATATTCATTTTCACACTAGTTTTCATCGGTTGCTATGTGTAACCATTCAGCACTCCAGACTCAAGAACCATTGAGTTTCAAGAACATCGGTCTGGGAGCTAGATAAGCCAATGTAAAACATTCCCGGATGTCCGCGCCCACTTATTATACCTATATTGTGAACAGTCAGTGGAGACTTGTTCAGCATTTTTTTCGCCATGCATGGTGTATAAACCTTATTCACGAGGAAGTCATTTTCGATCGTGTTCCCTGAATCTATACTATAAATTGTAAGCTGTTGAATGGGATGGTGCCAGACTAGTTTATGATTGGATTGTGTTCCCAGCCTCACTTTCCTTTTTTTTCTTAAATGTGGTAACAAAATATGTTTAATCACATATTTTAAATTATTCATCAGAGCAGACTAATATTAATTTGTAATGAACTTTTATTTCATTGCTTTCATTTCTACTTGCAAGTTTTAAAAATGAAGTTTACCTCGCTTTCAATTTAGTATGGTCGACTCGTGAATGAAACCTATTAAGGAAGAGAACGATCAGATTCTGTGTTTGATCTCCCCCTATCAAGTCGAGACAATGAAACTGCCATACACAGCCCCAGATCTTGCAGATAAAAATTTATCCGAATGATGGATGGCGGGTTCCAACCCTTCTCGACACGTACTCGATTAAAATATTCAAGAAGACATATTGCGTGTCAGAGGCAACATTCATTAGTCAACACAAAAACAGAGCATCTAGACTTGGAACTGAGCCAAGGAGGTGGGCGTGGACATCCGGGAATGTTTTACTTTGGCTTATCTAGCTCCCAGACCTATGTTCTTGAAACTCAATGGTTCTTGAGTCTGGAGTGCTGAATGGTAACACATAGCAACCGGTGGAAACTGGTGTGCAAATGAATAGATGTTTTCATCGGATGACGTCGGCCCGTCCCCACCTATTCACAAGTTCGGAGGAATCCAAAACCATTTCCTTATAACGGTTCAGCTCGCAGTATTGCATGCTGAATGCGAAACGTCGGCCCACATCCTAACCAAGCTACTGTCACCATGCAGTTTACTGCAAATCAAAGGATCTTCTTTTTTTGGGGTAAAATGCGGCGTGTTTTCCTAGGCGTGAATGCAATTACATCTCGCCCGCGCTCCGCCGGCATGCTGGCAAAACTGCGAATTATCCCGATACGAACCCTCAAAATCACACATTTTATGCATCTTTTCAGTATTCCCCACCGGACCGCCCACGGCTGAATGTCAGCCCTCCTGGAAAAAGTTTGCCGCAAAGCTAGCCTGGCAAGATGGTTCTCGGTGGATGGCTAGCAGACAGCGCACGGGGACACGGCAAACGGCGACACAGGCAAAAGCTAGCACCTATATCCGGTGAAGTATATAGATTATAGGAAATGCCGGCAGCGACTGCGGAAGAAGTGAGTGACATCCACGAGGATGTCACAAAGGATTTTAGGAGATTTTATTTAAAGCCGGGCCTGCAAATTTTCACTCTTCGAATTCCACGGATGGATCGAAGATTTAAGACTACCCCGTTTTCCAGTGTAAACGGTTAGGCAAAATACGAAGACCTTTTGACGCTGTGAAGAAAAGGCATGATTATTTGAGTGTGGTGATACGGAAGCTGATGAATTTTTAATAGTTTGTCGAATTCACCGTTGATTTGTTTGTATGTGGGACATCGTGCTACAGAACCTCTTGTTTTGTCTCGGTTGTTAACCGACCCAAGGTATTATAAATGTGAAACATATGAGTACAAGTTTGAAACATTTCGAACAATTTCGAAACCAGGGGGAATTCTTCAAAGTGATGTAATCATTTGGTCATGTTATCTTGGTGGGAACCAGACTAAAGCTGAATGGACCCATGCGGGACAGCTTCCAGTCAGATTCGTAAACGTGACATCACTTTGAGACAAGGGTAGTGTGACGTATGAAATACGGTTTCATTGATGGTATATCGTGAAGAGGATGTCCATAGGTAAAAGAGACCAGATTTCACAGAAGTAAAATCTTCATATGACACCGGACGTGTAGAGTAAAGAAATACGGATGCATATCTCTGCACGGAGACTTCGAATACGGAATTTCCGGTCCAAAATGACGATGATATTCGCAAGTTGTCATTTATTAACGAGTACCCATCACTGCACGAGCCGTCAAGACGTTCCCCGACGTTTGCCTAAATTATTTGCTCAAAAAGCTTTAGAATTTCGTTCTTCTAAAGGCTGTCAATATCTTCAAACCTCGTATAGAGTATCGTTTACCACACTTCGCTCTTCATTTGACGGGAAAAACATAACCTTCCTTTACCTAAGACGGTTGCACGCCGCTCGGTGTGCGCCAGAGAGACGTGACAGTCCACGGAAAAGTTGTGTAAATAACGAAAATATAGACATGATGTTGATTTTAAAAATACAGACAAGCGCGTGATTAAAAGTAAAGCGATGACGACGACGCAAACGTGACAGACTGGGACACTGATCGCCGGTTCACTGACTCCGCGGATAATGCATGAAGCAACTTGCTAAAAGTAAATATTCATCTTCAAACTTGTCAACCAGTGCGATTGGCTCTTGAGTCACGTGATTTACTACATTTGTACATACCACTTTCTGTGTGGTGAGGTCTCAGCCATGACGTCACACGGAAATGCCATATAGTCAAAATTGCCCCTGAGGTTTATATTTCTTGGAAATATCATGAACAAATCATCATTTTTATAGCGGAAATCCTAAATTGGACGAATTTTGACAGTGAAAAGTTTATTTAAATTTGGTGACCTGAGGGTATTTATTTGAGAAACACACTTGAACCTAAATCTGGAGGCTATGCGCTGCTAGGATGTATTCTTATCAAATTAGAAGGATATTGATATCCATTATGGTGACAAGACATTAATTTCTGTCAGACCGGCATTGTGGAATGTTCAATCTTCTCAGATTTTCATTTAACACACCGGGAACCATGAAGACACTTTTATAGAAATACAGGTTGAGTGTAAAACAATAAACCCAAATGGTGCCCTCTATTTAAAAAGAAGTTCTGCATGTAGTGCTTTCCATATCTAGGATAGGAAAGCCCAATTAATACGTTTTCTTTTAGTGCAAGAATCATTCAAATCACTCCTGTAATTTTCCAGTTATGATATTTGAACACAAACACCGTTTTTTAACCTTGTCCACGGATCATATTTAAGGCACGTAATATTTCAGTAAAAATGAAACCATGTCGTATTCTGAAAATGACATCAGAGATATGTCTCCGGGGTAGCCAAGTAGAAGGCAGGGCACGACTATAAATTCTTGACATTATAAAGCATGCTATTTTAACGTTGGAAGCAGCAGGTTTTTAAATTAATGTTATGATAAGTGCCAGTTAATATGGTTATGAGAGTGTTCTGATGTGATTTTGATATATGTGAATAGTTTTCGTTTTGCTGAAATATCACTTACCTTAAGTGTGATCCGTGGACAAGATTTAAAAAAAGGTGTTTGTGTTCAAAATAGTGATTTAAATGATTCTTTCACTAAAAGAAAGCTCATTAATTGGGCTTTCATATTCTAGATTTGGAAAGCGCTACATGCAGAACTTCTTAAAAAAAATAATAAGGGGCACCATTTGGGTTTCCTGTATGCTAAGCGACGAAAATAGTGGGTTAGCTGAAATAGATTACAAGCGATACAATATCGCTCTTTCCGTGAATTTCATCATAACATATCTCACAGAAACGTGTCAAGGGGAGCTTGGTGACACTAACCTTTCAAAATAAGAAATACGAAGCGATACATCTTAAACTTATAATCACCCTTTGCAGATGGTGAATATGTATCATTATGTTTTCATCTAGAGCGACATACAGAAATTGCAATATCCAAACAGCGAACCGACTAAAAAGATAGTATGCTAATTTTTATTGAGCGATGGATTTCACCTGCCTTATGGCCCAACGGGCAAAGATGGGCAAATATAATACATTCCAACACGAATGACATTTAGAAAACTGGCTTCATATTACCAGCGCGAAATTAATAAAGAGATGGCCTGTAAATTAACACGAGAGGAGCGTGAAAAACACACTGGTAACCCGCAACTGCTGGACAGACAGACAGACGGCAGGACGAACAAATACAAAGGCGACTGGGCAAACAGCGCAGGCGCAAAAAAGTATTTAGTCCCAAAACGAATTTTCAAGATATAGTGCTTGCAGTCCAGACCTGCCGATTTCCCACCGGTACAGCATCCAGATTTCCGTCTGCCGAATGTCACTGCCAATCAGAGTTGCAAAGGCTCGAAAATAAAATCATGAAAATAGAGACCCAGCTTGAAAATATGACCGAAAAATAGGAGAAAAAAATACAACTTTAAAAATGCGAAACATGTAATTTGATTATTTTGAAAATTGACTTTCCTGTGATGTTCCAGAGACGGATCTAGCTTGATAAAGGTGGGGGTTGAGCAAAGGTGGCACGAAAGCACGCCTTGCTATATATAGAGGTGTTTTTTTTAATCTACGATGCCTTCTCCTTCATTTTAAAGCAATCTGAGAATACATTTACGAACTTTAGCATACCAGTTATTATTTTTGGCCATATTTGAATAGTTTCATAACATTAGTTAGCGGTTGAACGAGGAGGGGGGTGCGACCTCCGCTCTAGATCCGCTACTGTGTTCTGGGCTTTCACCAGCGACACCAAATTAACAACCAAAATTATTCTAAAGATCGAAGACATTGACATTCAACAATAGCATTACCATCTGAAACACAAGTATTTTATCACCGGTTGTTACATTGATCGGGCGAGATAACATAGATGGGACTAAAACAAAACCTGATGACACAGCTAAGTGATCTTGCGACTTGCGGGGGTGCTGCCCACAGGTCTGGTTCCCAGGCTACCCCTTGACGCGTAACGACCCTCAGGCACCATTAAGACCTCCATCACGAGTCCGGAGAGCAACTCTTTCCCCCTGTAATGTCACCCTCAGGGAATTGTAATCTTCTCCAGTGCATTCCCAATTGGGCATTATAAAACATTTCCAGTTGGGCGAGATGATCCACTGACGTTTCACGTTTTCCCAAACGGCCGATTACATCTTCATAATCTGTGCCTATCGGACTAGACAGAAAATTGGGCTCGATCAAAACAAGTTTTGTTTTACCCAAAATCCAAAATCAACGTTTATAAATGATTCTATTTGACCTTTTTGGGCGGAGTGGTTTGTGTATGAGGTAAACAGAACGGCTCTTAAAAGCAGCAAAACATGTTCGGTGAAGGTTCCAAATCCTGTGAGGACTGGAACACTATTGGACGGGGAGGTAAACTCATTACCCTTCATTAAACTTTTAATAAAATCTCGCATCAACATTAAAAGTCCTACCCACCCACATAATAAAATAGTACAATGCACTTTTCTCACAGAATTCTGAGTGGGAATCCTTTCTTTCGAAGATATTGTTCTGAGTCGGAAAAATGAATGTACGAACGCGTATTCAGCAGAGACGGGTATATTGATGCACACACTTCTCGCGTTTTTTTCAGTCTATAACAAAATCAAACTTGATGTTACAGCATTAGATACGCGCACGGCGTCACAAGACCAACCGGGGGGGGGGGGATCAGAAATTGCCGACAGACCACTCCCGATAGAAACGTACCCAGGTTGGACGTTTCCGGCTACCCACTCGCCACAGGGGGAGGGGGAACAGTCATCTGAGACATGGTGCTCAATGTGGACTGGATTGAACATCATATGGGTTTGTGACAATTGCGATTTTGACAACACCCCGCGACGTTTAGGTGGTCTGTACCTTAATCAAGTTGATATTCTTAGCATGTAGTTTGTCCAGTGAGATGACGATCTAGGTCGCGCTTACAGAAAGCACAATCATGTACATCACAACCTTTTTTCATTCATTATTTTGTCCTACTTATTTCACGTGTCAGTACGAGATACGCTATACACTGATGCATTGTTCCCGTATGACCCTACACAAAACCAAGTGTCCGGTATCAACAGTCCAAAATAATTAAAGGGTACATGAAGTGAACATATTTTGTGCAACTTTCTACTTCTCTTAAAATCTATAAAAACTCTTTGACATCCGGATATATCCCTTTTGGGGTAATTTTATTGAAAAGTGCTCTTCTTTAAACATTTAGAATTGTCAGTGCTTTTCCTGACAACTGAAGGCGCTGTTGCTGTGATGTCATTTCAGGGAGACACTGTTAACTTTAGGGGTTTTCTGTTCAAATTGTGAACCCAAAATGTGCTTTTTTGAAAATTTTTGTGAGAAAATGTTTGTTCATTGGCTTACTGCTATGTACTGACACAACAACGAATCACCCGGAAAAAAAATTTACGACAACGATATATCAAAACCTTTGGAAAGTTTTGGTACTAAAGTAGGTGAGATTGAGGTTTCTGCCTGAAATGACATCTCACTTGCTCATGAATGTGGAAATTAGCATAAAATCCAAAAATGCACTAAAATACCCTTGAAAATTGTAAAATGAAAATTAAAAATAGGGTTAAATGGGGCACAAAGGTGCATGTCCAAAGGATTGCATTAAAACAAACTACATTGCGTGCCTTGCCCTTTAATCTTACTGCACGTTGTGCCATTCAAACTAAATTGCTAGATAACTACACAGCTGAACGGAATTCCAGTGGTGAAACACGTACAATGCCTCGCACCTTTCAAAGAGACACTGTGATATGGATTTAGTTTGTTATTTTGTTCTGACGATATGAAAGACACACCTGTAATTTTAACTTTGACGATAATCTTTCTGGGTCTGAGTGTACGCAAAGTTCAACCCGGCTTTTGTTCTCCATCACCTGGAGTAGTCAGCCGTTGCTAGGCGCAGTCACCGGAATTCCTGCGCACTCAGTGTTTGTTCTTCACTACCGTATACGAGCGTGCATTATGGATACGCTCCTCCAGCCTTCATTATTAAACGTATACGGTATATATACGGACGGTGCATTTGCTGCATTTCCGAGGCTATGTCCGTGCAGTGAACACGTGAACTGAGCCTATACCGCACTGTACTAACGGAGGGGATGGGCAGCTAACGTTGAGTCAAGTACTGAACTGCCTAATCCTGTTTGCCCAGTTGATAGGCCTGTTTGGTTAAACCAGTGATCTGCGATGGACTTTAGGTACAACTGGGCAAAACTTGGACACAGAAGATTGGAAAACAGCGGCTGACGTGTTGTATTCATTTTAATTACTCGGACGACTCCTCCAGAGTTATGTTTGAAACTGGTGATGTTGATAGCCCGTGTGTGGTACCCAGAGTCGGTGTGCAGTTGCGGGTTTCAAACATTGCAGCCTGCTACGAGGACGAGTAGCCTACTCAATACTTCATTTTCTGAATCACAAAATCTGTCTTCACATGTGAATTAACCGTCAGACTGTACTGGTAAGCTTCAGATGCAATTTTTTTTCGGGGGCGGAACAGGACTTTACTTCACGGCATCTTTTAAATACCACATCGGCACCACACACTGGAAACGTGGCATCTACAGCAAAGACAATTCGGTAAGTTAAACAAAAGTTTAATGTTTGTGTTTTTTTCCTGACATCGTTGTTTGAATACTCGGAAGTCTCGACTCTAACATACACTGTGCTCGGTGTTGTGTAGTTTTAATTAATCGCAGCGGTGGAGTTCGCGAGTGGCCCTCAAATTCCAGTACGTTTACTGAATAACTCCGAAGTGGTATTATTTTTATAATAGGTTCTTGAGATAAGCTGTGAGGCAGCGTGTGGTTAACGAATTGAGCGATATTACGCTAGCATGCGAGACGTAACACAATGGCTGTTTTAATAACTGTGCCGGTTGGTAATAATATGAAACACTGAGTTTAATATCAAGTTTTAATTAGGAAACCAGCGTGATGTATGTTCATTTTCTGTGGTACAAGGACCCGGTGCGTACGGCATATGTGGCTTATATGCATCGGTAAACATGATGATTATAGCATGCTCTGTTTCTGCCGGGGGCATATCCCATGCTCAAGGACGCGCAGAACATGTTGAATGTAAAATGGGATGGTTGCGGTGGGATTAAATTGCAATGCCACTCTGGCTGAGAAATATAAAACTAAATGTCTCTCCTTTCTGGGACTTGGAATGGGACTTACGTATACAAGATGACCTAAGGCAGTCATGTGAACACTTCACTTTCACTTCACTTCACTTTATTTTCCACATATAAGTACTAAGTTCGGTTGAATGTCGGGAATATTTCCATTACACATGTGATGGGGCCCCTAAAAAGCAAAGCATGTCGAGTAGAGGCCACCGGAGGCCACCGGAGGCCACCGGATCCACAGCTGCATCTTTTATCATTTGGAGGTGTTGGCCTCCTTGGAAATGTATAACTAGGCAACGCCCACATCATTTGGATTATATACATGTATTTTACTTTAATCAGCGGTTTCTGTTCATTTGAGGCGTTAAGAGATGGTTAATGACACCTTCTTCACCAAAATCGTGATAAAAACTAATTATGTTTTGTGTACCAGTTTTTATATGATGTTAATTTCACACCACACATTTTGTCCATGTTGTTTTAGTGATATTGAAAAAGCACGCTACCGATACCCCGCAATGTAATTATTTCAGTAAATATATTTGCCACCTATTGCCAAGGTCGAGGGGAAAAGTGCGCCCCCTCCCGCCCAATGTTGTGAAATCCATCGGGAGTGCCCTGGGAGGCACCAGGTGGTCAGTTAATGAAATAATTATGTCTTCTATCAACTGGAATTGCTAGGAGGTATTGGGCTCGAAAGGGGACTCATTGGAACACGCTGTCTCGTTATTACTTATTCATGTTTGGCATTAAACTACTTGTGACAGTAAGTGAGAACTTTGGGAATGATCGAGAGTGGGCGACTGAAGTTAGGTGTTTGGACACTTTGTAACAGTTTTCTACACGTATAGGTCAAGAGTGCAGGCTTGTAAAGGTTTTTGTCAAGTGTATAACATTGAATATTTATGTTATCACGCACGGATGTTCTGTGTACGTGAAAGTTTAGCCTGTTTTGTCGTTTGTGTCGTTCACGAGCATTATACAGCTTGGCATTAAACTTTAGAGTAGACCGCTTACTGCAAGGACGGCGTAACACATTCGTAGCTTTTTGTTAAAAAAAAAATAATGTTTTTTTTTTTAAGTTTTATTCCGTAGTAGACGTGTCACTAGGCCTAACGGTTCCTGAGTTGTGTAGTACATGGCTTCTAATGTAGAAGATTGGTGGGTATTGTATCGGAGCCATGGAGAGGGGCTATCTTGTTAATGTTGTTGCTCGGTCCGGTCAGTTCCTATGGCACTGTGCCCCATCAGCGAGGTCTGTGATCAATAAGTGCAGCCTGCTCATCCGCCGGCGAGCCCTCCCGCCTCCATGGATATCCCATAGTTCTTCCCCCTTCACCAAACCTTCAGGTCAATCAGCCAATTATTGTTGATATCTGCACATTCATAATTCGGCATCACAGGCAAGAGTTCTTTGTTTTGCCGGTGTGTTGTTTCGATACGTAGACCTAAGTGGGGATTAAGCAATCAGACATGTCAAATTGGACATTTGAGGGGAAAAAAGCGAAGGCGGGGGAGTTTAATTCCGTGGCAAGGACGCTACGCTATCGCGCATCGCGCGCCATTATTAGTATAGGCCTATACCGTAAAAAGCAGCCTTGAAATCATTGCCATCGGAGTATTTGCGTAAAGAGGGGCCCCGCATCACTCCACGGCACAAAATGGAAGTTGTTGAGAGGGTTTTTAAAATATAGTGCCTGTGTAGTTCCATTCCCACCCTGTCCCCACCCACCTAACTCACTCACTCATGCCCATATACTCTCAGTAATCCTAAATTCTGCAAGTTTCGGTCAATGACTTGAGAGTTTTCGCGCGGCGCTGAGTGAAGATATGATACGAGGATTTATTATACGGGGAAAAAACGTTAAACGTTCATGTTTGTGACTTTTGAATTAATTGGGAATAGATTGCTGCCTTGCTACATGTTGTTAGGACGGTAAGCTTTGCGCTGTTGTAACTCTCGTTAATGTAATTCAGATTTATTTCGCAGAGAGCGTGGCGGCATTGATCAAGAATAATTTTGCAGATTTGTTGAGACTACCTATGCTACCTGCTAGCTTTGTAACCATGTAGCCATGATGTAACCGCATCAGGGCACTTGTGTATTACCTTATATTAATTACTATGACCCTACACTGCCACTATCGTAGAAACGTAAATAAGCTGAAATTTGTCCCATCTACTGATGTGCAGTCAGCAACAGAAAAATCAATTTTCAGTAGTCCTTGGGGAAACCCAACATTTAGATAACTTTCCGTACTGAATTTCACATTTCAACATTCCAATAGGAGTTGTTGTGTAGAATCTAGACCTAGAGTCGATATTTAATCGGTACAACCTCGCCTCTGCCTCCGACACAACCTGTTCAATTTGTGCGATTAGCGTATCTCTCCGCTGAGTGATGCACTTCTCTTTCCATCCCCCCCCCCCTGTCTAGGCCTTATCATTGCCATCAAGACGCTTCAGGCCCCCGATGCATTTCACCCAAGCTGCAGAGAAGAGGAACATTTTCGTTTTAATCAGGGTCTTCCTCTTCACGTCCATTGGATGTTGCCACGCAACGTGGCGACTTGAGAAGGGTTAGAGTTTGGCGATGAAGAACCCTGATGACACGCTGATACGTTGAAACAAGCGAAAGTCTGAGTCTGTTTGTCGTTACATGATTGTTCAACATGAGAAGCAGCAACTGATGAGGAAAATTGTTGGGCAGTATTCGCACGATTGCATTAGTTTAAATACGTTACAGCTGTACGCAATTGGAAAGACATTCTTGCTGAGTACGCCAGACAATGATATTTCCTTAAAACAAACAGCCCGCGTGCTTGACATTTAGAATTATATTCCTTCACAGTAGAGAGCCAATTTGTGCGAGGTGTTTTTACTTCGGTCTTGCTCCGAGGGTTTCAAGTGTAAAGGCCCTGACGATTGTTTTGATCGTCTTCACGGTGCCTGTTTTATCCTAATCTGATCTCGTATTTGTCAAAGTATAAAGCTGCATAAGTGTGTAAAATTGTTATCCACACACAACCAGATGATATTTGCGAGGTGTTGATAACGTACTTGATTACACTCTATCTAATGTGATCTTGCCAAACAGGGCCATTATTCCCTATATGCAGGACCGGGGTGTTTTAGGTCTAAATTTGTATTATGCTTTGGCAGATCCCCCCTCCTAAAACTGAAGAATATTGCTTGGCCGGTTATCTATAATATGACGTCATTTGGTCGCACTGCGGCGACTACAGGAGGGCGCTTTACTACATTTTTGCCAATTTAGTTACTTTAAAAAAACTTTTTTTTTTTAGTATTTCTACATTATTCATTCAAATGATTTCAGTTTTTTGATTTTGACGTTTCTGGGGTCAGTATCAATCCAATCAAATAACCCTCGGCATCCAAAGTCACAGATAGAGGGCGCTCTACGTTGTTTAAAGTGAAATTGTTTTTTCGTGATTTTTTTACCTAAAATTTGGTTTCTTTTTAACCACAAATCGGCACTTATAATACAATTCTGGTACTGTTATAAGTGCTTTTCAAGATTTGACAAAAAGTACCCCGAAGCTAAAAAAAAAACTTGTTCAAAAGGGTGAACATTATAAGCGTCATTTCACGTCGATGGCGGCCATATTGGATTCCCGGCATGCATTGTAGTTTCTTTCTTGACCATGAATTTAAGTCTAAAGTGAATACTTGATATGTTTGGGCAAAGAAAGCATCCATTTGACTCAGCTAAATGAATATCCCACAGATTCTGTTTTGGTACCAATGATTCCTTGATAAAAGTTGGGGACAGTCCCACGAAGCGTTCCATTGGATGGCACATTCCCCATTGGGTTAAGTCCGAGTAAACTTGAATTTCTTTCGATGACGGGGAACATGTCTTGGGGATGTTTGGACAAATGATGACTCAGTTGAAAAAGTGTCTTGAACAGTCTGCGTGAAGATGATTAGAAAATTAGCCAACATTCGATGAATTAATATAATTTATCGACCAAGTAATATCAATCGAATGGGAGTGAATCTGGAGTGCACAGCTAACTAACTGAAATATACGTTTGTCGTCTTGATCAACTTATGTACAAGTAGCTCGTGACATGGATGTTGATGTGCACTAGTTGTCCTTGCCTTAATTTGACCCTCAATCACATCCGAAATCTTGACATTCACTAAGTCTTGGTACAATTACGTCTCAGTAGCCTGCTCTCGCTATAATTTGAATGGATATGAAGCCGAGATCATGCTTGATTTTGATGAATTGGGTGAGGCGGCGTCTCATCAGACTCTCGTCCAGTTTTCCAACAAGGGATATAATTGGTAGAGGGGTACACGCGTGACTGCGATCAGGCCATACGATTGGTTGTCATTAATATGCACACATTTCACGCATTTCCGCTCTAACTAGTTCAAAGCGGCTCCTTGTTAGGATGCTAAACTGCCCGAAACCCGATTCATGAATTTAATTTCCTTCGGTTTTGACATGACGACTGAAGCGCATTGAACATACAAGAAACGCACTCTCTTAATGACATTAACTAGGACGACAGTAGCACAGCTAGATTGCCCTAAATTTGAAAAAATGCACTAAATTTACGAGCATTCCATTTCACGTGGCAGATATGGGTCAAAGCTGTTTAGTGCGTAGCAGTTAGGAATGACATCTCTCTCACGCGCGAGTGTAGCGTTAAGGTAAATGCTAACGGGTTTTTTTTTATTCTGTAAATTTAGTTGATTCACGCTGAATGTAGGAGCGTACAAAGGAAGGTATACTGCGCAGATACTAACCGTTCCCAGGGCTGTAGTAATCAACCAATCATCGAGGCTATGAAGTGTGAAATGTAATTGATCGAAGGACGACAATGTGGGAACGAATATGACGACATGCGGGTATAGAAGTGCGTTGACCAAAGCGCCACAACGTACACATAAGGCAATCAATTATTGAAACTTGCAAAGTGCAACGGGGGTAATAATTCATCATAGGGGACCCCCTCTTGAAAAATATGGAGTTTTGTTAAATACTGCCATTCTGTATTGTACGTCAATGACGTCACAAGAGGGCGCGTCGAATTTGTTTAATGGTTAAACAGGTTAAACACCGTATGATAATCTGACCTGTTGTGCATTAACGGCCCTTTTAAAGTTAAAGATGTAACACCCAAAAGTATTTATTTTTTTGACATTGAATATGAGTCCTGACTATCTAGGGGGTGTGCAAAATTATATTGAAATTTGAGGCTTCAGGACCGTTAGGGCTATGCTGATTTAAATGAGTCGTCATTTGAATTCACAATAACAATGAACGAATGTGGCGTTTCAAAAGTGTTTGAATTCAAGCTCTTCTTAAAGGAAAACAAGAACATATTTCTTGCTGCCCGTTTTTGCATTTTATACAGACAGGAATGCGTCTTTTAATATAATTTATTAAACAAAATTAATACTGACAATGCAGTGACTCCTTTTTGAATCTAGTTTGGGTGCCGATGCCAGACGATATTGTTCCCGCTACATATGTGCTTTAAACTTGTCATAAAAATTCCACGACACGTAAAAGGCCAGCACATCCGGCTGGCCTCCTGTATAAATGTCAGCGTCGCCTTCACAACTCCCGCTGCATATCAAAGGAGGGGATTTATCAAGGCACATGAATAACGTATGACTATTGCCCGAGCAATGATTGCAGTGTGTCGCCAAAGGGGTTGGGGAAGGGGAGGGGAGGGGGGGTGTCATGTCTACACAGCTCAAGAAAAGCAGCAGCGCACGTGTAAGCCTAGGGGCGTTACCAACAAATCAATTCCCATAGACACCAATGATGAACATCCCCAAAGACTCACAGCTCTCTCAGATTTTCAAGACACATATCAAATGAAGGATTGATTTACACACCCTCTCACTTTCTTCCATTTGAGGTAATTTTTGTCTCCAAAGATGATCACTCCTAAAAGTTACCATGAAGCCTATCGAAATTGCTAAAAATTACCCATCCACTCAGAACAAAAATAGCTCAACTTCCAGGTTCAATTTCTTCCCAAATAACTCAGAAATATACGTTGAAAGACTTTTAAGATGGGACCCTTGTTTGCTACAAACCTTCAAGTGCAGGGCTATACAAGTCTCTTCAAAGAGAGAAACCGAGAGTATACACATCGTGATTCGGCCGGAGTAGGCGATTTTGTAGTTATTTACATTTACAGCGCATGCGTGCGCTGTGCGCAGCTCTCATTGAAGATTGGTTAAACTGCCCTCTAGGGGCGAGGTTCTTGGCCGTACCATGATCTGATCTGATCTGCTTGTTCCCTGTGGTCCAAGTTGCAGCGTCCATGGGGTTGATTCTCGTGTTACCTCCACCGAATCGTAAACAAGGTGCTGATTTGGTGCCAAATTGTGTAGGTCTTTTGATCGATGTGCCGTGCAGCTCCACGCCATGTCTATATTCTGTCTGTCTTTCGGGGTGATGCTACTTTTATTTAGCGGCCATATTGACTATGAAAGATGTACATTTAACAAATACTTTGTGATATTTGTTATTATAGTGTTCTCCTTTTAATATTTGGCCTTACCGTTCTAATTTCGTTTTCACAAGTGTCTTGCACAAATTTGACTGTCTTTCCTTAATCATACGCAAATCTTTGCTTGATTGAACTATTATGAAGTAATCCCTTTAGTTTCACTACGTCGTCTTTACTTAATGTTTTTTTTTTAATTATTAAAGAAGTACACCTTATGATATTATCAAATGAACACCTAATAAAGCATCAAATAAAGTGTGACCTAGCACGGACTGCCGCGCAAATGATGAAGCAACCTGGTCGGTCAGTTGTGCAATAATTGTTCGGTCGCAACAGCGGTCAGCTACTCGTAATATTATTTCGATGACTTACGGCCCTGTTCCAACAAGAAACTAAAAATGTGTCTCAGTGAAGCGGACGTATAATCGCATCAAAGAATGTACATGGTTGGTGAATATCGACCGCAACGTTTCAATAAATATATACAGCACACCATGGCCCTTCTATTATTGGATTAGATATGCGAGAAAGTTGACTTTTAAAAATACAGTCATTGATTTAAATAAGCTAAAGAAATCCCTTGATAGCATGAGTGAAATCGACATTTTGACACTGCATGACATGGTAATGCACAAAATACTCCAACCATGCTGATACCCTTTTGATCCCTGATCATCCCTCAGATATTTTGAAATTTGTTTATAGAACAGAAATATTTTAAGAGAATTTGTATAACAGAATTAGGTAAATAAGATTGAATGCTAAAATGCAAACTGCTTACTGATTCACGTGATCTGAAATAAAGTGTCGTAAGAGTCAGACATTGTTAGAGCCTGAACATTTTTTAGGGTTGGGGTGTCAATGGAAGCGTCCTCAAATAATTAAGCCCAGAGATTTGTTTACCAACATTGCCTAATTTTTTTCAGAACTGTTTTACAACGTAATATCTATAAGATTTTTCTCCTTAACTTCAACTGTACATAATGTGAAGAATGGGCGTCCATGTACATGTTTAAATGCATATATTCATTTTTAAACAGCGCCCCTACAGCCGCCTGGTGTCGAGAACACACTCATCCCCTCGTATTTTCCAAACGTCTGGTTCCCCAAATGTTGACAAGAAATCGCCGCTCCTGGGTTTTACACTTCTGTCCCAGCAAAAACAAATAAGACCCACCAACGCCACACTTATAATTCATTTTAAACACCTTCAAACCTCTAACGGCATTTCAGAAATTATTTTTCAATTTGGTCCAAACCCAAGGGATCTTGATCATTCGATTTGGATTCAGCTTTTTGAATCTGCACGCCCCAGATTCTGAAGTAAATTTTGTCATCCATGTTATCAAATGATTCTCGAATTATGAAATATAAGACATTTGGAAAAATATTCTGTGACATATAAGCGGTCATCTCGAAGGCTTTTGACCCGGATTAGACTCGTGTGTTTCCTGTGGCAGGGCTGGATCCCTAGCATAGCTAGTCGGCTCAGCGCCTTCAATCTCCCAGGTGAAGGCTTCAAATCCACAGCGTGAAGTGGATCATATAGGCGCAATTGGAGCGGACGGACACCTGCTGCGAAGCCCAAGAGGCTGTCAGTTATAGCCGGACCGAGAGACTGGATGAGGTGGATTCTGGGTCAGGCTGTTATTGAACCCATAAAATAGTTTGATCGGGGGATGTGTTTACTGGGCTTTGTCCTTTGTCAACGTCAATTTGAGTTCTTGCTTTACTTGGTGGTTAACTTATCAACATGTCAACCATTAAAATAATTAGCTAACCAACCGGACAACTAACAGCCAGAATATCAATGCGGTCATCCAACTGGCCATCCAGCCAACTTACCAGCCAATAAGCCAACATCCAACAAGCCAACTAACCAGCCAACTAACAACCAGGATATCAATGCGATGAGTTATCTAACCAGCCAACTTATCGGCCAACAAGCCAACATCCAACAAACCAGCCAACTAACCAGCCAAATAACAGCCAGAATATCAATACGATCTGCAATCTAACCAACCAACTTATCGGCCAACGAGCCAACATTCAACAAGCCAAACAGTGAACAACCCAACCTGTCGGACAGTCCAATAAACTATTCAGTCTAAGGCAACATAAGTGCATTTCTGAAAATGATGTTCCGATTCTTAGGTGAAAATGGAGGTAGATTTCCAATAACGTGATGACAATCGATCTGCTTTCCTATAAACGAGTCTCTTTAACTTGGAAAATTAAATGAGATGGAGAGAGAGACAATGTAAGAGGCAGGACGCAAGAATTGTACAATCGCAACTACGTCAGCCTACGATCTCTAGAGCTTTACTGAAACGAATTCCTCGTAATTGCTCGTCATCCACGGATATGTTGATCTTGGTTTGTCGTGTACTGTGGATCGGAAATAATGTCCGGAGAGATGAAGGCAAATACGTTTTGCGTCAGGTGTGTCAACATGAACCTTCTTCTGTTTCCTCGCATTGTTTTTGTTGGCTGGACAAAACGAGGAAAGGATCGAATGCTATTATGAAATGGTTTCAAGTCAAGATATCTCTATACCACTTACCACTGCCTGCTGTATCTTAACTTGTATCGCTCTTTGCCATAATTCGTTTGAATGGGAAATTCTTCAAAATAGTCAGGATACAGAGGATACTGTGTGCCTATAATCTTTAATCCGTGTAACATCAGCCTTTCGTCATTTAGAAAAGTAGGGCCGTAGGGCGGGACATTACGGTGTCAGTGATAAAACGTATATCAACGTATCATGTTCGTTTCATGTCCATGTGATAAAAATGGTCTGGAACATTTCTTCCTACTTTTCTTAGAAAAGCCTCGTTTGGGAGTGAGCTCAATATAATTCTGGTAATACCTATACAGTTAAAAGCAAAGTCTGTCACGAGCCAATGTGACCATCAGGCCGGCGTATATCTCCAGTTTCAGTAGCATGAAACAACTGAGAATATTTCTGCTCCCCCTGGACGGGATGCTAGTCCATCGCAGGTTACTCCCAGGCTAATGCCGGTGTCACATGAAAATCGGACTCGTATGAAAATCGGACTCTTTTTCCCTTTTATTGGTTAAACCCTCTCACGTGACCGGTCCCTCTCCTAATTATCTATGCATGAGCATGCGCAATACCACCAATGAGTCCGTATTTCATAAAACCTAAATTCATGCTACACCGATACCCATTTACACTCCTGGGTGGAGAGAGGCAGGTGGGGGTAAAGTGGCTTGCCCAAGGACACAACGAATGGTCAGCAGTTGGATTAGAACCCCTGACCCTCTGATCATGAGTTACGAACCCTAACCACTAGGCCACACTTTTCGGAACTTTTCGTCCCCACCTCTTTTAGTTCACAGCCTTAGTGACGTAATTAAGGGGTAGGGAAGGGGTACGTGTGCCCCCCCCCCCCCTCCCCGCTCGCTTGAGGCCTTGAGTGGGGCCCTCTGGGGGCCCTCTGCAAATTTGACCCAAGTAACGCCACCGAAAACAACTAACAGAAATGTTCCATGTGATTGGAGGGTTTCGTGTTCATGTTTTGTATGTGTGGCCCTTAAATGTTCGACGGAGGGTGAATACATTAATGCGACTACTAGTCCGGGTCCCAAGTTGTATCTAACGTGACAAGTTTCGCTCCAGCATTCCCGCTAGCCATGCTTCAGAAGACAGTTAAGTTGAAAATGGCGCGCGACTGTCCAGATTAGAGTAGGCACAATTCCAATAATTGCAAAGAATCGCCTGGGTGTCTAAATTAGGCTAGACTGGTTTCGAATTGAAAGTCAGCTTTTCAGCTCCAAGGAAAAAGAAAATCTATATCCGTTCAAGAGTATAGACGAGACAGAGTATAGGGGAAAGTGCTGGAGGGGACGTGGCATAAACTATGCATACATACAAGAGAATTTTGAAGACTGGGCAATTTTGTTTTGGCGTGCGTGACCTTTTCGACGTTATTAGCCAGTCAAAGATGACATTTGACTGGCGTTGCCCTGGGGATTTTCTTCTACCCTGTTTGCAAAATGTTTTGACGAGAATGCTAAAGTCAAACCTGCTGGTGTGTTTGTTGAAGAATTCATGCCTGTCACCAAGCAATCCTCTATACTTATTCCCCCTCAGTGTAAAGACAACTAAACGATACCGAAGTGAACGTGTGGTCCGTCAGGCCAGTTCCTGCCCGTAGGGTCAAAAGTAACTGGTATATCGACCTACTTGGGGACACAGGTTTGACATCATTTTTCCATACGTATTATCCCGAAATACCGTGATTTTAGAAGAGACAGTTGTAATAAAAAGTAATTGCAATCGGCATTTTAGTTAGGATCCCAAAAATAAATGCATGTTTAGAGAAACAGGACAGCCGATAACAATCCTCGAAAGTATTTTTTTCGTAAACGGATTAAATTTACCGACCATTTTTGTTCCCTGACTATCTTTTCCCATGAAATGAATCAAAATTTGAGTTCTAAAGATTCCCCATCAGTAACTGTTTGCATTCATTTCCGCATGACCTGCTCCAGTTAATGAACCAATTTGCCGGCTGTGAAATGTGTGTGTAGATACCCCACGAAATGCCTTTTTTTTTTAATCGTAACTCGATATGCAGTGCGTCTTTCCCCCTTGTGTAAAATGTCAGGGCTTTCCTTTGCTGAAATTAGTTTTGTAATTAAGATGGTGTTTCATTTCCCTACGATTATTGAGTAGGCTGCTGGGAGCTAGGAATCAAATTTATTTAGGCTCGTCAGATGGTATAGGCACCAACTGTGGGTTCCAGTGCAGTCAGTGCAGTCACGCTATTATTTCCCTGAGAAATCGTTTGTTACCATTTTCCCCCAACGGTGAATGACTGTGCACTGAATTGTGAAGGCAGAAATTGGAATCGGTCGTTTCTTTGTAGCATCAACCTGCATTTTGCACACGGAGATGAGATGGTCTTTGAGAATGCTTCATGTGTTTGAAGAGCTGGGTGATAACGATACGGGGCCGTGAACATGCTCTTTTGATGCACGTCGTAGCAGAGCTACGTTGAGGTTTTAGTAAAAAAATGATGCGAAAAGGTTTGATTCGCGAGATTTCAGGTGGAAATAATTACGTGGATTTATTCAACCCACCATGCAATCCTATAGGATCAAACTCCAGCGAGTCTTGTTCTCTAACTTCGACAGCGTGAGATCCCCGAACTAATGGCTTGCTAGCGTGTGCAGATCAGTTAATACCCCCGTGAATATGGCTTTCTCACCCCGAGTGTGTGTCAAGACTAGCAGTATTAGTCTAGATAATTACCGCGGAGATAAACGAAACCCGACTCACGTGTTGGTGATGATGTCCGTCTATATTCTTTTTAAATCTGAGGATTGGGTCTGAATTATTAACACATACCGTATAGCGTGATACAGGAGAGTATTCCGCGAGGAGGGTGACCCAGGTCCCTGTTGATTAAAATTGCATGGAGGGATGCCAAACCGAGTCCGGCAGGTGATTCTGTTCTCATTTATTTCTAAATGTCAGCGAATCCTTCAATCATTGATGGTCGGGGAGATTGCTCTTGGAGGCCGTGTTTGTGAGCTTGAACTTGCTTGGAATACAGGTCATATACAGGTGGCGTATCAGGCGTCCATCGTGGTGGTTAGGGTTCACATTCAAATCATAATGAACTTTGTTGGTGTTGAGTGTAGTTTTGGGCGTCAATCGCAATGTTTGGGGTTCATGTCCAACTCGGCTTGACATTTGATTAAGTTATGGCCAAGAAGTTGTGTTGTATAATGTATATATTGGGCGTCCGAAGCATTGTGTGGTTCGCATCTAGTTCAACTAGTTTGGCGTAGCGGTACTTTTCTCGCCTTCCACTGCTGTGACCCAGGTTCGAATCCCGCCTGGGCCGATATGTGGATTGTGTTTTCAGTCCCTGCCTGATTCCATGGGTTTCCCCCCAGAATATTAATCTGGGGGTTTTCCTCCAACGTCTAAAACTGTAATTTCTTTACCTGGCCCAATGGGAGACCGGTGGATTCCACTTTAAATGGGCTATACAATTAAATTAAGAATGAAATAAATCAATCAATTAGTGTCGAACTATATGGCATGATTTGTGGCTGGGCTCTCTTAGGCCAAAAAAAAAAAAGTCTCCGGTTTTTGGTGTGCGCGCGCGTCGCCGTAGCCATTCGCGTCGGCAAAATGAAAAAGTTTTTTTTTTCAATACAAGATTCAAAAAAACAACTCCACTGGTTTGACTGGAATTCTGCTGCTGCACGCATTTTAACGTGTTTTTTTTAGGGGGGTTATCGAGAATAAGATTTATGTGCCTCTCTCTCTCTCCTCTATATTTGCACTTAGTTTAGCACCAGCACCATTTGCAGTCATCAGCCGACATTTGAAAAAAAAAAAAAAAAAAAAAAAAAAAAAAAAAAAAAAAAAAAAAAAGCCGCATACCACCACCAGACCTTAGGCAAGCTCCCCTTAAGGAGCCGCTTGATGCTCATCTCCCGTCCAACACTCCGCAGCCTAAATCTTTCGTTGGTAAGCGATCACAGCCCTGGTAGGCATAATTCAGTTCAAGGTTTTTTTCTGCAACGTATTTTTTATCATAAAACTAAAGTTAAGGTACATGTTCCACTATCCTTTCATAATAATTCTCTGCTCTAAAAACCCGGCGCCTAACACACACTTCGTTTGATGAATAATAAATATTTTCCTCTCGAGTGAAATTAATGCGTGTATCGCGTAAATATTTGAGCGGAGGTAGTTTTACAGCAAGCCGTGTCGGCAGGCTCTAGGCCGCCGTTTCACCTGGTTACACCTAGCGAGGGACAAGACAATAATAGTCGTGGGCATTTCATTGCCGTCGGTTAAAGTATGAAAGCCCTTGAGAATTTACTCCTTTTAACCCATTATTTGCATTTTTTTAAAATTTGTTTTGAATGTTCAAAGGCAAGTTTAAATTGTGGTACGTTTAATTCGGTAGAAAGTCCATTAGCTTTCTGCTTGGTGATTTTTGAGTGAATTACGATCGGTATGCATGCCTAACTTTTAAAAACCAATTCCATATCATATTGTCAACTTCGTAGGGGAAACATGTCATGACGAATGCGTAGTTAAAGACACCTCGGAACCTTTTCAATTTCTTTCAATTTGCCGCAAACGTGCCTACCGATTTAACGAGGAAATCCTTGGTCAAAGTGAAGATAGGACTGGTACCAAATACCGAGTGAACGTGTAATCCGAGACCCCACAAATTGTGCTAAATGGTGCTGAAACCTCAACAGGTTAGTTGTTATGCACCCATCTTATAAGATTTTGAGCAATTTTGTGCTTCGAAAGAAAAAATGCAGAAATGTTACTATGTACCCCTTTAATAACTGCTTATCAAATTAGGTTTTTGCCCTTCACCGACGAAAAAAAATTCCATCTTATGAAAAGAAGAACTGCTTACCTACCCCTCCACACGGAAAGACCATTGCCGAATATTTGACGGGGATGCCTGTATGCTTTGCCCCTACTTAATTCTACGCAGAGAGTTCCCCAAATCGCCTCGCAATTACCATAAAGAAGTCGATCGATCGTAAAAAATTAAATGCTACTCTAGAAGGAGTTGTGTTACCCAAGCCTGCCGCCAGCTCGCTACTGCGAAATCGAGTGACGAATCCATGCTGAATGCTATACATTCTCTGCTTTCCTTTGTCTGATGATGGAACCAACTTAAAAAAAAGGACCCTGCACTTTTACTGGCGGTTTCTACGTGCTACTGGAGTTGCGAGACAGCTTTTTGATCCCTTTTCCCCATAAAAAAGTCCTCCGAACCTCAATTCAGCAAAGGAATTAAGATATTAAAAATTACCTGTTGTAAAAGAACAAAATATATAAAATGCATTATTGGTACCTTGATCACCAGTTTAATAGTCATATGCACGATCCGCTAGAGTGCAGAGCCCAATTTCATGACTCCTATTACCGTAAGCCAAAAAAAAATAAAAAAAATAGAGCTATATGTCTGTTCAATGAACTGAGCATAGGGATTTTCCGCTTTATGAGATTTTTTTATGAACTTAATGTGCACGAACATAGTCCATGAAATATTAGCGTTTCGGCAAATCTTGTAGTTCTTTAGATATTGGAATATTAGATATTATCCTAATTGCCACCTATAACAAATGCATGTCCATAGCACATACCTCGTTTCAACCCAATCGCACTTGTGGTTCTCTAGATAAAGGACTTAAAAGTATGCAACTTTAAGATGACGTCACATGACCCATGATGACGTCATCATGATGTCACTACCATTTCATCTATAACACTTCCTGACTCTGTACACAGTTCTAACCCAGACGGACCCATATTTGTCTTGATATATATATATTTAAAATATGCACCTTTAAGATGACGTCACATGACCTGTGATGACGTCATCATTACGTAACTCGTCAGTGCACACATTTACTATGTGTTCTTGGTCTGCGCCAAGTTTGAAGTCGATCTGATCACAGATAGTATCACATTTTGTAATTAGATAAAAACTTTTCGCGGCACGACTTTGCTTTGGGGTGTTTGCCTATGCTAACTTTCATTCATGTATGACAGAGGTGAATGCCTGAAAAAAACGTCAGAAAAGATGTGGACAAAGTCTATTCGATTTTGGGCTGGATTTCCCAAGAAAACAAAAATCGGAACAGAAGCAAAGGCTTTTCCGCAACTTTACGATTAGCGTATTTCACGGGTTAGCGAGAAATAATGGCTTGTGCGCATGTGTACATCCTGTAACTAAGGATTATGTGCTTAAAGCGTTAGCGCAGAATAATTTTGCTAGCATTGCAAGCACAGAATGGTGATCGTAAGCGCAGAATTCTGTGGTTAGCACCGTCATGAAATTCAATACCGCCCTCTATGGTAAATCCGTATGTAGGCCTTTTCCATATAAAGTTGTTTAAAAATATTGCGCAACCGAAACCTGAGTGAGATTACACAATGTTTTCTGACGTCAACTTCTCCGCTGTAGAACAAAGGGATTCCGAAGAGGTTTTGTACAAATCGGTATAAGATCGTAACTTTCAATAAAATTATTTTTTTTAATTGGTAGTTTTTTTGGGGGGGAAAGAAAGAAAAGACATCAGGAAGACAATATTGCTGTTTCAACCTTTTCTATAGCAGAAAGTGCGGGGATGGGTGCCACATACTAAAACAGTTCAGGCTGTTTATCGACATGCTAGCTATATTGAAACAAAACCAAGCAACATTTGACTAGACCTATTGCAAAAAAATTCCATGCATGCGCGGCCGCGCAATGTCTGCAACATGTCTGCAGTTAATATCGGCGATTGCCGGACAGTCACGTCTCAATGCTTCAATCTTCCTCATGTCTTCGGTTTGACGTCACAGTCTGGATACTGTGGATAGCTTGCCGTGCATGGAGGCGTGCAGAGACACTGTAATTTACATCAAATGATGGCCGTCACGATTGAGGGGGTTGATACGCAGAGACGACTCGACGAAAACGGTGTTTGTCCGATAACTGGACTGACTTGTGGTCACTTCAATTCGACACACACGCGATATTGCATGCCAGAGTTAGCCGGTAGCGTTATTCTGTCTTAATTTGGAGGTGCTAAAGTGCATGGCCGTTCATGCTATGCAGGGTGAACCCCCCCCCCCCCAAAAAAAATGCAACCCTGAAACAGTTGCCTTTTTTTCAAAAACGTGATCTGTGAAGTTTTATGTCTTAGGTATGGGATTAAAGCTGAGAGTTTTTTCTTTCAAATACTGAACAAAATAATGAAAAGAGCACATTGGGTTGCTGAGAAAATGCCAATTATGTAAAAGAAGTGGATTTTCATCTTTTCCAATGGTGCTTCAAACAGTGAAACATGTTACTGTAAGCCCACTGTGCGATTGTCTTTCAGTTGTGCAATTTCTTTAATATTCTGACATATTGAGATATTGCGTGATGCTGAAAAGGTTAAAATCGTCCTAAAACGGATGAGATACATGTTCAGGTGGAAAATAACAGGTATTTCTATCAAATTCAATTGAGCCCTTGTCATATTTTGTGCCGTGTTGTTTGTAAAGATTATTTCATCATAGGTACAGTGAAAATCCCTTAACTCGATAATGCCATTGAATTGGACCAAAAGGGAGTTGTGTTACATAACTGACATTTTCTAAGCAACCAAATGTGTCGTTTTCATGATTTGTTTTTCAGTATTTGAAAGAAAAAACTCTCAGCTTTAATCTGATACCCAAAATATAAAATAATAAACAGGTCACGTGTTTGAAAAAAGGGCAAATGTTTCAGGGTTGCATTTTTGTTTTGGTCACACTGTACATTATTATCAAATGGTTATCAAGGAACAGGAAAATCACACCTGAAAAACCGTTTTGAAATTTTTTTTCCATCCAATGCATTATTATATGTCACATTCCTGACTTGAGTTAGAGTTGTACTTTTACTGATATACACTACTTTTTTTATTCTGAGGACACACGAGGGCACATATCAATAATTATGTGATAGATCCGCCCGTGGGTATATTTTGACCTATCTACTGATGTGCACGCCCTGGGTGCTATCTATTCTCGATTTTCTAACACGACTCTCAATTCTTAAACATACCCGTAAACTGAAAAACCAATCAATATTTTGGGTATTTTGTAAGGGTGTGTTTTTTCGTTGTCGTTCGCTCCATCAACCGGGAGCGTTGCTCGGAGCGCTACAATTATTTCACTGATTGAATTAACCTCCGAAGGTTATATCAATTTGATTATTTTTCCGTTACAATATTGAAGATTGCAATTCGACCAGTTTGTACAGTGGTGCTTGCTGAAAAAAACCCAGAATAACTGCTGTATATTATAATACATGCTCAATTATCAAACTAAAAGACGTCCACGGTTACCGCGCTAAAACAAAATGGTTTTCAATTAAATCAGTTCGGTATTAAATTGATCTTGAGGTCTTTGCATACATTGTGACTGTCACACATCGCATAAAGGGTGCTGTGGATTTTCTTGGAATAACAATTTACTCGCAAAATCACACGATAATGCAATGGAGGATTTGTTTTTTTATCAAGGTTTCAGTTCTTCGTGCATAAGTATGTACGGCAGTTGGCCAATTACACGCTGGTGAAATTATGCCTTCCATAAAAGGTCAACTGTTGAGTAAAATGATGGCACAAGTGCCGATATTCGCAGGCAATTTATTCCAAGCGGATTGACAAGGAATGTAATTAATGTTATTGCAAAGTTGAGATTACCTTTTTTTTAATGTGCGAAATCTGATATATAGCCACTAGTAATTGAACATGAGCACACGTAAATCCTTCCCAAAAAGCTAGGAATCACTAGAAATTCCTGAGTTGCGGCGAATGTTAGCGTAGTCTTGTCTAGTGTTTGTGTAATTAGCGAGACTGAATCCTTGACCGTGACAAGCCGGCTGATTGATTCGATCAGCGACAGCTCTATGGTGCGCTATTCGTTGCGCTCTGGCGCGCGCTCGCGATCACAGCGCGGACGGCCTATCGCACATAAGCATATCCAGAGATGTTCTTTTTCTTACAGAGGTTGTTTTTGTTGCAAACATGCGAACATTTGCAATGCTATTCACGTTGAAGGTCAATGTCATGCTTGTCTTATGTTATGCAAACATAGTGGCACCTTATAGTTTGGTCTGGGTTTTTTTTGCTCACTAGATGTCACATATTAGAGATGTATCACATTCACTTTTCCAACATCAGCCCATTAAAGCGCCATTATCATTGCTAATGTCCTCTTTTATATGTGCAACTTTTATGATGTCTCTATTGTAATTTGACTTTTGGCTGCTATGGTCGAATGGTAATAAACCATTTCAAATTTAAATTCCAATTCAAATTAATACGTATTTGTAACCCTCCCGTGGTTTTTGTTTTCTAATTTTAATCGCAAGTCTCGATATTCATATTCAATATGCCCCCGTACTGGCAAACGTTATTTCCTTTTAATGTAGACTCATAAAAGAGAACAAGTCATCCCTGTCAGACATTTTACGAAGCCCTTTGCCTTGTAAAAAAAAGAGTAAGGCACGTTTGATTTATTGTGAAAGATATCGGGAGAGCTAATTCAGAGTCAACTCCCAGGAGGCGGTTTATATTGGATCTTCATTTGGCAATAACGGCTTCGCCCTTCGCATGGCCAATATTGATTGGGAGTAATTAGCCCGTTACGCGTCCACTGATGTGTCATTTATTGCTCACCATAATTAAATGTGTCAGTGCAGGCCGTTCCGTTGTGTGATTTTACTCTGCCTGTACAGACTTAACGGTCCGACATTATGTCCTTTCAGTCAAAATTACCTTTTGATTGTTGACACCGTACTTGATTTTTTTCTTCATTTTTATTATTCAGGGATCATATTCATCCACTGATCATTCATGTTATCATTTTATGAAACAACCAAGATAAGAGTTTAGTCCCATACCCACGGTATATTTTTGATAACCTCTTTTAAATGTGTCTGCATAATATACATGGTTTCGTTATAGACCGACGTTTTTCTAGAATTATAAATTTTAACGACAGTATTTAATTTAAAGTTTAAAGAAATGTAGGCTATTCATCATCATCATTGGGCGGCCGCAGCCGAGATGGATGCAACCAAACTCTTCCAGACTCTCTTGTCAGCCGGCCATGGCCGTGGTGATGTCATCAACGTGCTGGCTCACATCATTGCATACAGTGTCAACGTAGTTGAGGGGTCTCCTCCCTCTGTTGGGGCAAGGCAGTCTCCAGCAGATGAGGTCAGAGACAACTTGCTCTTTGGCTCTGTAGCAGTGGCCGGCAAGGCGGGCTCTGCGTTGTGCCACTGTAGTTGAGATAGGTTGGATGTTGCCGTTTATTACTTCTATATAGGCTATTACTGCTATGTTAGTTTTTAGCTTAAGCGGTGGGGAATGAACGATACAGTGTCTTTAATTACTGTCGATGTTTTTGCTTCTAAATTATGTGTGTAACATAATTTTAATCTATTTTATTCTTGATGCAAAGTCTTGTCTGAAAGTTAGGCAAAAATAGTCTGGCAACTTGGCGCATGTGTAGATGCACTCCGATTGGTGTTCGATTAAGTGGAGTCGGGGAACACGATATAAAATGGCTATCCGTGGATGAATTTGTTCGGTGGCCGAGATGCATTGCAGAACGCACTTGCCGGAGGCACATTTTTATACGCTATCCGTACTCTTTCGGTGTTTGGGGAAAAAACACTCGAGCGGGGCATGGCAGTCGAGGGCCGGAAACTTCGCTTTCACCGCCCGCTGCTCATCTCGCCTGCCGCTCCAGATATTATTGTCCCGGTGTATATCTACTATACATACATCAGAAGTGATCAACCACATTGGTCATAAACTAGAAAAAAAGGTCACACTGCGTCTGCATTTATTCATTTCTAAGGAATTGGTGAATTTGGGAAAGTCAACAACGAAACTTTTATATACTAAATATCCATGCTTTGGAGAATTCTTATCATTAATATTAATAGGATTTTACTTCTCCCAGTAAAGAAATTCTGGATCCAAAGTCTTTCTTAAGTTTCATTTCTCAAAATATCACCATGTTACCAAAAGGTTCTCATTGGAGAGCAAAAAGCAATGATGACTTGACTTATTTAAACACAAGCCCCATTTCTACTAAGCTTTGTGTATCTTTTTAAAACCTAGTTGCAACCTCGAATCCAGTAGCCGATCAAACTTGTCTTCTTGTTCTCTGCATCTGCCCGTTTAAGATTGCTTCGTCGGTACGTTCTCAAAAGCACTGCTATTTTCCATTTGTTTTTTGTTTGTTGTAAATTTACAAAAGAAGGGAAGTTCGTTTGCTTGATATAACATCACAGAAGTAAGAAACTACAAATCAGATGTGTGTTGTCGAATACATAGTGGTCGTTATAGCGGTCGTTCGTTGTAGTGATTGTAATAGAATTTGCTATTGCGGGAGCCCAGGGGGATATTCGTTGTAGCAAAATTTCGTTATAGCAAAATGTTCGTTATAGCGATGTTTGTTATAGCGGCGTTTTACTGTACTACAATTTGGCACCCTTAGATGGCCGCTTTCTGCCTCGCCGACTGCAGTTTCACAAACAAGTGCTCTTCAACCCTACACGATTGTTCTATGTTCACGCTGTAACTAACTGCACTTTCTCCCCTTGTCTTCGAGTGGTCCGTCTAGATATGGCAGGTAGCTGTTGTTGGACTATTGATTGCCGCGTGGTCACACACCCATATCGAATCTCGCGTCTGCAATTTAACCCAAATTTCCTGCCTATTTGGCGCTATGGAATTGACCTTTTTGTAAGGAAATCGAACGCAAGTCAAAGTTACCAACGCAGATGTAAAGAAATGAAGTGAAAGTGTGGTTCAAAGAGGTACCTGCAGCGATTGTGACATATAAGAAGGCAATATGTGGGAAAAGTTTAAATATTTGCGTGTTATAAAGCAAAATACTTTAAAATAGAAAATTCAACAAAGCTTAAGGCGGAATGGCAGACCTTTGAGAGTTTGGGCACAAGATCTTAGGTCTGTAACTTAACACTGTGACTCAAATTGTTGCTTTGGATGACATGTATAGGCTATATCTGTATCGTGACATATTTGTAGTCTATAATCACCTTCCTTTATGCCCTTTAATCATTCTGTGATTTCACACACCCGGTATATAACCCCAAATCTTTTAAACATCATTGGTTGTATATAAGGAATCAAATAAAGGTTGTTTATTCCCCAGTATGATGCAGATATTTCCAAGCCATAGAATCGTTCTTGGCTGGCAAGTATTTACATAATGTTTTATTCAAAGTATGGTTAACGTGGTCGTTATTCCCCGACAGTCAGCAACTTTGACCTTAAGAGCTTGTTACGAAGAACACTCTAAATTGACACCTGTCGCCCGTGATCAGTGTGGTAAACTGCAATGCGTCCCATGGGTATAGGTGCATTTCATTAAACTGCGATTCTGGAAGAAAATAGCAATAAAATGCAGTTATTTGCGGTTCAGAGTCGACTAACCTGTCAGCTGTTCTATAAATCAATTATATAGGTTGCAGTGAAGCAAGACGGTGGTTCGTTATGCTCACTGACTGTGTAGAAGGTTTTTTTTATTAACAACTTGGTGCATTTTTGGCTTATCATAGTTTTTGTGCGAACATGCTCTGTGATTAAGCCGAGGCTAGCTCGTACCACTGCAATACCCAACATCATATCGACACCATTTCGTGAAAGAATGGCGACTTTGCCAAGCATTGTGGGTATAATTACCACCATGATGAATGCACGTCTATTCTGTGCGCACGGGTCATGCGCAGGCGGAAGTGGTGACCCCCAATTAACTGGTTAAACAAACTGAAATCAGAGGTCACACTAGCGCTGTAGATATAAGCGAATGGTTATGCAGCCCCTGTTATATTTTTAGTGACTTTTTCACCGACCTTCCCAAGTAAATCGAAATCGATTGTCAAATAAAGCAATGCATATGCGCGAAGAGGCAGGCGAAAAAAGGGAGGAAAATAACCTCAACGCATCAGGTAAACTGACTTGGACGTTGAGTAAACGATGCAGGTAAATAGGTTGACATTTAGGACGAGCCGCTTGCCAGCTCGGTGCACTCCGCTTCCACTCGAGTCGGCCGCAGACGGAGACGACCAACGCGGACGAACAATAATGGAAAATGCCAGGTGCGTCCATTACGAAGAAGAGAATGCAGAAAACAAAACCATAGACGGTAAAATATTTGACATTTTGTTATAAATTAAGCGTGTCAGTTTTAATGTCCATCTCAAATTGGATATATGATAAATGCATTTCCTGTATTGAAGAGTACAAACTCAGTTCTCGAAAATGAAGAAAAAATAAACGACACATGAATTTGTTTGTCAGAGCTGAAGACTTAGTGTTCTTTTACGCGTAGGTTTCATTTGGAAATATTGTTGTGAGATGTCTTTGGGTTTCATCGTTTTAGGATTGCATTGATACTTACGAGCCAGAAACATTGTGAGAACCAAAGGAGAAAACTCTTTGACTTTTATTCAGTTATGTAACATGTACATTTATCACAATTTTTATAGGGTCGAAATGTTACCTAACAATGAAGAAGTGCAGTGTTGCAATGTTCATTTACTGTTTTTTGAAAGCCACGGATTAGTGAATGATGTTGAGCAAGTTTCTAATCCCATTTTAAATAATGTTATTCCAAACTTGGTTGTGATTCATGTAAGTTGAACATCTGAGTGCTGCAGCCATATAGTGCGATCCACAAAACGGATGATTTTTTAAAACTCTAATCTGCCTTTAAAACCTCTCCCCTCTCCGACCTATCCAGGAACAGATGAATGTCGTGAAGGGAAGGACAAGTGGTCGCCATGACCCCAAAATCAACAAATTTATTTCAGCCGAGCGCGAGCGGCTGCTGGGATGGAGGGGCTATTTCCGCGCCGGCTTTCCGTTCCAAAACCCCAGCCGCGGTTTTTCTTCTACTTGCCCCGGGCAATGAAGGCACTCCAACCGGTCGAGGCGAGGGATGCAGTTGTGAAAATATTTGGGGTAAGCTCCGGACGGGTTTTGAGGGGGAAAAAACATTAAAGCAAAATTAAACTTGGTGATGAAGAAAATTTGCCATTGATATCGAAGCACGCGAGGGAATTCATCCTCGGTTGAATTGTCAAGGACATTTCTTTATATTTTGAAAAACTAGTCATAATAAATATATATGATTTCCTAATGTTATTACTTTTAAATATTTACTTAACCAGTCAGGGAAAACTACTGTTATTATCAAAGGTAACAATAAAGGGGAACGCATTATTATTGAATTTCAATCCAGTAGCCGTTTCAATAAATCAAACGATTTAATGACTTTGATATTGTATAGTGTCCATTTAAAACTTGAGAATTGCTATATCTAGTTGGACTTGAGTTGTGATGATTTTCAATATTTCCCCCCCCCCTCCCCCCTCCCCCCCCAAAAAAAAATTAAAGTAACTCCCTTTGTCTTTTAGGACCTGGTATTGAATGATTCTGTTTCCTCGTCCCGTGGTATGAGATCCGGTCCATACTGATTTACCGTGAAACTTTCAACCGACTTGCAAGTATCATCGTCAAACCCAATGTTACAATTTACAGTCACGTGGAACCATCTATATAGGGCTAAGACCTTTGCTCTCCACAGACTCCAACCTGTATCGATTGTAAATTGACACATTCGAGATATCACACGACCTCGTTGAAATAGCCTCACAACAACAGCCGTGTGTGTGCTGTGATGACGATGTTGTTATAGTTATGGCGGCACATCGAGGGTTGACATTTTCGTAACCCTCCAAGCCTTCGCCGATGTTTGCAACCTTCAAGCTGCATATGACGTCATACTGACGTCATTGTTCTTAGCACCTGCATCTTTGAACAAGTAGGTGTTTCAAAAGAGCAGGTGAACGGTTTATGATGATACAAGATTGTATGAGCAGTAGAAGAAAGTTTTACTGTAAAGGTAGCCGAGAAAAAACCCTTAGGAGTTCAAAAGTGCGGTGTCAACAACCACTGTTGTGCAGTTTTTAATGTCAAGGGGTGATCGTTTCTACATGTATGTCTTCAGATGGTTACAAATATCAGGGCTCTTCGGATCTGGAGTAGGCCCACCTGTTGTCAATGTTCATTGCTTGCGAAGCTCGTCAAAGACATTTTTAACACCAATCAAGATTTCGCTGATAAAATATGCAGAATGTCACGAATTTGATTTCCGTCTGTTGACATATACGTGACATCGATGAACTGACATGACAGTTGGCAACAAGAGGGGCGGTGGTGCACGTATTATGTCTGCGGGCCTGGTTGGTATCTGGCGTTAACACGAACACTTCCGTGTGTCGTCATAAAATGGGCATGCAGTTCTACAGGACTTTACTTTCCAATGTTTTGATTAATGAACCAACGAGTCGTGGTTGCTTGCTTGCTGCACCTGCTAAGATAAACCTGCTTAGTTGAACTGGTCTGCAACAATTTACAGTCTTGGCAAGCTGTAAGTGATCACAGGTTAATTCTGTAAGTCTACTTCTAATTGCTAGGAACTCGGTTCAACACGTAGCAATCTTTGGCATGTGTTGCCTTTACGTGTTTTTAGTTGTGGTTTGACTATACGAAGCTGAGTAGTTTAAGGATGTAACACGCATGTAGTCTTAAGTGCAGTGTCTCATCGCCATCCAGCTTTCAATCTCATCTGCCCAACGTGGTGACATTAAGCATGTGACGTAAATCCATACAGCGTGCATGCTCAATGCTGTAGCTGGGTGTACTTGTGAGTTGTGTGCTCCTCCGTCGATCGCTATTTTGCCTGGTTGGCTAGAGTGCTGTTTACTGGGTTGAGCGTTATGTGTGCTTTCCCCGACGAAATTATCATCCAGCAAATGCCACCCGATCAGCTATTTCAGGGGCACTTAGGATTCGCATAATAACGCGTCAGAGACAACCATCGCCAACGATGAATGTCAGTGTATGACGATGTGGGGGTCAGGCTAGGTAACTTGCATCAGATCAAGTCTATGAGTCTCAAAAACGCTAAGCGTTGCAACGGAACAGCCGTTTCCTCAGTCCAACACAAGGTAAGTATCAATGTGTTGCTTTGGTACTCAGTTCCGAAATGGTTTGAGTTGTGGAAAATGCATGTTTTGGGACGCGCTTTGGTTGGTCAAACTTAGGTGTGAACAAGAGTTGGCTGGGAAAATATTGGTGTCGCCGTGTAGGTAAGTATTTCCGTTTGTTATTATGCAAAGTGCACTTTTAAACGTTTGCATCTGTATCAGATTGCCTGACCACTGTATCATTGCACTGTCATTGCTTTATCATGTTTTGGTGTAACGTTAGTAAGCGTACGTAGAAACCATTCGAAATGAACGTGAAAGCTCCATTCGATGTTAACCTATCTGTATATACCTCATTCGGGCTGGAGCAAGCTTCATCCTCTAAGATGACATGTTAACAACTTTTTTTGGTGACGGGAAGGTTAGGTTACAAGTTAATCACATTAAAAAAAATACATAAAATTATGCATGTGCCAAGTACAGCCATGTACTTTTTTTTTTATACTGCATGACGTCTTATAAGCTAATGACATATTCCTTACAAATGGCGGCATGTCTACAGCACACACTGACATGTGAGTCACTGTGCTCAATAGCCCTACAGCCATTATATTCAAAAACACCTGCACAAACTATCATTTAGGGCTTAACCTCTCGATCAAAACACATAAGCAGTCAAAGCTTCCAGTAAAGGATCCGTGTAATAAATATATTCTACAGCTTGGCTCCTTTTTATTCTTGTATTTCCTGGAGAACAGTTGACCGTATGGTACCGTTGTAGCATGAATTTAGGTTTTATGAAATACGGACTCCTTGGTGGTATTGCGCATGCTCATGCATAGATAATTAGGAGAGGGACCGGTCACGTGAGAGGGTTTAACCAATAAAAGGGAAAAAGAGTCCGATTTTCATACGAGTCCGATTTTCATATGACACCGGTACCCAAATGAAATAAGTATAGAGACAAAACTTTGGACTTACATATCATGTCTCCCTACATCCGACTGCGAAGATGCTCCTTAAGGACAGCCTGTCCTAGAATTTGCCTTGTAGTTGAGTAAACCAACAAGGATTTCAGAGTTAGGTTTTTTTTTTCTTTGGGGTGGGGAGGGGGGGGGGTGGGCTGGGAGGGGCATAAAGCTCACGAGACTCCATTGTGTCGTAGTGTTGGTTGTTGATAGAGGGCGTGCTTCCTTTGCCTCATTTAATAGCTCGCTTCATTTGCATTTCATTCATTCCACAGGTTTATTAATCAGGAGCGGTCGGCATTACCGTACATTGTGATGCCACATTACAGGATATTCCGCTGGGCAGGAACTCGTTGAAAAGAGTTTGTTTCACAGCTCCTTTTTACTTTACAATTTACAATATTTTACGATATTAGCAATGTACTGAGATTTTCTTTTCTTGGAAGGGAGGTACTATAATTAAGACAATATGCTAGTCTTAAGGCTATCAATACTTTCTTGCAAAAAGGTTTTCGTCTCTCTGACGAATTGTAATCACGAGGAAGTTATTGTTTCTCTTTGCTTCTATCTGTACGTTTGGGGTCAAAGAACCACCAAAGTGAATGACGGTGGCAAAACACGTTCTCAATGTGCAATCAGCCTCACTACGCATGCGCACTAATCAAACCTTGCTCCACGAAATGAGTTCGGAACGAGGCGCACTTATCCATAGTGTGTATTTAAATTATGTTTCATTAAGCTATAAGGACTTTTAAAAAAATACAGCAGAAATTCATATTTAGAATTTAGTTTTGCATAAGGAAGAGAATAGAAAGAGCACCGTTGGTTTTCACTTATTCCTCGACACTCTTTTCCAATATACACACATAGCAGTCGACTCCAAAATAATTTGATGAGGACCGAGCTCTGAAGATACTTGAAGCAAGGTCGGCGGAATCATATTCCATAATGTGACTAGAAGCAGGTGGTTAGGGTAAGCTAGCCTTGCTTGCAGGGGCACTTCTCGGTAGAATGAAGTGAGAGTGACCTCGGTGCAGCTGCGCTTTTGTTTTAGCAACAAGAAAATGGTCAGTTATCTCACACATTTTGATTGCAGTGGTCAATCTTCCTTCTCCTTATTAAGCTGAAGTGGACGGGGAAATTAGAGTGACTAAAAGACGGAAGTATTCCAGTTTTCATTGTGTACAAACATCTGAGTGACATTTTAGTATTGCAAGTAACAATTCTACGTGGAGTCAATTATTTGTTGCATGAACTGATCTTTATAAAGTGTGTGACGTCTATCGGTGCATCGTAGAGCGCCCTCTGTTGTTCTTAATTTGAACTCTGATTTGTGTGTGCTATTTTAGCGTTGTTAAATGGTCTAGACTATTGTGGCGTAAATGAAAAGTGTTATGTAGCCATTCGAAAATTGGAATTTATTGAGGAGATTTAATGTGTGTTGTCTTGCGTCGGTGTGGAAAATTGAACCTCAGGTCACAGAATAAGTCGGTGCAGAACTGTAAAAAAAAAGGTTTTAACAAGTCTCTTATCAGTGTGAATTGCAGGTGCCTGGATTTGAAATCGTTGGTTAGTGACACTGTGAATTTAGATTCATGCATGCATGTTGTGCAGCAGCACAGTAAACTTGCCCTACCAGACACCTAGTGTAGTATTTTGTTTTGTATGCAAGTGTTTGATTCTGGCGATACAGTAAGATCTAATCTCGGAAGCCTACAGCCAGGACAAATCAGTAAGCCAAATAGTCAAGAATTAATTTGCCTCTGGTATAAACTTGTTTTCCCAAAGGTCGATTGCAAATGTACACCGCTGGACCACCATGATTGCCACATCCACTCAGTGTCCCCAAAAGGCATTTTGCACTGGACAGTAAAGCTTCATTTTTTAATCTTGATCTTTTGGACGAGAGGTTTTTCATTTTCCAGCATTTCGCCCATTGCAATGCTAGAAGGACACTCACCACTAGAAAACAATTCTTGAAAGGAGTTGTGAAAAAAATTGAAATCTATCAGAGCGTTTCTTTTTGGACAGAAAACATGTCATACAATGCAAACAGAGAGTTCCTTGTAACAGAAGCACAATGAATATAAAGGTGGATAAATACTTAAGCATGAGAAAGATGAGATGAGGTTAGTAATTGTCCATTTAATGAATTCTTCCTGCAATCCCACAAAACAAATGATTGAAGAACAAGTTTCTAAACGAAAACAATCACACAATTTCCTCTGCTCTCAATTTGGTAAAAACCTATTTTTGTTGTGAATTTCATGCACCGTACAAAGTCCTGCGTCAGATTTGACCCGGAATCCGTATCCAAAAGTGACTTGACACTTTTGCGGGTCAATACGACACTTCTTTGACTCCTTTTTCAGGTCATTTTGAAACCAAAAAAATGTCCTATTGACCCGGAAAAATGTCATTTTGACCTGGAAAAGTGTCACTTAACCGGAAAATGTCATTTTGACCAGGAAAAGTGTCATTTTTTCCAGAAAGTGCCATTTTACCCGGAATCTGACCGGGGACATTTTGAGTGTACGCATAGTTAATGTTATGCAGAATGAATCGAGGTTAAGCTTTTGACATATGGAGTTTGACTCTTCCGTTTATAATTTAAATTGAAGATAAATGTGTTACCGATTTTTGGCAAATATTCTTTGTCCAATGTCTCATTTGAAACCTATTTTTAATTTAAAAAAAGTAATATTTGTCTCGGGATGCCACAACCCGAAATCAATAAGAATAAAATCTGTTCGACATTAAATTCACCAGACCAAAAAAAATACCCACAATACATGCATGGCTTAGCTTTGTGGCGAAATGCCGCGCGTTAAAAATAATGAAAGTTCGAACCTTTTTGATTATAGGAAAGCCTGCGAATCCTGCACTAAATTCGAGAGATTTCTGCTCCCTGCCTTTCCGCATTTAACCTAATAACCTACTTTACCAAACGTTTTCCACTCGCTTGGACGAAGAATATCAATTTCTTTGCCGGCATCACGAGTCTTGTCGGCATTTTGGGCTCGAGAGTTGAGGCAAAAAGCTCCTGCAAAGTGGAGTCAATTGGATATATCGCGAAACTGATATGGAATTGATTGGGCTGTATCGGCCTGAAGGATTTGGCGTTTTTGACCCGCCACTTTCATGTCTCACCACGAATGAGATATCAGATTTGACCGGAATATTCATTTCCCCCATTTTTTTTGCCAGAGTAAAACAAAATGATCAAAAAATACCTATCAGTGCAGGCGGCAGCTCTGTTGCTCCTCATTTCCATCGGGGTTTGAGAGATGTCGAGCCGGGCTTTCTGCCGAGGGGGATGTGGAGAATACGCGCCTGCTTGCTAATTCGATAGATACATGGTCCCGCGAGTAGACTGGCCTCACGAGTCCTTCGATTAGAATGGAGCCACGTCGAGGTTCGTGATTGACAGCGTTGACACGGGTACAATAGAGACTCAAGACTGTAGGCTGTATGGGCAGTAAGGCTCACCTGAGGAATGTGCAATCGAGAAAAGTTCCTGTATGCCAGATTTTAATTTATTAAAGGGGTACTTCAGCTTGTAAGTACTTCACAACATCATACCTTGGTGCTTCTCCTGACAACGTTCAGACACACATCTTGTCGGACTGTTTAAGACACATTGAAGGATCGAAGAGGCGCATGTTATAATCGACATGCCTCACACTATGTCATCTGTTCCTCTCTGTCATCTTCTGACTTGTCACTATCCTCGCTGTTTATAGAAGGAATAGCACAAGCAGAAATGGGCCAAGTCTTAGTGTGGTTGACCAGCACGCTGCGCCCTAGTGCTTATTAGCTTTTGGATGGTTGTATATTACTGCCAAACCCACAGTTAGTTTCGTCACAATTATTAAGATGAGGGTGGATATGTACACTTAAACTATACACACTGCATACATGGTAGAAATAACAGGGGGAATGGGTGTGGCTGTGTGTTGTGCAAGATGTGTGCATCATTCAGTTTTCTCAACAAAGGTGGGTGAAGAAGGAAAAGCCACTATAGATCGAGGGTGGCTATTTCCCTAACAAGAAAACTTAAAAGCGATAAGATTAATCATTTTTAACACTAATGTTCGAGGTTCATGTGAAGATTTCTGTTAATTGAATACCTATGTTATAACTTTTTCGATCTTATGTACATTTGTAGCATTATATCCAATGTTACGGGATCTAAGTAGAGACGCAGTACTGTTTATTCCGTTTGAGTATTACTGACAATCTACTCCAAAGCATTCGCCTGGTCCAGGAATATCTATGTTTTGTTTGTGTTGAATTCAGTAACAGCAACTGCTGTAGTCGGAGTTCATGTTTCTCTCAATCTCCTTCAATGACGTCGACTATTCCCGATACGTGGATGGGACTACGTGCCGGCGATGCGTTCTGGCAGATCGCATTACTCCCCACGAGAGCAGACGCTTTCTCCTTAATTACATTTGATTAGCCCCACGTCTTTCTCTTGCTCAAAGAAGTACGAGTCGAGGAATGTTATACGGCCAAGATGAAATGCCACAAATCTGAGACGGTCACCGGTGAATTGGAGTAAAACTGAAAACACTGAATGAATTTGATGTGGTTTGTTTCTTAGCCCATGAAGAGATCCTGTTGGCATGATCATGCACGGGGTCGGACAAATTCAGTCCCAGACATTGTGTCTCTGCCTGGATTATTTCATATTCGGCATGGATTGACACGACTCACATGACGTCGAGCCATGCCTTTGAGTCCCGGATGCCAGAAGGTCGGGCATCAGTACCATAACCATGTTTGGAAACGTCGAATTAACCTTCTCAAGTTCAAGATTAAAAAACACAGACATTATAATTTAAATCTCTGCGTGTAGAGCTATTTCTGCTGATCAAGGAGTACCTTTTTAAGGAGCCCTGTTTTTTTTAAAGACAATTCCTGCAGCATTTACTTGTACTTTACTACTTCGTCTTTGGCTTAGATAAAGATCACAACATCAGCACATACTTCTGGAATGGATTTAGTTATTACATTTCGTGTGTATTTATCCTGAGTGGGCGGTGGCCATTATCGTCCAATCCCCGTGTCAAATCTCTTTTTCCTATAGTACGGCTATCGGAATGAACCCCAGCAGTGGTACAAAGCTGCCTCGAACATTCATGTCGAAAACACCTGTGATTCAATTTCATCGAATTCTACGAATAAGGCGATTTGTTTTGTACCAGGCTTTGCTTGCTAACAAACACATCATTGCTTAACATGATAATGGAAGTTTTGAGTTGCCGTTTTAATCAAGAAGATGGTAGAACCACAACTTTAATCACCAAACTTGTATACGAACGGTAAAGTTTTCACCTTTACTGAGGATAACCAAAATACCTTAAAGGTACATTTGCACCATTTACAAATTATTAGTACAGACGCATTTTTTTGATGTGCGACCATCCTTTGAATCATCACTGAATGATATACAAGCGCCATCTGACTTTATGAGTTATAGAAACACAATACGGTAAGGCCCCAACTGCCTTTAGTCTACGCGCAATCGTATAAGGTGGTCCGATATTTTGTTCAGCAGTTTACGTGATAACACGTGATGGCAGCTCCCTATTACTTGTCTCTGGCTTTACGCGCCAAAGCGTGAATGTTCTCAGTTTACACGTTGACCACACTGACACGTAGATTTTGCATCCGTAGACATTTTATCTGCAGCTCACGGACGCTCGACTCAAATACTTCAGGCAGATACAATTATGAAACGCGAGTTTTTGCCTCTGTGGACAATTCATCTTCAACTCACGGATACGGCCTTCCGTTGCGGCAGCTCAGGTTGGTGTCATTTCGTAACGGGAAATTTGAGATCTGGGATGTGTTATCTGAAGCGCAAGGATCAGGCGTCTTTTTTGAGGTAGGTGAGTTTACCCTGCGGTTCAATGCAGTAACTTTCTAACTTGTGTAACAATTTAGGAGAAGAAAAAAAGAATTCCATTTCCGTTGCCAATAGTAAATTAAGTTTGACAGTACCCTCTCTAGAAGTCCTCCAGTGCCTTGAAAATTGGAAGCCTTGCAGGTTATTTCTCCCCTCGTTAATTCACGCAGCGCCTCACTCGGTCCGACATCCGTCGACGTTGCGTTGTCTAGAAAACTGACTGCAATAACAAAAACCGTCATCTGTAGTGTTTAGTCTACAGCTTTAATCCAGTGATGTTTGCTTTTGTACAAGTTAAAAGTACAAATCTAAACGATTGTGGTATAATATAGTTATGATTGCATGGTATTAGTGGTTGTATACACACGATGAGAGCGGGCTGTTTGGGGGATTGTTTTCGTTTTATATCATAAAGATGCAAACACAGACACTTTTCTCCGCAAGCGCCTCTCCAGTTCGTCAGCTTGCATTTGTGTCTGTCCATTTTGGAGGCTGGTTAAGTGCAGACGAGAACCAGACCTTTTCAAGCTAATCCGTCAGAGATATATATCTGGTTTAATAGCAGCCCAAGGCCATGGCTAATCTTCCTGCGATCTTAGTTGACTCGTTCATCCTTCTCGACACATCCCTTTCATTAATATCGCTGGCAAAGGCCTTATTTAAATAAGACTGCCCTACAAGTATATTTTTCTGAAGTACGGAATTAAAATCTCGTGATGGTCTTAAGTGCAGTCTGACTGTAATTTGCGTTTACATTTAGGTATAATTTGAGCATGAAGTATAAACAGTATGGTAAATTGTACCTAAGGGAGACATTCCCATATACTTGTGCACAAAGCAATCTTGACTTTAATGACCCCTAACCCTAGCTTAAACTTAACCTATCCTCACCAAACTTTGTGAATTTGGGTTTTGCTTCACGAGGAAGCGATTTAGGCTATTTGCGACATTAAGTTATGCGTACAAATAGGACTTGAAATATTAGCGAGATATTCAAATGTCTGCCTAGTCTACCTTGTCTCCTATAAGGTACAACTTTTTAGCAAAACGTGTCTCCCTAAGTGTCATTTACACAAATACATTTAACTGTTTAAGGTGTTCTTTGAGTATAAGAGTCCCGAATTCCATCTTTCTTGTCTGACCGCATTTCTTTCTGAAAGAAATTCTGAAATTGAACAAAAACAGTTGCTACGTAATTGTATCATTTTATGAGTTTGTGAAAAACAAGCGCACTGTCAATTCACTGTAAAGTCAATAGGGAATTCCCCAATAACAGCTAGGTTGTTTAATCTTTAATATGTTGAAGCCCCCCCCCCCCTGTGGAGACAATCTGTTTGATTGATATGATCTATTTAAAAAAGTAACCACTTGCCACCTCCTCGTAGCCTTAAAACTTGCTGAAAGTGACGTTTTAAAGACTACAGAATAACGCAAACAGTTGACATTCTGGCGACCCAGCGTGTGATACGTCGACCCATAGCAGGTCAGTACAAAGCCGTATGCGCTCATCCACCCATCACCCTTTGATCTTTAAAACAAAATCTTGATCCTCCTGAAAGTGAGAATGCCACTGCGATGCCAACCTGCCCCTCCGCTGTGAAATCTTCGGTCTTTTCTTGAAGGGGGTAAAGTGGCAGGGCCGGAAGTGTCACGTCCGTCAGTCCTGAGAGAGGGTGTCGGAACGAGGTGGAAAGTGTCGGAGCAGAGTGTGACAGCAACAAAAAAAGTGGGGATGTGAAGCACGCGACATCTGTCCGGAAACTGGGTCATTATTGGCCTGATTGCCCAACGTAGGACGTCTGTAGATAGTTGATTGCATGTTCCTTTAGTTCCTTAACAAAAATGTTGATTATGTTGACGTTTATATCAGCGACAAGAGTAACATAGTCGTGTCTGAAGGAAGTGGTAACATTCAGTGACATTTCACGAAGCGTTAATAATGTCCATCAAAATCCATGTTATTCACACTCATGCTGCATATTTGAATGTTTCCCCCTAGAAAACTCTGTTGACTTGTGATGTTTAACGAAAATTCTCCCTTTGGTGAATGTGTTCAATCGCATCATGAATTTGTCCGATAATTCTCCGTGGAGCAATGTAGTTGCTTTGACGGGTGTTTTGTTTGCCGGGGACATTGATCTGTTTTGATGCCCTAAATGTGATATGGAAAAGCCAATGTTGTATTTGTGGGTCGTTTTTTTTTCACGTACTGTTTCTACTATTGAACCAATTTGATTGATTTTCAAGACGAACGTCAGATCGACCGGCTGCGTCACTTTTCGGCGAAGAGTATTTGCTCGAATCGTGTTTATATTTAAGGTTGTATTGTTGATCATTATATCAAAATATGAGCAGAATATGTAAAGAATTGCCCAATATTGATATTTTTCAAAGATTTGTCCAAAACACATTAATGATACTGGCAGAGAAATATCCTGAGGTGAAAACTACGAATGGGTTTGTAAAGTGTTTATGATATATGATGTTCCCAGATGTCTTGAGAAATGAATTGATGATATTTTAAGATCGTATTATGGATTAGTAGTTGTATTGAGAAGCTGTGCATAATGCCAAACACCTCTTGTTTTCTCTCTTAAAAATTTCACAACTTGACACTTCGAACTTTCACGATTCGGTCCTTTGATGTCCTATTAAGGTATGGGTTTGTGAATCATACCTTTAAAATGTAGCCCCAAGGACGAAACAGTACCCACGCCCCATTTAATTTCTTGTAGAACGAATACGCTTCAAAGGGCCCATGTATTGCAATCCTTGAAAATACACCTTTGTGTCAAATTTAAGATAATGCAAATTTACATATTCATGAGCAAAAGTGTGATGTCATTTTAGGCAGAAACCTCAATCTTACAGCTATTTCAGCACCGAAAGTTGCCAGAATTTTTGGATATTTTGCTGTCATAAATTTTCCTTTCTTTGGTGATTCGTGTTGTGTCAGTACATGGCAGTAAGCCAATGAGCAAACTTTTCTCACAAATGTTTTCAATATAAGCAAATTTTTGGATTCACAATTTGAACAGAAAATCCCGAAACTGAACACTGTCTTCCTGAAATGACATCACAGCAACAGCGCCCTCTGTTGTCCGGAAAAGCTTGGGCAATTTTAAACGTTTAAAGAAGTGCACTTTTGAATAAGATTAACCAAAAAGGGATGCTAAATAGTTTTCGTATATTAAAAAGCAGTAGAAAGTTGCACAAAGTATGTTCCTCAGAAAAATTCATGTCATAGCCCCTTTAATATTATGTCACAAAGAGTGTTACCATCGCGGACACCGCTTCGTACCACAGGATATGGTGTCAGAATCCATCGTCTAGAGGGTGATATGAGAATACCTAATGACTCAGATGATATCTAATACATATCTTCTATAGTTTGGCCCCCCGTGGGGGAAACCTACAAATCATGTGAAATATTCATCGTGGCACACTGGTACCTCGTGCTGTATTCCCCCCGGGCCCTTTGCCTATCACAGCGGATATCACGGCCCGGTGTTTTACAAAATTCCCAGCTTATATTACCACACTTGAGATCTTGAATCAACATAATATTTCAGTCGAGTTGTATAAATGTTTTTACGTCACACCCACCCCTTATCTTTGAGTCAGGACTGTCGAACATCAGGACTATCGATTACTCAATTCCGATGCATTCGATATAGGATCGGAATTTCCGGTTTGAAATAATTTCACCATTGGAAATTTCTAAATTCTACAAGAGTCATCATGCACACATAAGATAAAGTATCAAGTTGTTTTAAATTTCAGTCCCCGACTTTTGTACACAATTTGATTTCTTTTACTAGTAGCAATGTGATTCAGTGTGTATGTCAAAATTCAAGTACATGATCACGAATTATTGATATCTTGATCAATTATCACACAAATGATCATAAAAGTACGAAGTATTAAGAAGTTGGTCGAAACTAAACGAAAAGTAAAAACACTCTTTGTTTTCTAGCTCGCCTTTGGTTCATTAAACATGGAAGAATCGAGTTAACCTCTGAACTCGGCTGGAATCTAGCTGATCATACCTTGAATCAATCTCTATGCTGATCTTAGTACACACTTCATTAATTACTATGCTAAAATATCTGCACTGTGTGGTGGCGAAAGTGAGACTAAACCACCGACTCGACATCCGGTTCGCTATCTGAACACGTTTTTCGCATGAGCGAGCTTTTTGGCGGGCTTTTTCTTCGGTTCTAATTATGTTTTTTTAGCGACCAGCCTTGGCCTGCGTGGCTGATTCAACACCGTCATCACGACTATGGCTTGCATTGGGACATGGTCACCACCGTCACGTAAATAATATGCAGACTTTTGAAGTGAAAATGGAACGAGACAATCATTGTTGAACAAAAAAGTATTCAGGGTCTTAAGCGGTTATATCTTGTGGTATATAGTGGTGGTGTCTCAACGAAAAGTTACAAGTGTTTTCGAAACTTTGGTTTCATGTGCGGTTCGAATTCAAGCCATTTTAGAGCCCTGACTAGGGATCTCGGTTCAATATAGGTCTCTATTTTGATTCAAAAACACTCAATTCTACACTTGCTGAATTTGTTTTGGATTAATTAAGGATTTTATATGATCATCGAGCGACCCCAGAGACGAAATATATGGTCCATAAACCTACTATTCCCATTGTACATCGCATATGCAAGCAGCAATTGATTCAACGCCTAACAGTTTAGTGAATAAAATGTTCAGATTGTACACGAGACAGAACAGCAGAAAAGCTCAGCACCGATCAACATATCATATACTGCATTGCATTTTATTTTAAACAATTCGCATTGAGACTCGCTGAAGGCCAGTACTATCCACTGCGGAGGAGGCCAGGGATGAAGATCACGTGATCTCATCACTTAAAAAAAAAAACCAAGATAACACTAATGCCCATCCTCGCATTTCCGTAGCAAAGCGACTGACATGATTTACAAAATGTCATGATGCACGTTTAATGTCATAGGTATGGTTATCATTGAAATATGGTCAGCGCAGGACTGACGATATTGATATGGGTAGCTTTCTGTCGCATAAGGTCTGGCTGCAGGCTGATCATACATCTCATCCAGTGTGCACATAATGTAATACACTGGTGTCCATTAAAGGCAAGTTGGTTTGTGGTTAACAGTTCGGATAAACTTCACGTGGGTTATGAGGAATACAATTTCTGTTGAATGTCTAGTTGTTTTTACTTCTTATGGATTCTAGCCCAACAAACCTTGCAATCAGGTAGTTAAGCTTAATATTGTTTTGCTTGCGTAAAAAGGGAGAAGAAATGAAATATAATGACACAACCAAACAGATTAGAGAAATACGATGGTCGTTATACTTTGAATAAAACGGTCAGTTTTGTGGCGTCAGAGTCATTTTAAAGCGTTGTGCGTTGAAAGCAGATTTCTCGAAACTGCTTAATACCTACAGGAAGTATGTTTTCACTGACTACAAAGTAAATGTTTTCAAATCAGATTTGAGTGGAGTCTACATCCGCCGGAGACGGTCGAAAGTTCCCACATGATGACGTTAGGTACTTGACCTAATTGCACTAAAATAGTCTCTGAATGCAGACTGGAGATTAATTTCGAATGATTAATTAGTATATCCTGTCCATTATGCGGGCCGGCGGATTACACTTAGTACTTACACCGTATGCTGTTGCTTGCTATTTAAACCGGTTGAATGAGTAGGGTTGGTTTCATTCTGTTACCGAGACTTAAACGATTCACGATCTAGCAGCAGTTTTAGCATGCAGTAGCTACTAACACATGTAAGTTCTGTATCGTTCATAATTGCATGTACATTATATCTCCAAGGTTTGTACATAGATTGTTTAACCTTGTAAAACTGTTTTCTCTAGGCCCATCTTGCAAATGTATTTGTGTGTGCATGCTTAGTGGCTGTACCAGCTTATCATTTTGTCAAATGGTTGACATTACATTCGTAGTGTTTCATAGGTTATATTATAAATTTAAATGTATTAAGCGATGTACATGTACATTTTCATGAGACTTTACATTGGGAATCGAAGTCCCAGGCATGGCCCAAGACAATTTTGGCGTATAAGTACATTTGGCTGACTAAATTCACAAACATCGTACATAAACAAATCCACCCACTAAGCTTCAGATATTAAAGTAACCATATACCTTGAAGACATCACAATCTTTTGAGCTCATGTGTGAAGATGAAAATCAATGAAATTTGGAACGACATACAGTTGTGAATTCTCTTAAACCTTCATTTGAAATATCAGTCTCTCTTTTTTTTATGTCTTATACATTATATATATACACAATTATGCCATTGTGATGTCATCCTTTATTTTCGGTTGATAACGTAACATCGAAACTGACTTTCCACTTTGACGTACTTTGAAGACAGTTTCGAAGAGTTATCACTCCTATTTCTCTCTCAAAAAAAACTGTCTTCATCCTCAGGTTATTCAAGAAGCACAAACCATCACACTGCTGTTGTTCGAATGGTTGAAATATAGTCCAGGCAAATGAACGTAATTTGCACCAACTGCATTGTAATTTAAACCCGCTGTCGGGTTCAATGCAAAAAAAGGAAGTCATTACTGATGATTCATGACGTGCAGTTAATAATGACATCCATATGGTGATATTTTGCGTGCAATTATACGTACTTTTCCTTCTGGTTATTTAGATGTACTTTACCTTGTAAAAATAATTTTTGTGAACCTGTTTAAATTGTTTGCGTGTTGTGTATTGTATAGGGCACTTTGGGCTGGGAAAAACACGCTGTGAGACATAGATTGTTTGCACTTGAAGTCATCTTGGAGGTTTGTGCTTCTGTTCAACAGGGACTAGTCTTGCATTTTATCCTCCGTATAGTACAGCCGTTCCGTGGCAAGCGAGGTCGCTATCAACAAGATGAATCAAATCCAGTCTGGGCAATATTGGCAGCGCTATCCAGGACATGTCGAGCACACCTCACGCGTGCTGTATTCAATGTAATGCATGCGCGTGAAGTGTGCACGGAATTTCCTGGGTAGCGCTGCCAATATTGCTAACACTGGGTTGGATTCAACCTAACCGCGTTTGTCTCGGGACCAGCTGCAAAATAGGGGTATAAAAAACAGATCCAGTCTTGTACTAAGACTTATCAAGGACGCGCATGAATAGACCTCTGTGCATTCGTTGTTTATGAATTAACACAAAACATACCCCCAAGATGGCTGCCGAATGCAGTCAATCTATAGGGTTTGTCTGCCCGATGGCCATTTGTCTAAATCGCATGTAATGATGGAGATAACTGCTAGATGAAACATCTTCACCCTGGGTAACGGCTCTGCTGACGTAAAGCCATATCTATTTGCAAATTAGTGTTCTTCAGTGTTTCCCATCAAGTATTATGTGCGTTTACAATCACAATGTCTCGGACGTCATTCTGTGCACCAGGCAATATTTCAATCGAGGATCTTATTAAGCGAGACAGACGACGACATACACGGGTCTACAAATACAAACTAATTGACAAAGTGCACTTCCCTCTCCCACGACCAGAATTACAAATACAAACCATTCAGAAGGACATCCGCAAACAAGAGAATGTTGGCTTGTCCTTCATTTCCGTTCATGTGTAGACGGAACCGAGCAGAAATAGGACTATTGAGGGCTTTAAAGGTGTAGTGACGACTAGAAATAATTTGCAAATGAAGCAACCTAGAAAATGTCCCTAACAGTCCCGAATCCTCTAATTTTAATATAATGTTATTCACACACACACCAGGGAATTGGGCTTAAAATTAATAATGACACATGAATAAAATATTAATAGAATAAAATAAAATGAATAAAACAATAAAGGCGCCAGTGCATGATACGATGGATTTGTAGTTAAACTTAATGGTAATGTAATTAATTATTTATTGGCTTTATATGAAATTGAAGGCGAGTTCGCACCCTGACAGGGAACACAGTGCTTGTGTTCTTGGGCAAGACACTTAACTACAATTGCCTCTCTCCACCCAGGAGTACATGTACAAATGGGTGCCTGTGAAGGTGGGGATCAGAATGCGCCGATCTCAAGCTGCTTCAGAAAACTGGTCTCATGGCCTGATGAACAGGGGTAATAATTGTGAAGCGCTTTGAGACCTTAGGTATAAGGTGCTATACAGTGTAAGCATTATTGCATTATTGTAATTTGTGTATTTTATTTGTATTGTATATGTATGTGTCATCTATTAGTATATATTTCAATTAAGATTTTGTCTTTTGGGTTTTTTTAGGGCCAAGTCTATGCAAAGCAAACATAAGACATTGAGGATAAGTTATATGTTAACTGTAATGATTTTTTTGCCATACGATTTTGTCGAAGGTGATATCTCTCCTGTGATATCCGAATCCGTGCTTGACACAAACCATTTGATTTATATAAGCTTTTCTGTTTGTTTCCAATATTATACAACTGATTTGGAAATGTGTATCGTCCACATTGGCGTAGCAATTAAGCTAATACCAACAAGCTGAGTTTCTGTTTGGAGAGAAAAACGGCAAAGCCCTTTAATAGACATCCTTTAATCTATACGTCTTATTAGTATCTTACAAAAAGTGCACGCACCTTGTGTTAATACTCACCATGATTGTGTTTGCTATTTTCAGTGTACAACTGATTATGAAAATGTGGTGAACAATGCCGTACCAATTAAGGTAATAACAAAAAGTTGAGGTTTTTCTCGAGAAAAAATGGCAAAACCCTTTAATGGACAACCAACCGTCCTAGTTTCTTACAAAAGTGCACACACGCCTTGTGTCAATACTTAACGAGTTGTTTTGGATTCGTCCACGAAGTAATAATAGTGATTGAATGTATGAGGTCCGAGTAATGACATCCAAATGGTTCTCAATAAGAAGAAAAAGTACTACACCGGAAGGTTCTTAAAACAAAGAAAGGACATGGTCGTGCCCCTTCGATTCTCTTCACCGGAGGCTCAGTAGCTGCCAGTACCGTCTTCTTGTTTGTTATCTTTGGTTGGGAGAGTCGTAAGGACCCATGATGCACGGCTAGCGATAACAGTGTGTAGTTTGACGGCACGTGTCCTGAAGCACCAGACTAACTGCTGTTTCAGTGGAAACTAGTTGCTGTATAAGTCTGCCTTCGAAAGATTGTCGTGGTTCATAATCGTTTAACCTTTTTTCATTGATGTACTTTCCGTGCACTTAGTGAATTGGATTTGGTCTTTTTCGGAAGACTTTTCATTTCATGTTTTTCTTCTAGTATTTTCTTCAGTATTGTCGGGCCGCAAATATTTCCAAATTTTGAAAGTAATTATTCCATAACTCAACATAAGTGAATTAGGCTCTACTTTTGAATAGTCTTGGGATCAGACAATAACGTGTGCAGAGCCACACGAGCGAACGTGTATCCTAGCATGCAAATTTTATGTGACCCCACGCCAGCCAATCGGAGTCGACTTTAGAGACTAGTGACGTTATTTCGAATTGCTAGGAAAAAAAATAGAAAATGGAACAGACAGAGTTAAAACCATTTCCCTCCTAAACAGCGACCGATACATCAGTGTCCCCTCGAAAGATGTTCCATATCTTTGGCCAATTCTCTCTTTTGTGTACGTCCTTATTTCGTCGTTATATTTTGCCAAGATGTCGCAATTCAAGTAGCGTATCATTATGACATCATTTAGCTGCGCTTATATTATCGCAAGAGGGCGCTTTGCAATCGACAAGGGACTACATTTACACGCATCGGTTTACAAAGAAATTGAAGCGAAGGAACATGTATCGAATCTTCATTATATTAGATGAAAGGATTTCTCGAAATAAAATACTAGACCGGGCAATGTACTTGTTCTCCTGCACACTGATCGTCAAAACATCTGTCTCGAAGTCCATTCCGTATCCCATTAATGTACATGATAACTGTTTTCCTGTAATCAACTGCACGTAACATCCTCCTTCAGTGCATCTTAATGACTAGTTCGAACTCAAATGTGATCATGTGTTTACACTAATTCCAAAAACCTCCTGTTTGTTTTTTTTCTTCTCAGAACTTGAATCGGATGGACTGCCAATGCATCTAGATGATCTGGCAACAATTCTCACTCCTCGTCTACTGAAGGGACCGCCTTCACATGCACGGCCGACGCTGCTTGTAGAATCGTCCGGGGAGCAGCTCGCAACACCTACACACTCTCGCTCAGCCAAGCCCTCCCTCATGTAAAGGAGTTGAGTGGCACAAGTCGAGACGCTTGTATGAGGAAGCCAGGCCCGTGTTTTCTCGCTTGCCGAAGCCACGCCGGAACCCTAAACTGATTCTGAAGTACAGGATATCGCGCAAGATCTGGCCATAATTTGTGCGATAAAGCGATCGGATCAGTGGCTGCCGACTCTGGAGGAGTTTCTAGAGTGAGTGGCTTGGAGTGCATTATCGTATCTGCATTTTTTGGTTTGACGAATCGAACTTCTTCGATAATTCGAGCGTAGCAGCCATGGGGATTATAGCCATACTGGATATGCTCTGCTGCTGCTGTGAGGGCTGGCGGAGGAAACTGAAAAACTCCGAGTCCACCACGGCTATCATTCAGTCCCCTGTCAAATCCCCTGCCAGATCCCCCGCCAAACACCATCACAAACGGTCAGCCAGTACCCCTTCCGAGCGAGCCTTCCATTTCTTGGTGACGAATCCCGTAGGACGGACGGAGCTGAAACACGTTCAGCCGGGTAAGCTTCATTTTCATATTTAGCCGTTCTTGAATTTTGTATACTGTTTCGTCACATGCGTCTCTTGTCAACATTTTCCGTTGTTTGTACTGTTTGTCAGTATGAGCATTGTGTTTCCCGTTTGTTATTTTGTCTTCCTCATCGACTTTGTATAGGTGTCTGTCTGTCTGTCTAGTAATGTATCATCCTGCCATGTTATTTTGCCTGTAAATTCCCGTTTTCGTTGACTTCTTTTATTTTGGTCTCAGCAGATTATCGAGCTATTTTCACAGTTCCTTGCAATTTTGAATTCACTTTTTGCTTATCTTTCATTAACCACTGGCTGTCTTCGAGGGCTATGCTTAAATAAAGGAAAACCACTCCAGTGATACAATTGATATCTGCCAAAATTAGGTAAAGAACAAACCAAGACCAGTAACTGAAATTAATATTTCAGGGTCTCAGATAAAGGCCATTTGAATAATGATGACGAACGTATGAGCGCAACAATACCATCGATATGTTCTTTGTCATCCAACCATGAACTTACAACATTGCCATAAATGTAAATACACAGCTATGGTACAAAGGACCACATTGTGATTTAAGAAATGAAATAATTGAGAATAAAAAACATCAGAGATTCTGAGCAAAGAGATTTCTTGTAGGCCGTTTATGAAAACAACAATTATCCGCCACGACTTCATCTAAGCACCCAATCAATACTTTACATCCTGTTCCCATTGCAGTATTATACAAACATATGAGAATATATATTCTTCAAAAAATACTTCCCCTTTTATGGACGGCTGGAAATCTGGGGCCCTTGACAGTAGCCCACGATCAATACTGCAGTAATATAAACAAAACTCAGGGCCCCAGATAATTGTTACAAAATCGATTTGAATTTATGATGCCTTTAATGCCGGCGCATGCAGTTTCAAGACGAATCCCATGAGAAAATTTCAGGAAAAACATTTATCTTTAAAGCCACGTTTTTTGAATCGTTGTAGGCATACATTACGAAGAAAGAATTTGCACTTTACATATTGCATTGATAGCATTTCGGACCTGTTTGTTTTTCATATTTTGTGGCAAATTTCTTCCCTTGTAAATCTGTACATGTTTTCGTCCAAGTTCGCAAGGACGGGTAGCCTCAGATTGGGCCCTCGATTACAACGTGATACCGGGGTGCATGTTCAAATTCGCAATTGGGACACTGGACCTAACTGGGACGTGAATCCTAAAGACATAAGTGTGCGGTTTGATGCTCTGTCTTCATATACCTTGAGTGGTTGTTTTCCTTTTTGTGTCAAACAAAAACAGACGAAGTGTTTCCACGAAGTGTTTTGAACCTTTTTTCTTCTTCTAGTAAGTGTTCTTCTCAGAAAAACCATGTACAATTATATTCCATTTAAATCGTGAAAGTCTGTTAAAGCTGAAATTATGTCAAATTCGCTCTTCTCCTCTGAAAAGATTTGAGGTCTTTCTCGTCCACAGAATTTATTTGTTCATTCAGCTGTTGCTAATAAATCTTAATTGCATTCCCCCACCTGAATACATGGCCTTGATTAAGACATACAAATTTTATTTAAATTCTATCCACATGTTGAATTTCGATTTCGTTTATTCAATTACCATCAAGTTTGCTTTGTGGGAATATGATGGAGCATCCCAATTCTCTTCGAGACATCTGCTCGAGTCAAATCAACATTTCAAAATATCAAACCAGCCTATATGGAATACAGATCGTACAAACCTAAACCAAAGAACATTAAAAAAAAAAACATGGAAATGTGCGCCAGTTATTTCCACCTGTAAGCCGATGGGCTTTCTTCTTTCCCCTCTTTGGGCATTATAATTCCCCTTGAGGATATTGTAGTTTTATCAGAGAATTGTCCTCGCTACGACATCAAGGCAAATGGAATACTCCTGCGGTCATTAAACCGCTACAAGCTTGGTAAAAGAGACAAATTAAAATCTACCCACGCGCAGCATACATGGTCTTTAGAATGATCTATCGCATTTTTGTCATCATAAACCTATCGTCAGCTTTCACTCCGCGCAAGAAACCCCGCACCCCCCCCCCCCGGCAACGCCCGTAAACCGTCAGCGCCCATTTCACCGAATGACAAGATAAATTCGTCCCCACTATTTCCCCCCCCCCGATATAGATGCGTTGCTCGTTTAGCCTTTAAAATACCGCTGGCGGACAGGCGACCGTTGAATACGGTTCACGGGACAGCCTTATTGATTATTGTCATAAAACGACCACGCTGCTACGCTACTTGATAAAAAACACGCGGGCATTTATCATGCGGATTTCCCTGCGCAAAGAGGCCCTCTTGACTACGGGTAGGAATACATGCCCTACAAGGAAACTTCAGATATGTTTAGCTGAATGATAGGTGGATCGAGTGAGTCTCGACTACACACAATTCCTGATTTCCTGATTGTGTTTGGGTGTAGAACGTGCCAATAAGTTAAAGGTAATATACAACATTTGCAAACATCAACAAACAAAACTACCAAATTATTATGAAATACCTTACTTGACTGTAAGTAAATAATATTCTTAAGCATCCTGTGAAATTATGGCACCTGGTGTGCTGTCATTGTGTCATTGTGGGATTTTTGTATCAATTTGCAACGATGGTCTGCTGACCATCGTTGGAAAAAATGTTTTTTTTTCTCCAAATACTGCCCCCAATTTACCAAATGTTAGTCCACATTTAAATTAGTTACAAATCCGTGAACGGGAGCAAGTTGGTAATTTGGTTCCCTGACTTGACAATTCACGACGTCTATAAATTGCTTCGTTTCGTCTGAAGTGGGTCAGGGAACCAGACTACAAGAACGGCATTTTTTCTTGGTTTGTCCAGCATCTACGAAGTGAACACAAAAGTTTAAACAGGTCAGTTTAACACTATTTGCTATAAAATACTTACTCCTAATCCGTCCATTGCTGAAAATTACAGCAAAAAGAAATGTTGTATGTTACGTTCATGGTGTTTGATTGAATCTGTGGACACAAAAAATAATAAAGCTGGACCCAATTTCTTGGCTCTTCTTACCGTTTGCGAAAAATCCCTGCTTACTATTACAGAAAATTCACTGCTTAGGTAAGCGTATTTCACAGATTAACGAGGAATTTTGTCTTCTGCCCATGCGTGCATCCCGTAAGTAAGGATTTTGTACTTGGAGGGTTGGCACAGAATTGTTATGCTGGCGCGGTTAGCACAAAATGGTGATCGTAAGCGCGGAAGTCTGTGGTAAGCACCAGAGACGTGAAATTGGGCCCTGGTACTATTTGGTAAATCCAATTTGTAAAATATCCCACGAGAGCTTTGCAAATGGTACAACGATCCTTAAATCCACAGAAAGTATGTACCATTCAATAGAACAAACAAGCTCCTGCCTCCCGTAAGTATCAATGATGTTCAGAAGGAAATCAATCCTAAGACTGAGCTGGTACGATCGGGTAACGATATTTATTTAAGACATTCGTCTGCCCTCACTTTCGGAATAAACATCAAGTCGGAATAGACGTCACTGAGATTTTTCCCGTCTGGCAAAACATTGCAGTATGCAAGAACAGTGCGGCTCTTTAAAGCGAAACTCGTGCTGAAATAAGAACGCATTCAATAGAAGTGCAACATGCAATCTTAACACGATTTCCTTGGCAAGAAAAACATGTACTGCTGACATTTCCATACCAAATATGCATCTCCCCTCCACTCGTACTGCAAGGATCCGACATGACTATAATATATCCCCTCACTCGATACGGGCAACCTAATACCTAGTTGGGCACTTATGGGACCGTTTACGAATCCTAAAGTGATCGGCGGTTGCGCAAAATAGTATTCATCGGATGCTGATCGATTTTAGACAGGACGCCGCAGATGTGTAAACAAACGGCTGTTTTATGAGGTTAGTCGACTGCTGGAGAACGATTACATTTGCGTCCGTGTTGTGGATGTTGTCTTCAAAGTAAAACTAAAAAATGAACTAGTGTACGAAACCAATCTACCTCATGCACAAATGTACATCCTTCGTTATTTTTTCCACAAACCTTGCGAGCGACCAGTATTAATTCAGGGGACATCTCATTATGTTAGAAGCATTGTGTCGGACATTGTGCAAGAAAATTGTTTATTTTTAACTCCTGAGCGCTTCTCGCTGGTCCTGCACGACATCCTTCATTTAGTCATTGGAATCGAATACTTGACGATTACCAGTGAAGTGCCACCCGTGGCGGCCGAGTGTTGCAGACCTGTACCTCGTTTCCCATAGACCTCAGTGATAGTTACGCGTACTTCCAAATATTATTTAAAATATTCACAACTCTCCAAGGTGTTTGAGACACCCATCAAAATAAAGCTTATATCATGATCTTTCATTTTCTGTTCAGTTTTGGGTGGTTATCGCATGACTTTTGGAGAAAATTCCATCCAAAGATGATCACCCCTTAAAGTAGTCATGTGGCCAATCGCCATTTTGAAAAATTATGCCTGCGCTCCATTGAAAAATAGAGCAACTTTTGGGCCCAATTTCATCCAAATTTCCCAGTAGTGCGAGCTCGCACTCCCGTGCATGTCTTCCACCCATCATTTTTACAAACCTTCAAGTCCATGGTCCACAAAATGTTATAATAGCAAATAAATCGAGGGCATATACAAATTGTGATTTGGCCCGCGTAGGCAATTCTGGGCCTATTTACAGGTCTGCACCCCGAGATCGTTCTTACTTGTACCACTGGAGGGCGGTGTTGCGATTTGCCTGTCAGCAAGATTTTCCGTTTTCCTTTGCAGAAAAACACTCTAAATATCATCCAATCTCGTTATACAAAAACAGGCTCGAACTCTATAGGCTCCCGGCATAATGTGTAATCGTTTGTGAAGTGAACGACCGTGCGAGCAAATTTGTCTACCGATAATGTTAATGTCTTGGGTACCTGATCGCGTTTCGCCGCATTCGATACAAATGCAATCACGTGGAACTTGGCGTCATGAAATAGGCGCCTGTTACCTGCCTCGATTATGCCGTGCCAAGGAAAATCTTGAAATGTAGGAATGCATAAAGGCGGGTCTAAGCAGAGAGGAAGAAACGCGGCCGGTCATATTACTGCGCCTATTTTTGTTTCGGCAGGTGTCGGGAGTATTCACACGCGCACTGAAACAACAACAAGGTTTTTTTATTCTCTCGGTCCGTCAGCCGTGTAAATAGATGAAAAACCCCGCATGTAAACGCGCGAAAACAACCTCATTAAAGTGGCTCGATGGCGGAGAATATATTTATGCTCGGTACTTAGCCATCGGATGCCAATGGCTTTAAGTTGGTATATACGTTTTTTTCTTCAAAATTTCGATGTTCTTTTCCTGTAACAAGTGAATTTGCTTGTGTGTTTTTGCAGGCCTTTATACATTCTAAAAAATTGGTTTTAAATGGCGCGCTCCAGTTCAAGAAATTGCGCACACTATTCAGAACGAATTAGGAGCGTCCCGCTCTTAATACAAAAATGAAAATAATTAATTGATCAGTACTTGTAGTGGGCCAAATGTTTTTCGGGCGAGTCTCATTGGAAAGCTCATAACTAATGTATTGCTAGACAATCATCAATTCAATTTGAAAATCTGTTTTTCAAGGTGCAACACCCCCCCCTAAAAAAAAAACCACGTATACACCTACTTTAACCTGAAAATAATGGTGATTTTTTTACAATGAGATCGGAGCTTATTATTTCATTGCAATGCGCCGGCAAATAATATTGTTGAGCTATACAATAACAGCTTAAAAACAGTCACAAACGCAGCACATCAAATATTTTTCGTCTGGAAAATTATTTTTGTCTCTTCTACTATTTTTCAGGCACAGCAAATTTCATAACTTAGCAACTCAGTCCATTCTAAAGTTTCTTTGTCCGGCGGAGTACAGTTTGAAGTAGTGCAACATTTACATTGATTGTTTTTGTCCCTCAAATATAATTGCGTAAAACATTCTGGAATTGAGTATGATATAGCAATCCCAAATAAAAGTAACTTCTCCTTTCTTGTAATATCAATTTTGTTCTTTATCTCCCACCAAATTTAATGGTTGATGGAACAAGACGATTTTGTTGAAACCATCTGACCATGGAATATATATCGGCCTCGTGTGTGGTGTGATTTTCATGGCGATCTGATTTCCCTCGAAGTCAATGCTTTCGCAAGCATCAAACTCCCTAAATAACACGCAATAACAACCATCCCATATCTTGTGGCTGTGACTCGTACCTTCACACAAAATAACAGCACAGTGTCAATTCTGTTCTGTGGCTGCGTCCGACTGACCTGGCTGTGGCTTGCAGTCACACACGCGTGTATGGGAAGTGGATGTAGCCGCATCCATAGACGCAAGACTTTATAGAGTAACCACGCACCACGCCGTAGCTAACGGACGCGGCCTCACATAAACACGTTTTGGGTGATATCGATGCCTTGGGGAGCAGCCACTCAAATCAGGTATTAGTCTAGCGATGTCTTCACTCGTGACGTCACCACTCATGACGTCACCACTCGAAGCGCAGGTGGTTTCATAGTCCGGGAAGTATCATCCTTGTTCGTCCAATTGTTTAATTTGTGAAAAAAAGCTTGTCTTTGTCAAAGTATTCTTTCTCTGGATATTTTGGTTGGCCTACTCAATGCGATTTTAACAAAATAAGAAACTCATTTTGGCCTTATTTATTTTAGTTGGGGACTAAGGGGGTACATGCCTCGAAGAAAAAGGGGGCGTGCCCCCATGCCCCCTCAGATATCCGATCATAACACCCAACTTCGCAGCAAGTGGAGAGTATGTGCTTCATACACCCACGCGTAATATACCAGCATCATTCTCGATACAGTGGCACTTGAATTACTTACGTTTGTGATACCTGTGTTATTTGTTCAGTTATGCACAACAGTATTTGCACAAAATTCCACAGAGCGCGAATGGAAAAATAGTTGAGAATAATCTCGTAAACCAAACAAGTTTTTCAGACATTCAGGAACCTTGAGTATTTGATTTAGCGATGACGATTGAGTGCGAACGTTTGTTCCGTTGTAGGTACCGATCCGTATTACAGCGAAGAGGATAGCCCATCGTCTGCCGAAGAGGTGTCGAAATCTAACGAAGATATCCGAAGGAATACGCTGTCCGCCCCGCCGACGCCTGAGCGAAAACGAAAGAGGAGCTTGGAGTCTGTTCGGTAACGAAAGACAAAATGAGTTTTTATCAATCAGAATTTTTTTAAACTTTTTGTTTTTCGTACGGAACATCTGGTTCGAATTTTGAACGCCATAGACTTATTGGAAGAGGGTGGGTTGAAGCAAGTGCACGTCTACTGTGACAGGGCTTCAACATTCACACATTTGCTTGCTTCTTAGTCCGTGCCTACTAAGAACAGCCTTCATTTCCAATAAAATAATGTCTAGTTTTTTGGTAAATTTTAACTTCGGCTGCAATTATACTTAATAACCATTCGTTTTTTAAACTCTGTTAAGGTCGAAGAATAATCAATGGCTCACACTACACTGCTTTCCTTTACGGTTTGTACATTTCCGGGATTTTTACCAGCCTTAACAGACCAATCAGTAATCAAGACGAATGCACTCTTAGAAGTCCCGGGTCGGACTCGACCCTGAATCCCAGTCGGATCTGACCTGACTTTTCCTGGTCAAACCGACATTTCTCCGAGTTACTTTTCCGCGCCATTTTACACTGAAATACTTTCATTTTGACCCAAAGTGTCATTTTACACGGAAAGTTGTCATTTTGAGCGGAAGAGTGCCAGGTCAAGTCTGACCCCTATTCAGTGTCGAATCTGACACGCAACTTTTGGAGAGTGTAAACACCTATAAAAAATAATAATAATAAAAATAATAAAAGATAAATTAAAAAAAACAAAACGAGAAAATCAAACCAAACGGAAAGTAATGAAGATTAAATCAATTTTGAAATCCTCTGCTCTATTAATCTATTTAATATCATCCCTCTCTCTCTCTCTCTCTCTTGTGGGAAGGTATTCCTGCGAGCTTGGTCAGATCCAGCCTGAACTTTACGTGACGGAAGACACCGGCTACAGCAAGCCGGCCACGGTCATCAGCGGCAAGAAAAACAAGAAGGATGAGGAAGTTGCGGAGGAGGTGTACGGCACAATCTCACTGGCCATCAAATACGAGCAGCATAGGCAAAGGTTAGCAGGGCAAAGCGAGGATGAATCAGGGAGCTTTGGGAGATAGCGAGGACAAATAAGGCTTAATATCAGTGGCCGTGACGGGCAGGAATTATCTGATTCAAGTCTCCCATTCCAAATGTCTCTTTACCTTTCTGTTTAGAGCTTCATCAATGGAGTTAGTGGATCTTACATCTTTGCACATTACAACTCCGTGGTACTGTTTTTCATATTGCCGATATAAGAAGTATGTTGTCATCAGGTTGTCATGTTAGTCATGCAGATTAACGTGTCATGTACACCAGTACACGGTTTTATCAGATGTTTATCTCAATATTTAAATTCTGTAACTTTGCTTTTCATTTTCAGTGATTTGGAAATTGAGTCAGCCACTCTTGTATGCACCTTTACTGCAGGTGGTTTTCAAATACATGTTGTTCTGAAAGTGTCTGTTTACTTGATGTTGCCAGGGTAATAGTCCATCTGTACAACGTCACCGACCTTCCGGCTAAAGGTCAGCGAGAGGGCGCTGACACGATAGTCCACGGCTGTCTCCTACCGGATGAGAAAGTCGTCCTGAAATCCAAGGTGGTCCGAGACACCTTGAACCCCATCTTCGACGACTCGATGGAGTTCAGCGTGGACCCGGCCAAGGAGTTCTCTCAGCAAGCCGTACGGCTGTCCGTCTACGACACGGAAAACTGCAGTAAGCTGTGCGCAATCGCGCATACGGTCATCCCGCTGTCGGATTGTGACATGGATGGCAAACAGAAGGAGCTGAAGAAGAGACTACAGAAGAAGTCTGAGGTAAGTAGCCAGCGTCTCGGGGAGAAAAATACCCGGAGGGGATCAGATAACGTATAGGGGATGAAGTAGATTAGGCTAGGAAAACCTTAGTAAGTCATCAAAGTGCTGTCCAGATGACCGACAAGCTTCTTCTGGACTTGCATTGGCAATCTTTTATTCGTTTTAGTATGCTTTAATAATACAATTTTTTCAGATGTCTGGGGAGGTTTGGGCCTGATCTTAAGTATTGCTCCTCAAAAGGTCGTGTCGCCCTGAACTACAGAGGGCGCACTCGACTTCTCACGACTATAAAATAGAAGGCATTGTTTGAAACGCCGATAGCCGTTGCACAAACGGGACAGCTATTCATATTGTATGACTTCAATTCAAAAATGTGTGCTCACATATCCAAAATTTATACTCCAACTAAGTACAATTTAAAATTATTACGGACAGTTCCCATTGCGAAATAGATGTGGAAAAGCTGGTCATCCCGAAACTACAGACAACTGGGATTGTAATATTGTATCATAATTATGCACTCCATATTTATGTACTTGATGACATTACAGGTCATAAAATGACCTCTAGTTGGTTTCGAATACATTAAGGATGCACCCCAGTATATACATTCCTATAGACACTAGTTAAAGAATCCCCATACTTCAAAATTGCTCAGAACTCTCACAGGTGTTCAGCTGCACAGAAAAATGATGATTAACATGCCATATTTCTTTTCAATATTTGGTGGGTTGACCATTGACTTTTTAAAGAAATTCTCACCCAAAGAAGACCACCCCTAAAACAAGTGATGTTAGCCAAGCTGGAAAAGTAGCCATCTTAAAAAAGGCTCCCTCCACAACATGGCTCAATAGCGCCACTTTCGGTCCCAATTGCATCAAAAATGCTTAGAATTGGAAGCTCCAAGTCTGGCCCATTGCCATAATCTCTTCAATTCCCCAATTCCCATAGTTCTCAGAACTCTCTAATTTAGAATAATTTGAGGGTATAACTTTTATTCATGAGCTCAGCGGACGGATTTGTGGCCTATTTACTGGAGTGTATCCCGTGTGCGTGTCTTCATCTATTCACAAACATCGATACTACAGGGATGAACATGGAAAGACTGACGCGTTTTAACAAACAAACAAAGATTTGATAATGACTATGCAGCTGATACTTTGTAGTCAATAAAAAAGGCTGAAGTTGTGGCAGTATTAGATTGTAAGGTGAAAAGGTAAAACACAAATCAAATTGTGATCTCAGTTTAGTGTTAAGGGTCTATTTAGATTGATCAAATACAACATTGTACAATGTCTTGTCTGACATCACCGAGTTGAAGATTATGCAAAAAGGTGCTCCGAGTCATAGGGGTTAATCTCTCGCCCATATCTCTGTTTTATCTTTCATTTAGCTTTCTGGGGACTTGGGTAATCTTTACCTGTCGTTAGCCTATCTGCCGTCACAAGACAGACTATCCTGCTTCATCGTCCGAGCGAAGGGGATCGTTCCAGAAAAAGGGACCAATGTAGAAAATCTAGGTGAGGAATTAATATGGCTCTGCATGAAATGTAATCTGGAGAAGATGCGGGAAGTCACTCACCTCAGGTCACAGACGTAATCCTAATCGATTTTAATTCAAGGAGACTGAGCTTTATGGTGGTGCTGAAGAGTGGAGAAATGACTTCTAGAGTTGCATGTTGTGTAGCCAAGTCTGAATTATTATTTGGAAAAGTAATTCCGATATGGACAATAATAATTGGATACTAAACACTCTTTGCCGGACCAGACCGAGTATCGTAGAGGTACAAGAGAATATTACTTAGTAAAATGACACTGGCATTTTTGCTAGTGGCCCGTTTTAACTTTCTACATTTTGTGTTCAGAAAACTTTGTGCGTAGGTGAGCAGCATCTCTCTTTCCCTTTTTCTGTTAATTCCTTTTACAAATACTACAAACTTTATGTAATAAAGTCGGTATTTGTCTTATGAGGCCATCGGATGATTTGATTGTCTTTCCAACATATTATTTTGATAAAAAAAAATCTGACCACAGTCGTCATTATACTCAACGTGTCGAGCCACATATGGCATGAGAATCAATTAATATATTCTTCTGTCGTGCCGATGACACCATTTGGAAGATTGAAACGCGATTTGAATACAAGACTAGCAGATTAAAAAAACGGGGATCCGTGTATAATAAACGGGTTATTTTCTTATGAATACTACTCGGTCCTTGGATGTATACTTTGCCCTTTGGCATCGTCTGGAATTGACGTCACTCCAGTCTTGATTTGGTTTGCGTTTCAGCAATATGTTGTTTCATCACATGCGGATCCTAACATTTCTGCACCCAGTCTTAAACCCAGACTGCCTGTACATTATATTATTAAGGAAAAATACGAGCGGGGCCGTGCTATTTAGGGGTTCCAGTCACTGGATAGACCGAAGTGCCCATCGTTAAAAATCCATACCTTCGAGGTTTCGTGTCTTTTTTTTTGAGAACAGTTTGGGCATAATTCGTAAATTGCATGAGCCTGATAGAGATTCGAGAAACATAATGAACTGATGTTTGTCTTATGGTCCAGACGACTGAAATTGAAGACAAGGCCTTCGGCATTTCCCCGCCTTTTTCGGGTCATTTGGGAAATGTCAAATATGTTTAGTGCCGGGTTGACCCAGGAACCTATTGATCAGCTGTTGAGTGGGTGGAAGTTTGTTGAACTATTCGTCGCCTGATACAAATGTGGGTGTTGACTGTGAATGTCAATGAAACAAAGGTAGCCTTTTGGTAGACTTTTATTTCTCAGCTGTGTAGACCCGACAACATGCGGACAGTAGCTACTAGAGTTTTGAAAAAAAGAAAAACAGCGCACACATCTGACAGGTTTACAATGACTATAGACCTTCTTAGTGTTTCTCAGTGACTGATTTTTCTTCTTTTCAGAAACTTACGTCAAAGTGTGCCTGATGTGCGGCAGCGACAAGGTCAAGAGCCGCCGGACACCACCTGCGCGGGGCACCGTGGACCCGGTCTTCACTGAGTCCCTGAGCTACGTCCTACCCATGTCCTTCATGGAGGATTCCTTCCTGCTCATCCAGGTCATGCAAAAGGGCCACAACTTCAAGAAAGATTCGGTCATCGGACAATTGATCCTCGGTCCCTACACCTACACGCAGGGTCGCAGCTTGAGTCATTGGGGGAAGATGCTGAGCACGAGGGAGGCGTCCAAACAGTGGCATGCGCTGTATCTGTAAGGCACCGACCTTTGACCCGCCACAAGCCTCGTCTGGTACCCAGACGGGAGTACCTTTCCAAAACGCTGATTTCCGACGACAGGCAATCGTTGCCAGCCTATTGCGTGTCTGTCACCGTCTAAATTTGAGCACTTATAGCCCGTGGGTACAAGAGCACAAGATTCTTACAAGAGAGTTTAAGCTCTCATATCCAACCTCAAAAAAAAAAACCAACTTAGCTTAAGTTGTTCATCCCAAAACAAAACCAAAGATGGCTTCCGACAAATAAAATATCCAAAGCTTGAAAGTTCGACGTCTTAATAAATACATTTTCATAACCTGAAATTCTAGGAGATTTTCACGGGGACAAACTTCCCAATTTCGATCTGAAAATAGGAGCAGTGGTCTTCTTTGCATAATTCGCCCTTCTATATTGGTACCGTCTAATAATGACATCATTCTCATTGTGTTGGGGTTTTGAGGCTTCAGGCAGCATTTTTTTTTAATTTATGAAAGACTAAACATAGGATCCTTGAGTGAATATACACTATGTTTCTTGCTGAGTGTGAAAGTGAGAGCGGAGATGCAGCAAAAATCTGAACAACATTGCAAAACGTGTTACGGCAATAAACATGAAAAACGAATAGAGGAAAAGACGCAATATGCGCGATTATTAGAAAAGGTGTCGTCATTTTTCTAGGTGAGACACGATGGGCATAGTGCCTTGAGATGTTTTAGGATGATAACCGCCTCTTTACAAACAACATTGATGAGAGCGATAAAGACCCCGAGGTAGCTGGAGAGATGGCGTGTCAGTAATTCTGTCAGACGCTGAGGAAACAGGTCAAGAGAGCAGTGACGCATTGTGAAGGAAGAAGAATCGTGCGCGCCGTTATTCGGTTGTTGAGAGCAGGTGTTTTTGCGAGGTAAGGACGGACAAGATAGCTAAAGGAAGATGGAGAAAGTAGCAGTGAAGGAGCAGCGAGTGATATTTGGTGCTGTTTGCTGGTGAGAGTCAGAATTGCGTGCAGCCACGGGAAGATGAAGAGGTGGGAAATGTAATGGATGTACAGTGGTCAAAGAGATGGGAATGTGCAGGTTGCGGACACTGATGAGAGTGAAAGTGAAGGGTACACTGTAGACATACCTGCTAGTTAGATTTGACTAGAAATCGGTCCACCTTGCACCCAGCTGACTACAGATAGGATCAGCTGGGTGCACGTTTGACTGTTTCTAGTCAAAGTTAACTAGAGTGTTTTCAGAGTGTAATGTGACAGTGAAGTTGTGATGAGTGCAGACAGCAAATACGCGTATGATAACCAGAGGCCAAACATGTCCGCTATTAAATAATATTACTCACTTGGTATGGATGAACCACGAGAAGTTCCTCAGCTGGGACAGTTTTTTTTTAGGAGTGTTAAGTTCACAATCGATTTTGTTATCACAAATACTTTCATACATCCCCAAATGGACACGATCTGTCATTACACGCACTAATGGGCCTAATAGGCCGAATGGGGGCGCTGTAGGCTTTATTCTAGAAAGATAGAGGGCGCTGTATAACGACGCCATTCGGAGGTAAAAACAGACGCGTATCCTTGGTCATTGACGAAGTTTACTTGTTGCGTAAATTCAAAAATTACATTTTTAGATTTATGTTAAGGCACTAAATTGCTTTGATAAAGGGGATTTTCTAGTGTTTGTATCAAAAAATGACGTCATGACAGTGCGCCCTCAGTGACTCAAAATATGGTGATGGAACATGAATAGTGTTTAGCACACATGATATTATTTTATGAAAATGCTGAAGCAACATGCATTGTAAGAAAATAGTATTTGGCAGTACAGTAACTAAATTTAAATGTTTTTGCACCTTAGTGCCGGACACTTTTGAAGCCCGAAAAAATAAACAGCCGTGTGGTCCATTTTGTTTTAGTATTCAAGAGTTAGAACAAACTGAAGATGGCGGGAAAATAGTTTTGGTGGATTTGGTGGCAGGGGTGGGATTGAGGAAATGATGCATGATGTCCTAGCTCTGCTGAGAGTAAACCGTATTTGAAACTTCAGGACTCCAGAGGTACTGGGTCGTCTTCCCGTGAGTGATGTTTTGTTTGTTTTTCATTTTCTCATTTTTAACGATTGGTTTAAAGAATCTGGAGGTAGGAAAACCTTATGACAAAAAGGTATATAAAAGGATGTCACTGTAATTTAATGCTGGAGCATAACTAAGCATGTACCAAGTTTCAAGTTTCCATAAGGAGACCCTGATTATACATACATTCTGGTATGTGGTCCATAAAAACAAGCTAAAATTAAGAAAAGAGAATAGCGTGAGCGCCTCTATACGTAATGCTTCTATACCGCTCTGCTGTTGGTAAATTTAAATCTGGGTTACGAATTTACATGAGAGACAAAGCTGGACCACGATATGGACATAAAATGGACGCAGCAAGCAGAAACTACCTTGTCTGATACCATGACAGGGATGTGATTGCGATTCGCGAGGTTCCACGAACGACCCCAACGAAGTGACTGATGAAGGAAGCTTCTTGAAATGGCTATAGAATTGATAACTGTGGCTGAAGAGAAAAAAATAATTTTAAAAACGATATTCTTGGCTAGAATAGCAACTTATAAAAATCTATTCCTGTATCAAAATGTATTGAGAGATTGAATGTTTTTCGTTTTCTCTGCAAAGTGTTACCTTTATTTTTTAAGTTCAGTGTATGAATTTGATTTTTCTAAATTTAAATGGAAATATATGAAGAATAAAATTAACTTTGAAGAGCTATAATTTGGATTGGTCATTTTTCAGTTTTAACGGGTTTTACCCATCCCCGACGTACTCCCATCGAGCTGGTGTTGCTGACAGTTTTCAGCGCGTGTCAATAGTTCTTGCGGATCTTTGGATTAAAATAATCGAATTTGGAAGTTATAATATAATATTTGGATCAAAACATTCCACGAAGTTTATCAGGAGCACTGAAGCACTTAAGTGAAATTCCATTTGGCCTTAGAAATGTTCTTTGTAAGATCGATGAGAATTGTGTGTTATATTCAAAATGTTGTCTTCAATGACTGTCTTCTGAACCCTATGTAATTCTTCTAACTCTCCAAGATATTTTGAAGGAATGTTTCATTTGCCGGCGTCGTGAAATTCGGATTCTATGAAATCTATTCTTTTTTACCTTATATGGAGTCTCATCCTCACACGTGACCTGTCATAGTCTTTATTATGTTCACTTAGGCATTTGCAAAACCACCAACGAGCTCGAGTCTATTTCACAAAACACCGGCGTAAACTCGAAGAGGTTACACCTTTGAATTCCACTGCAAGAAAATGCTGACTCCTTCCCATTTATTTCTCAGACATCACATAACATTGCCTACTTTGAGGTCGATAGAGGGCGCCGTTTCGGACAGTCAAGATATCACAGACGCTTGGGTGGAAAAAAACCCTCGGGAGAACCCGATTCTGCAAACGTTATCCAAGCCGCATAATTTGTCATCCGTTTGCAGCCTATTGCGCCCTCTTTCGTTTAGTTCCGTAACTCCTATGACGTGGACGGCTAAGCGACCAGACTTTCTGCATAGTTTTAATTTAACTCTACCAACCTCTTAAATACGTACAATTTAAACAAAACCATACTACATGTACCTTTATTGAGACCATTTTTTCTTACAGAGGTTTACCGATTTGCTCACAGGCTTAAGAATTAAAAGGCAGTTTCAATTATGTGCCCATTTAATCTGTGGCATTTGGAAGTCGGCGGACTCGCACTTGTGGCCTGGTTCTTTTTTTATTGGACGCGCTGGAATGTTTCATTGTTGTGTAAAATATGTTGGCTTTTGATGTAAAGGAATTCCCATGATAAAGCATGGCTGCATGTGAAGCGTCTCAGTTGTATGAAGTGCCTTTGGGCACGTACCAAACTACATAGACTCACCGGTATCGATTAAAATATCGCCAACAAAAGGTAGGCAATTACATACCTTGTTTAGAAACTACTGGAAGATTGGGAAGAACAGCAAGAATATCTAAATCCAATCTGGATTATTTAACTATAAACACTTTTTATACAAAAAGTCTCCGTACTGAGCTTCAGTACTCAATACGGAAATAATCGAGTTATCGTCGACTAATCGATTCAGCGGAGCGTTGCATTCGGGTTCTGGTAATCGAATAATATGTTCAATCGAGGACGGCGTTTCGCTTCGTGGATGTTCGCTATCGTTTCTTGGATATTTTTCATCAGTTTTGCCTTGCTTTGGTGTGGTGTGCCCAGTCTCAACGGAACTTTGTTGATGTCAGTTTACCATGGTTGCCCCGAGGAGCAAGTGCTGTGACGGCTTGCAGTATTCAAGCGAGTAAATTTTGAAAGGTAAGACAAACTTTTTTTCAGCACATGTACATGTATGACACTGTATGAATAATGCATCAAACGTTTCTGTTCGCATAAGCAACGAAGAACTCCACAAGCGCCCAAGTCATTATATACTCTCGAATGTAGAGCATTTTTTTCTTATTGATCCGTGGCTGATGATTTTTTAGTGAAAAAAATGAAATAAGATCCGAGAACCATTGCGTTGATAGTCTGGTTTGAAAAGCCAAAGATCCTAACGTTGAATGTTGTCAGGTCAGGGAACCAGACGGTCGACTGCCGTAACGATAGCCACTGCGGTGTTAGTGAACCTTTACAGTTTCAGTGCTATTGGCGCGTTTTGAAACGTACATTTTCCAGGGTTGAGCCGCTGTAGCCTCATAAATGTGGCCAATTTACTGGACTACCTCCGTAAATATAGGCCACACTTCCACCATGTAAAAAAAAAACATGTCGAACTTTGTCAAATTTTGATTTTCACATTTAGGCTTAGTTGGTAGTTTATTTTTGCTTTAAAAGCATACTCACCCTCTTTATAGGCTAATCAGAAAGTGCTGCTTTTTTAGATGTCTATTTTTGTGAAATTTCCAGATTCATTTGCGCACGTTTGGGTATCAAAATTTCAACATGAAATTTCACGAAAATTTGACATCTGAAAAAGGCAGCATTTTCTGATTAGCCTATAAAGAGGGTGAGTATGCTTCTACAGCAAAAATAAACTACAAACTAAGCCTAAATGTGAAAATCAAAATTTGACAAAGTTCGACATGTTTTTTGTACATGGTGGAAGTGTGGCCTTTATTTACGGACGTAGTCCAGTAAATTGGCCACATTTATGGGGCTAGAGCCGCTGGTACTTCGTTGTATTGTACAGTCTAATTAGGAGATAATTATCTAATAAGGCCATGATACAATGTATTGCTAAGAATGTTATACGTTAATAAGAGACATTTCACGTGCCTTTTCTACTCTTCTGTAGTGGTTTCCGTAGCGACAACAATATCTATCTGGCAATATATCTCGTAAAACCTATCACATAGTGATGCAATGATGGCGGTATATATTCATGCTACGGCTCACATACACTAAGAACATTGAAATGTTGGTCTATTTTACACGACAGACGTGTAATACGGTACAAAAAAATGCTGTGAGGATTCCGTTTAATAAATTCTTTGTAAATAACAAGAAAACTCGTGCCCTTGTGATAAATTGCTTTTACGATTATGTAACATCGTGTGGTTTTACGAAGTTGTTGTCAGCTAATAGACCCTTTGTGTCGGACGTCACATCAGAGGGCGGGTCTTTGTTCCTCTGTGATACGCATAAGTAGCCATTTTGTACTTTTATTGTCTCTATTTTGAAATAACAAAAGTACCCTCAGGGAGGGCGCACAGTGCTAGGGGTGTATAGACCTATACTGAACGCAGGAATGGCAACGCCATGTGATCATATCAATGGGAGACGAGACGCTGGTGGCAGCAAACACACCGGTCCTTTTCAATTGTTTACGCCATGTTCATGTGCATGTTCCCACCGTTTTGGATGAACAAGAATCATTGCATAGTAATGTTTCTGGGCCAAACAGCTTCCTGGAATCTGATCCTGAATAGGGTAGAATCTTTAAAATGTGGGAAAATGAGGGGACTTAGGGGATAACTTCGGCCGCTGTGTTTCTGTTTTTGTTAAGCCACGCACAAACACCATCTTCTGGTTGTCGCATACGTTGGTCGGGTCGTGTGCAAGTCCCAAATTTGGTTATGGGATGAGCTTTTGCGGTGAGATTTCTTAATGTTGATGGCATCTATCCTACTTTTGAATGTATTGACATCCGGTGCACTTCCCGTGTCAAGATCAAGGAGGTTCCATTCTGGGATTGTCTTTGGGTAAAGAGAGTGACGGTAGCAGTCCTTTTAAGAAGTGATGACACTGTATTTGAAAGCCCCTGTTTGTCTGGTTTGATGGCAATTTGTGGAATTTTCGGATTGAAGATGTTGAAGAATGTTATTTGTTTTGTTATGATCTGTTTGAGTTTTGTTATGGTCTCTTGCGAGTTCTCTCATTCCTCGCAGTTTGTTTCAAACCTCCGCACCGGTACTGTAATGCACAAGTGGAAATCTAAAAGACTTTAAGGACTCGTCCCGTCGATGGCTACCCACAATGCATCTCGCGCAAGTCGCTGGCCGTCTTCTGCCTCATGAGGGCGTGTGCCATTATGTGAATTGCAAAGTGGTCTGACTTTGTCATTGTACTTTATGTTTCCGTTTGTTTTCTGTGAAAAGTTAAAGCATTCAATGCAATAAACCTTTTTGATGTTTAGTTAATATGTTTGTTTTTTTACTGCAAATCACACCAAATAAAATACAGTAAATCTTCAAAGCTTCAATCCCTCATAGTTTGAGACACTTTATCTTCGCTCCTGATTTGTTTCCTTCGATTTAATAGAAATCGAAAGTGTACGGTAGGCGTTAGTCGTAGGGTTACCTTTACTGAAAAGTGAGAATTTGCCAGCACAGCCGGGCTGTCGCTTGCTGGGATTCCTGATATCGTGTCAGTGTTGCCAAGATATCTCTTCTCTCTGGTTTCGGCCGGAGGCTTTTCTAGGGAAGACGGTATCCGTCCCCGAAGCCCTGCGACGTAAAAAAAAAAGAGAAATGAGAAGTAGAAAGTGAGATCGAGGATCGCAATTACGGAAGATCGCTATCGGAGATGAGAGTCTGCTCTGGCGAACTGTCCGATAGACGAAGCTATAGTGTAAGAGAGGCCTACGAGTGAAAAATCCCACTGGGGGAATCCGGCGCGAAAAGAGTCACGTTGTGATAGCTAGGCGATGCCATTGATTCAAAAAAGGGTAAAAATAGCAAACTTCATGTATAGGCGAAGTACAGCGGCCTCATCAATTTACATACTTTATATCGTTAGAAGTGTAAGGTTCCATAGAATTACAAGACCTCATATCATCCATATATCCCGATAAGTAACTACCTTTATGTTGCAGACCAGCAAATAAACTGCTATATATCCCAGTGAAAAATACCCCACTTCCAAACACCAGAAGAAAATACTCGCAGCTCTCCAAGGTGTTTGAGATGCACACCAAATTGAAGCTTATTCCATCATCTTTGATTTTCTGTTCCATTTTTTGGGGGTAATCCGATGACATTATTTTGGGAGACATTTCCATCCAAAGATTATCATCCCTAAAAGAAGTCCTGAAGCCCATCGCCATTTTGAAAAATGATGCCTACGCTCTATTGCAAAGTAGAGAAATTTAAGGGCCAAGTTTCATTCAAATTTCATAGAAATACCAGCTTACAGTTCCTGTTCAAGGTTTCAAACCTTAATTCTTTTTTACAAACCCTCAAGTTCATGGCCAACAAAATACTCCAAAATCGTGATTTGGCCGGCGTATGCAGTTTTTGAGCCTATTTAATGGTCTACAACATTTAAGCTTCTAGAATTAGTTGATAATTAGTGCTGCTGATTCTACCTGATAATCATGAGTTATTGTATACACGCGGAACGCAGGGCCCAAGCGCATGGGTATTTCTTAATGAGCCTAAAAAAAACCCCGCATCAGTGGCCACAACAGGCGGTACGCGCGACTATCTTTCGGTGGACAACTCAATCTCCATTTTGCAAAAACTCGCCTGCAATTTAAAAGTGTGCAATGCGGACCGTATTTCAAAATCCTCGTGCGTTGTCGCAGGTACTCCACGCAACCACGCAACTTCATATAATCACGTTATTCTAGGTCAAATTTAACCGAACCAGCTGCGCAAGACCGGACGAGCTAAGTACTAGCACTATTTATGAGATACAGGTCAATTCGCGCGGCTAATCGACTTAAAATGTTAGCTTAGTTTGGAGAGGATATATCACGGGGACTACAGCCCTGCGTCATTAGAAAGTAATCACATTTTATGGTGTCGGTGCTCAGTAGACCCGATGTTCAATATTTGTGTGAAATAATTAGCTTTGGTCAGACGGAAGAGGGCGGTAGGCCATACCTTTCCATTCTTCTTGTTGACGCGTAGCGAGCAGCAACTCGAGGCGTTGTGACCAAAGGCTATATCTAGAGCTTGTAAGTTGACCTTAACAACTGCGAGATTTTACAGCACAGAGATTTTACAGCGAGAATACAGCACATCCGGGTACCATGTATAAGATCTACAACGTGTGTAATGTCCTATTTTTTGCATGTATTTTGTGTCCTGACTGAGCCCATCCAATCAAGAGCCATAAATGGGTATTTTGAAAGAAAGGAAAGCATTGCAAATAACAACATGTCGAAAATATACCGAATTGATGACTATTAGAAAATTATAAATGTTGACTCAACTTTCGTTCAATCAATCATTCGGATAACAGTTGGTCCGCCTCCTTAAGAGTAGTTAAATACTGATTGTTTCGCTATAGTTAGGCCTGCTGGAAATGTATCTAAATTTCTTTGCAAGTAAATAATCTTGACTGGAAAAGTAAATCTACCTGTTAATGTATACCTTATGGAGACATTTGTACCTTAGGTTTTTTTTTAAATCAAATCTGGACTTAATTAAGGGGAAAATTGTGAAGACAGATATTTGTTAAATAATGAAACCCATTACTAGTAATCTACTCCGATTTTATCGTGTGAAATGTTTTAGAATGGTGTTTATCGGAGTCATCCCAATCCCGTATATTGCAAAATAATGTTTTGGACATTATAGCCGCATGGTGTGAAAGGAGGCCACCTTCAGATTGACAAAACTTCCCATTTTTAGGAGACCATTGCCGTCTCAAGTCTTTACTTCCTCTTTTCATACCTCGGCCGACGTCACAAAGTGACGATTTCAAGGTCCCACCAACGCATCTCTAATGGCAAACGTGCCAGAAACTCAAGGCGATCGTGAAGTCTCTTTATACGCTCCATTACAGACAGCTTAAAACCTCCAATCCTCGTATACCGAGGTGAAAAACATTTCACAGCTTTAACCCCCGAAATACATTTTAACACGTCAAGGAGCAATATGTATTTTTCTTGAGGAAGATGCATGCTTCATTTTGTAGGACCTACTTCACCCAACTCTCAGTAAAAGCTGTGAATAAAAATGACGCGGCAAGAAAAATAAAACGTGTGAAGTACCGTACCATACCAAATGCAAGTTGTATTTTGCCAAGGACTTAATAACAAAGCCGTAGGAGAAAAACTTGAGTGACTTTCAAGGGACTATTCTTTCTATTTTGTAACCAAATAATGAAAGGTTTGCGGAAACACCATGTGCGAATAATTTCTCAACTAATAGAATGGTTCTGAAAAGAACCAGAGGTATAAACTCGACGAGTTTCCGCAAACCTTTCATTATTTAGTATCTCCACCATGCAAAGCCTCAAATCTTACTTATTTTGTAACCCTTACCTCTGAGTGGCCTGTGTGGGTGACACAAATAAAAAAAAACAATGCATGTGCCCTTTAATGGTAAATCTTGTTTCCACATCTAATCGTACGTTATTTACAACTTGAGCTGTTATGTGCATTCCCATCTTTCCCAACCTCAATTGCGTGACGTCAGAGCCACTCGTGTCCCTAAGATAATTGTAAACATACCCTGATTATCTTAAAGTAAGTACGTGCATTGTAACTCGAGTCGTGCTTGGTCACATACTGTAATAATACCAAACATTGTAGGCACCACAGCCATAACCTGTACCTTAATCATCTTACTGAGCCTTTTGCCAACAACATGCTCATGTGTCTTACCTAATAGTTCAGTATTGTTGTTTTCTTGTTTTGTAGCAACATTAATTAGCAACATTATTTTGCTAACATCGGGCCACTAAAACATTACTAAACCCTCAACTATGGGCAAATTAAGCATTCTGAGTCTTCGCCCTATACGTTGGTCTTAAGACCCAATCCCATTACTGCAGAATTGGGAGCATTCAACCTACAAACTCGACACGTACCAAACAAAAATGACCTCGTTTTATCATTTTCGACTGAATTTGACGTCAGTCCAGTAAATTGCATTCAAGATGGTAATGCTGGGAATAATCTCGCTCCATCGCCAACATTGAGCCACGGCTTATCTTTGCTTGCTCGACTGCGCGCCGGTAATCGTGACGAATAGTTCCTTTTAGTTAGGACGGATCCAGATTTAATATTTTCATAGATTTCAAGGGAGGCTAGCTTTCTTGACGTCATACCGCGATATGCCCGTGAACCCATGGTGAAGTGCGTTATGAAACGGACGTGTCTCTGCACGTACTCCTTATTCCTTGTGGAGAACATCTGCCCTTATTGTTACCTTATCTTCAACTACTGTCATAATTTCGAGAGACTAAAGCGATATTCCGAGAAACATGACGTTCGATGTTTCGGGAACGGCTACCAATGAATATCAAAATGTCTGACTCTCTGGATAAACTTCTTTCAATTAGTCCATTACTATTCTTTGGGGCAGCTTACTAATCAGTTCTTAGTCACTCATACCCCAACCAGTAACGAGAAATGGGGGGGGGGTATCCTCATAGGACTATTGCATCATACCTTTCAGGAAACAAACATAATATGATCTTTCTTCTGAAATATCCTTTGCTCTTTTTTCGGGTCTCCTCCAAAATTTGGTTAAAAGGGTCACCTCACAAAACTCTCATACCTCTTCGGGAAAATCCCGTGAATCTAATTATGACACTCTAATCCATTTATGATGAAATTACAAACCGTCAAATTTAGCAGTGTAATGATACCAGTAGAGACTGTTGGAAATAACGCATAATCCATAGCGCTGATTAAGTTATGGGATAGATACCTGTCGGTGACGGCGACTGTTTCATGTCTACTCACCAGAAGAGTGAAGCACTTTATGAAACTTTGAATCTTCACTTGGCAGTGATAGGGTTATGATGTAAATCCTTTTTGCACTGTATCATCTAGTTGTGTGTACTCCTTAATGAAATGTTATATGCATTCTGTTTGTAGTGCCACATACTATACCACGTTTATCAAATCCTACGCATTTCGCGTGATGACGGTTGACAGGGAAAACGATTTGTCCGTACAATATTTTATTTCTTTTTTAAAACTTTGGACATTTAATAATTGAGTGATAAACAGTAATGAATAAGTGCGATTGGCACACTTGGTCTGAAAAAGGAGACGCGATTCCTGTTTAACTTATTTAATCCACTTATAATGCATTCTTATTGAAGGCCCATCGTCGATTATGACAGAAAACAGTCGCAGGAAGGATTTTTGCGTCCAAGTAGCCAATTAATTGGCGTCGGACACCTTCCAGAGCCGTCTCCACCGCCCCGAAACCCCGCCACTCAGAAATTGGTCATCTTCGTCAGAAAGAGGCGGGAAAAAAAATAATAACACCATGCTCCATGCATTTCCCGGTTTTTTGTGTCTTCTTATATTCGGAGATATCCGTTGATCTCTCATCAGCACATGCGGTTAAGACTCCGGTCGGAGGAAGCAGAATAGAGGATCTTGATGCCGAGATGTTTTGCAATTTGGGGGTAGAATTCCCGGAATATTTGCCGGCCCGAGTTGTTTTCGTCTCACCCTGCTTCACTCGTCGACTGTGATGTAAACATTGAGCGGAAAGCCGGATTTGTTTGACTGTTGCGTTATTTATTATCAGCAGATCCGCATTGTTGGTTAGGTTAGTCGCCAGCAAAGGGTTAGGGTTAGATCCCAGCAGGCTGACTTATACACGGAGAAAAAAACCCAATGACTAAATGTCTTCCTCTATTCCCCAAACAGCAAATTTCCAGAGATTGTTCTAATACATTCACTGCCTCCCTCCCCTCCTCCTCCCCAAAACCATAAATAAATAAATTTAACTTAAGTTAGGTCTTACAGTTCCAATAAAAATGAATGATATGTTTAATTTCGAATCTGTTCATCGCACGCCCAGGGTGTTTATAGTCGTGTTTTTGTCTGTGGAAATTTATCGGTGAACAGTTTATAAGGATTTTTCACCCCAAACGAGAGCATGCTAGTACCGTATATTTTAAAGAATTCAAGTTTGACATTTCGACAGCCTAATTTAGGCCAGACAAATTAAATTAAGTTTACAAAAGTTGTGCATCGGTGTGGGTTATATTCAATCACACTATCCATGCACGATCTAAGTGATACGTTAGAGAGATAATATCCCGTACCTTTGTCACACACGTCAATAGCCATTCAGACTTAACTGACATTTCTCTCATTTTCGTTAACCCCATCAACGCATGCCTGCATGCGACACTCCTTTTCTATAACTGCACAGGAACGTATGTTTATAAAAAAAATATACTTCTTCATTATCGTCTGTACTGAAACTATCCGATGACAAGAGTTATTTAGTTTTCATTTGTAATTGAGCCGGTGACTATTGCACAACTCCCTATTGTGTCCATCGGGTGGTTTAATAAACTGGACTTCATAAAGATAATTGAGATACTACTCTGTAGGAAATTAATTTCTCTTATCCAATTGCATCCGTTGAGGCTTCCCTTCATACGATTTACCGGCAGGAAGTCACGACTCGCTAAATCACCTTGACCACAATGAGATTAGGTTGCCACCGCAGTAGATTTTTTCGCCACCGTGCAATCAGTGCGATTTAGTATTAGATTATCCGGTCAGATGAGTCACTCGGTCCGGTCAGAATGAAGATCAGTTTGTGGCATTCTCCCGCAAGTCAGAAGGGCCGTCACCGAGGCCGTTTTGAAGCCATGGCTTAAAAAACGTCGAATCGGAGTCGTATATACAGTTGCGAGAAATAGCTGTCTATAATTATACATGACAAGTTGGCTTTAAAACGGTGAGTGTACAGATGTGGACAATTGGCCACTAGTTTATGTCTAGCTTTTGAGACACCAACGCCACAACTTTCAGTAGCCCCGGCTTTCAAAAACTCTGCTTGCAAACACCGGCGTATCCAAAACCGAATAGGGGTAAAGAATTTGTAGTTAGGGCTGCTGACCAAACGACCGACCGGTCAATTCAAAAAGCAAGGCTCGAGGGACCTCATTTGACGCTAGAGGCGTTATTTTACCTCCTTTTTCTTGTACCTTGTTTCCCATATTCACGACATCGTGAAGAGGAAACGGATAAATAGATGGAAGTATTCGATTTTACTCCTGTGGTTACTACTTGAAACAAAAATGGACATTTGTGGGTGGTTGCATGGCTGCCGTCCCCCCCCCCCCTCCCACACTCACCCCCATGCACACACTCACATGTCATACAAGTGTGTATTTGCCTGCAATCGGGGACCCCCTATTCTCCCTCTTTTGTTTGTGCTTCAACTTTTTAGGAAGACCTCCAATATGTTTTGTTCACGATCGTAAATTGTAAACTTCAGGAATTGTGGACACTATTGTCCTCTAATGTTCAACGTCCCCTATCGAATGCAAAAACAAACTCACACACCCACACAAATGCCATATCATCATAATTATTTGCCCTTGTTGTTTGTACGTAGCTAGTGGGCGGCATATGGAATTTAGTTAGCTAAGTAATGACATTTATTTAGCTAGGTAATGACATTCTTAATGTGGCGTCATGCAGTGTGAGCCAGTCCATGCTGTTTTGGCCTATCTAACCCCGATAGCAAACTGCCTGATGAGCTCGCCGAGACGCACGTCCAAAGCGCCTCGCTCGTCGGCGTCCACTGATGTATGCAGGCAAAATACTGTATGTAATTAGACCACGCGCGCCGTCAAATCCAATTAGTAGTTTTTCCTGGTGTTGCATTCAACCCTAGCTGGGTTTCACGGGTAGGCTTTATGGCGATCTTAGGTGAGGAAATGCAAAGTTGAAAATGCAGCAAGTTGAAAGACGTTTCCTCTTCTTTCAGAGTATCGGCGTTTGGTTGAGTTATAACGGCCCAAGAAATCTTTACTTATATAGTTGAATATTTGTCCTCCGCGAATTCTTACTTGATCAGAAAAACCTGTTGTCCATATTTTGCTGGAATATCATCATCTAGGTTGTTGTTCAATTTTATGTGTTGGAAAATCATTAATTAAAAACGATGGCATGTGCTTGAAGGTTTTCCTTGGTTTATTTATTCGTAGGCATATGATGTCATTTAAAGTTTGAAGGCATTCTGTATCCCTTCAAACTTGCAACTCGCTAAATTTTCAACAACAAAAAAACACTACGAATAAGGCATAATTAATGATAGATTAATATTGTTATAACGAACGTTTTGATTATTTCGACTGAGGCTTACTCTGTTGATTTTTTTTAAATCAACTACTTGAAGTTGCAACAAAAGCATAAAGCTTCTTCATCACTTGCGTTATAATCGTGTTTATTTTGTTGTTATAAAAAATTGCAAGCATGCTGCAAACCACATACCATGTTGATAATTTGGTTATAAAATGCTCGGCCGTAAGTACGGGAAGCAGTTTTATGGCCAGGCTTTCTGGCACTTAGACCCCGGCAGCCAGGCAAACATTTCCTCCCTAGTAAATTTGACTCGTGGCCCGCTCTGAGTTACGGGAAGCTGCTCCCATCGCTCTGAAATCGAACTCTGCCCAATCGATGGCCCATCATGACGGCCCATATAGGCCCGTTCTCCTCCCGCCTTTTTTCTGTGGTCACGTCGAGTACAGGAGGACTGGCGACCCAGTCACACCCGACGCCTGTTTCATGAACCGCCTAAAGATTTCAAAAATCAGAGATGTCATTTGTATGTGCAGCAAATAATTTTACCCTTTCTGTAAATGTTTTCAATATGGTTTTTAATATGTTAGAACCCATGATTCCTAGATTTTCTTTTCGAATATAAGCAGTCGATCGTGTAACATTGAATCTTGGTACTTGCATAAAATATAACTGTCTATTAAAAGTGCATTTCGACCTGAATGCATCCTTCTGGTATCTCAAGCACGTTTATTAAAGATCGGCCGCGTCAGATGTTACCAAAAAAGGGCTAGGAATAGGAATAGGAATATGAGCAGTCGGAACATAGGGACTTCGGAAAATAGTTGTGTCGGAACATAGGTGTGTCGGAACATGGATGTGTCGGTACATAGGTGTGTCGGAGCATAGGTGTGTCAGAACATAGGTGTGTAACCTTGTAAACGAGTCTGGATCAGTCGTTGGTATCATGGAATACGTCCACATGAAGAACCGTCTGCAACCCTTCCCTAATCAATGCCCACCAACAAATTCCGACCAGTTCAATTTCTCCCCGCCCTTGCGCCCCTTCCTGCCGAAAAATGGCCCGAAAGGACGGAACACCCTGCCTTGGTTTCCTCTACGCACTCGTCGGATATTAGATCCTCCGAGTGGCCTCCATTGAAACAACGGGCTGGGCAGTGCTTCGTATATAATGAAGGCATTAAAGCTGTGGTTTGGTACGAATCAATAATGGGAAAAGGAGCCGATACGTGGCTTACATATCAAACCTCGTTGCTGAGTGACTGCTCTATCCAAGTCAATTTAGTTCAGTTTTTTTCCAGTTTATGTCCTAATATCTGCCCCTGACGAACATCTATAGTGATTGTTTTTGAAAACCTGATCCGTTTTAATTTAGTACATTCCAATTTCTTGCATGCAGCTGAATTGGCATGTTTCAACATTACTGTGCCATCAAAAACTTAAAAAGTTGACCTATGCGTTTAATATTGGACGCAAATACATCTTATTCTCTTGTACAGTTTGTGTGCGGAAGGTCTTCTGATATGTACGGCGTTTCGCTTGTGACACAGCAGTCATACAGTCTTTTCTCATCTACTGCACCCGTTCCACCGATCAGCGCTATCAAATTGACTGACACCTTTGGCTTTTGTTTCACACCGTACTGCAGCCCCTGAAATTCTTTACCTCTATCAATATTTCCTTCTGCACATTGAAACATTTAAGACGAAAACGTAGCAGGCAAAATACGATAGTATTCACTTTCCTTGTATGTGATATCCATATGTAATGTAATCAGATAATGGCCCCCTGTCATTGTGCTTAGCGATATACCGTAAAGGAGCAAACATTACCTTTAAAAGCGCAAGGTAAGAAGAATAACGGACAGCGCCACCAGAGCTGATTGGTTTAAGGAGAGGTAAGAGGCACTGGTTTTGGTCATCTGTCTCGCTCGGTTATTTCAGTCAGGTAATTATCGGTCCCAAGCAGGTGGATCTAGCTCCGTGGCGCCACATCTATACCGTGGAGGGTTTACACCCGTTCTCTAATTGAGGGGAACAGTATTGACGCATTGAGCCGTTCAATCCACGGGCCAACGCCAAGGATCATCATACCCACCTTGAGGTGGTCCGAGGGGTCGAGTGGCAATCTACTTTCTCTCTTTCCAATGGCATCTATACACTCACTCACCCCGGGGGTTATGTGTCACAGTTTGTGAAGAGTAAACTTGACCTCTTTCTTTTCCCACTTAACAACCATTTGTCACATTGGTTGGATCGTAATGGACCAGATTTGACCCGGAATCTTGGAGCTTTGGGGCCTGACACTTTTCCGGGTAACAATGACACTTTTCCGGGTAAAAATTACACTTCTGTGACTCGTTTCTGCGTCACTTGATCCGACACAAATGTAATTTTTACCGGAAAAATGTTATTGTTACCCGGAATTTTTTTTATTGTTACCCGGAAAAATGTTATTTTACCCGGAAAATGGTATTTTAACCCGGAAAAACGTCATTTTTACCCGAAATGTATCTTTTAACCCGAAAGAATCGGGAACACGGAAACTGGATCCCGGTTAAAATCTGACTCGGGACTCTTTAGATGATACGTCCAGCCACTGCCTGGTCGAATCCCCGTATAGTCTTGCGTAAAGATATACTGAGAAATCTTAAATATTTTCCCATCAATCTTCGTCAGTACGAAGGGATTCCGTTGAATCGAAACTCCTATACGCTGACTTAGATACTCGCATTCCGTAATCCGTATACTCTCCTGGCCTGGCTGCAACGCCAGGCGGTTTTTCGTTTGCGGGCTCACGCTGTATCAAAATACGGGTTTATTTACATTCAAGCGTAAATGGGCATCGTAGGCGGAGGGACTCCCAGGCGTGTGACAACTGGTTGCTATAGGGGAGGCAACGAGATCCACTCCCCCCCCCCCCCGAAAAAAAAAGTTGTAAAGACGACTGCTTTTTAACTGGAGGCTTTCAACTATTCCTATTTTTTTTTTACCTTGTTCCTCCTTTTTTTCTACATTTTTTTCCTTGAAATCCCTACTTTTCCTAGTTTTTCCTACTTTTTTTCCCCACAACTCTGAAAAATAAAATCTCAGATATATCTTTTATAACAGTGTAATAAACGCTGTCCTTTGTAAATCACACAATGAAGGGCTTGGTCGCAGGACTGTACTTCCAAACTGTACTTCCAAAAGCAAGCTTACTTGAGGATGGAGCACAAGTGTTGTAAGTACAGAACATACCAAATGAGGCTCATGATGCATGCTGTGGACATGGTTAGGTATCAACGAAAACTGCTCCTGAAAACCCGCAAAACTTCTACTTTTATCCTGATTTTGTCCTCCAAAGTCGTACTTTTGTCCTATTTTTTGTAAAATTTTCATTTTGATCCCACCGTTTTCTATACTTTTTCACGTGGGTCTGCTTGAAAACCTGAAATCGATAGTGTGGTCTACCTATCACCGTTTTCTTAGTGTCCAATTAACCTCTATGCCGTCAACATGGCCCCTTTCATAAAAAAAAAATCCAGTCTTCGTCCACACTTAGTCCTGGATCCACCCGTGAGCGTTGCAGGGCAATATTATACTCCCATAGAGCTTTCCATCAGGTTTCATACACAGCACATCGTGGATCACTCACTCTCCCGAAAGTACACAAGAGGAATGTCATCAGATAGACGAGTTTCCACGCGAGTGTCCACTGGTGTGACTTTTTGACGCATTTGAATCTAAAATTGGAGTGATTATCACTGGAAATCGTCTGGTCCCTGCCTTCATTGTCTGGAAAATAGTGGTGCATAAAGAAGTCTGTATGGTTCCCTAATTAGTCCAATTTGAGAGAGATGCAAGACCGCAAATCCTAAAACAGTGCCATCGGAGTGAGAAGCAGCTGTCTGGGGGTCAATATTGACTCCGCCCTAATGATCTTTGATTTGTCGCATGAGACTTTTCCGTCGTTTGCCCAGCTAGCTTCTGTTACCGGTGGCAAACACTACGGTCTTTCGTCCCACCACTGTACACTGTCTGTTCGGCTGTAAACTCCCCCTCAAAAGGACACGAAGACAACGGAAATACCCGTGTGTTTGAACAGAACTAGAGATAGGCGTCTAGAGTAGCTTCTTCGATATCGCCTGAACGCAAAACCCGAATCAATAGAGGGACGTGAGCTGAGTCTAGTTATAAATATTGACACAATGACTCGGGTGTGGAATAATTAGAAATTCAAGAGCTTCTGGAGGGCAACTTTTCTTTCGTTCAATATTGTTTTATGTTATTCTTTTTATTTTAATTAATATTTGATTCTATGTCCTTGTTCTGTTCCTGATGTAACTGTTGCTACTTTACGATTATACCAATATATCCGTCAACAAAACTAGGAGTACATGTTTCGACTAATTGAAATAATTACCGCAGATTTTCCGATTACTCGTTTACATGATAACTGTTTTTAGTGATGATTTATATTTAATGTACATTTGAAGATAATGTTAAAACAATACTGTGATAAGGATTTTTTTTTAATAAAAGGGAAATATGAATGATTAATCTGTACCCCATATCGACCGTAATTTCGACTTTCGATGAGAAGTTCAAATATTGAGCAAAAGGTTTGTTGACAGTTTGTATGCAGGATACGGTGGCAAACGCACTCTACATTGACGTCTGTCTTTTATGTTTTTCATATTTCTGAAAATAGTCTGGAGCCGGAATGGTTCAGCAGAAGCTGCCGCAGTGGGGATAAAAGTACAAGATCCCCGCAGGTTACTCACATATCACGTAGTTACCGAGATCTCAAGCCATAGGGCCTTATCAAAAAAAGGGTTATTCTCTCAGGTGATTGATAACCTAATGGCCCAACATGCAATGCTAGATTGTCCGTTATCTAACTGCCTGATCACCTCCCCTAGAAAACGTGTCTTGCCTGCAGACGCTGACGTCATTCTGACGTCACGTGCTCCCGGGCCGACCACCTGTTTGACGTGGGGGTAATTCAGTACGGATATTAGATATGGTTGGCATTTTGTGGTCAGTCGATGGAATAATAAAATCCCCGCGTCGGATCTTCATAACAAGCAGTCAGCTTGTTGAATCGAGATCGCCCGACATTTTCCCTCCTCGTCAGCCCCCCCCCCCCCCCCGCGGGGGGAATACTTAGCTGTAGACAGTGTACGAACACTGAGTACGGCGATGGCCATATATCAGCTTTCTTGTTGCACAGAAATCCCATAGAATACCCACCTAATATTAAGAGTGCTTTCCATGTATTTATACAGACTTGCCCTCCCAGCTCGACTAATGGCTAATTCAGCGCCCATCGCCTTCATCTCTTCATCCTTTCCTTCTCCACTTAAATATCGTAGATTAGGGGCCTTCAAAATTTAAAGATTTTAAAATTTCGAATTTTTTTCGAAATTGTTTAGACCCACCCATCACAAATTTCGTTTTTTGAACGTTTAATTGCTATTCAATAGATCCTATACACTGAAGAAAAAGTTATGCTTCAAATGAGCCGGATATTGTAGGTCAATACTCTCCCAGCTCAGGATTTTCAATGGCTTTTCCAGGCTTCCAGAATGCAACCTTGAAGTTTGAGCAAGAGGAAATTGCCAATCACACAAAACGTTGTAGTGTTTTTCAGTTTTCTTTTACACTGTATTTTTTTAAAAATAAGACAAAAGTATATAAAAAGGGTTTCCTTATCAGCTTGAATGATGCACGCCTGTCCAAAACTACGAAGATCTGCCTATATCTCGCATGTTGACAACATTGTTGTTTTAACATGAATGGGGCGGCCATGTTTAGAGTCGTGGGAATGCCGCACGTACGTATATACGTTCATTCATATGATGCTCGACTAGCACTATACCTAGCTTTCAAGTCTACTGAAAACAAATCACCTCCTCCCCGCGTGGTGTTTCATACAGTGGCTGACACACAGACAATACACGCATACATGTCCGTACTACAGTAAAGGTCATTCTGTCTGTAAATGGGGAAGAAGTTGACAAGAAACGCGCATCGGAATGCTTGCGCGCGTAGTGCATGCATGCAAGTCAAAAGATCTAGCTTTTTTTTTTTGCTTTTTCTTTGCTTTTTTAAAAGATCTAGCTTTGTTTGGCTTTTTCTTTGCTTTTTTTTGAAAAGTGAATTTCGATTCTCAATTTTTCACTTCCACCCACCCACCCACAATTTTGAGAAAAAAATTTGAAATTTTAAAACATCGAAAATTGTGAATGGCCCCTTATAGGTTTTAATCCGTTATCTGTTCAGTATTCCTTAAAACCTTCTTCCAGACCATAGTCATATTCATTTTTTTTTCTTCAAAAATATATCGGTGGAAAAGCAGGTTGCCAAATAATTGCAAGAAATCGCAAAATACCTGTCACCCTTGCCTAACTCTTGAGGGCGCCAAACTATCCGTTACCTTGTAGGCCGCTTGCTACCTCGATAAACATTTTTTGTTTGGGTGCATTAAATATTTTTGGCCGAAAGAAACTCTCAATAAATGTACCGAATGATTCAACTTTATGACTTGACATGTTGGCATGTCCTTGGATGAAATACGCCCGAAACTGGCATGTTTGTGTCAGTGTCGGACACTGTTTTGATTAACGCCGTCATGATGCAGCTCGTCGGGCTATGCCGGTTGTTATGAAAATCATTGCAAACTTCATCAGTGGCTGTTGGCTTGTTTACTGTCAAATCACGAGCCTAACTTCTTTAAAAATCCTTGTCCTTTGCGGTGAGGAGAGGGAAAGAATTGCCCGATACATTGTTAAGACTTCACCTCCCGCAGATGTCTCTAGAACTAGGTTTGTCATAATAAACGATGCCCGTTGATGCCTAAAAGCTATTTAGAAAATTAACTTCCGCGGGGAACCCACGTTTTATCATGATTGTTGGAGTCGTGTGATTTGTGCAATAGATATGTTGCTTACCTTGTGTGTGGATTTTTTTGACGTTTTATGGCCGAGAGGCATGCAGTCAGTCCAAAAAGTCCGTAGCTAGCTTGACAGAGTCGAGAGGCACTCGGCCACACTGGCAAGCCAATTTATTCACTTACGGCAAAACGAGCGGGTTACTTTAACTTTAAACCTGTAAATCTATACTTTTACGGAAAGAAATCAATATTTTTAAAGCACACTGTTTAATGCTTCAGACAAGCTGTCTCCTTTGGAGTTTCTATACCTCACTCATTTCATTTAAGTCCCGTCTTTAGTAGATTTTTTTTTTAAATCAGCAGTTTTCCTTACCCAGAATACAACATTTGTACACACTGTAGTTTTACAATTTCACCTTTTTATCATTCTATTGAAATTCTAATTTCCAGGAGACAATGTCGGAAAATTTTGCTCGTTGTAAAACTGTACTCAAATTTGAGAAGAAATCATGTTAGGCATTGAGGGTCACCAAACAAGATGGCGTAGGACTTATAAGAATTGATTCTATGTTCAATCCATGCTTGTATTTATCTCCCGGCTTAATGTGTGTACGTTATTCCGGTGTGCACGTTATTCCGTGTGTACGTTATTCCGTGTACGTTGTTCCTGCATATCTTTGTCATTGGGTTTTTATGACATTTGAACATATGCTGTTGTTTTAATTAGGCCATTTTTAAACAGGTTTTTGTAGTATTGGTATTTTTTAGCTTAGGTTTGTAAAGCGCTTTGATGCCGTTGCTTTATGCGCTGTATAAGTCTGGATTATTATTATTATTGTTGTTAAACATGTATATGAGCATGCGCAGTTCGTTGAAGCTGATAAGTGAACGTGAATTTATTTCTAGTCAATATTATTGAATGGAAAATTGACGGTAGACGGCAATCGAAATGGAAAGCTAAAAGCGTTCGGCATGTGTATTTTGAGGCGACTGATTTCCGTATCTCATGCAAAGTTGACTTCGTTTTATCTGACAATAAGTTAAACAGAGTCTTGGGGTGAGTTTAGAAAACCACGATCTTTGTGATTGAACCAAAACACGAGTTCGTTTAAAAGCAAATACATTCGTTCACCAGTTTTACATTTTTTGTTTAAGAATAACAATCTCCGTCCGGCTATTAACTCCTGTCACAAACAACCTAGCCAAAAACCCATCAATATATACATTTCGGCGTCGACCTGAGTCGGTTCCACGCCCGTAGTGTTTTGATAGCAGAAAGCTTTCAGCCATTCAGGCGGTCAGTCGTTCGTCATCTTTTCTCCTCTTTCCTCAAGATCAAGACGGGTTGAAGGGCCGCAATTAGCGAGTTCGCTCGATACATGGGTGACTGACCGTTCCCAAGCCTTCAAGGTGCGCTCCCAGCTAGATAATATTATCTTCCATTCGGTTTTACTGAATATCCATCTCAAGACCTTACGTTGACCGAGGCGCTCACTTCATGTCTGTTTCCTCACAAGCCCATGATAAAGAGTGCTTCAACAAGTTTACCACGGAGAAAGAATTTTAAAAACTCATATTAGAATTTAGCCATGTGTCAAAATATACTCTGCACATTATTCAGAGGTGTCGATTATTATTCAGATTTTTCTAAAATGGCTTGATGTTTTTAAGCCCAAAGCACCTGGGACAAACACTCTATACGGGCTTCGAGTTCATCAGGGACAAACATGATGTGCATTTTCCTTTAGACAGGAAGACACATAAATGTATTTGAATCGAGAAGGTTAGTTAGGAAGAAACCCCCCAAAAAGTGACATAAAAACATTCTTTAAACCAAACGAAGATTTCAACAGGAGTATAGCACTTAGACAGTCAATCGTTTTATAGGCTAATAGTACAATCACGCTAACACTTAAATACTTTTGCAGTATTCATTTCTTCACAGGCCCACTCTACTGAAACTTGCACAACTGAAGTCTTTGCACATTCGTGTAATATTTCGTGTTGTGCAAAAAGTGATTTAATCTGACCTACAGTATTATAGGAATGTAGTCGTAGAGACGTTCACCTTTTAATTTGGCAATTTCTTCCATGACTGTGCAGCCGTATCACTGAGATATTTGATTAATACCTAGGTCCAAATTCTCGAGGTAATGGGTCAGTGTTTAATGTGACGAAAGGAACGGAAAAAATCAAACACAATTTGATATAATTTAATCTATAGTTTGTTCAAGGAACCCGCTCGAAGTTCCGAGAATACAGATTCCTCATGACAACCTTACGGCAGTAAGTCGACAGTGCGCATCAATCACTTCACGGAATCAGTGATCTTAAAATCATTAGAAGGATAGGGTCGGGAAATCATCAGGTCATCAATCGTAGATTCAGGACTAATGCAGGATGCATGACTCGATTGAAAATGTCGTGGAAGACTTCAAGTGCAATTCTAATCAGTCTGGTTAGCAATTGGCATATACAAACCAGCGTAGTTTTATGTATTAAGCATTGGGGCATTGGGACATTTAAATTGAAAGGCTAGCCCCTCAAAACCCATTCACCATCAGTTAAGCTGAATAGGTATGTGTTATGAAAAGAATACAAAGGGATCTCAACCATCATACGTTGTGAAATAGATCGTTTTTACAAGATGGCATTGGAATTGAGTATACAGGGTGAGTAAAACAACAACGAAACCCAAATGGCAGGACCAATTTTTGAATGAAGTTTTGCCTGTACCACTTTCAAAATTTGGGATATAAAAGCCCAGTAAATAAGCTTTCTTTTAGTACAAGAATCATTCATATTACTCTTGTACTTTTTAAGTTACGGAATTGTTAACACGAACACCGTTTTAAAGTTGTGTCCACGGATCACAAAAAAGTGAGTTTTCTTTCAGCAAAACGAAAACACTTCTCATACGGATGCATGTGAATTGTTTTCGTTTTGGTGGAAAGAACACTGCATTTTTGTGACCGTGGACAGAGCGTGTTGTGTTCAAAATTCCGTAACTTGAAAAGTACATGAGTGATTTGAATGATTCTTGTACTGAAAGAAAGCTAATTGATTGGGCTTTCATATCCTAGATTTTGAAAGTGCTACAGGCAAAACGTCATTCAAAATTGGGTTTCGTTTTTAGGACTCACTTATGTGCACAAATTCGATGAGATTATCGAATGAGACGAGACTGCAATAAGGCAGTAAAACGTTCCGCTACATTGAATAGGCACTGTGTAAGGTTAAAAAGTTACCAACCAATTTTAATCCGGCCAATCAATTGATTCCGGTTTTTGTTGTGGTTGCTGTTGTTGTTGTTGGGGTTTTTTTGGGGGTACGCCAATATTTATGTTGGGTCGAGGCCAGCCATATGAATTCAAATCGAAAAGCAAAGGGGATCATTGGACTCTTGAGGTCGCTGTTCATAATACACATATGTGCGTACGTTTTTGTAACCACTGCCGCATTCTAGGTCCCTCCCAGACACTTGTTACTGTTTTAGTGTTAAAATTTACTGGCATGAGATAGCTGAAACGGCCTTTCCATTTCCCCCTTTCATTTTTTTGGTAAGGTATGGGGTTGGTGGGTGGTTCGACATCCCCATCCCACCCCTAATATCCATTTATACCATATCTATAGCCAGAGGGGTATACCACAACACAGAAGTAAAATTGTTGAACAAAATCGTTGGAAATTGGCCTTTGGCTTGGGTCACTATCAGCGTCCAGGCCCCCAGCCGATTTTAAACGTACTTGATTATAACCATTCAAGGACACATTTATTCCCACACTTATAGGCGGATTCGGAGGGCAATGGTTTTGTATCGCTACGTAGGCATAGAGTAAAACTTGCGTGCATTCATTGTAACTATTTTATATTGTCAAAGAACACCCTCTGAGATATACCTGCAACGCATACATTCTAGTATTGATATTTTGATAATTGATAATTATAATAGCGGTGGGCTTGGGACGAAACCAAATCTGTTGACAGCGTCGACTTTGAGGTTTTTCTCCAGTGTTCCTTGAACCCACAGGTGCAAGGTGAATCATCACTGAAGTATGTGTGTGGGAAGCCAGAAATCACTTACTCGGCAATCAAGTGGCAATCGTACAAATCCCACCACTATGCAAACAGAAGTCTCGCGCCCTCTGATCCGCTCATACTATTGGGCTACTGTAGGCGGGACATGGTTCGGTGGGTGGTTGAGAGAACGCTCCCCTCCTTGACACCGCAAAACAACTTCCGCTGTAACTGAATATTACAGGTGTCCGTAGGTAACCTTTATTATAAAAATGGGTTGTTTTCTCGATGGAAGACTAATTTAAAGGGAACTCCTTTAATATTTCCTACAGTAAATTAAATTTTTAGATTTTAGGTTAATCTTTCTGAGTACCTGGCTTGCTAAAATCATGTTTCGGTGTAGTCCATATATCTTGTCGTTAGGTCTTGTTATTTTGTAATGGTAGGATCGGTGTATAATTCAATGTGATTTGGGGTCCAGAGGGCCAAACTTCCCGCTCGAGATTGCTCTTTGTGGTGTCACGGTGAATGTGTGTCGTCAAGCACACATCCCCATAGCGTATCGCCGTGACGTCATCTCCTTATGCACTTCGCACCATTGATAAACAAATCTGTCCGTGTCCTGTCACATACGTTTACTTCCTTTCCTAGAAATAGAACCTGCCTGCCAGCTAAACTCAAAATAGATACGAATGTTCCTGAAAATGAGACTTCTACATGGCCCTGCGGAAGCACGGCTAAACGTGAGATGCGTCATTTTATTCTCTTGAGTATGTGTGAACAAGCAGTGCAGTCACTGTGTGGACCTCTGAACAAAAGATGTCCACATAGTGCAGGTAGGGTGAAGACGGTGTGTGGACTTGCCCGGGTCCACACAAGGTTCCCCCTCTCTGAAAAACAATTTGAGAGGAATTTTGGGGTTAGGGTTATCTAGTTAGGGTTACACCAGAGAACGAGTGAAAGCGACGTTTCTTAAAATCATGTTGTCTACTCATTCCTTTTCCCTCAAAAATTTCGCAAAATATTAATAAAAGATCGAAAAAAGGGGAAAAGAGCGCCCCCATCGTCAAATTAGATTTACTTTTGTTCAGGTTATTCCGGTGGATGTTTCAAAGGTTTTATTCTGTATAAGAGCCGCCGTACTACAGGGATCCCGGTTAAGACGAGCATACTTCGGCGGTCCCAACCTAAGCGTGCACATTCCTATGAGGACAGATTTGCTTAATACGAAATTCCGGTTAAGACGAACGTCTTTTTTCGACTGGTGGCGTGAAAATGCATTGATATCCATCATTTACAACGAGCTTTAATTTGTTGTTGTTTAAAAAAAAAACCTGTCAATCAATATATTGGATGGACCGTTTTCTGACTGCTCGCTGCTGGTAAATCATTAGAAAGAAAATATCCTTTATGAAACTGGACGCCGCGTATTAAATGTTGATTCTTTATTTTCTTTTATCAATTTGCATTGTACTGAAAGATATTTTGCTGCGAACCGATCCAACGTACGTTTGCCCTCTCGTTATCAAGAAATGTTACATTTAAAAAAAAAATATTGCTCCAAATGGTTATTAATATGTACATATTTTATGATTTTTTCCCTGGGGAATATCTGTCAGGGTATTTAATTGGTCAATCAGACCCAAGATCACAAGCCCCCAACCAATCACATTCATTCTTGTCTGCTCCTATTAATACAGTTTTTTATCCTCTCCTTCAACATGTATGTGAAACGGTGATCAGTTCTTGAGAAAATGTTAACAGCAAAAAACAAATGATTAATAGTTTGATTGGTTAATTTGTCATCTATACCCAGAATGCACTGCGAATGTCAAAAGTTTAAAGCGATTTGATGACGGTGGCAGAAGCCGGCATTGTAACGGGCTAGAAATCACACCTTCCTTGCTCCTAACACTCTGCGAAGCTTCGCAGTATAACACCACAACACATCTGAGGCTCCCGGCAGTTTCCCACTTTCCCTGTTAGTCCATCCTTCATTTATCAAGATGTGTGATCAGTGCGGCGATGACTGTACTTTTGTTTAAACTCGGCGTTTTCAAGTTTGTTATCTGCGCGGCGCGAGAGCGCGAATAAGCGTGCCCATGCGCAATCCAACCTTTCAACCCGTCGACTCGGCTGTGGGAAGGGGGGGCCCGAAATACTAAGAATCCGTTACAGTTATTATTAATACCTAAGATCTGTATATTGTAATCGTCGATGTATCAACGCATGCTGGTATCTAGGCACCTTTGACTAGGGCTGTGCTTCGGAACCGGGTACCCGAGTACCCGACCGCTGATGTCAGGAACCGGTTCCAGATTTACGAATCGGGTACCCGCAACAAAACTCTACAAATTGCTTAGTGACTTCTCAGGCAATGAAAACGAAAGGTTTTGAATGTCATTGGTGGGGAACTTTTAAAATGAAAACCAGGCTACATGGAGGAAAAAACCCAGATGTCACGTTTATGACAATTGCGAAAGTTGAGGATTTCACCATAAAGCTATAAAGCTCATTGCTGCATTGATGCATCGATGTGGTAGTATTATCCTGCGGACCTTTGTGAATAATCTGAACAGAATCCTTTGAGATTTGAATTTTGGGCTGGTTTTTTTTTAACGGGTACCCGGGTACTTTTTCCTATCAGGTACCCCGTCCCCGTACCACCCATAAATAAATATCCCTACTTCTGACTCTCTTGTCTCTTCCAAATCTCTTGATAGAAAAAGCAGGGTGTTTCAATTATTGATGCTTTAGTTACCTAGCTCTACCCTCCTGCTTCGCCATGTCTGGTCTCGTAACTTATGACAAGAACACTTGACGCCCTGCACCCGCTCCGTCTCCAGAACTGTACCCAGATAGTTTACTGACACACGGGACACGATGCCCTGGACAAAGTATCCCCTAAGGTACTCCTCGTTGTTGGAAAAGACGCAGACTAGAGAATCTCCGAACCTCGTGTTGAGAAGGAGAATCGGGGTTTAAAATTACATTCACAGAATAACTCTGCAGTATACTGCGGCAGTTTTATCAGTGACGGAATGTACCAAGCAGCCATGTTGTGTGAGTTTATATAAGATTACCCATCAGGTACCGCAGCAATGAATGCCTTATCGCAAACCAGTTCTCTCTACATTATCTGCATAAAAGCCTCCAGATCCCAGACAGCCATGCCGACCAGCGCTTTCTCCTGTCTATGACTAGAATGTAATTTCGTGGCGAGGTCGCTTCCTGCATATTCAATGTACCATTTACATGTACTTAAATCCAGTAAATGGAACCTCTTCATTTGCAGGGAGGATTGATGGTGGAAGCCTGCTGTTTTTCTCCCCTGAAAATCTACATAAATTCCCTGCTTTCATACGTGTATACATTCGCTGGCCGCAAGGCATGTCGACTGCTTCCTTTAATGCATTCAAAGAAACACATTGGCGTCCCTTGCAGTGCGGCCAACGCAATAACCTTTCGTGAAATGCGAACCACTTGAGTGCTCCATATATCATATTCTGGCTCGAGTGGACAGGAATAATGACACTAAGGTAAGGCACTATTAATATTCCATAATAAATTACTTCGTGAAATGCTTTTCACGAAGACAAAAACAGGGAGACGTCCGTGTGCCCTGCTTTCTTGATTAATTTCTTCCGCCTCCTTCACATGAAGGAGATTGGTACGTCACATAAAAAAAAGCAAAAACGCCTCAAATACTTTATATCAGAACTTTTTTCTTCTAAGACTGCATCATATCCCTGTCGTACTATACTCATACCAACCGATTTCTGAGGTACATGTAATTGCAATGACCTTTTTCGGGGGAAACATCACTACCAAAAGTGGTCCAAAAATGTACATCGCTTTCCTGACTGACACACATAGAGCTCATCAGTAAACTGACCACGTATTTTGCGCGACAAATTTTTTAGAATAATACAGTACTAATGACCCCGTGACGTCATTCCGTCCGCCATGGCTCGAATCTGGAATCACCTAAATGTTGCAAAGCGTTGAAGGTTTCTGGAAATTTAAGTTAAAAATGAAACATACGAGAAAAAGTTCAGGGGTAGAAGTGCAATCCCCTCCTCCCCCCCCCCCGATGAAAAAAAAAACAACTAAAAAACACACCAGTTTTTCATACTTTGATATCTACAAAATCGTATTTTACCTGCTTCTCAAGAGAAATTCATAGGACCGCACTTTATCGTCTCGCGTAATTTTAAAGTGCAAATTAAAAAAATGCTTTCAGACAAAGTCAACCAAAGAGCTTTGTGACTTTGCACCCAATTTGTCTGCGCATAAGCACACGGACGGTCCAAGGTAACCACGTTGGTCTGTCATTATCTGCCCGTCCTATCATATATGTAGCAATCTAGAACCTAATAACTCCCCTGGATTCGCCCGTGAGGCCTCGGCTTCTGTACAATCCTGGGCTCATCAATCAACTCCATTCCTTTTTGGAAACGAGGTTTTTGCGACCACAGATTGAGCCGCAAGCCACCCGTCAAGCCTATGCTGTGCGCACACACACGCAGACACCCAAAAATACAATACAATAGAATAAACACCTTCACCTGTGTGTGTGCGTGTTTCAAGGTGATTGTTAACATCATCAGTAATGTGGATTAATTTAACATGTCATTCCGATCATCTTTGTTCGGCACTCGATTTCAGGCCTTCTTGATTTCTATTAACACTAACCTCGAACAGCGTATCGAGGTAGATTGATAACCGCCCTCTGTAGTTTGAAGAATGGAATTGAGACGTCGTATAGTCACGTGGTTCAGTTTCTGCGGTAGAGTATTCAACACCGTGTCATTTTGATGAAACTATTAAATTATAATAAAAATAAGGATAATGCCTGGATGTAACTCCACGAATGACGTCAGAGATCACGTGGCTTTTAAATGTAATAATTTGGACTTATAGGTCGAAAACGTTGCGGAATAGTCCTCCACACAGCGCCTTTAAAAACTAAAATGTTAATGACGGAAATACGTCGGTAAAGGGCAAAACACAATAATCAGTGGACATCTACCAACGATATATGCCCTACAAGTTGGCCTACAATCCCGGCCAAAATGGTTGGGACACGTCCACACAATGAACATACCCTCCCCCAGTCCCCCGCTCCCCCGGTCAATGTTGTCATCTCGCACCTGAGCACAGACCGCGCAATGAGAGACAACATTGGCCGGGGATGGGGGCCAAGCGAGTTACTCTGTCATAGGGTTACTCTGTCTCATGTTTGACAAGTTATCGTAAAGAACATGCGACAAAAGGCAGCCTATGTCTACTGTTATTAACGACATTAATTGTGGTTTGAATATGATGGTCTTGATTCCGACTCTGCGAACGACATTAATGCAATCATCCAATCTATTTGAACAGAACATTACCGCGGCTGTTCTTGATGCATACTGACGGAGCCTTAAACATAATACACACACAGTCAAGTTCACGTCAATCGATGGAAGCTTCATTTCACGCGTTGGCTGTGTAGCAATATATCGATCGGGTCGTGCGCCATATAAAACAGCTCGCCCCTGGCTTGACTGAGTAGATTTCGTGCCAACCACACGCTACCTCCAGGCACAACAAATTACATTCTTTTGTTCATCAATGACGTTACCAAGGCAACACGCAACAGTTAATAAGTTAATGTATTTGAATGCTACGCCATAATTCCGTATAATATTAGAACGCGCGTCTATTCGTTCCGGCGGTCGATTTTATCATTTATGTATTCTTACAGAGTGGTGCCAAAAAGTAAAAAGGAAAACCACTTCTGACAGCAATTTTCACCTACTTGTTGAGCATATTTCAAAAATTCACTTTAATGGTATTAATATTTGATCTTCAAACATAAATGACGGGAAAAAATATTGCAAATGCATATTTTGTCCCTGAGATATGGTAGTTAAACAATTTCATGGGCCAAGGCTGTTTGTCCACGGACGGCTTGACTGAGCTCCGGAGCTTAATTTGAAAACAAAACAAAAACCACTACCCTAGACTTACCTGTGGACAACAGTGATTTTGATGGCTTGTATTCAAATTAGCATAATAATACTATTCCTGTGTTTTTTAAAAGATGTTTTCCACCACATGTGGTTGAAGCTCTATTCTTCACTTCATTATAAAAAAAAACGCAGTTCAAATAAGTTAAGTAAGTAAGTTAAAATTCCTGTCAAAAGTGGGATTCCTTCTTTTTGGACCACCTTGTAGTTCACTTTCAATTCTCAGATTCTTAAAAACAAAAGCTGTGAAATGAATACGAAAACGATATGTCGCAGTTGTTAGTCTTAATCATATGGGTTTCTTTAGGTTTAACTTTCTACATCATTGTAAAACCTTTGAGTTCACGTACTCGAGATACATACGTGCTGAGAGGATGCAAACTTGCAGAACTAAGACATCTCCATAATTTGATACGATTGCAGCGCAACATTTTTGAAGGGAACACATTGTGAATTTTGTCTCCATTTCTTGGGTTTGTTTTGTTCCAATGTATGTCTTCCCCCGTCCAACATGCAAGATATCTTTGGAGAAAAAACACGGAGGTCTGGAGATAATGCGATACATCAAGTCAATTTGCAGTCTCCATATTCGTCTTAAAAGACTCGTCGCCGACGCACCAGGCACGCGGGTCAAGGTACGCGCTTTGGCAGGTTAATACCCTGGTGACGACGTCCCTGGGAATGAAAAAGACAAAAAACAAATACCATACCAAACCAATCCTGTATCTTATATTTTTTTCGCATTTTTTTTTTTTTAATTCTTGGTAGATATCTTTTCTGAGATAAAGCTTTATCTTTTTGGCCGCAAATAATATCGTCTTTGTTTTGTTCCATGCAATTCCATATCTTTTTAATAAAAAGGTCTGATTGGAGGCTAAAACAATAATTTTTTAGTATTTTAAATTCCAGAATCATGTTGACGTTGTTTTAATTTACCAGTATTACACATGTTTTCCCGGCTATTTGAAAACTTTTTTAAAATAATAACTCACCAATTCTAGTATTTTAAATTCGTCCGGGAAGAATGTCACATGCTTTTAGTAAAATCAATTTAGTAATTTATCATTCAATTTCAAAGTTTGGTCAACCCATTTAAGTACTTGGTCAAGAATATTCGTGAAAACAGATTGAATTTGTCTCAATTATTGCCAAATGACAGCTTTCAGAGGTCAAATTAGTCTTATATCAATCAATTTAAAACTTGTGTTTAGTAAATTAGTCAAGTGTGTGCTCAAGCGTTTTCTGATGTCCTCGAGCACAATTCGGCACATTCGTTCGCATAATGTTATCAGACCAAGAAGGTGTGCTTAACTCAAAGAGCAGTTACCAAAAGAAAGCGATTTCCAAATACAACACATAAATTACTATTAAATTTAGAAATGAATAAAAAAAATGTTGAAACCAAAAAAGGAAATATCAAGAACAACGATGAAACTTAGTTCCACGTTTAACATTTTGTATGTGCCCAAAATCGAGTCTGACGTATTTTTAAGAAGACATTTTTGTTAACTAACAGTAAATTTATAAAGAAAATAGAAAAGTGGAAATTATCAGCAGCTTATATGCTTTAAGTAAGACGAAATTGAACACAATTATAATTGAAATTGTGTGGCATGAGACGCATTTGTTTTCTGAATAACACGGTACAGAGTAGATAAGGCGAAATCAAATACTCCTGGACGAATATTGTGCTCATGGTTTGAATTTGCTTCAAGTATAATTTAAACTGCCGGACAAAAGACGAAAATAAACATTGGAAGTGTGCTTAATCGATGTTGTTTGACGAATTTGAATATTAGAATCGATGGATTTGAATGATAAACAATTAAAATAAAAAAAACCGGAAAAAAGTCCTACTCACCAGAGTTGTTGATTTAGATAAAGCATTTCGTAAAAAGTTTACCAATAACTGCTCAGAATTCATTGAAACCCTTTGAATCTTGCTTTTAAATTTAAAACATAAAGACCAAAGGAAACAAAAAACATTGTGGATAATTTATCGAAATATTTGAACTGCTTGCATAAACATAAATGTGGCTCGGAACGAGTCGGCGGAGCACATGACTTCATTAGTCTGTATACGAATGCACTTTTTGTGCAGGTTGAACCATGTCTAATTGTTTTCTCAGGGAATATGGACATCAGTTTGCCGAAGGGGAGACCCCACTCATTCTGACTCTCTCGCTCTGTCTTCCTGATACTAGGTACTTGACAACCCTTGATTTATGCTGATACATAGACCGGTGTCGTATAAAGACCCTACTCGCTCACTGACATGGTGGCCGTCTCTTTCTCCTCCCCCCCCCCCTTCCCACTTTGCGTATGCCAAGGCATGGACCCGTACCCTCTCCCGAGACACAGGTCTGCTGCCCTAACGCTCGCCTGCCAATTTCCCTGAGGAGATTTAATCGAATGCTGACAGCGAGAAAATGCACGCATACAAGGAGAAAAGGTCGAATTGAAGTTCTCTTAGGAAAAACTCTTATCCCATTCGAGTTATTTTTACCAACACTTATAAAAGTGTAACTCTTTTTGTTTTTGCTATTTTAAATGCAAAGCATGACTATATTTTTACAAGTGGGTTCGCAGAAGATACGTAAATTGCAGAAATGCCAAAAAAGTTTGTAATCACAAAATAAGATCCGCGGCCTCTACTTATTTGCGCCTCTTTGACTGCGAGATGTCAACCGCATTTTGTTTGGCCATTCTTCAGTGGGGGCCATTCACTGGAACCTTACCCTTAAATTTACAGGAGACGACTTACATGTCACCAGTCCAAAATAAACACGATATCAGTAGATTTGTGTGAGCTTTCAAGCAATTAAACTAAGTCCTGATCGCAAGAAATAAATATCTAGATTCAAAACACGTGCTGCCAATGCTCTTGCGTTACAAACATCCCGGGACAGACACACAAAGGGAGAACAACAGATTCGTTGTTGTCCTCAAACGTACATCTTTCGTTGAGAGCGGTCCTCAAACGTAAGTCAGTGTACTTAGTCTATGTGAGAGTGTTATAGAGACAAAGGGAAACACAATCCTCAGCCATAATGGTAAAGTGCGACGTAAATTAACTTGTTCCGAGTTTATTTAATCTGAGGTGATTGTACATGCGTCTGTCGATAATATTATGGCGAAGTAGTTTCCACTTAAAATACAAGTATCAATCAAATATTATTTTGAGTAAAATGGATCCAGACATGAGACTGCGCTAAAGTAATAATCTCCAATTCTGAATTGTGAATTATCACAATGATTAGGAGACAAAGACATCTACGTGAAGTCAGAGAGACAGGAGATACTTAAAGGAACATTACGTATTAGTACGGGGCATGACGCAGTATCAGACGTGCCCCGACCTCTTGGGGGCTGTTTGGTTTGTTGTCTGCTCAGCCAAAACAAAATAATGATGAAGCTAGTTAAAAGATTATAAATAACCATTATAGTTGTTACATCAAAATACATACTCGTACTGACGTCATTGATGACGTCATTGATTGCGTCAGAGAGATCTTCTCTATTGAAGTGGAGCATACTGATTCGCCGTTTTATTCGTGTGAATACAAGTTTAGGGATAGTTAACTCCGTTTGGAGTTAAAGGTGTACTTTCGTCCAGAGTTCGCAGAAGAAATATTCTGCTTCACATTGTTTGCAAGCCATATTTATATGATTTTTGGGCACAGAAAAACTACATATTGTGTTACATTTTGGAAACTCTCTGAAAACCCCTTTTTTATACATATTTCCTGCAGCGCATGGAACCATGGATTTGTAGCCGCACTGTCAGCATAAACTGCATGCCCACGCTAGTTAGCACTGTGACACTAGAAGGACCATTAGCGCTCTAACACATTTTTCAGGACAAACATTTTGTACCCCAAAATTCCTTCGCTGGATATTTAAATGATAACCGCAACTTTGAAATTGATGTTGTGCAAACGGTTACGTACAATCTTTTAACGAACTTTCTGCGTTTTCCATTTCGTTATATAGACACGCGTTTTAGAGCACGACAGAACGCAGGAACCCGGACAAAGCTTGGCTTTAATTATCCCGAGAGGTTAGATTCATTAATTCCGGAATGTACGCGCTAAGGACGTCCTCGTCAGACGCATGCTCTCAAGTACTGTTGTTACAAGCAGGAAGTCACAACGACACTGATGTTTTTTTTTCTTCGCCCAAAATAATATCTGAGCGACATTTAACAAAATAACAATGACGTCTTGGAACATAATTGAAGACACCTGTCTCGGGATGCAATGACAAAGCTGTGTCCAGCGGATGTTTTTAGTCCTGATTATGATTTTCTTTACACCTGCGCCTCCAGCAATGTGACAGAGAACAATTCTCATGGTTATTTATTGATGGCTTCGAAATTCAGTACTTTCAACTTGTCGTTGATCACAACCCTCACTTGGTGGAAAAATAATAATCTAGACACTAAAATAATAATAACAGCACAGCGCGCCTCCGCACTTTGTTTATTCTCTCCATGCCCGTTATCAAAAATTGTCTGGGAACAAAAAGTTACAAAAATAGAGGTCCTTTTCGGCGTAACAAGGCACTAGAATCACCCTGATGCACACTCAGCACCGTCCAGCCTTGACGGGTTGTCCGCCGGGTCTTATTGGGGAGAAATTCATGGCAGTCATCGCGGCCACTTGGTGCGGGTCGAGTGGGTGCCGGGACACTCTCACTATCCTCCCGTGCCCGGGGCACAGAAAGCACCGGTATGTGATCGGGGGAGACGTCGAGGAACATGCATATATGCGTCAGACTAGATGGAATCATGGGCGAGCTCACGGCATAAATTATGTAATATTCCAAGTCTTGTTTATTTGTTTGTTTCATAATTAGTTCTTACTATTCCAAGAAGAGAATCGCTGTGGTTGACAATATCAATTTCAAAATCTTTATATTTTGTTTATATTACTAACCTTTTGTTGGCCTGGTACGTACGTACGACATTCCCAGAAAGACTGCATTTAATGAAAATTTAAAGGTTGGAGTCAGTTAGTTGTTGATACACTGTAGTTATTACCTTCACCGCCGCCAAGGAGTTTGTTTTCATCGGATTTATTTAGTTTGTTTGTTGGTTGGTTTGTCTGTTGACAAGATAACTCAAAAATGTATGGACGGATTTGCATGACAATATTTTTAGGGGTGGTCCTTGGTACAATTACAAAGTGATTGGATTTTGGAAGTGATCCGGATCTGGGTCTAGATCCAGGATTTGTTTCAAGGATTCTTCACCATTTATGCGAGTGTTTCTTTTGGGTGTATTGACAATATGGCGAGGAATTGTTTAGCCTTGGCGGAGGTTTGCGTTCTCTGAGTGCTTTCTAGCTGTATCTGTATCGAAGGACTGTATTGATCGATAAATGCGGTTCAAAATAGATACACATGTGTTCATTTATATATCACACCTTTTGCAATTTACCGAGAGTATACATTTTAACTCCCCTACGCGAAAAAAAATCATACCAGGGAATACCTTCTGTATATTTCTGTGAAAGGATGAGGCTTGAAACTGATTTGGTAAAAAAATGTATCACTTTATGTCGCCTATCACTTATGTAAAAGTGAAGAAAAAAATCACCAAAACAAAGATGATCTCCAAAACCCGGCATCAATTTATCACGAGGACCATAGCTGTTGATCTATAATTTATGATTGACTAAATCGCCACTAAAACCTATTATTAATACAGAAAACAGCCCAGACCTGCGGTTTCCATGTGTGCGAGGAAGTTTGCTCTCTGCGGACCAAAGTAAATTAACCTGAAAATGATTGATCATCTAGGCGAGCGTTGTGCACACAACGTGCGCGGGCGAAGGGATGCTCTGTAGGCTGTACTCGCCCGCCACTCCTTAATGAAACATCATAGACTTGCGATCTGTGGATTCCAACTCACGCTATACCTCTTGCAAACGTTAGCAAGCATATCAAGTGTTTCATATGTCAATTTCTGCTGCTTTCACATGTATTAGCTCTTAATTATGACGTCTACTTCTGAATATCAAGTATCAATTTCTTGTTGGTATTCAGCATTCACTTAATATATCACTAAAAGGTGCGGTCATGGTGAAGATTCACTCTATTTACCGTTCCGATGCTTCAAATAAATTAACACGTTCTACTAGTTTAATGTTATCAGTTAAGTTTTTTCTTTCTATAATTTTAGGAAATGGCAATCGTTAGCTTGCATAACTTTAATGAAGGAATGGCGCAGTCAATTTTTCAATGAGGTTTAGATTTTTCCAATGTACACGGAGCTCATTACGCAGACATTTTGAGGCAAATGTAGGAATAAGTTTTGTGAGGACGTTCCACTAATAGTTCCATTGACATGCTGATTTGACACTTTTCTCGCTGAACCACGATAACTAGTCGGTCAACCGATGCCTGCGGCCATTAAACGGTCTACGGGTTCTAATGTACCACGTGGTCTCTTGAGGGCGTGCTATAAGCTTACATGACACAAAATTGTCGCATTTAGGCACGTTCTTTTATTTCAACAAAAACGACAGTGTTTTTGCATATATTAACGGGGCAAAAACAATCCAGTGAGCTCAAAACCAAACTTGAGCAACAATCAGTCGCGAGTGTCATTTCATTACCGGCAAATATTAAAGGAAAGAAAAATGATGGTATTACAAATACATATCATAAGATCTTGAAAAACGAAATGATAGACCTTGTGATGACCCATCGGGGCCACCGTACTGTGCATCAAGTGAGGTGTTGTAATCATGTCCATGTTTCCCTTCAAGATGAGCAAAGATACAAACACGCTTAGCAGATGACTTGAAGATTAATATTGTCTTTAATGCTACGCAACACGGAACCCCGGGATGTACTCAATCAAAATAAGGCCAGTGTTCATCTGACGTCACGCGATCAATCTGTATGTCCTATATTTGCAGTTGCCATATGGTTTCTGCAAGCACTGAATGAGCATCATGTATCATAATTACAGGCTAAACATCCCATTGGGTACAGTACCTTATTGTAAATTAAAGAAGTGTTCTTTTCCATTTTTGTACGGGTTCAAGAAATATGTTTGCATTACATACTACTAAAACAATACATTTTATACTCCTTATTGATACCACTGGATTCCCCATGATAGTGTAATTAGTTGAAAAAGCAACGCATATTGAGCATTGTTGAATTAAAGCAGATATTATGTGTCCCCCCTGAAAGCAGCCACTGTGGATGTCATAATTTTATCTGAAGGGAACTCGTTGGAGCGATAACATCGCTTGATCTCATTCATAATACGTTGCTATTCATCCCGTCGTTTACCATTGTACAGATTATTATTAGCCACCTGTATGTTTCCCACCCGCAGGCATTATATCACAGACCACCCCGTGCACCCCCGGCGTGGCAATGGTACGCTCCAGATGACTGAGGGGCGGGCTTCATCAGTCTCTTATCTTCGCCAGATGGCACGTGACCGCCGCGGTTTCAACAACGGAGCAGTGCCGACGCTGTAGGTTAACTGCGTACTGGAGTACGGACGCGCATACGTTTACAGCCTGCCGAGCCAGATGTAAAAAAGAGTGCACCAGCAGACGATACCGTTTGGCGAGAGAAAGGGCGGGAGAAAAGATGTGACGGAATCTGTTTATATCCCCACACCGAGGCGCCGCTGCATTGGATCTCTGAACTCAAGTGAGCAGATACCTGTTGGCGCGTGTGTTTCGTCCGACACGCCTGTGCTCCAAATAAAGAAGAAAATATACGGCCATGTCTTGGACAATTGTGGATAAATTCTGAGTAATCGACAGTGAGGAAGAAACAAAAAAGGCGGGCGATTAGGAGGAGCTGCTTAGTGCTGGATTGTACAGATGATAGACAGAGAGGTAAGACGTTCCCAGCAGTTGATGACTCCGCATACAGTGCCATCTCCCGAGCAATCCTCCACGACCAGCCAAGAAGAGCCAGCGTTCATGAGTAACTCAATCGGAGACAAGTATCCCAAGAAGGTAGCTGCTTCAAGTATGGACGGAGGTAGGTAGACCGTAGCATTTGATCATCCTCATTGAAGGAGATATTATAATTGCTAGGTACAGTTTGCATCCCCTATGATATACCCGGTGAGATTGAGGCCCGCTGACAGGCAGTGATGGATGAATGGTCACCAATAATTTCACCAACACTGGCTCTCTTTAATGAATATTCCGTACCCACTTTCCACAACAACACTCGGTAATTCAAAGTGATCAAAACAGCGGCTGTGTTTTTGGAAAATATCAGATTTTTTTCCTGAATATAAAGTGCCAAAATTTGAATGTTAGGTTGCACCAAACATACTTTACAATTCCAGCTTGGCGTTCAGGTTAGCTTCTTTGGTCTGAAACAGTCCGAGTTTGTCAGCAACAAAAACGCGCAGGAGTTATCGTAAATACAGTCGTGCACCACTTGTTTAAGTTGAAGGATATAGCAAATAATCAGCCTTCCGAACGAGGCTTGACTTTTTCAACGTCTGTTTTGCCGTCCGTTTCTCTTCACTGCCTCCCGGTCAACTTTAAAGGGAAATCCCTCGGCGACCATTGTGAATAATTAATCACCCGTCTCTATTGTGCCTCTTGGAGCCACCAATCTGTGGATGCCTTTAATATTTAAAGCATCGAAATGGGCCCGTGGGCAGGCCGCCATTTTTTTTCGGCGATACTATTTGCCGATTTTCCCAGCAGATACTTATAAAAATGATTACCAGTACTTAAGATAGCGTCAGTGTCTCACCGTTTCTCACGACTTTGTTGTAACCTTGCATATTCACGTCGACTGAGCAAGCATTAATTTGTTAAAGTTAATCAATTATGAGATTGAACGTCATAGTGTAAGTGTTTCGAAATTGACTAAATCTGGTTTCGCATGAATCAACATTACTGCTCAAGCGAAGTACAAAAAAATAAGAGGTGAAATATGTAAGTTAGAATTTTAATATCTTGACGTGACAATCATATACTTTAAATTCATATCTTTGCCCATTCCTGTGAATGGGAAACACGATATAGTGTTAGTATCCTTCAAAACGAAAAAAAAAGTATTTATGGTATTTTCTCGTATCGGTCGGGGGAAAACCTGATAAAGGTTCTGGACTGTGAAGCGACAGTGATGAATGCACTTCCGGAGAGGGAGGAAAAATTCGCTCTCAAAGGAGTCTCCGCTTTACGTCCGATAAATGCATCTATTCTTCAGACCCAGTCAGTTATTATTACTACCCTCTGTCGTTCGAAAACTGCAATACCTTGGGGAGCCGTGTGTGCTCATGGAACCTCATAGGTTTTCCTCGTTGATGTATTGGTAACTCGAGCTGATTTCGTGACCTGTATTACACGTTCAGGCCTCGGGAACCCTCTTGTGCACAATCGATAGACGGTTCTTTTCCTTGCTGGACCGCGGGCATATATCGGAACGTGCGTGCCTGTGTGCACCCTGCGCAGGGCCTACTCCCATATGAAACCAGCGCGCACGGATATGTTCCCTGTCATATTATGCGAGGCGACAAGACAACACGTGCTAGCGTGCCACGAGTACCTGCCGTAATGAAGTTTGATGCATTCATCATCAGTTTGGTCCCCGCCGGCCCGTCAGCGCTTGCATTAATCTACTCGCTGGCAAGCGTGCGATGTCAACGTTATCAACTAGCAGGTAGTGGATACAACTGTCTGCTCGGACAATATATTATCCTGGCCCAGGCACTGTCGCGGCTACGTCCCAAGCAACCAAAAATGGATTCCTTACGTGAATATTACCACCCTAAAGCTAGCCAACCACTACCAAACCATTTGTGTTGCAGCTGGTGAAGGCAGCGTCACCGCCATACAACGCCAATTTAAGCGTTGATCGTTATTTCAATAACATTTTGCCAGTGGACATAATATTCATCCGAGGATTGTTTGTTGGCGTTGAAAACATGGTCCTCCACTTTGGGCCTTTGTGATACGCGCATTGCGTGCAGACTCGTCATTACAGACGACAATACGTGAAGTTTTACCAAATTAATCTGGCCTTTTGTGTTCGCAAAATCATGCATAAATTCTGCGCGAGTAGTCCAACATACGACTCAACATTCAACGACGTATCCTAAAAAAGTGCTAATTTGTTTACCGACTAATTTAGTAGGCGTGTTTCGTTCTGTCGTGTGTTACTGATAAGAAGAGTATAGATAGAGAACTATTTATTTGTGGGTTTTTAATGTTATTTGCCATTTGAATGCCGAATCCAAAATTAGGTTTATGCTGACGTCCATCGGGGTGTGCGTGTAATGAACCGCAACCAATAAATCCGACAACTTAGATCGGTAATGAAGTACATTTATTTTTAATGTTTCGTGGTCGCATTGAGTTCATGATAATGTGATAATGTACTGAAGCTGGTACGGTGAAGCCCAATGTGAGACTTCGTCGTAGATCCGTCCAAAGGGTTTTTTCTTTTAATGGCGTTTGTTTTTACATCTCACAGTTACAAAGGCCAAATACTCGATCGTTGCCTCAAACATGGGTACTTCGACTGTGTTCGGCTTTTTTATGTATGCAAAGGCAGTGATAAAAGTGAAACTATAATTTGGCGTTAATATATGAGCTAGCTTTGATAGACAGATGGCTTACTATTTACTACTTACTTACCGACAGTACTACATATCACCATCCGTGTATACTTTATACCCACGAACCGTAAAAGGGAATTATTCGGAGTTTAGATAAGGGTTTCGTTGTACATTCACCGCAATCGTGGGTCAGGTGTTCAACTTTTCGGTTTGGTAACTATTTGACGATTTTTTTCCAAATGCACTTAACTAATTCAAGAAACAACACGCGTTGGTGTGCTAGTGTGGACACCGTATTGCTGCTTTGCCTGTAACTTGTAACAACTTTACATTTTTATGGCAACACGCAATTTGAATACGCGGATTGAGAAGTGTGAATGTAATCTCATCTTCTGTGGACAGTTCGTGAATGCTCGGTAACTAACAAACGGCTGTTTCATGTCTATGTGTTTTTCCTTTTATATTGACGCTTGAGATTTTCGGAAACCCAGCATGCGCATGACAGTTTGCTATTAATAGCCATACCTTGTAACAGTGCCATGTACATTTAAGAAAATCTGTACTACCATTTTAAATGAGTCTTCATGAAACTTTGAGAGTGTGTTAATGTTTTCCACCAAATCAGTATTGTATTCTTGGTAATTTCTTCCGATTTTCACAGATTTGATTATTTAAAATTGTTTTAGCAATAGGGGGGGGGGCACGTCGAGTACCGCCCAAGAAGTCCAGCGCGTCTGCAAATCACATAATAATTAAGTCATAGAACAGTCGTCGCAAGTCACCGCCGTTTTTCACGCGGATATCTCTCGCTCGCTTCCGCGCCGGCGGGTGTATTTTGCGCACATTTTCCCATGGCCTTTGCACATCAAGATTTGAGGTTGGGGCCTGAGCAAGGTGGGTAGGTGAATTCTCCCACCTTGTTCCCGACCTCCTAAATAAAAGCAGAAGGTTTTACCGATTAGTCTTAAGCGATTGTGCATCAGTGGATAACGTATAGGTCTTATATTAGAATACCTGATATGCAATTCATATTTCAATATACATACATACATTGTGGGTGACGTGTTTCACTGTATTTCGAGTTTCATATGCAGACGTGTAGATTCACGGTTGCGGCTGCCTACGAAGTCGAGGTCATTCTTTTCCTGGAGTATAATTGGAAATGAATATGAATGTGAAAATTATGAAAGCGGATATGTTAATCTGTTGGCTTCATTGTTGTGAATTGCTCTGATTCAGTTTGTGAAAACAAAAGCCAAATGTCATAGAAATACTGATTTCGTAACGTATTTGTGTATTATGGTGAACAAACATTGTTTTTTTTTAGAATCTGAATAATGACATGTTGTCGTTTGGCAACATAGATTGACAAATCATGAAGTGAATTATAAGAATAATGTGATTTCTAACACTGAAAACTCATCAGTATGTTGCTTTGATCTTGAACATGTTAAGAATTAATGATCATTTGAGGGCCAGGCGATTTCCATTTCCGTGCGTCCATTTCAATGTTCCAGGTTTGTTGAATTTCGGCAAGATTTAAATGTCTTCTCTTTAATATAGAGACTTTTTGGCTTGTATTGCCGATGTGCCCCTTTAATTTACCGAGTACAAACGCAGTAAATAATGACCGTGAATATAAACGCCATCGGGCAATTTTGTTGTTTCTCATCAGACAAGTTAAATTTAATAACAAAATGTAAATCATTTATTTAATTGCAAAATCTAAATTACGTGCGCACAATGAATAATTCGCAGTAATCATTAACTAAGATATGAGTCCTGCATAATATATCTCCTTTATTTCCATTTTGGTCGGTTTGCGAAGAATTGAAAAGGAAGATGATAATATGAATATTTTCTTCACGTTTAGTCATTTTAAAGCCTGAATTACAATAGCGTTATTGGATATTGCAATAAATACACTCCGTTCTTGTTGCATTTTAATGGTGCGTCGAGGTATTTTTTGTGTGTGTAACATGTTATATTTTCATAGTCATCTTAGTGCTCGATATCTCTGCATGAAGCTGTATATTAATACGTATTTGATAAATTCCGTTACTTTTTTTCACCGTGGGCTTAATACGGCTGATGTACACAGGAACAGAAACCATCAATTTGAAGCGTTGTCTGTACTGCAACAAAAGCCTAGTGGAACATAATCCTGTGATTATGTGGTATTAACATAATCATTCTTCTAAAGCGTATATAATTTAATAGACATAGTCGTGTATGATGCATTGATAAATTATTGCATTGCGTTTAGTACTTGGCCATGACATGCTGTGAATAATTATTGTCAATACGGAGTTCAGGGCAAGAGCGCCTGAATATAGCTCTTCAGACAGCAAAAAAGAAGAATTAAATTCCCTGTCTTTATCTGTAACAGTTACGGAATGTCTGCTGTGCTGTTTTTTTACACGGAACTAAAAGTGCCGTGTGTGGGTATTGGCTAAAATGCCTTTATCTGGGCGCGAACGGGCATCGTTAATTGAACAAACACCTGTTTCATGCTACACGTTTAGCCGCGCATAAATGTTTAAATTTTCGGCCATTGATGCCATTTAATAAGACAAGGTGTGCCAGCTGGCTCTGTTTCACGTGCTTTGTAGAGAGATAATGACAAGTGTGATCCTTGATGGCCCAGATATATCGTTAATGCTTGGAGGTCGACAGATTTGGCTCTGGCGAGTGGGGCCCGTTGACATTATGAAGTTGAGAACAACATAGAGGTGTGGCATATTTTCGGTAGCGTGATATGTTTTCGGTAGCGTGCATTTTTCAGCCGCTGAAAAATTATTGATCTGAGCAACCTAGTAGTTATATCAAAAATAAATAGGCTTGATAATATTGATCGTTTTTGACATAATTATGACCTTTAAAACGCACTTTTATACAAATAAATTATGAATTTCTCGTCGTTGAGAGAAAAAAATTAAAATAGTGTCCCGCATCCTATTGACCTTTAGATTTTGTGAACGTGGTTTCTTTGTTAACAAACATAGTAAACAAGCAAACCCATTTAAAGTTGAACCTTTTAAGTACCCGTCGTTAAAACAAATCAAAAGTCGGAAAACGCTATAAAGCAAAGAAATTGCATCCACAACGCATCTACAACGCATCTACAACGCGTCCTCGCCACATCTGGCAAAACATTCACAAGACATCCACAACGCATCCACAACACATCAAAACGCATCCACAACACATCCACAACGCATGAACACCACATCTGGGCAATGCATTCACAAAACATGCACAACGCATCCAGAAACGCATCCACAATGCATTCCTAACGTATCCACACCACACTGCAACGCATTCACAAAACATCCGCAACGCATCCAACACGCATTCACAACGCATTCAAAACGCATCCACAACTTATCCGCAACACATCCGCTGCGCATCCACCAATCATTCACAACACAACACTACACAACAATCTTATTTCATGCTTCGCGACTGGTAATAATGATTCCCTTCCTCGCATCACCTTCGTTTATGCACGAACGACTCGGCACTTAGTGTATGAAAATATTATGATGACTTTCATAAAAGAAGTGGAGCATGCACAGTAGGTTTGAAGTCGACGCAAATGATCGTGTCAGTAAGGACTGATGAGCTGACATGTAGTGATCAATTGCGTTATTTCGCTGATGTTACAGTGCGCTGGGGCTGACAAATAGCCAATGCATATAAACAATGAGCAGACATTTGTGTTCTCATATCAACGTCATCTTTGCCAAGTGTGGTCCATTCCCATATTTGATAACAACGCATTTATTGAGATGTGCAACCATGCGTGCCTCATCATCGCTGCTGTTTTTCCACGGGTCTGATTTGGCTGGTTAAACAGACTGACAATCGGAAAGGTCACATGGCATCATCGCTTTGGCAGCGAGAGATTATTATGTGTTACACAAGTCAGCCAAGAGAAGACAAAAATGGAGTGAGTTTAAAAAAATGTCTTGTTTGGTGTAAGTAGAGTCTGGAACTTATATTAACAGTTCATGGAAACTGTCTTGTGCCGTAATAAATTGCCTCCTCTATTAAAGTACATTTGGTCCTCCATTATTGTTGTAATTCGTCTTTTACGAATCGCCATATCGGCATTAAAGCATATCAAAGCGTGCAATTACAATGTCAGTTACCATATGACCTCCATTTCAAACTGTTTAAAGGGCCCCAAAACAAGAAAACAAGTGTTGAAGGCTTTCGGTATAATTAGTTCGTAAATTTTCCTCTCATCCGTGTGGCACCAGGCTTACCATGGTCCAAACCTGATGTATGGAATATTTTTTCTTGCCACATCACCAATCTTAATTATAATACAATTCTTATAACAAAAATTAACACACGAAGTGGTTTTTTTTGAAGGAAAGATTGGCCCATATATAGGATTAGTTCTTGAAACCTATCCACGTGCACGCACGTGCTCCAAGGGTTCAACATCGCCAGCAAGTGGTTTGCTCTTTGATGTCACGATGTTACACACGTGATAGACTCAGTATCCACATCTTTGATTGGTCCCAACGGACTGGTAGTTGCTCAAAGCATGTTCTGAAATTACTCCTTTGGAAATGGCATGTTCATAGTAATGACATTATAATGATGACTAATGTGCTCTTGATTGTGACACGATATGCGATGTCTGTCTTGAATGCAGATGACATTTCGGCAGTGTACCAGTCATGGTACCAGACCAATAATTTAAACAGCAGTCTATAGTTTCCGCAATATTATTATGTTTTATTATTCTTGTATTTATGGTACTGAAACCAAGGAATACTCAAAAGCGCCCTCAGCACTGTAAGCTCGCAATCATGAAGAAACGCTTTCTTTTTCGATTTAAACTAAGCTTTCTTTTACTAGTAAACTTGGTGGACTGAACTTCGGTAGACAATTTCTCCCACCTAACTATTGCTTCTCCCCTTTGCCTTATATTTATAGTATCCGTTGACTGATTTACATATCCAAATGCGCTCGTGGACAGACGACGAATTTATTTCGTGAGCAGCCGTCATACCAAGTTGAACAGTGTTTGTCTATTGGGCAGTAAATTATATGACAACGAATGCTGATACATGCACATGAACGGGTCCGGTGTTACAGCGTAATATCACAAGGTTGTATTTGAGTAAATGTCATAGAGATCTCCCGTTATATTCAGACATCGGTATAGACCTGGCTCCGTGGCTACAGTGATCGGTCCCTGCATTTTTCTCATTAGTAGCCAGGTAAATACCCTGGTTAGCAACGGCTGTCGCTGCGTGTTTTCGTTAACTACAGGTCTATGGAGCGTGACATACGACGAAAGGACGAAGAGAGAGCACCACACGTTGAATAGAATAGGCTAAGTGTTTGTTTTATTAACAACGTTTTTTTATGGTGGATGGGGGCTATCTATATCGGACTAAGGTAACTAGCGAAACCATCATCCACCATGGATTGTATTTGATATGAAGTATAACTCGTATAATCACAAGCTACAAGGTTGATGGGTGTGCGTTATTATATTGGGAGATTGGTTGTCTAATCGGATGTTTAGAATGAAGCGAATGGTTAATTGATGTTGAACTGGACTAAAATTGACGATATCAATGCCCAGCATTGAAAGATGTGGTGTTTCTATGTTTTTGCATTTAGGCAAATATAACGAGGCTAATGGTACACCAAGCGCGGGAGAGCTTTTATTTTGATGGCAGGATTTTGTTTTGGTTTGATCCCGAAGTTGGACGGTAGTAAAGTGCGGCAATTTTACGCCATTTGGTGTTATCATTTTTTGTATTGGTAAACAATGATGACATAATTGATGAATGGTTGTTGAGAAGCATGTGCCGTCGAAGATTGTTTCGGTCTTTCTTGTAAATCTTTGTTTTGTTTTGGCCAAACTCCTGACTGTGCCTTTCAGTGATATCGTCAATGTGTCTGAGCCGATACGAACCCGACGTGCTGTGTGCGGAAGTTGAAGAACGGGTTGCTGAAGATCCACCTCGCAGTGCTCTCTTGCATACCAAATGCCGATTTAATTCATTAGCATTCTTCCTTGTCAGGCCAGGTTGCCTTAATGTCGAGAATAAGAGCTTCGTGCCCTGCCTTCGTGCCCTGCCTTCGTTATTCAAGTAGTCTGGCAGAGCGACGGATAGGGTTTGGCTGTTGGTCACGTGAAGCCAAGCGCACCATGTCATGTAGACCTGCCTTTGCATTGTGTGTTTGAATTACGCATTGAGTGCGTGCACTTCGCTTGCTTCTATTTACGAAAAAATGCTTGTTAATTGTGGTCATGTGTGTAGCGTAGTGTTTGAGTCTTTTCACTGTGTCCCAAAAATTAGGTTATCGCAGGAGTCATGCCTAAGCATTAATGCTACATTGGGTAAGTTCTGTGAATGAGTCGGAAATCGCTTGTTTGGACACACAACCTGCACAAACGCGCAAGAAATGCACAGTATTTGCAAACGGACTGTGACTTTTTTGGGCAAAATACTTGGACATTTCCAGCATCTTAAACGCATGAAAAGACCTCAATTCTCGGATCACTCGTTTCCCGGGATTAATTGACTTTGTACGTTGCAGGTGTCTCAGATGATCTGCTATTTTAATTAAGTAACCATGAATACAAACCATTGTCCTCCTAACGCAAAAGCTCTATTCCTACTGCGCTTAGATTGCAGTATACGTGACTGGTATTGAAATGGAATCGAGTACGAGACGAACTCATCATGTAACTGCGATTTTTCATACGGAGAAAAAGAAGGATTATCCTTCAGTGGATTTGTTTAATTTTGGATGGTTAGGGTTACGGTCAGGGTTACTGCGAGCATCCGATAGGCATGACGTCAAAGGTAACATAATCGCTAATGATAGGTAACATCGTCACCCGAGCAAGGCCATTCTCTGTCACGAACTGTTGATTGGATTGGTGCCCATCATCGCGCCAAAACGTCCATGTGGCAGCATAAGTTTCACTTCTCATTTTTCATTAATGTCAATTTAATCCGAGCGAAAGGATGGAGACACTAGGGCGCTTTCATCAACAACTACTACAATTTGCAGTTGGTAAAAGTGGCAATAACTGCTATCAAGATATCAGACTCGAATCACCCAACAGATCCCGCAAGCTCGGTGGTCGAGTGGCAAGACATCTGCACTATAGAAAGCAGGAGAATCGTGGGTTCGAGTCGAGTCCCACCCGAGTGATTTTTTTTTCCTAATTTCACTCGGGAGGTAACACACTGAGTATACAGTGTTTTTGACGTCGGTGAAGGGCAAAAAAACCTAATATTGAATTACATCACCCGACGCAAATTCCATCTTATGAATATCTGCTATGCTGCCACAAAGTGATATGTTTGGCGAAATTCGCATTTGTCAAATACAAATTGCTGTTTTGAATGCGATGGATAATACTGTAGGTCTTCGTTTCGGTTTGCGGTAACACCATGTGGTAATAACTACTGCTTAGAAGATATTAGTTCTGAAAAGAACTTGTCCTGCTTATTATCAACTTTGCTAAGTAGTTTTTTTGTTCTGATAGTCCTGCTGTAAGTTCTAAACGAACTTGTCTTTGGTCTCTTACAGCAGGACTTACTGCTCTCTTACTTTAGAACTTACAGCAGGACTATCAGAACAAAAAAACTGCTTAGCAAAGTTGATAATAAGCAGGACAAGTTCTTTTCAGAACTAATATCTTCTAAGCAGTAGTTATTACCACATGGTGTTACCGCAAACCGAAACGATACCGATACCCCACCATGCAAAGCCTCAAATCGTATAACTGTAGGTCTTACAAGGTGTCAAGTTAAACAGGTTTTTAGCCGAGTTAAACCTGACTGCATATAATTTGCTAAAATTGTTGTGTTGGACTTACCCCCTTCTAGGGTCCCCCATCCTCCCCAAGGCTTCCAGCGCCCCTAAACATGAGCCGCTCCACGCTCATTACACTTAGCAGACTTCCGGCAATGGCCCGCTGTGTAGAACTTTCCGCAGTCTCTCATCATTATCATCATCGTAATCATCCTCGTCTCAGCAGCGGCAGCCTGTGGCATGGTTGTGGGGATGGCAGTTCGTGTTTCGCCATCTGAGATGCATAAACCTATAAGAAACCTAGTGAATCTGCTCAAAACGAACAAGGAAAACCCAGCAAAATAATGGTTTCGAGCTTACACGAGCACTGCCTTAGCGATTTGTATGAATAAAAGATCATGTCAACAGTATAAGGCTAAGCCGAACAGAGCATATTTCAGCACAAGAACGGTCATTAATTATGGAGGAACATGTGCAATTTACTGGTAGCATATTGTGATGCAGAACTGAAATTACTCGCATAAGCAATGTTGCTGTGTGTACCTTAGAAACGGACTCGTTGTTTACTGTAGTCCTTCAAACAATGGCTTAATTTCAGGTGCCCTTAAACGTGACTGTATGAAGAGGTCAGTTCGCCATTTTTGACAAACAGGTAGAGCGAACGCGCGTGATCGTGTCTTTATTACGTTCTTGTGATTGTATTTGAGCCAACATATAGACTTCATTGTGTATTCTTAGTGTATTCAAACATTTACTTAGAAGGATACATGAATTAGTGAGCACTTGACGAAATTCAAGTGAAGAGAACGATTCTACAAGCATGTTTAAAAGATTATCTTTTGCTCAAAAAAAATGTTTTAGTGGTCAGAAATTGCCTCAGATCGCACTACAGACATTGCTTTTCTATAACTGCATGTCTTCTGAACTAAATCCCCCAATTTACATTTAACTCCCCACATTTTCATCCCCAACACTACGCCCTACCCGATCTATGATCGGGTAAATCAGCTTGTTATTTAAAAGAGCAATCATATCATTTAATGGCTCAGGCCCTACCAAAAACCTGTGGCCATGGAATTTGTATGCTGAAACAGATCTCTGTTGTAGAATTGTGCTCTAAAGAGCGGCAGCACAAAATGGTTTGAGGCATTTCTACATAGACACGGCTTCGCTTGCTCGGAAGACTGCACTCGGTTTCCGACCGTATACCTGCTGGAAATTCTGGCGGGGGATTGTGCACTTAAGTCCTGTGCCTTGTTTGTTTCCCAGACGGGCCCTACAATGCTCCCCCATTGCACCTGATTCATCGCGCCGGTAATTAGTCTGGACGTACGATCTTAAAAGCGCCCACAATTGCCTAAAAGGGCCTCACAGAAGCTTTATATCAGGCACTCCCTTTTTTGTTTATCGCGTAGTTTTGTTAGAAAGTGAAATACGATGATCCAAAATTTCGCAAGACTCGTGTACATTGTACATTCCAACAATTTTAAAGTAGAAAAACTATTTCAGTGCTTTTCCTCAGAATCGCCTACCTGTTGTCAAGGTTTAACAACATATCGTCAGTTTCAATGTTAAAACTTGTCCATTGTGGTCACCAGACTAGAAATGTCTGTTGAAAATTTGTGACTACTTCATTAAATATGTCAGAAAAAGGTTGCATTCCAGGGCAACATAAGGCGGTTTTATCAAGCATAGACATTTCCCCCATCTATTAATTATATCTATCTATTATTTATATCTATCTATAAATTGTATCTATCTATTAATTATATCTATATATTACTTATATCTATCTATCTATAATTATATCTATATATTAATTATATCTAGTATATCCATTACCAAACCTTTACAGTGACATTGTCATTGTGTGACTGGCATATAAATAAAGAGCACCACACGAGGACTCTGTTTAAAATCAAAATATGCTAATGTAACGTGCGCGCTAACCCCATGCAATACCAGCCTTGTGTCCTTATCACACCAACGTTAGCGTAGTGATATCTCGTTGAACGTAATTGGCACCATGCAGACGAGTAGTAATCCGTCGACCTTGTCAACAAATCAGTAATATTGTCATTTTCATTTGCCAAAGTGTCAGATATCGGATCTCAGACCTGTAAACATTAATTTAGGAAAGTCTTAGGTTATTAACACATTTGATTTTGAAAACTTTAGATAACAAAATGAATTCATTTTCAAGCCAGGCATTTTCAAGCATGTGTCTTCTCGTTATCAGATGCTATGAATTAGCAACCGTAGTCTGTTATTGAGCTGAAAAAAGTATGGAAACATGGACCAGACATACCACAAAATCGCAATGGCTGACGGCCGGGAAATGGCTGAAGTTCTCTGATTGGCCGGTTATCCCCTTGGCGCTAAAATTCCTCCGGTGGAGGCCATTAGACGAGATCGTATGACAGATCCGAATATTGAATTTCATTGGGAGCTGTAATGATCGGGGTTTGGCTCCTTCGTGGCTCCTATCACAAGCTTTTAAACAGACTCGTTAAATGTCAGTACCCAGTAACATTACTATAAGGGTATTGAATGTTCACTCGCATTTCAGTCAAAGCCAAGGTCGAAATCGTCCAATGTAATGTAGTGTCAATTAATGGAGCGATACATGTGGGCGTGTGATGTCAAACCGGACATTTAATGTCAAAGCATTTGCGAATTATAGTATTATACATAATTCTTGTCGCTTTTCCGCAAGTGCGTTTTAGTCTGTTGCGTTGTAAGCTACACACCTTTATTTTTTATTTTTTTAGGTAGCTTGACCAAGTGGCTTACCGATACGAAACAGACCGAAGGTGGCTTTTCTCAAGCCTTTTCAATGGTTACGCTAACATTTTTGCACAGGATACGAGCAGTTAGTTTGATGTTTGCCTCGATTTCTTCACTCTGTGCTAGCAAAATGACTGTGTTACCGTCATCGCTACAGCATGTATGGTTTGGACTCATTTGTTAATGTGCTAGATAGAATGAAGAACACGTTCTACCAATACTTTATACCTTAGAAAGGATGGTCTCATGACATGCGCGCCTACCTCCCTGCTTGTGTCAAATAATTACCAAAGGTCGTGGTGGGATATAATAATGCTACATTAAAAGACACAGTTCAACTGCACATTACGTAGGTGGTAGACCGAGGTGTGGGTCGGGTCTTAATTCTGCGTCTTTACATTTACTGATATAATAACAATATAATGATGTGGTGCTTATATGGCGCTTTATGCCAAACGTCTCAAAGCGCTTCACAATTATTACCCCTGTTCATCAGGCCATGAAACCAGTTTTTGCAATAGCTCAATATCAGCGCAACCTGGTCTCTACCTTCACAGGTACCCATTTATACTCCTGTGTGGAAAGAGGCAATTGTAGTAAAGTGTCTTGCCCAGGAACACAACTTGATTTGCAGATCTCCTACAAATTCCTATCGAATTTACAGCTAGAAAACCGCTCTAGACAACATACATATGTACCAAATACTTGCAAACGGAAGTATTAAAAAAAAATTAAAAACACAAGTATCAGGTTTTCATGATTGAGTTGACTAAGGTCTGATTTTAAAGTAACAATAAGTTAAAAAAGCAAATTGTTTTGCTTTAGGTTTGTCGTGTGCTCCGACTAAATTGCAAAATACATCCCCGGAACCCTGTTGATGCAATCATAATATGCGGACCTGCAAATTGAAGGCGTAATGTATCTGTTTTCGCAGATTTTTATCGAGTTCATCGCGTCGAAAAGTGGCCGCGGCTGTGGGGAAAAAATCGCATTAAATGTTATATCAACATCGTGGAAGGAGCACAGCCGTTAAAAAACGGCGCGAAGGTTTTTAAACACACACGCGCGCACCCAGGTCTCTCAATCGCGTTGCGCTAAGTGCTAAATTAGATCACGCCTCCTTGCCTGCTAGCCTGCCGTCCAGAACACCGTCTCCTTCATTAGCACCGCAGTCTAGCTTGCAGGCTGGCATTGGTATGCGCATCCAGGCTCTCGATTTGCAAGGCCTTATCGATCCGCAAGTCCGCTCGCCGATATGCACAATATTCCCCGGAACCAGTCAGGCAAGAGGTAATGAAAGTGTCTAAATTTAAACCTATAAACTCGGAGCGAAGGAACGGAAAGGCTCTGCCGGGGAGAACTTAACGCGATGCTTCCTTTTTTTTTTACACTTCCAGATTGTTTTGAATATCAAATGTACAAATGAATGGTGCCCTGTCCTAGGGTGATGCCTCATTGAAAGTATCTGGAAAAGCAACTACACCACTGTGTTGGAGAACCGTTGCTTTACCTGACTCGAAAGAGATCAATGGAATTTAACGAATCAGGTGTTCTTGTATTTATTCGGGTTTTTTTCTGAAATGACGATGCATGTATAGTTTGTGTGCATGTCTTAGAATGGCTATGTTCCGCAGTCATTATCGTAATGTATACTACACGAATCGAATACCGTATTTTGAAATTTGACTCTTCAGTTGAAATATTGTTTTTTGAACAAATCTTTTCAAAATCACAAGTAGAAAGTTTTATAATATGTTAATTGTGTTATACAGAGTGTGCCAAAAGTGCAACATTCAGAAAACAAATAATTAAAACTGTTTAATGTTTTTTTCTTCAATGAAATTATATATTACATTAAAGCCTGACTATTTCTCAATCCACTCCTTTTTACCCCATTCCATTTGGGTCCCTAGATCCAGAAATACAATCAATTAAGTGAAAGGGTGTAAATTGTACGTGGGCCACTCTCACCTGTGATGTCACCAACTTCAACGCTTAACCCAGATTCAGCATATCTAGGTGAGAGTCCCCCAAGTAAAATGTACACCCTTTCCCTTGATCGATTGTATTTCTGCATCTAGGGACCCAAATGGAATGGGGTAAAAAGGAGTGGATTGAGAAAGAGTCGGGCTTTAATGTAATATATAATTTCATTGAAGAAAAAAAACATGAAACAGTTTAAATTATTTTCTTTCTGAATGTTGAACTTCTTTTGCACACTCTGTAGAACTTGATCATTGAGATAGTGTCAACATTGAATAGTTATAATTTGTTCCAATAGGCCTAAGCAAAAAACGCAGGTTTTAAGAAGTCACCAAAGCGTCACTGCAAGCAAGGGTCTGACAGTCCCATATCACATGGCGTGTACCAACATTCGAAGTATTACTGTCTATAAAGGCAAGGGGATTCGTAGTTGTCTCAACTGTCGGGTCACGTTCGCCATTAAAGAGTAATATGGCTGTATGCAGTTTATAATTGCAATATAATCCTGTAGGCTCAGTGTACATGTGGTATCACTATAGTTGAGAATCGCTCCTCACCAAATCCCGTAGGCCTCTGATCTCACGGGTTCGCCTTGCACGCGCACACACTGGTACATTTTAGGTCCTGCAGCCCCCCCCCCCCCCTTACCACACACTGTCTCCCAAAATCCCTGAAATTTGACACTTGAGGTGATAACTTAATATCTGCCGGAACTAGACACCCAGTTCCGATTAATATTTATAATCCTTGTAAGCTACTAGAAGACGTGCGTGCTCCTCGCTCTACGGTTATTGGGCAGTCTGTTTGAATACTCATGCCTTAACTGTTCATAAGCCTGCTTTTTTTTTGCGCAACAGGGTCACTTCCGAAGTCATTTACATCTTCTACAAATTGATTGTAGAAATGTTGTTTTGTCCGAGACGATTCCTTTAAAGAGACTTGATCGTAGTCAGATGTCTTGAGTGACCGTACAAGTCATGTTCAAGTCAGTGCAGTAGGCGTAGCATGATACTTTTTTGGCCGACGGATATTTAACAAAATCTAGTTTAGTTTAGTAATATAAACTGTTGCTGTTCAATGTTAAACCTTTGCTGCATGACGAGTTCAATTAGACAGAGCACGCGCGGTGTGGCAGATGTATGCGATAATGTACCGTTGCATTAAAGGGATATTACGTCCTGAAATGCGCCCAATTGGGCAACAAAACGAGTTTTAAACTAAATGATACTAATTGGAAAGAGCATTTTAAAGCAGGATATAAACGTCCACACAACCGTCCTTTCAAAACAGAGTGGTTTTGCGTTGTTTTGCGAGAACGAATTTCGGGGCCGGTAAAAATTTTGACTTTCAAAATTCGAGCTGTTGAGTGCTAGTTATGAATCCTGCCACACATTGCATCGCATTCTGCGGGCTTGCGAGAAACAACATGTGTGTATTAGTGCTGTGGGTATTATGTGACACGCACACAACGTGTACCGTACATTGAATGGACACGACTGGAAATACGTATGCGTATGCAACAAAATGTCCTCCACGTCCGCTGTAAACAACCGGTTCTTTTTTCGTTTCGTCTTTTCTCGGGAACCATGAGACGTCAGGTTAGTTTCCTTTTCAGCCAGGCATTAGAAATAGGATAAGTAAACAATCCAAAGTATAACATTTCCGGGGATTTCGGACCGTAATGCCCATTTAAACGAGGTCGTGCACATAACTACGAAATGATGTCAGCCATTAAAATTGAAAGATGTCGGCATTGTATGGGCTTATTGTTGAAACGGACCTCCTTTTACAACAACAAAATAAATATCGTTTGTTGCTGAAGAATAGGATTATAATAAAAACAACACTTTTGCCTAAATAAGCAGTCTTACCATAAGAATCATCTTTAAACAAAAATGAAACAGATCATTTTGATAAAGTTTGCAACAATTGGTTGCTTCAAGTTTTAAAGATAATATTTACTAAAGGAATAAATATATGCTTGGCCGATTATAAACAAGTACGTTTAAACCGGCACAGGACATAATTTATTGCCATTCATAAATACCTTTCGCAAATTCACAAATTTCCGACGATTTTGTTCAACAATTTATTTCAATCTTTTTATGAAACACTCCTCTGGTCATGTCTATGGTATGTGCCTCGCGCGCGTAGTGCTAAAACTATCCTTATATGGAAATTGGTGCGCGCGGCGCGTACTGCGCGATGTGGCGCAGAACGCAGGTTTAAAGCATAGATATAGAATAAAAAGACAACCACGCACGTGACGGGCGCTTGACCAATAGGAATGGGCAAACTGCCTCGGGTATTTATGAATTTACATGAAGAACACACCAGTTTCTTAACATTCAAGATGTCAACTTGTTTTTTTCCATTGAGGTTTGATTTCAAATTGATTGTTGTTATTGCGCGATTCCCGAACGTATTATTTCAATCCTTTGCTAATACTACATGTATTGTAAATTTGTCATCAATATAAGAGAATCAAAATCCACGCTTCAACAACATAATCTGCGCGTGGAATCCATGTTTTTAAAATTCTCGTGAGACTTTACTATTATTTCAAACTCTTCTGCAATGCGTTTTTGGAATAGGCGTCATTAAATCTACCAATTTCTCTGCTAGATCCCGGCGACTGGCCACCAAATTTGGATTTCAAGAAAATGGTTTATTCAGTCGCAAAGCCTGGAATAATGTTTGGGTAACGAATTTCGTGGGCTCCCGTAAATTTGCAGCATCCGATCATCGCTAACTATTGGAGATTCACGGCCTCCGAGCATTTGCACTAGTAATGCTCTGTTGTCCCACAAAGAAGAATTGATTGGAATATAAATTGAAAAGAAATCCAGGGCTACTCCCTTCAGAGTGTAGACGGGAATATAAAAAAAAGCCGCATTCAGCTTGTATTTCTGAGCCAGGAATAACAACGAGGGGAGAAAGAATAGCGACTCACTAAGGAGTGTTCAACGGAGGCAGCTGAAAGTCTGAGAGCCGCGCCTGGGGTCGTTTGTGCGGTGGAGTTCTCCGAGTCCGGACCGATTTAGAAATCCCTTAGAAGTAGTTCGGAGCAGCTTGTCATCAATTCTCTTGTAAACAATCTTGAGATGATCTTGATCCTGCTCTAATTTATACTCTCCTTGTATCAATGTAAATTTTGAATGTGAACTTGTATTTTTGTCGATAGGCCTATTTATTGAAAGGTTTGAACCACCTCGCATTCACTGCAATTCATACCGGGTCTATTTTAATAGTGAAACGTCACTGTAACTGGAACAATGAGAATTGTTTTAATTTTTATAGATTTTTGGAAATGGAAAACTTGGCTTGATTCGGGATTTTCGCATCCTTGTTGTACGCACCTTTTATTGCACTTCATTTCACGTGATCGATCGTTGTACTTCAATGGTATAAATAATAGATTCCGGTTGGCCCCAGACGTTGGAAGGAGACACATCTCGGTATGAATTACCTATCCCTACCACCATAATTGACACGAAAGGAAAAACCAAAAAAACTGGCCAGCGGAGAATTTCCAATTAATGTCGGCCATCTCCGATGTTGGAAACCAGAAACGACTGAGGATTGACAGCACCAAGGCGTGTAAGCTCTCGGCTCTCCACGCTTGGAAACATTCCATAAGTGGGCTGCCATTGCCCTGGCATCGCCAACTACACGAATAAGTACTGACTCTGTAGTAGTCAATGCCTGTTGATAGTTCTCTGGGAAAGACACCGTTGTAGCCACAAAATATAATATCATCTGACACTCAAGGATCACTGAGTGATGTAAATCTACGGTCTTTATAGCGCACGAGTTTCGGTTCTAAAATTATTAATCTTTCCTTGTGTCCCTTGTGTGCCCCCCCCCCATTGCACTCAGACTTGGCGAAGGCAAAAATTGATTTGGTTCTTGATAAAGTACATTGAGTGCCCACCGTCTTGAGAATAAGGCCCATAAGTGCCCCCTTCCCATGCAAAGAGGACGGCAGTTACGCCACTGTCGATGTGACAAGCTTCTCAAATTTCCCGGACTTTTCACTTCAAGTAAGAAAAGAGAAACAGTGAGATGTCATGGTGAACCCCCCCCCCCTCCGGATTCTTTCTGCCTTACCATTACGCTCTCTTTTAGTTTAGTGACCTAAGAAATGTCCACTACTCTCTTTCGTTAGTGACCTAAGACATGCGCACTACTGTCTTTCGAAAGTGACCAAAGACATGCGCACTAGTCTCTTTCTTAAGTGACGTAAGACATGTGCACTACGTGATGTGTTGTGGAATTAGAAACTTCCTAAGTCATAACACATGTACTCCATTTTCCTTTTTGGCATCGACGTACCTACTACCCTGAAACACGCTCATTATTGGCAAGGAAACCTTTCCTAAAATAGATTAACAACATTGGAAATTGGGCAGAACAGGTTTGATTCAGTGAATCGTATTTTCGTGTGGAGCCCAACTTGCGCACTGCATTTTTTTTTGCGGCCGCGTTTGGTTTCCTGTGTACTTCTCTGTTCTGGGTCTGTCGCCATAATCACTCTGAGTGTTGATTGTAATGCAGGTCCTCGCAGCGGAAACGGCGGCGTTTTCCTGCCTGCGTGTCCCGGCGTACAGCCGAGCCTCGTTACCGCTTGACCCTCTTTGCCTGCTGCATATCCGCCGCTCAAGAGCCCTCCCCTCCCCCCAACGGAATGACGTCCCTGATTCTCGATCGGGAACCAAAGAATAAAAAAACTTCACCATCGAGAGGTGCCCCGGGCCTTTCATCGAGGATCACATCTTGTCTGTTATTTTTTTCGTCGACGTTTTGTAGATCAAAGTGTTTGCCGAGAGGAGGGAAATATTTTGTTCCATTCGAGGAATTTGTCGAATATTATTGCTTGTCGTTTACCGTTAAGCTATGAATCATGCTAGTTTTCGTGTGCTACTGATGTTATTTGTTGTTTTAACAATGAAAACAGAGTGTAACGCCTTGTGTAAAGTGTCTCAAAGCGCTTCCCAAATACAAATTATGATACCGTGACAGTAAAAGAGCAAAGAGAATCTGGAGAAATAATTACTAAAAATAAAACAGAATCGTGATCATTAAGCAAACACAAAGTTTGAGCCAAAAGTTAGATAACAGCAAAACAACATCAGATAAAATGTTATTGTGGGTCAAAACAGCTGGCAAATTGTAGTATATTAAAAAACTGGGAACTATCAGGAGGCATTTTCTTGACGTCATCGATGCATCTGGGTCACAGAGATATCGTTTAATCAATACCTCTTTGTAATACATAATCATCAATTAATAGGGAGTTAACTAGAAAATGCTGAAAACGGAAGATCCGACCTGATACATACAAACCACCCGAAGAACTCTTTTGCGTGAAGATTTAAAGATGCACTATTATATCTGTTATAGCTTAATAAAAATCGAATTTGCTGATTAACAGAAGAGCACAGTGTATCTTTGATATAAAATAATTGTTTCTAATATTTACGAAAAAAAGTCAAGAAAGTAAATACTCGCAAGCAGAACAAAAATTAGAACAGCAGCTTTATTTTGTCAGTAATTTCAGACCTTTTATTTTACCTCTCAGAAAAAAACCTACATTGGGGCCCTTCTTTTAGAGAGTCAAGCGAGCGTATTTATTCATCGTGACGCATGTCCAATACTTCTTTTTTATTTTTTTGTCCCGGCCCCTCCATGTTATCCCCGGCTGACCGAAACTCCATTAATTTCCCGACTTTCTTCCTCCTAGAGATAGTATCATCTTTCCCCGGAGACGGTCGCACGGGGCTTCATCAATCATTGATAATATTCATTTGCCGATACTCTTTAGTCTGCTGTCTCCCCGTGATCTCCGAACTTAATGTAAATGTATGTGTGTTGTAGCGGTAGCTCCGACAAGGCTTTGCAATGTCTTGACTCAACCATGAATTTTCTCTTCTTCGTCTTCTTCCTGTTCTTCCTCGTCTTCTTTTCATTTTCTCCGACCGTGCATTTGTTTCCGCTTGATGGTTTTCCCATCGGACAATACCAGTCCTCGTGTAGACTTGAGCACAAGTCGCCCGGTGTAAACCTTCAACCTTGGGTGGTTGTGCGTGATGGCAGGTTTCTCGCTCGATGCCGTCATTGAACCGTTTCCGTTCTTCGCATCGCCGTCAGGTTAACTCGAAAACACAGTCGCTTTGCACGGCGTTTGCAATTCAGGCATTGGTGTAAAACATAAACGGAAATCATGCACACACACACCAAAAGAAAAAGTAAATAAATAAACGAAATCGAAAAAAACGACAGACGAGTGGAACTGAACTATCGACTTTAGATTAGATTTAGATTTTTATTTATTCATCACACCATATTGGCCCTTAAATCAAACTTACGTGGTGTTGCAATCATTTAAATACTACAAAATTAAGCATAAAAGACTATAGTCTTGGAAAGAAAGACAAAAAGAAGAAAGAATAAATTGAACAAAAAATAATCATTGAAAATATAAAATCACAAAGATAATTAAACATTAACAGTACAATCAATATTATAAAGCGCACGCCAACAAATCGAATACCTGGACGTACATGCAAGCAGACTGACGCGAAAATAGTGCACATGTGTATTTGCACACATACCAACCCAATAATATATGAATTCATTTGAATCACACGAAAACGTACCTCGAATCTTCTGCAGCGCCCCTAATGAAGATTTTTAATGGCTTGCCCATCAAAATGGCGGACATTTATATACACAAACATACTTTAGCGATATTAAAATTACCTCAGCTGCCCACACCCTGGAGGCATTCCAGTGAAATGCTCCACATTTGCCTTTGTGGGAAGAAAAAAGAAACATCGATTTATGGCAGACCTGGGAATTTGTTACCAAATGAACCCCCCCCCCCCGTCCTCAACCTTGCATATTCGCTGTGAAATCTGAAAGAATCTCGTTGCTAGGCAACAGAACATCACTACAGTCACTATGTTTTTTTTCTTTTTGATTGGGGAGCTAAGGAAGAACGATAATTGGAGGAGACATTCACTGGCCACGTTTGCAGTGACAAATAATAAATGCATCGGTGATTTAAAGTAGGCTTCTTTATCAACTGAACACACGACGTTATTTGTAAATTCACTGTACGATAATATGAAGAGTATACACTGGACCGTTTTCAATGTATCGCGTATCTGAAATTCATTCACACACGATCTTTGTACACACGCTACGCAAAACCTTTTTTTATATTGAAAGGTTTTTATGGAAGCTTCTGCGTTTAGTGTGTGCTTTTAGTCTCACGATTTACACGCTACTTATATGGCAGTAGTTGTTACGGCCCCTGGGCTTCGCCTGGCATGTTTAATATCCAACTTATTATTATTGTTGCCATGCCAACGCCACGGCAACTGAATGGCAAACGGCGCACAGCCTGTCTCGATATTTGAATCATCGATTGGCTGTATATGCCTAGTGTCATGAGGAAAGTCAATGAAGCAGCAAAGTCAATGTCAAATTATCAAATACTGTCAAATACATGTCAATCTGGATATTGATTTCGAATAATGCATACATCATACGTGAACACGACAGCTATAAATCTTTTGCATTTTAATAATTTATACAGTACACAGTCTGTGATGCCGTTGAACAGGAGTTCGTACTTTATAGTTTCAAAAATGCGACATAAAACACTTAGTATATAGACCTTATTCACGGGAAGCCATTTTGGATCGTGTTCCCTGAATCAATTGTTTAAATTGTAAACTAGTGAATGGGAGTGCCAGACTATATTATGATTGTAAGCGTTACAAACCTAACTAATTTTAAATGTGGCTTAAAACTTTAGGATATGTTTAATCACAAATTTTAAATTATTCAACAGAGCAGACTATAATGAACTGTTATTTCATTGTTTCGTTCCTAAAATGAAGAGTCTACCTCGCTTTCAATTCAATATGGCCGACCCGTAAATGTAGTCTCAACCCAGATACTATTTAAACTGATGATGTATACAAAATTGCTTGATATTATCAATTAATAGGACATTACGTCCTAGCATACGTCCAATTGGGCTACAAAACGCGTTTAAAACGAAATTATATTAATTGGAAATACCATTTAAAGGTAGGATACAAATATAAATACATATAAATGAACGTCTACACAACTATCCTTTACAAACTGGGCGTTTTGTGTTATTCTTGCAAGAACCATGGGAGAACGAATTTGCTGGGGTCACAAATTTTGTCCCCGGAATCGAGCTGTTGATTCTAGTTGTGAATCCAGCCGCACGGTATCGCATTATGCGGACGTGTAAGAAATAACATTTCGTGTATTGATGCTGTGTGTATTCGATATTCACACACAGAACGTGTACTATACATTGAATAGATACGACTTGAAAAACGTGTATGTGAAAAAATGTGTACGTCAAAAAATGTCCGATGTAAACAACCGCGGTATTTCATCTTAGTTTAAGTAAGATTTGAGGCTTTGCATGGTGGAGATACTAAGTAATGAAAGGTTTGCGGAAACACCATGTGCGAATAATTTCTCAACTAAGAGAATGGTTCTGAAAAGAACCAGACGTATAAACTAAGTTATTTCGTCTCTTCTCGGGCGCGGTAAGACATAAGGTTAGTTTCCTTTCAACCAGACCTTCAAAATAGGATAAGTAAACAATCCAAAACATGAATTGTTTGGGGATTGCATGCCGTAATGCTCCTTTAACCCTAACAGTCTTGTATCCTCCATTTTTATTATGATTTTTTTTCCGCACAAAGTTTTGGACCGGGGCACAGAGTGAACAAGGCGATATATTATCCGGGTTTCTCTCCACACTAAGTGTTGCATACAAAATATCATTCAACTTTGTAATATTGTGATTGATCATTCTTAGTTGTGGATGCAAGGAGAGGACTTGTGAATCCGAATCAGCCCTTTGTGTCGTGACGGAATCAATCATTACGATTGCACACAATTAAGTCGAGCATCTCACCGTGATTGTACCATTAATACAAAAGGCCGGCGTCTTTAATTAAGGCTAATTTGGCGGGAGAGGTAATTAATGCGATCAAAGTACGCACCGTGCGAAGGAAATTAAGATGTGAGGGAGTAACAGGACTGAGTGCTTTATGCAAATAGAGACGGTTCTTAGAAATAGAGGAACGATTCTTCACCACACCTTGTGGTTGTGTTTTCATGAACGGCAACTTATATTTTTGAAGCAATATTGGTTCTGTATTCATTGTTTTATGGACGTTTTATCAGTTCTTTGATACCAAGGAGGATCTTTGTAGAGTTTTATCAAATTTTTAAAGAAGCTTAATCTCCAATTTCCATTAGAAAAGGACTTGTTATGTCGAATGTTTCCTGAAATACGAGGTGTAAACTGCAATGGTTTTTACTTAATATTCCCAGTTTCCTTCCTAATACTGCCACAGCTGTTCTATCATTTTATAAAGGATAAAAGCTAGAAGCAGAGGGTGTCATGTCTTATTATTTATGGCAAGAGTTGTTTTTAAAGTTCGTTGACGCTTACACAAATCTTTAAGTTCTTTACAGAAATCGAGCTATATATATTTTGTGGGCCATGCTCTGGAGCAATCACAGACAGCGTTTGAGAAAAATGCTTAAGCAATCAGCATGTGCGATCGAGAAGTGTCTGTTTGAGTCGCGGGTATTTTGCTATTGGATCTAACGGTACGTCTCTGGACGTGCATTGCGTTTGAGAGTGAGAAGGCTAGAGACTAAAAAAAAAACCGACAGGGATTGTGATGTTGAATCACTGAAGATAATTAAACTGCTGTCAATCGTCCATTTTTGGCAAACTATAGGCCTAATCGATGTTGCTAAAGCACCTTCAGACGCCTGCTCTTAACCCCTCCACAATTAAAGAAATATGAGGATTGTTACATACCAATGAACTGTTTTATACGTGCAGCTTTGATACTCCAAGGTACGCCGTGCTAATGTAGGCGCAGCCTCGGGCACACAGGTTCTTACCAAAGCCACAAATGAGCAATTTTCTAATAGTATCGTATAGCGCCGTTTCCCTGTTCCTGCAACCCAAGCCCGCAGGAGCTAATACTAGAACATGTCTGGAGACCTTTTCAACCCGAACGCCATTTCCTCTCTCTCGAAAATAAATTGGTCCGCTTGTCAAGTTTCTTGGAGATAAGATCTGTCTCGTATAAGCCTACGCGAGTTATTAATAATGAACGGCTTTCATTAGCTAGTACATCACCGGTTGAATGCTTAAATCATTATTTTGCAGTGCAGCAGAGCAGTTTATTCATTGCTGACTTTCTATTCCATTGCTGACTATTTCGATAAAATTGGGCCTTGTCCGAGATTCCTGTTGGCCCAATGCGCCCACCGGATGAGTTGATGAGGGAAATATGCCCGAGGGATGGGCTGGTAGTATGACAGATGATGTCAAAACACCATACGTCATAGGCTTCAAATACGCTGTATGAGAGTTCATAGAAAATCATAATCAGACCATGGGGAAAATACTTCGCTCTTGTTGTTCGAGTCATTTGTAAGTTAATTCAAAATCTCTTATAATGTCACCTAGCATTCCTAATGACACCCTTTGGCACTGCTGCCAACACGGGATAAGAGAAGGTATAGTGACTGTGAAGAAAATGATGATCTTTGGTTGGAATTCGAACCTAAAGCGCGGGGGGGAGGCGATCGTCACCGCGCCAATTGTACTTCACGGTCTGACAAAGCTTTGGAGAAAGATTCTCGTTCGCATCGTCCGGGCGCATGACCAAAGACATAAACAGTTTACAAAACCGAAGAAGTATAACCTGCCTGTCTATCATCACATTGTGCACAATAGCCCTTTACGGAGCAGCCATCTGAGAGGGCAATGCCTAGGCTTTGCTGGGGTATGCATTAGTGGACTTCTCGTGCAGGCATTGCTACTGAATTAAAATAACCCTCTAAGATGGCCGCTACGCTTAAAGTCTTTAGTTTAACATGCCGTAAAAGTCTTACTAATTTCATGCAAGAATTACTTAGTAGGTCATTGAAGTAGATGCAGATAATTATGCTACAACATATTTACGAAATTTCATCATTTAATGAACAAAATCTCCTAAATTACATTGTCTTATAAAGACGAGTGGTTTCTTTTGAAGAATACAAATGATTCTGTTGTTAAGCTTAGGTAATACTAGGCCATGACTAATTTTTCAAAAGACATTCAAACTGGTGAAGTTGGTTATTCGCATAGCAACTATTTGGCTTTTGGCAAAATGTCATGCTTGTGGCGAACTTTAACAACCATTGCGACATTTAAGTCTCATTGTGGAGCAAAATTCATTTTGGACGTTAAATCTTCGAGGTGGGCCCGAGCACAAACTTTCTCTTTTTCATCACTAATATTTGTGTTGGTGACGCCAAGACTGCATAATCGTACCGCCGCAACCTCCATTCCCGACCAGGGAATTGCACGCGTGGGCTGGGAATTACCAAACAGTCCTCCCTGGGGACTTCCATCCCAAAATAGGATACTCATTAATGATCGGGGTTGGATCGAAGGGACATAATCAGAAACGGGCATTCGTTGACCGAACAACATAACATTTTGATGATAACGCAGTGAATAAGAGATGCCGGAACTTAAAGTAGGGAAAATATCATGCTTGTGGCAAACTTTCCTTGACGTCAGGAGAAAGGATCCTTTGAAGTCTTCTTTGCCGAAATTCTTGTTGAAGTTCGCTACAATTTATTTATACATTATATGAAATAGAACTACACCAAAAATTATCCTTTATAATTGTGGAACCTAATGCACTAAGGAGGTAATTATAAATAAAACAAATTAATGTAATTTTCATCGGATTTTGTTGGTTGGTTGGTTTGTCTGTTAACAAGATAACTCAAAAAGCTATGGAATGGTTTTGTATGAACGGTTTTTTTTAGGGGTGGTCCTTGGTACAAGTACAAATCGATTAGACTTTGGAAGTGATCCGGATCTGGGTCTGGATCAAGGATTGTTTTTAAGGATTCTTCACCATTTATGCTAGTATTTCTTTTGGGTGTACTGACAATATGGCGGGGAATTGTTTAGCCTTGGTGAGGTTTGCGCTCTCTGAGTGCTTTCCAGTTTATTTTAGTTTTTGCTTTAACTTTCAAATATGTCATGTTTGCAAAGAAAAATCAAATTGTGGATACCCAGACTTTGCCTTAAAGAAGTGAGTTGCCATCCTACCAAGGGATTAGTACCACTCGCCACCTATCGTGAGTTACGAGAAGAAACACGGCACAGAAATACCCTCCTAGGAATGTTAAATTTCAATTCATGGCGTAAATTCCAAGTTACTCCTTTTGGGAGGGATAGTTTCGTAACTATGTTGTGCATAACCCGTACCAAAATAAAAATGCAGACGGGTCGAGTATGCAGTTTAATTGCCTTCGCTTGAGTACACCCTCATCCCGTGTGATTTCGAGCGAAGTACTCGGTGATTAGACTAGGCTGCATTGTGGTATGTCTCAAGCGTGAATTGTACGATACCAGAGGCGGATGAACATACTAAAACGAGTCCGGCAGCTCCTGCACTTTCGATGCTAACGTGAATAACGAGATGGCTTGATATTATGTCAGTCGTATGCTTGGATAGTAATCACTCTATTAAGCTGCGGACATATTCTTCCTTTGTAAAAAAAACTCTTTTCTTAAATGCAGATGGGGAATCAAGTTTCCATGGAAACAACTTCCAGAGGACGTTGCAGTTACGCTGAATTTATTTTTGGTTATTGTAGTTTTTTTCCATTCTTGTTTCAACCAGTGATGAATGAGGACATTCTACATGTTTCATCTTATGGACAATTGAACTTCGTTTTATCGTTTTATGCTAAATGCATATTTTGTTTTTATGAAATGCATAACCTAAAACATTTCGATAGCTTGCATTTTAGGGCACAATGTTACTTTCTTGATCTCCGTTAAAACAACATGTTATCGTTTAAATGCATGAAACGAAGAATGTTTGAAACAAAAACTTTAAAATTATTACAAATTACGGGGTGAAACTTCACGTGGTATCAAAGGATACTATACCGTGAAGTATTAGTCTTAGCATGGAGGAAGGAACCCTTCCTCCGTGGTCTTACATCGCGGTTTGGCAATATACGAGCTGCATTTTGGTTGTGTTTGAAATTCTATGCCAGAGGCTGATGAAACTGCGAGAAGTGTATAGTTAAGACGGAGCGCCTATAGCTTAACGGTGGGAATGTTTGTGGATGTATTACACAACCTGTAAGTCACCTTGTTGACTTGTGCCGGGGCTATTATCGCAGAGACCTGACGGATCTGACTTTGTGCCCGCTCCCCGTAATCATTTTTTTCTTCCCATCTGTATTGCCCATAATCATGCACACGGAAATTGAATCGGCCTTGTTTATCACACTAACTGATTGTTATTATAAGGTTTGTCTCGCGGCCAGGGGTCACAAGTCTTTGGCGAAGATGGAGCTCGTTCTGTCTGGCTCAGCGATGAGGTAGTTATTTACATGTATAGCAGGCTCTGTCACCTCCAGAATATATCAGATCGAAATTGAACCAATTTCATCGCAAGGATTTTTCCTTGTGTTCCCAAAAAAAAAATAATAGTAAGCATAATTGGGTGTGTGCTTCCAGATGACGTGTTGACACCAACCATGCAAAAGTCAGCTATCGCACGAATTGGTTTTAAGACTCAGTGAAAGCTCAAAATGGTCACCTCGAATATCAGGAAAAAAATCATGAAGGAAATTGTAATCTCGCGGTTTTTTTCCTCACAAGTTAGCGCATAGTAAACTCTCGCGATCGTCAACTGCGCACCATTGGGGAGCAGCGCAGTCTATTCGCTTCTGGCGGTCACGTGGGAAGCTTCACCCGAGTTTGATTGGTGGATACCCTAGGAGACGTCATGACCATTCACAAAATGTTGAAACACTTCGAACACAAGTGGCTCCGGTATATTGCAATAACATGAATCATTATAAGGTTGCATTCTGCACGCAATGATCGATGGGAATCCACTGCACGTTCAACAAAGTGTGTCGTCACACACCAACGACCCAACAAATAGTAAACCATCCGGTTTCCAGCCCACGCTACGGCGGCTCCCATTGCCACAGCTTCGTGATAAAAATAGACATCTGATGCGGCATGCACGCCCACTTTCTAGCATGCTTAATCCATATCGGTATTCACTGATATACTTCTTTCAAGGGCACTTCGTCGGCAAAAAAAAGTTTCATCCTTTTTTTAAGGATAAGAGGAAGGACAATTGTTAAAATATCTTAACATGAAGTATAGGTCTACTGTCCGTTCTGTTTCCCAATGTAGTTGTGCGAACTCAACATAGCAAGTGGGACAATTTTACGGTTAAAGGGGCATTACGGCCTGAAATTCCCGAAAATTTCATTTTGCATGTTTTTGCAAGAATAACACAAAACGCCCCATTTTTAAAGGATGATTCTGTGGACGTGTATATTCTACTTTTAAATATTCTTTCTATTTAATGTCCTATCATTTAAAACGCGTTTTGTAGCCCAATTGGGCACATTCCAGGCCGTAATGTCCCTTTAATTTGGTGCGTCTGGCTACACGTGTCGTTTTCACTATACGACGTAATGACTGAATGTACACTGATAATGTTGGATTTTCTATTGCATTATGTTGATATCTATTGGATGTGTCTCTTGTGGGGCGAGCTCGGAGCAATGTCTCATCAAGCTTGCCAGTAACTTTAATATCCATTGCTAAAGAAATCTATACTCGGGTGAAGAACAGAAATGAACGTACCACACGTCTTGCAATTCACGAGGGGTAAAAGCTAAAGTAGAGATCGTGACATCGGACCGAGTACTGTTTCTGTAATTACCTACTTGTCCCCTACCTAGGCCCCAGCCTCGCTTGACAGAGCCGCGTGTGTGCCCGATATTGCATGTTTGCTCTCCGCTATATCCCTACATGCACACCTACAGACCCAGCCAGGGCATCTTAATTAGACTCTCCCAACCAAGGCGTTGTATGTACTGAGGAAGACAAGACGCACAGACGTATATTTCTTCATTTCCCCTCATTTTCATTTCAAGATGAATATTACCACGGATTTCCTTTTCGGCCTACTGACAAATAGATCGAGTTCGTAGATATATACGTAAAATATCGTTCGATGTAATTGTAAATACAGGTTGAGTTTAGTTGTCATGCAGTGTTTAAATGTTATAATCAGCCTTGTATGTTTTGTATCGATTATGACAGCTGCAGGCCAACTGCTTTCGTCTTGCATTTCAAATGCTTTAAAAAAAAGATAGCAGTGTTGCATTAAGATAAACAAGCTCGATCGGACATATCTCGGAAGCTGCGGGCCACGAATTCGTGTTCATGCATGAGTCACGTGATTGCGCCATGTAATTTCTGGAAGGAGTAGGGTTTTGAGTTGAAAAAAACCCCAGGTTTTTGACCCCAGTGACCCCTTGATGACTTGTGACCCCAGTTTGGTCATGTGACATGTTGGGGCTGGGCTACTGATACTTTTGACAAAGTTTGGTTGAAATCGGTCAAAATATGTAGAAGCAATAGACAATGTCAACGTTTGTTACTAACTAACGGAGAGGTATGATGATTTGTCGAGCTGCTATCCCGCAGCTACAAATGCCCGTGCTGTTTAAGCATCCAACTCGGACAGTAATGGGAGTGACCTTTTTGGCTTGTCGGAGACGGTGGAGTCTGTCACGAGTGTGTTGGAGTGCACCCGTCCGATGTGGCACAGATTCGATTAGAGAGGTGCTGACGAAGAGGGCTCAGCAATAGTAATGTGTGTTTGGTGGGCTCATGTATGCACGCCATGCCACAGGTCATGCAGTATCTTGGGCGTTTAATGCTCTCAATAATTATACGCTTTTATAGCATACTTGGGTAGGACGAAAGGCTTGTTTCTTCAGAAGACGTGATGGTGGAGGAGGGGGGGGGCGTCTAATATCATGTACTATAGATAGTGGTAATTGTGTCACTCCAAAATGCATGGAGTCATTTGGGAAGAACCTTGGCGTCAAGATTAAGAAAATCTGAGTGATTGGCCTTGATGTGGCAGTTTAGCGGGGTGTTAGCAATTATATTCACCAATACGGTGCATACTCAGGTTGTACGCGCGCGCTCCTTTGTCATTGGTTCAATAGGACGCCTGATATGGCTAAAATGTAACTACGCGTCTGACATAATGCGCGAGTTTGATTCAAAGCCTGCAATAGGTCTCGTTCAAATGACGTCATCTCCTACAGACCATCCGCGTGCATCGGCATTTTGAGCGTCAACTTGCGTAACGCGCATCGACTGCGTCGTATTTCGAACACATTTCGAGCAACAAGCGCGCGTATTTTGGAACATTTTCAACACTGTGCAGTGCGTGCTTGATTGCTTAAAATACGCAGCTGCAGTTCTCCAACAGAGATGGCCGTCATTTAAAGAGCCCTATTGCATCTAATATAGTAATAGTGGTAAAGGGATCAATAGGCAACTAAGAGAAGTGATTACCAGTCGCTCGTTCTTGAGGTTGAAAACGATAAGGGATACTTAATTTTAGGCTATTAGAATTGAGAAATCTTTCTTACACATGACTGAACGTTATGGATGCACGATGCACGTTAGTACAGGGTCTATATGGACTATATTAAAGGGGCATTACGGCCTGAAATCCCCGAAAATGTTATGTTTAGTATTGTCTACTCTGATCTTATTTCAAAGGTCTGCTTGAAAGGAAACTAATTAAATGTCTTACCGTTCCCAAGAAATGACGAAAAACACCGTTGTTGACTTTTTGAGGCATACGCATACGTATTTCCAGTCGTGTTCATTCAACGTACCGTACACGTTGTCTGTGTGTCACATAATACACACAGAACCAATATGCAAATGTTGTTTCTCGCACGTCACAACTAGCACTCAACAGCTCGATTTTTGTTTCGAAATTCGTTCTCGCATGTTTGTCGCAAGAATAACACAAAAACGCCCAGTTTAAAAAGGATGGTTGCGTGCACGTACGTTTACATCGTACTTATAAATGCTCTTTCCAATTCACATGATCTCGTTTAAAATACGTTTTGTAGCCAAATTGGGCGCATTCCCAGACGTAAGGTCCGTTTAAAAAACTGCATCCGATTGTTTTTAAAGTCTCTCATATATAATAATAGTCCAAGCGGGATGCATCCAGGATGCAGCAACATTACATATTCGGCGCAGGTTTTCGGCTCACCCGTCAGAATCTTGCAGCCTTCGGGGGTGAAGGAATACCCTATTTACATCTCAGTGCGGCTTATTATCGCGCAATGCCCGCCAAGGCTGTCTTCGGTTAAGCTGATAAATAATTCCATTTTCAGAATCTTGCCGAGAATTGGCTCTTTATCACCAGTGAGTGCGGAGCGGTGATTTTTTTTTCTTTTTAACTCGAAGAAGTACTGTTTGGCAAACACGGGATCGGAAATTGATGGAACTCCGCTGTCAGGCAGCGACGTGAGTTGCAAAGTAATCGAGGAATGAACTCGAGAAATCAGACCCGAGAAGATAAATACGAAGATGAGACCCTAACTATTGGGGGCCGCGTTACCACTCGGGTGACGGAGTGAAAGCAGTGTCATAACTCCTGCCGACCTCCATCACGAAAGGAAGGTTATGTGACCCCCTCAAACAAAAATGGGAAAACAAAGGAAAAATGTTAACAGAAACAGTCCAAAGCCAACATTGTTGTGTAAAACCTGTTAATACAAGAAGGGCCCATAAACGTACGCATGTGCAAGTTTGTATCAAAAACACTGTCATTTAGCTACGCTTCTATAATATTCCTTTAACTTCAAAATAAAAAAATAAGGAAAGCATTGGTCCGTGGTCACTCATCTAGTTTGCTTAGGAATGGCCAACCGTACTTTGTAATGGGTGTTAAATTAATACTGTTATCATTTTGAGAGACCTAACATAATATTACTTCTCATTCGGACAGATTTGTTTTAAAAATGATGTCACGAGAATTGATTAATTTGACGTAATTTTTGGGGGGTCTCCTATCATGCAATGCGCGTGTGCGTTTACTCTGTCATCAATTCCTTTTTAAGACATCCATTCATGCCGTGAAACATGAATGTGATATCCGCCGGCCGCTGTGAATCGTCACCACAGCGCACGAAAATCGTCAAAACCCATACTGAACATTCCAACGGCTATTTTAAAAGCTGAGCGCGTGCGATTTTCTACGGGGTTCGCATTTCAAAATGATTAATTTGAAACGACAATCTAATCCACACATTGAGTCTGACGCCTCGTCTCCAGACACAGAAAACCGGTAATTATCTTCGGAGGTTGTCGCCGCGTCCGAGACGCAGAGCCTGCATTCATTTACATGAAACCGATACCGTCCTGCAGTCTTCTGACGTAACACATGGAGCTAGGTCTGTATCGTGACTTTCTGCACAGGGGTTAGAGACGTGCTTGTCAAAATGACATCATCTTCAATGATTTTCCGAGAGTCAGAACCGCCGACTGTTTTAAATTGACCGTCCCGTAATACCTGCCACTGTGCAAGCCTATCTACTCAACGATTAACAGTGTTTTTAAAGGAACACTCCCGGCCGGAATGCGGCCTTTCTGACTCTAAATTGCGTTTTTGACGATAGCCTATATAATCTTTTCAAAGATCGTATGGTCCTGAAATCGGGCCGGTCGAGCGCTGGTCTTCAAACCAGTCACACTTGTTTCTTTTCAAAACGTTACTTCAAACACTAACTCTGTCTTCATTTTGACCTCATTTCCAACAGCGGATCGGCACCTGCTCGGCATGCGTTATTGCTACGCCGGTCTGGCGGTGACAGCTTTTGCATATTAATCAGTGGCATTCATCTCTGCTCGAATTGCGTATATGCCTCTATACAAAACCTGGACAAAGTTGCAGAAGATATCTTCGCATTTAACCAACCTTTTTGAGATTTGGGGGTTTTCTGCATCGGCACCTTTACAATCTCGTGGAATAAGAATTCATATTCCATCAAGCAGAACTTTTTGTGTCGATTTATTAAAAAAAAAATTGCATAAAAAAATTATACGATTTTTATACGTATGTACTCCTTTAATTTTGGCATAAGAAAGGTCATGCAAATTCAACAATCAGGGAGAAGGCTTTCACATTTTCTTGAATTATAAAGCAAAATATTGATAACGAATAAGAGTTCCACGATGCACTCTGATTGTATATCTTTCCACTTCACCAGTGTAGATAGTCTGATGCTGTGTGTGTTCATGTTATGTTTGCATCCATTCTTTCTTGATCAAGTTAATTTACTGCACTGGTCAGGTAACGGTTTTAATATTCAAAGAATTAGCTGTAAAATAAATACACGTGACACCTCAAACTTGCAGATGGGAAACACGAAGTGTTGCATTTAATTACAGCGCCCATCGGTACATGTTGCGCGCACGGCACATAAAGTTTCAAGGCAACCAGATTGTGTGTTAACCTGACATTAATGTGTGTGAGCGCCGAAGCGGAACACGCAACGGCGCCACACAGGCACAGTCGGTTGGCGATAAAAACAATATTAACTGCACGTTCACAAGTGTGCGATTCCAATTAGTGACTATAAATTAAACTGCAAAGTTGTCATATGGTAATTCTATTGACTGCAATCGTGTACCACTTAATAACCCTCTTTGAAAACTGACATCAACAACGATTAATCTTGTTCATCATGATCGATGCTCAGGCTTGTCGTTTTGTTTCAGCGAGAAACGGTGCCGATGAAAAGACATTGCTTAGAGCCATTGCTATACGCGGAGAAGTCCAAGTTAGTTTATAGTACATAAATCGACGAGGTTTGAATACGTGTTCCTGCATTGCAGTCAACACATTCAGATATCATGTACTTTTCATTATCTTTATCGATCCCATGTTCGTGACACGCAGCCAATCACCGTGATAACGACACGACACGTTCTGGGCTCACAACCCCGTACCCCGTTCTGAGCCTCATAAGATTGCCACATAAATTTCATGGTCACTGGGAATCCAAGATGTCTACTGCGTGGTGAAGTCTACCCAGTATGCCTGGACGACAAATCCCTGCGTGTCCATGACTTGCACACACAGCACCGACCTTGGCGCTGCTGAAAAGATGCCCTTCGTGATAAAAAATAAACTGCTGATTTTCATAATTGCAGGATATTCTGCGCGGTCTTGTGTGCTTCCCCTCCAAAGGATGGGACTTTCGAGATTGAGCCGTGTGGCAGCCATAGTTGAATCTGTAATGACTGACCTTGTCAACTAAAGAGATGAGATATCAGACCAAAGCATTGAGCATTCTCCAACTCTGATTTAACAAATCAAGCATCGCTTTACGTCTGTGTTTCTGAAGGGCTACAAAATCTCACTGTTGAAAAAGGTAGACTAAATTGTCTTTAGAAAATGTGGTGGGTCCGTATAATCTCTTTTCCTGTTAATTGCGACCTTATCAATTATATAAAATTAAAATTAAAAATTAATACTTTCATTTCAAAGTTGTCATATGCTTTTAATTCAATTCTTCGCATGGGTTAGTAACTGACAGTTATAATCCCAGTTTATTAATGAGATAAGCCATGGCCAGTTAAGAGGATTAAGATGTTTAAATCTAATTTTAAACTGATATTGTCCAGATTAGTTTCGTCCAGTAATGGTCTGAACGTGTTTTGACGGAATTGAGCATGTGATAATGAGATCAATATTTTGTGTATGCAAGTAGATGCATTGTTCTAAAAGGGTCAATGAAATGAATTTTACACTGGAGCATATTTGTAGCAAAAATAACCACAGCAAACCCTTAAAATTCTGGTATCTTTTAAGGTTGAAACAGATGTGAAACTGAAGTTTCTGCCTTTAACGACATCACAATTTTGCTCATGAATATGGAAATTTGCATTACCACAAAAAACAGCACTAAAACGCCCTTAAGATGGTTTTATGAAATTAAATGGAAAACATTTCACGGATTGCATTTTTCTTTTTTAAATCCAACACATGGCCCTTTAAAACAAAGACGCGGTGTATTTGGATTATCGCAGTGTAGTTTACAGGATTCGAAAAAATAAACAAGAAAAAGAAAAAATAATTGATATAATCATTTAAGAAAACTCCTGTGTTTTTATCTGCGTGAGAACAAGGTTATAGCTGGCTCTATTTTGTGAATATGTTGATTGATACTGTGTCATCAAATATGCACTTCTAGCTGTATTTAAGGTAACATTGGTTTTTAGCACTATCGCATAGATTGTTGACCAGCATAATGCGAACGACAGTGACGATGTGTAGCCTTTGTCGAATCAACGTATCATATCCATTTATGCACCCCAAGAAGCTGCCGTAGCGTCGTATTGTGTAAGGCAATCTACCGCCCTCCATCTCCCGCGCAAATTGTTTATAATGAAATCCAATCGAGCCACCACCCCGGGAAAGGAAGAAAAGTCCAGCTTTTAAGCCACGTCCGAAAGCCTTACCCACTCACAGGGGATAATTTGATATTTCTCTTCGCGGCTAGTTCGACGACAAAGGGTAAAATGTTTCCGCGCGCAAAGAAAACCGGCGGGGAAATTGTACTACGGAACGCCAAAATGGCCAAAGAGTACTCAATAATGTGGGACACATTATGGACATGCATGGCTCTCTAAAGACTGCCGACTGCAGCGGTGATTTTAGAGCATTTTTGTTATTCTGTTGGCGGTTGAAAAAAGAAAGCATGCCTTCCAGCAAAATATAAGAATCTTGACGTGAGTGAGATGAAAGAGACTACATTATTTGCCAAGCGTGTTATTTGGTTTGTGTATCAAGCGTTGTAATTTCCTTCGCCAAGGAGGTTATGTTTTCATCAGCGTTGGTTTGTTTGTTGGTTTGTTGGTTGGTTGGTTGGTTGGTTGGTTGCCTGTTAACCAGATAACTCAAAAGGTTATGGACGGATTTACATGACTTTTTTGAGGTTGGTCCTTGGTACAAGTAGGGCCTACAAATCGATTAGACTTTAGAGGTGATCCGGATCTGGGTCTGGATCCAGGATTTGTTGTAAGGATTCTTCACCATTTATGCGAGTAGTTCTTTTGGGTGGACTGACAAACGGAGGTTTGCGCTCTCTGAGTGCTTTCTAGTTATGTTAAGGTTAATACCAATTGGCTTCAAGTTTATAATCTGTGTAACTGATTGGTGTAACATATTTCACTTGTGCTACATTAAAGTGCCCGCCCCGTTTGGCACAAGCTTTGGTATAAACAATGCCCTTTAAATAATTGATGATTTTGTTACCCAACAAAACTAAATTAAATATGTAAACAGTCAGTAAATCGCAGACATACTGTGCAGAAAGGTTAAAACTATGCACCTGTGGTTCTGATAGTTGAAGGATGAGTTTTAGCTGGAAAATAGTTGGAGATTATTTTGAGCTCGTATCTTTGATATCCGTTTCCTTAAACATTTACTAGAATAATCACGTACTGTAACCATGTAAAGACAAATCTACATAATTTTTTTTTGTATATTAATGCGAATTGAAATACTTTTTCCAATGATTGCTTCAACTGTGCGAGTTAAATTTCGGATTTTGATAGTGCGACATCGGTGAAGAAAACAGTCGAATTTATCAACATAAACTGTAGTCGATCGTGGTAGTTGGGTACATGAAAACGTCCCTTAATACGTCAATGCGCTATTAGTGGGGCAGATAGGGAAAATATTTGGGGGAATTGTGCCTTTGATGATACAAGCATGGCATTTGGCACACAGTCGGAGTATATGAGAAAGATATTTGGCTATAAGGCCGGCCATCGCAGATTTGCCCTTTAAAAAAAATACAGGCAGAATAACAAGCATTTTTCAAAATTTTATAAATAGCTGCCATTGCTTGTCACTTTACCTATACTTTTTGCCAAATTCCATGCTTGTATCATGAAAGGCACAATCCCATCACCTATACACTCGACAAGAAGTTGTTTTTCCCGGCGATTGTTTTTTAAATGGATGAAGAAAATGCAATTTTGTTCCAATCGCACCGGGATACCGTCAACCTTAGTTCCTAACTTAAACAACAGCCTCTGGTAATTCCAATCCGTCAGACGAGAATTCCTTCAATGGGGACCTGTGCTACTCAGTCCGCGTCAGCAGGCACGATTAATCTATTACTGCGTGCTCCGTCTATTGTGCGCCGCGTTATACCTCCAGCAAGTTGAGAGTATACTTGGAGAAATCAGTCCCAACACATCCCAGACCTGGACAAACAACCGCCTTTACAATCTTCTTAAGTTTCGTCATGAGAGCAGCAAAGAACAAGGCGGGCGGAACGCGGCGAAGGAACTAAATGAGCTGAAAACGACGCGCTCCTCCCCTCGGAATTCTTCTTACGAGGATCCGGTCCGCACACGTCAAAACGAATCAAACTTGCCGTATGATATCTTCGTGAAATGGCGCCTCGGGCGACGATCCGCGCACAGGACCGGCGGGAACGCATATTATTGTAGAAAACGCATCCACCTAAGGCTGAAAAATTAGTGTCCGACAACTCTAAATCCTTTTTATATAAATGCGTTTTCTCCAGACCACAAGCCGCTTGTCTCTCCCCCAGCTATTCGAGTCTTAGTGTCCCTGGATGATGATTAGAAGAGGCAAAACGTACGGTAAGCCGGAGAGGACAATATTGAGAGAAAAAATCTGAAGAAAGGGACTGACGTCCCTTGGGTCAGGAACTAGAGTAGTGAACAATCATCTTCTGATCTGTAAATAAAACAGAATTACATTGATCAAGTTGTAATACTGTGTCGCACGTAAACATGTCATTTAATAAATCAATATGTGGCATTCACTTGGCGTGTCCCTTGTTCTGCCACACCTATAACATAACATCTCTTTTTTAAGTTAAGTGTAGTTGACTGTAAAGGAAAAGATTTAACATTAAAATCACACTGTTTTGGTTTTTTGGGTTTTTTTGTACATGCCAACATGGCATAGAGAAAATGGCAACATCTTAACCCATCCTTCCTTGGACGTTAATCCACCGCTTGGGGGCAGCACACTCGCATGCATGCGTTCGTTGTGTCTCTTAACACCCTAAAGTACGCATAACCTGAATTATACCGGTATGTGATATTAAATTTTCTGAGTCTTTATTCATCGCGTTAGACAAATCCCCTGTCAGTGGCTGTTAAAGGAATCGTAATATAGTTCTCATCTTTATCACTGCCATCCGATTTTGGATTTGACCATTACTGGTCTAAGAATACGCGTTACTGAAACTGAACGTTTACCTCAGAAGAACAGGAGAATAAAATACAAATCTGAAGTCAACGTGAAGCATGTGACTTTTTCCTCGTACTGAAACAGCACAACCAGACACAAACCAAATATAAGTGCAGAAATATTTGGAGGAAGTGTGCCTTTGATGATACAAGCCGTGATGGCATTTGGCACACAGTCAGGGTATGTCATGAGAATTGAGAAGGATACTCGGCTACGGCCATCGCAGATTTGTCCTTTGAAAAAAAATACAGGTAGAATAACAAGCAATTTTCGAATTTTTTTTAAATGGCTGCCATTGCTTGTTATTCTACCTTTATTTTTTTCAGAAGGACAAATCTACGATGGCCCTACATATAGCCAAATATCTTTCTCATGACATACTCTGACTGTGCGCCAAATTCCATACTTGTATCATCAAAGACACAATCCCATCACCTATCTGCCGCTCTAAAGTGTGAGATATCGTCCAAATATCGGATAGGGTCGCGTCACGGTCCACAAAAATCATTCCCGAGCCGATGTTTCTCCTCAAAAATGAGGTCTGACGCTTCGGCTGATTGTGACTACACACTTGTTTGCGTGTGTCCATTCACTCAACGACACACGGGTTTGAAAGCTTTGTCGCTTTACATATTGGTTGGCAAGGTACTAGACTCTTAAATTGCACTGATGGATTACCCATTGATTTGTTCTGACGGCTTGGAGATGTTTTAGTCGGGAGCACTGCAGCTGAACGCGAGGCCCCCAACTGGGGAATGTTTTCAGCCGGAGACGGAATGGAAGGTGGCGCCGTGAGTTGACAGCTCGGTCTCAATGTAATCATGATTCAAGGAGGTGGTTCGTCCTCTGATCAGCTTTTATTCCTTACTATCTATAATCATAACAGTACGGAGGGAACTCGCCTCCTGAGTCACTGCAAAGACAACTTTAGGATACTAAACGGCTCAAGATGTGTTGGCGCTCTGCAACGCTAGAACAATATTCCGAAAAGACTATGTTAAATAATGGTGAGTTCATTATAAGGTCTTATACAACACCTGAATAAATCCCAGTCATCTGATTGGTGGATCGTTGATCACATGTCATTGAATTATTCGTACCAATGCACGGCGCGCGCGTGGCGCGCAGCGCACAGTGCAATGGAAGTTCTATTGCACTGTGAATAGAACTTCCATTGCACGGTGTCGCTGCTGCAGGTGGTGGCGCTGTTTTCAATCGAGATAAATTGAATATGATTGTTCTTAACCTGTCGAACAGTTTGAATTAATATATAGATATGACGAACTTGTCGCACTTTTAAACAGTTTTTAACCTGAATAAATTAAAAGTCAACCAATGACAAGGATTTATTCAGGTGTTGTATAAAACAAATAATGAATGTTTCACGTTCGTGCAATGGAAAGAATCATTTCATTCGGTGACAGACGAAATGTTCCATTCCACTCGGCTTGGAATGGAACATTTTAATCTGTCACCTCATGAAATTATTCTTACCATCGCACTCACAAACATTCATTATTTGTATAATGTCGTCATACTCCATCCGCTGAAGACATGAGTTTTCTTGCCATTTGATTGGAGATAGACTTGCGATTGTATTTTCTTGATTACAACTCTGCCAACAAGGTTAATCGCTTTCAAGCATGATGTTCACCATGTTCTCATTCTGCTGGCCTTGTATCTTTAATTTGGGAAGCGAGAACATGATCGAAGCACCGTGTGTCTTTCCCCCATTTTCATACACAGGATGCTCGCCGTTGTTGCTTCAAGGTATTTTTGGGGCTGGATTTAGCATTTTCAATTATTAATTCAAGCAAACAACAAAGTCCTGTATGGCTATGCCCGCTAACTCCATCGATTTTTGTAAAGAAAGTGCACAGCGTCTCCGTAGTGTTTGTGGAACTTCATTGCACAAGGAGGCCAACCATTGAAATCTGTTGTCCGTTAGCTCGTTCGTCATCATTACAGAGTAATTTAGAAAATAAATGGATCATGTCAGCAAAGCATTGATAGATACGTATAGCAAGAACCTGTTTTTTTCCGCAGAGTGAGTGCACTCTCCATTCACTTGAGTAGAACGATAACATGATTACGAATAGTCCGTGTTTCACGTTAAATTTATTTCAACCGATTCCATTTTCGTTCGGCAAAAGTACGCGTAAACTCAACCTGAATATGTTACACTGGTCATATATGAATAATTAAAATCAGCAAAAAACGAATTCTCTTCGAATGTTGCAATGCTTTGGGATTTACACCGTGAAACAGAAATTTTCCGTGTGTAATGGCTAATCGTGAAAAGCTGAAATTTAATAAGACGTCCAAATTATTTTACTCATCGATCTTACACGTGAACTGTAGTGTGGTTTCGATTGCACCGCCAGCCATAGATACCTTGGAGCGTCTTCACTATGGTTTGTGTACTCCGAGGCAGGAAACAGCCGCGAGTAGCCCCACTATAGGGAAGTGCACATTCCCTGACTATAGTCTCTCATACTACTTCGGATGATACTAACGTCATCGTCATGAATCCGTCAAACATAATGCCACTGATACATAATGAAGACAGTCACATTCTCGAGACGATCATTCCGCTGCCTATCCAGTGCCTGATGCTATACCGAGGAAGCTATCTGCACATAATGCAATGACCGCATTGGATATTTTAATACCAGCGAATGACAGCGCAAAGACTTTAATGACGAGTCGGCCATATTAAATTGAAAGCGAGGTAAACTCTTCATTTTTGGGAACTTGCTAGCCAAAACGAAGGCAATGAAGTAAATTCATTACAAATTAACACTAGTCTGCTCTGATGAATAATTTAAATTTGTGATTAAACTTACCTAATGTTTTAAGCCGCATATATAAAACAAATTGAAAGTGAGGCTTGGACGCTCTCCAATCATAAAATAGTCTGGCACAATCCCATTCAATAGTTTACAATTTAAAAAATAGAGTCAGGGAACACGATCGAAATGGCTTCCGCGTGAATAAAGTTTATTGTGGCTGTTCTTTCCTATGACATGTAACCATTTAGGTTTTGAATAATTTCGATAAAGTTAAATATTAAAAACAAAAGTAGCGTCTGAAGTACTTTGTATAGACTTTGTATAGCGATCCTACTCGCAGCCCATTACTATTTTTCATAACTTTGTTTACTGCTTACAAGTATAATTGTTTTTTCTGTAATAACTCGTCTGTTTTGGGGTAATGGCATGACTGACATACGCTATGCTTTCTAGGCCGGTTTGCCACCTCTACTGGCCTTTATATCTTAACCTTTATATCTTAACCAATACTTGTAATATTCTTCATTTCTGTCATTAAGTGTGTGTTTCTATGTATGATGTCTTACTAAATTGAAAACAGAATGCAGTTTTGAGTTTGAAAACAGAGTCACGATTTGAAATGTGCTTTTAAAGTTCAAAAATATCAATTGTGGAGTATAGTTTGAATTGGGTATTAACAACACTGAGTTTTATGACATTTTATTGGGGGGGCATTCGCTCCACATGCATTTTTTTTCTGGAAAAAGCCAAACACCAGCGGGTCTCCAGAGCACGGGAAGTAATTATTGTAACATTCCTGCGTCCATAGGTTTCTCCTTTTGTAGATGAGGTACATATATACCGTCTCCATCTGATAGTCGGCCTTCCTAATCAATACTCGCCCTGCGGACCAAGTCGGAGTTTGGTTTTGGGGAGTATGATCGAGTACACAGCGGCTGCAGCGATATTATGTATGCCAGCCGGCCTGCGGACGGGCATGAGACAAAATGCCAAAGTGCATCGGAGCTGAACAAGTTGCGCCCGCCATAATGAGATCGGCCCAAGTCACGAATAAACATACCTAATACTCCTCGTGTGCACCAACGCTTGGTGGCGCTGTAGCTACATTTTGCGACATGACACTCTCACTAATGCTTGCTTTTTATGCTTAATCGCTGGACTGCATGGGAAGCCAACATGCCGTTTCAGTCTTGCGTGAGATTGCAAAATTTGTTGACGTTTCGGTTACTTGCGGAGCTTGTGGACGTATGAATCTATAATCTTTTATCTATGAAAAAAAATGCGTTGATGATCCCGTGGTGAACTTTCTTTGTGTAAAGAAGAATTGGCTTTTGCTAAACACGTCTTATGTGCCGCACATAGTTTGAGGAAGTACACTGCCCTTTTTTGCGAGCATGCCTTGTCTCGCCAATACATCATTTTAACACTTACTGTTAAAACTTTGAATGGATTAATGACACATTCCGTATTGCTTCAATCTAATAACACTATGCGGAGCTATACACCTACAGCGGATCCAATTTAGAATTATCGCAGGTTCTTTGCTTGTATTACAAGGTTATTATCCTCATGTATTGGATTATACAGTATGAATGAATTCACCGGTTATGCTCGTCAGTGAGGACCCTTCCTAGACCTCAACTCGCTGAATTTGATGACTTGCCCGGAAATTTTGATTATGTACGTTTCCTGGCCCGACGTCAAAATCTCAAAAAACCCTGCCTGACTTCATACAAGCGGAAGAACTTGAGGTTTTTTTCTGTCAGTGAGAATGTACTTTTCTGATGGGCTGTCGGCACTTTCTCCCTCTTTGTCAGGTTTATTTGCGTGTGATCGCGGGCTGTAAGGGGAAGAAAAGAAAATGTGAATTGCAGATTTTTCACTGCAGTGTAACAAGCAGGGGCGATTTGACAGGTTGACGGGTCTTTCCATATAATTGAGGATCAGATTTTAATAGAGCGTGGGCGCAGTATGGGCCTTAATCATTCAAAAAGAATCGAGATAAAAGAATACCTAACATGTACCTAAGAAAGTCGGACACTATCATGTTATAATTTAATACCTTCCCAAAGTTTACACGTTTTACCCACAAATATTATATTTAGGGTTTTTAAAAGACATTTTCCGAAATGACCCTTGCCCTTTATGCAGAACTTTTCTCGAGAGAAAATTAATGCAACGTGGAGTTCCTAGACTTGTAGCTTAACATACAGAGCTCGTTGAGTTCCTTGTCATAGTCACGAGGGACTAACAGTGTCAAAGACGGACAGAAAATACAACATTTGCTCAAAAACCAAAATGGGGAAGAGAATGTATATTCATAAAGCATTTGTACTGCCAGGTTCACAAACATGCGGTCGGTCGAACGCAATTCCGTTAGTGCATCGTAGTACTTTGAACATTCAAACAGCAAAAGAAAAAACCGCACCATTCACCGCGGTGACATTTCAAGCAGTGGAATCTTGTTTTGTCGTGCATTGGTGGGCTCAGAATTATCTTGAGGGGTTTTTTTTCGAGGAAACATGGCGGAAATTATTACCTCTCCACAAAAGAGTCAAGAAGTCTGCTTCGATTTTCATTTTCTCTTGGCAGTCGCAACAGCTGACCAGTGGGCTCGACGATTGTTTTGTCAATCAATACCTTGGCAACCAATGCTCTCGATGTAAATCAGTTTTAAGATTGGTTTTGACTGAGGTGCTGTAGTGCAGACATGTCATCAAGTTGCAACTGTTTCAAAATGTCTAAGGTTAAAAATATAAGGTTAAAGGGGCATTACCGCCTAAAATCCCTAAATATTTTTGTTTTGGATTGTATACATACTATTTTAAAGCGCCAATATACAAAAATAAACATTTTGGTCCAAAAAGCGAATCGCTTGAAACTTGCAAGGAGGATGCCTATTGTTACAATGAACACCTACATTCAGTTGTATCGTTTTATGTTGTTATTGTAGTTTCTATATTAAAACTGTATTGTTATTATTTATCGCAGATACAAATTCTTTAAAAGCCGGTCTTGAAACTTAATTAAAATTCTGAATTATTTATTCTGAATCGACAGAATATCTATGTTTAGTAGGGTTTTTTAGAGAGGGCGATGGAGCATAGCAGAACGATTTGATCAGCTTATGCTTTTTGACACTTCTGTCGTTACTTCAGAATCCTTGTCTGATAATATTTAAGACATCCCACCCCTTGACCTTTTACTTTAGGGAAATGTGTCCAGTTGACCATACGTAATGACCTATTAGCTGATTGGCGGATTGGTGGCGAGGCGTTCATAATTACCAGACACTATCCAGAATGGGAGCGTGGAATATGAACTCCCAAGATGCATGGACAGTTATCAGATATTTTATATCGGATTTTCAGACAACATAGAATTGACCTTAATAGTCAATTGCCGCTTGATCTTCCCTGGGAATAGGTTTGGCTTAAGCTGAAACAGTTGCACCAAAGTCACTAAATTCTCGAGGAAGTAAGGACTGCTTTGAGTCCGAAGAAAGAATCAACTTATCAGAGACGACGTTATAGATATTTTCCTATTATCTGAAGTGCGTCCAAATTGTGCGTGTCCGCTTTGTAATGTTTAAAACAAAACAGAACTTCGTTTTCTTTATAAACACATTTAATTTAATAATGTAGACGAAATTATTATTGTTATGAATACTATTTGCATATGCCCTTCTCTTTTGTCAAAGATGATACAACGATCCAGCATGGGATATAAATTTAGATTTTTTTTATTAATTTATTCAGAAATCAATCAACTCACAAACAAATATGCAAACAAAAGACAAAGAACAGTTGATTCCTTCTGGGATAACCCAAGAAAGCCAATTACACAGGCTTATTTCCATTGGGGTCCCACAAGTATAGACAACTTGTTGACATTTAAGCTGAAACAGTTGCACCTCAAACGTTTAAGCTGAAACAGCTTAAGCCAGTAATGACATTTATTTCAAGCTATCTTCGGCCATATTTGTGAGTAGTCATTGGTATTTGGTTTTCTTTTTCATTTTCGATGCCTTACAACAATATCCAACAACAGGTGTCTAAATTAATACATGGCTTCATTCTGAGCTTTCTCCGGTGACACAATGCGATACACGGCGATCTGTTCCGGTCGGTAGCCGTAATGTTTTGTGTCACCATGGACTCTATCCCCTACTCACCGATTTACAAAAATAAAGGATCGATATTTTGAGAGTGTCTATAGTTGTCCACGGTGGAACGAAACAAGAACGAGCGTCAAAAGCGCTATCCCCACGGGACTTGTCGTAATTGTATTCCGAGCTTGCTGACACCGAAATAGCAAGTCGATTTCCTTTGTAACTAGCCGTTTTCCAGTGAAATCCAACCGATACGATTCCTGTCCGCATCTAAATAAACCTGACATGCCGCGTGGAAAAAAGACATAGTGTAACACAAGCCGGGCTGCTTAGATGCTATGACGTCATCCATTCTTGACAGAGCAATGTTTCCTAAACCGGGTCAATGTGTGGTTCGGTTTAAAAAGAAAAAACCCGGTCAAAGCCCGTCTCCTGGCTGTTGGCTCCAAACTATCACGTCGGCTGGTAACATTATAGCTAATAACTTGGGCAATTTCAATTTCAGCAAGTGGGCACTTCCAGGAACGGTTCTTCCGCAAGTCGTGGAAGTAGTATTATGTACGCTAATTGCTTTTTGTCCTTTTGTTTTTGTTTAATTTCTCCTTTGGCCCGGCTGTGGGCTTTGCTGCAGACGGAGAAGCTGTGGTTTTATCAAGGAATCAATAGTCAGAGGATACTATATACACGGGGTGAATAGTTTAAACAGTCGTCAATATTCCGAATTATTCATGTTTGTACGTAGTGGTGAAAATGTATACGTGCCTTAAAATAGCACCGTATGAACTGCTTTTTTAAACAACAAAAGATTTAGCAGCGAATCTACTGGGCTCCCTTGGGCCGAAAAAAAATTGACAAATCATACAGCCAAACTAGCACATGCCTGCTAACCCCAACCCTGACAGCTAACCCCCCCCCCCCAAGCCGAAGCAAGATCCGCCCCTGAATACAGGGCAGTAGCACTCTTTGTCTCGGCCGACCTAATTCTGACTAATGTGAACTGAACCTTTAAACCTCGAGCAATGCAAAAAAACTCCCCGTTTTTTTTGCGCCACATTTCATCAAGTCATCCCCTTCAGTGTTTGGATATTTCACACATGGTCGTCAATGTGTGAAATCGCCCTGAATGCTCCGAGCATGTCTTAATCACAAACAACATTAAAGGCTGAACCCTCTAAACTCGGTTGAGGAAATGTCGGCTTGATCTGTCGTCTACAACTCGCCAGGCTTTTTAAGAAACATTGACAGCGTGACGTCACGCAACTCAGGGCTGGTGATTGGAGCGTGAAAGTCTTTTTGGAGCGTCAGTCACCCGGAAGACTTAACGTCTTGCTTTATATAGGTCGCCCTGGGCCGAAACCACAAACGGACAGATTGTCCTTATTCCTTTAACGGTACTTAGTCTCCAGTATGGTCTAAATAATGTCATGTACTGAAAAGTGTCGTCCATTAATTTTGTGATCACATGGCTATTAAAATAAAACATGAAATTGTTCAAGTTTGTGCGTTTGTGTGGCCGGTTATTCTGATCTATAGACGTTACAATGTAAGGCACCAAAGGCGCCTGTGCCGCGAATTGTTTTTTTTCCCAAAACGACATCCGTTTCCAATCTTCTGATTGGTCCATTTCATGCATATCTAATGCCTTGTTCTCCATAACACAAACCCAAGATAGGCTTTACGTCTTGTGAGAAATGTTCCTTCCTCACTTTAGTTATTTAAAAGGTAAAATGAGAAAAAGTGAAAAATGCTCACTGGGGTTCGAACTTTGATCACCTGATTAGAAGTCAGGACTACTTCCAACCAGTCGCTGAATCAGCTGCCAATCGTCGCCGGGTGATTTAAATACCATTATTTCTTGTTATGTAACACATTCTCTAAAGCGCTGGTCATCATGAATATGCATAACGCAGACAGAGAGCGCCCTCTTTTGATAGTAAGATTTCGGACTGCTGTTTTTGCTGATGTCTTACGCAGGACGCCACGCATGCTCGCCTTTAATTTATCGACTGATTTTCCTTTTCAAAAGTTATCTTACAATCACTCAACTTTCTTCGCCTTCCACCACTGTGGCCCGGGTTCAAATCCCGCCTGGGCCATGTGGATTGGGTTTTCAGTCCCTGCCTTATTTCATGGGTCTTCCTTAGAATATTCTTCTTGGGTTTTCCTCCCACCTCCAAAACTGTCATTTCTTCACATTGTCTCTTCTCTAAAGGTTTCTTCAGGCTTTTGAGCTACAGTGCCTAGGGCCAGTGGCGTAAATCTGTGCCGGCGAGTGGGGGCATATTGATCAAAACCTTTTTGCACCACCTGTACTGAAGACTTCCTTTTTTAGCACCCTCTCCCGAACGTGCATGAGCTTGTTATAACCATTTCATCAATAAAAATGTTTCAATTGCTTGTACTAGCGAGCACTTAGTCATATGTTTGGAGCTCGAATCTCACACTGCTGTAATTCTGCGCGTTTTCCTGGGTCATGTTTCCAATTGCGTGCTCTTCATGTTGGAGCGGGAATGCGTGCTGCGTGCTTCGGCAAACAGCTTGGCAATTTAACCTGCCTCTTGCCCATTCAAGGATTTACAAAGGCAAAATATGACCCAACATTGACTCCACACTACTCCCCCGCCCGCATCACCCGTTGTTGCCAAGATCCTGCTATTAAATTAAAGTTCCTTTATAGTCGAGAGCAGTGATTTTACAAAGTCATCATATTTTTTGTAAATGATTTTTTTCCAGGCGGCGACTGCACAGGAAATTAGCTAGGAGCAGCGAGGCACCTGCTTTCTCAGTGTATCTGACGGCTGTCTAATATCTTCTTAAAAAGCTACGATGCATGAAATTTCTTTCAATTTTTTTCTGTGAACTGAAGCTTATTTCAGTCGATTCAGAAATGTTAGTTTTGATTCATTGTGCACGCGAAACCATCGGTTGCTGTTTTGGTTTTGTTTTTGAAATGTGCTTTTTGACTTGTGGTTAAGAATCGAGGTGATACTGAAACTTGAGAACATGATAGAATGAATCAATGTGAATAATTAATATTTTGGATGTAACGTGTTAATCGGTAGTTACACAGTTTTGTGTGAAGCATGCAACAGTCGTCTGCGGAACATCGTCTGCAGACCGCGGCGTACGCACCTCGGAGGACTGTTTCCACCGTTCGCGCTGTGATGCGTACGTATATACGGACCGCGTTTGCGGAGCCTGGCAAGCCCCATCTTTCTTCATTAATAATACCGGTGCGATCAGGGATTACTCATCAAGCCACGGGCTTGGATGTCTCTCCGTGGTTTAGTCCCACCGCGGCCAGCCTGTGAATCTTAGCACGATCCAAGCACGTGAGCATACCACGGGTGACTAGCAAGTAGCTCAACTCGTAGCGAGATGGAGCTCACAGAGTTGATCTTCAATCAGGGCACGTGCATTGAACGGAATTCAGAATGGTGGTCTCGTGTAACTGATTGCAAACAAGATGTGGGCTACTTAAATTTGGTAAATTGGGGCAGTATTTGAAGAAGAAAAAATCAGTTTCCAACGATGGTCGGCCGACCATAAAATTGATACAAAAAATTCCACTTTTCTTTAACATGACAGCACTCCAGGTGCCATGATTTCTCAGGATGCTTGAGACTATTATTCACTTGCAGTCAAGTAAGTTTTTTTCATAATAATTTGGTATTTTTTTGCAAATGTTGTTTATTACCTTTAATACATCGAAAACCAATATTCCGTCAATATTGTAGAGACTGCAGGCGATGACCATGCAGTAACCAGTAAATTGGGCAACTTTTAATTTGGCACGTAGCACGCGATGCAACCAGAGGAGATCGTGGCTTTTTCTGCCCGGGATCCAACCCGCCCAGCGACCTGCAATACCCAAACGTTACCCCTGATGTACGTTCGTGCCTTCTCTGGAAAAACTACTAAAGTAATGCCAAAGATCCTCGGTGAAACATAATGTTTTGACACGAACTTGGATATGACGTAGATAAGTCTTATTGGGGCGATGAGATACCGTTCATTTTACATGTATCTCCTTATGAGTTTCATTAAAAAAAAATCCTCGCAATTTTTTGTTGATTCCCAGGATGATTCCTCCTCTTTTTGGTCAACTGTCGGCCGCATCTTCTCCCCTGAACCTACGCACTCGGGTCCCTTAATGAAGTTGCAACTACGCCACGCGTGAAACCCGTAGCATCTCCTTCCTCGCGGCCTTAGGTAACGCTCCAGATTAAGTCTAATAGCTTCGGGTCGCACCAAAATGCTACGACTGTTAGTTATTAAGCACGACCCAGGAATAATCCCAGGGCCGTTTCATAATGTCGCCCGCCTTTTACGGTTTTTTTTTACGCGGCTGTCTTTTCACATTACGGGTTAATATGTGAAACATTTATTCCTGTTCACCTACGTGCGTAAGTCCCACGCTTTGCCATAGCTTGGATACAGGAATTACGCGATTAGTCGAGGAGACGTTGTGTAGATCCTCGTCGTGGCAGATGAGTTGCTGTTTGGCCGCCAAATGTAATTAAGGATCTCTTTAAAAGTTTCTAATGACGTCAAGAGGTTCTTATATCTGCAAACACTGTAAGGTTAACCGACTTTCATTTTAGAGAGTTGTTTTGCAATTCTTGTTGAACTAGAATAAGGCTCTTCTGTTCGTGCTCTCATTTTCCAACCCCGATATTTGTTTTGGGAGAATTAGGAGACCAATCGCGAGACAGGTCGGTTATACATTATCCTCCTAGCTGACAAGTTTTTTTTAATTTCGTGCTCAGAGTTAATATGTACATTTTACATTCTCTCTTTTTTTTATTGAAAAGTATAACAAATGTTGAATTCCTTCTCCGCAGTAAACATCCCACTTTGTCTCTGACGATCCAATTTACAGTCATTGACCTTTCAGAGTATCTCGATCTGCATCGTTGCTATGGCAACTGTACTGAGCCTTGCTATCCAATAAAGATAAAACACCGAACACTCATTTTTTTTACTCACTTCAATTTCTGGTTAAAATATCACGAGTTGAACGCCGTACTATGCCTCAAAGAAAAATCACTCCAAAGAGTATTGAAAGAAAAGGGGGGAAACACGAAAATCTGTTTTCTTTGAGGAGCCGATTGGAACCAGGGTAAAACCAAAATTATGGCCCCAGGGAACGAGGCTGCACCGTCCCCTGGAGGATAGAAAGAGCGTGACCTAGCCGTGTTTGAATGGGATCCCCCGCGGGGTCGCACGCCAGCAATTTCTCGGTGGACGTGCTCTCCGGTAGTCGTACTATAATTACGCTCCCAAAGTGATGGGAAGCAGCGCTTTTGCAGAGATTTGGTCCCGTTAATATTGACGAGGAGAGAGCTCCCTTTTAAATTACAGGTATTATGAACGACGTCATTCAGTGACGAGTGGGGTAAGCAGCGCCCCCAAGTGGGGATTGAAAGTTCAATGATTTGCTCTTGGGAAATGTTGTATCCCTTTGAGAAAAACAAACGAACTCAACAAATATAACGGAAACCTCAGACCGGGACTCCAGCGATAAACTTTGATATTTACTGATAGATGATTCAACAGGCCAGTATATGCATAGCCCTATTGCGATGTTTTCGAGAAAAAAAATTCATTTAGATAATGTAAACGAAATCAAGAATACATATTCATGTATTTTTCGATCGGATTCGGGAGATTTCTAAAAGATTATAAAAGTCTGAAATATGGAGATATTTAGATGAAAAGGATTAATTCACTTAGCTGTGATTTTGTTTACAAAACCAATTAAATACCTCCGCAGCAGTACTGGACAAAATATTACTCAACTTTATGTGGTTCTTTCACATCGTTATTTAAACGAAAAATTGTATTTCAACGCGTGAAAAACTTGTATTACAAATACTTTGCTGTCAATTTCATTAAAAAAAACATCACGATTGGATGGTCAATGCTGGGTCTTTCTTATTTAGAGCAAGACTTTGCTCTGAAAAACATTTCTGGGTAAGATTGGCCCAGAATCTGGGTTTAATTTGGCTCGAAATGACACTTTTGCGGTTCAAAATGACATTTTTTCTTGTCAAAATGAAACTCTTCCATGTCAAAATGACACTTTTCCGGGTCGAAAGACCTTTTCTTGGTCATAATGACACTTTGCGGTCTCAAAATGACCTTTTCTGTGTCATCGTCAAAATGTCACTTTCCGGGGCCTATATGACACTTTTACGGGTCAAAATGACCCCCAAAAGTGCCTTTTTGACCAAGATAAGTGTCATTTTTTTACCCTTAAAACGGTTGAGCCAAACGGACCCCGGATTCAGGTTCAATCGTGACCCGGATGCTTTTAGAGTGATTTTCATCCAATTCATATCTAAATAGTGTGTGGGCAAACAGGTGGGCAGCCCACCTGGCTTGATTGGCCGAAACACATACACGGACCTCGCCGTCCTCCTCCGTGACGTCATTTTAAGATTTTTTTTTGTCTGTAATTTCCCTGTATTAATTATGTGCTTTTTAACATTTTTTAAAATTAATAGTTCTGCGTTTAAAAATAAAATTGGTAAAGTATTTCATTGTACCTCTTAATTCATCCGGCTTTTGCTTCAAAAAGCCGTACAGTCTTAAACAAATTCAGTCCAACCGTGATTGCAAGTGCTAAAAATAACCGATAGACGTCTTTAAGGAATGCTTTCTGGATAACCAAACAAGAAATCGTCTTATCTCTTATTCACGGGGCCGTGTCGGCATGGCAACGGACCATTAGCATCAATTTATTCCGCTGCTAAGCATCTTTATGACATGTGATTTCTTTTCTTTTTTAATAATGGGGCCCTGTTGGCTGCCATTTTACTGGGTGCGTCATATGGATCGAATATCTAAGGGGACGGCAGAGGGTTTGTGTCTGGTGAATCCAGGCGAGCGGCGCGGTATTTTTATTGCTCTGGTTGGCATGCTTCGTTCCATTTACCCACATCTTCGCATGATTGCTTGTCAGATCTTTCAAGCGTTCCTTCTGGCAGAATAGGGCTGGGGTGATACTCAGGGCTGACGGAAATGGGCCATCATTTTCTTTTAATAAACAAACCCTTTTTAGAGGCAGAGCAAATTGTAGCACAATCTGACGGAGTGTGAGTGAGCTGGACCACTAAACGTGATTTCTACAATGGAAATAGTATTTACCCAGACGCCCCCGGCGGATGCATTGTGTAAGGTACTGTGCAAAACAACAGCTGGTGCAGTGCTCCGCCACAACTGGGGTGCCCCTGGGTGTCTCTGTATCCTGATTCGTCAGTAGTACGGGGTATAGTGCCATAACCCTAAGTTCCTAGGGAAGTGTTTTCAAGATTGTGAAATGCCTCTTTCAAGACTGAATAGTCAAAACAAAATGATTCCTTCTCGATCGAGTGTAGACTTCACATTTCCTTTCCAGAATTCTCTGAGCTCATTCTGATGCACCGCTCCCTCCTCCATAATGGACAAATATTTTAGTCTCCCTGGATCATTGGAGTCTGTTTGACATGGGGTCCGATGTGTTGGTCGAACGTGACACGGTCTCACGTGCTGCTTGCTGCCGGGCCCTGGGCTGATGGGCCTCCACAACACGTTTGGTTTGCTTACCACTAAGCGATGACGGTGACAAAAAATATACACCACTATTTCATGAGAACATATTCTAGTAAAGGTTCAATTGTAAATGTTTAAATTTACATTTAACATTTCGATTATCTTAGCGGAAGAGAAAACGCTGTCTTCGTAAGAGATGACATTTAACGACTTTTACAAAATGCAATATACATTGACCGACGGCCTGAAGTTAAAAAAAATGCGCATAGACAACATCGTTTATTTTATGTTATTCCCTATAACATTTTATGCTATTAGGGAAACTATCAAAGGACATTTATATCAATTTGGGCTTGTTTGTTTAAAGATAGAAATATCGAATAACAGAAATTCAAGTTAGGGTTTGTTATTTGAAATGACCGCGGAGGACACTCTTAATTTCACGCGAGATACGTGACATAGCCACCTCTCACATTTCATGAATCGAACCCAAATTCCGCTCGGGAATTTCCGGCATTTTGCACGTAAGCAGCAACTTTTAACTGGCAATAAGTTGAAAAAAATATTAAGAAGACGTAAATTAAAATAACTATTGTCGTATAGCTCTCCAACTAAAAATTCAAAAGTGCATGCCAGAAAAAAAAAATCTTTGAAAACTTGCTCAATTTCATTTTAAAAAAAAAATTGGAATTGAGATTGGAGTCGCGATAATTGGCCAGCCACTGTATCAACTCTTGAAAGGTTCTCGTCCACAAGTAACTGATTTCTCGTACTTTTTTTTTTGTCCTGCGGGTAACTATTTCATCATTCAATTGTAATCCACACTGCCTCCTAATGGACAAGCAGGTGATGCCAAACAGTATGGGGGCGTATTTTCTATAAAACGGCCCCTTAAGAACTGACGACGACGTGCAGGAAATTTATCAAACATGGTTGAGTTTCTATCGCGTAGTTTTGGAGTGCACATTAAGTTACACATTGCTTTCGTGTTGCTATTTTGTTGATTGCCCAAAAGAAGATTCTTTCGATTCGAATATCCTGGCGTCGTTCATGTCAAATTGTATTATACCTCGGCACTATAAATACCCACAAAAACATACCGAAACAAAACATGTTTGTTCGTCCCACAAAAGTAGGCCTAATGGATATGTTTTGCGTTTAGCGCATTTCGTTACACACAGGGCAAAGTTAGCAATTTAGAAGAAAAACTGTTTTATCGGCTTTCGTTTGCGTCCACAAATAGGGCCTAAGCGAGCTGGTATTGTACTTACGTCTTAACTCTGTGGTGTGCGACAGTACTGACCTTGTCATCAGTACGTTTCTTAATGTTTTTTTTTAAATTACATTTCATACTCCAGTAATTCCCTATTAAGACATGCATAACTAACTTTAAAGCATCGTGAGAACCCATTAAACCCTGGTTGAACTTTTCACCCAGAATTTCGGAGGCAAAAATCAGACCCAGGCCAACTTCCATGTGAATTGTATTGTCCAGCGCTAACCACAATGCTTGTGAAGTGTAGCCGCTGTTATGACAAGGCCATCAGTCATCCTAAGCCCAGTCTTGAAGCCTAGAAACAGATTGTCCTCATCCTTTTTAGCATAGGCTACAGGGTATACAGAGCATACCCCTCGAAACGTTGAGATACCCCACACATAATTCATAAATGAGATAAAGTGTCACTTTTGTCACTGCAGATTTAGATTATTGCCGATTTCATCTTTTCGTTTCCTTTGAGTCTATCAATAATTCTTTCGTTGCCGTTTTTTAACAGTACCCCTAGCCGGTGTAATATTGGGCTCACTGTGCGGGGCTGCTGTGCTGGCAGGTGTCATGTTCCTGCTGTACCGTGTCTACAGAAGAAAATGCGGGGGACGGTCCAAGTACGAGCGCCTCAGCGGCTACGGCAAGAAGACAGCACCGGCCGTGCATATCGACGGCAAGAGTCTGGCCACGCCCACAGTCAGGTGAGATTTTGTTTTGTATAGAATATTATTATGAAACCGTACAGTCGTCTGTGAAATTATTCAATTCACGGTCCTGTCAAGAGGCTCTTATACTGTGACTCGGCCATTGACCTCGGCTAGGGGAGGCAGCGTGTGGGAGGCAATCACCTTGGAGATTTCGAGGTCTGCCATGATTACGCACGCTTGAAAGACTTCATTAACCTGTTCTAGTCTTTGCTAAGGGCTATAACAAAGAACTCTGGTTAAACCAAGAATAAATGGAATTTCCTGCTTGAATTTAAATTTTAATTGTTTCAGCCCCCAGTCTTACCCTTTCATATTTACCTGAAATTTGCCAGCAGAATATCAAACCAAAATGTTCATGCTGGTGATATAATAAACGATAGTTGTCGCAACTATGTTATATAAATGAAAAATGTCATTTTTGTCCGAGCATTTATTTTTATATGCCCGTTATGGGTCAATTTTTTACATCATTTTTCGCTGTTCAAATTAACTTGATGAAGAAATAATGTGAATTGTCTACGGGCTGCTTTCCAAATGAACATTTTGTACTTTGTTTCTCCGAATGGTGTGTAAGCCTATACGGAATTATTAACCATAAAAGGAGCGTAGCATTTCATCGTTTTACTTGTTTCATAAATTCTGGTACGCACGGAATATATAACCATTGAATAGCGCTAATGAATAAGGGAATTTATCGCCACACGTTCTTGGTGATAGGCTTAAACGGCTACCTCTTTTGTCCACGCAGGGATTCCGTAATATTGATTGATTAGGATTGTAAGAGTGTTGAAAAAGCTTGTGGGAACAAAGTTTGTCCATCTGACAAGACTTCTGACTAACAACTTGCAGGTGCAATGGAATAACCTTGCGATATCTTGTCCTGTCGCAATTTACTAGTAGGGCGCCCTCCCTCGGTAAAACTGGCCCTCTTGAGGGGCACGACTCGACACTCGTATCGTTGCATTACGGTCAACAACCATTGAATTTAATCTCGTCCCCCTTTAGTGCCTTTGACCACATGGGGTAGAATCAGTCGATCGTCTGGCGTCGGACTTTTTTTCACGTTAGTAATGAATCCGGCGCGTGCGAGGCATCGATCAAACTTGAGGCTGTGACGTCACAACATTGCCAATGAGAGGGCGCTGTGATTATCTGTGGAGCGATTTCTGGCCATTCTTTCAACTCGGGTTCGTCTTCGGCTTCACCTCGGGGCTTCGACTTTAGGTCATTGACATTAGAGACTATGGGTCTATTTTCTATAGCCGCAACATCACATTCTTCAACACGGAGACAATGCTTTGAATTGAGTCTTTTCTTTTTTTTTGAACATTTACACACAAATAGTTCCCGTATGTGCCAGAGAAAACCTAAAAACATGAGACGTAGCTGAGGTTAAAAAATGGCCTATGGCTGTGAACTCGGCTTTGAAAAGTCAGGACTCATGGGAATCCGAATCCTAAGGAAAGCAGCTTGGGAGCATTCTAGCGCAAGCGATACCGTCGTTTAGTCCGGCGTGAAAGGAAGGACGCGTCTTTAATCTCCACGTGGGAATAAGGCTTGGCCTTTCCCCATGCTGTGTAATTGGCCAGAGACACTGAGAAAACTCCCCCAGGGAGAACCTCATCAATAAGAGCGTATTTACCCACTGCAGTTCAATGAATCTACGCTATTAACAATCAATTATATCCTTGACATTTCTATAAATTGCCACTATTTTCAGTATCTGCGTCACTGAACAGTGCATCGAGCTGATTGGTTTAGTCCAAGTTATAATTACCGCGAATTGTACATACCCTGACCCCCATTTTCCCTTATCCTACCCCCACGAAACTTGGTATACAATGTATTTATGTTTTGGACAACGAACAAACAATTCTATAGCCTATTTTCGACGGTAAAATGTTGCCTCTTAGTAGGAGTTGTGGCATTAGGAAGACATTCAAATGATTCCTTAATCTACCCGGTCTCCCTAAGGTATAACTTATGACGAAAAACTAATGTCATTTACAGGAATTAAGCAAACACTTAACATATTGAAATACAATTGAATCCATCCAGGCACAGCTGGATGGATTATGTTTTTTCGCCATATGTTTTTGTATATTATTTGTCTAACTGCGATCATTTACTTCGGCAGTCTTTTCTGTTATCCATTTTTACTGAAAAAAAGTACCATTACAAGGGATTGGATGCATTGCTCTTTAAAGATGAATGGTGAAGAAATAGTGTATTGTAGTTGTATTAGAATACTTTGATTATTTGAAACAGGCTCTGGGTATCAGAATGCCTTTTCATTGCTCCGATTTGATTTCCCTTGCAGCCTGAAAGCCGTTCCTTTCACACTGCCCCCGGCCCCCAACACGAGGGACCGGATAGCGGCCTTCAATTACCCATTGGCGATCAACTCTCCTTGCCGTGACAGCTTGGATCAGCCTGACGCACGGGCCACCGAGCGCCGACCGTCCGTCTCGGCCGACCGTAGGCCGTCCTTCAGCGACCGCCTTCCGCCGAGCCTGCCTCTAGGGGACCGTGAACGTAGACCCTCGGTGGTCGAAGACACCAACGGCCGACGGGACAGCGTCAGCGGTCTGAGCGTGTGTAGCGATTCTACCGAGGGTGGAGGCTCCCCAACCTACGGGAACTCACGCACGGGTTCCCGACGATCTTCCGTGGCCGATGTGATGAGTCCTGCAGGTAAGAATCGATACTGTTGAAAAGTGAAATGGAACCGAATAGTATCAATTACAGAATGTCCCCGTGCATTAAAACCTTTGACAATTGTTGTTGTGACGCTGTATACTGATGTTTACAAGATGATGAGTAGAAAGTACAGCCCGTTCGAGGCCTGCGTCCCGGCCCCATGCAGAGCCTGTCTTCACGGCGAAAAAACTTGATATGATTTGAAACTGTAACTCAAACCATAGGGTACCCCTCAAGAAAATTAATACCCCAGGAAGTGCCCCTTCACATAGGACTCCAATACCGCCAATGTAACGACAGAAACAGACTGTAGCCTGACATTCTGGGAAAAAAATTCTGGCGAATAAACAAGAAACTTCAGATCATTCGCTCTGTTCACACTTCCGCCATGGGTATGCAGAGCCTCGATCTGGCAACTTTACACAATTAATATAGCCGGTTCAGTGATTCCCGCGTCGGGGTTCAGATCACTGAACCGGCTATTTTTATTGTGTAAAGTTGCCAGATCGAGGCTGTGCATGCCCAATGGCGGAGCGTGAAAAGAGCGAATAATGGCGTCCAGGGTGTAATTGGTCTTATTCTGGACAAATGAGGGCGCTGTACACAGCAACGTCATTTTGGGGTAAAAATAGACGTGGTTCCAAGGCCATTGATGCATTAACATATTGCTTCAGCTGAAAAGTAACATTTTTACAGTCTTTATTTCTTAGATTTAAGTGAAGTTACTTGACTGCTTCAATAAGTAAAATGTTTCTAGTATTTGTGGCCAGAAAATAGCGTCGATGCAACGCCCTTTTTCGCACAGAAATATGCTTAATTGGCGCCACCAAGATGTTAATTTTGAAGAGTCAAAATACACTCGTCTGATAGCCGCTATGGTTATGGTTATGATTTTCTGTCGTTTTATTATATTTTTTTATGATTTGCGCCCCATATACGTACGCCTATCTTTCTTTATTGAATGTCTTATTGAAGTGAATGTTTAGAGATAACCAAACCATCCTTGAAATGAATCAGCGTGTCTGTTAATCCAATCAAAACACATGAGACATGTTTTTGTTTTTGTGTAATTTATTTATGAAGAAGTATCTGTTTCCTCGTTTCGAGCGAAAGCAATTTGGCTTAAGTGATTTGTGACGTCAACAGTTTCGTGGCTTCAAGTAAACAAGACCCTACATGAGATAGGATTGACAGTTGATTTATTATCTTAATAACATCTACATCGTTAGCCGTTTTAGATATTTCTTCTCTCAAAGAGTTTTTACCACAAAAGTCCTTTCCGTGCGTTTTCCTCATCATTACAGATAAAAAATATATACGCATTTGATAGAAATATCGTCATTTAATGGAAACCTCCGTGGGTCAACAAGCATCTTGCCTTTCAGAAACTTCGGTTCGTATAAAATCCGCTTATCCAATTTATCCTGACAGTTAATCAAATCGCAGCCTGAAACATACTTAAACTCAAAGTTGGCTATCGAAACAAACGACCCTGCCCTACAACAAAAAGCTTGTTTTCAATTTTAGTATAAGTGATGAAAAACCCCAAACAATTATATTATCAACCCAGTCTGGACTGAAATCTACCGTCCCACCAACAACACGATGGGTGACGTCTGCGCAGATTTCTTACCGGAGGAGGCTAGATTATACGGCGGCAAATCACTCAGGGTCGCCCCGTACAATTATTCGCCATAATTCCATTAAGACAAAAGCCCGACTCTGTTCCCCTTTGCTACTGAAGCCGTATCTGGTGCGAACGCCGGATTCGATTGGGATCGATCCTCCCAAGTCTGCTGCCAAGGTCGAGACCTAAATCTGCAGGTGCTGATCACGTGATATCCGGCCGTCTTTTTTTTTTTTTTTTTTTTTTTTTTTTGGCCAGGCGAGTGCTAGCTTAAGGTCGGTTTACTTGCCTGGCACAGTTTTTTGCCGTCAAGATGTGTACGCCTGTACACCATTCGTATACTTTTGATAGCACAGGGAGTATGTGCCCTTATTTCTTTGGCGGACGTTAATGTTCGCATGGCCTCACCAATCACCATATCAAGTTTCATATCGCAGCCAAGGAAAGTACAGGTTTTGTCGATTTGCGATGTCGCTACAGAGTTTACACCCGCTGTCAATGCCGCATTGTGTGCCTAGCATGTCTAGGTCTGGATAATTTTACACGCGGCGTGCTAATAATTGTCGCGGAAGCTACATTGTATATATCCCCCTTTTCTCCATACTCAACTCTCTGTCAACAAAAGTAGCCAAAAAAGTGCTTAGTGTCGTCCATTTAAACATAATCCACATTTATGTTGACCGAACCGTCTGCGTTACTTTCTGGCTTTTTCCACTCACTAGCGGTTTCGATCAATTTTTTTCGCGGACAAGTTCAACATATCTGCACTGACAGCGGGTACTGGTCTTCGGAACTCTTCGGAACACCGTTTTGTGTGCTTATCACTAAGTTTGTGGCGCTGTGTGAATTGTGAGTATGGCCTAGTGGTTAGGGTTCCGTGACTCATGATCAGAGGGTCAGGGGTTCGAATCCAGCTGCTCACGGTCATATGTTGTGTCCTTGGGCAAGCCACTTCACCTCAACTTGCCTCTCTCCACCCAGGGGTATGTACCGGTATTAGCTGGGGAGTAACCTGTGGTGGGTACTGGCGGTTACAGCCCGATAGTCCGAAGGTTCTTTAGTCCGAGGGTTCATTAGTCCAAAGCTTCGTTAGTCCGAAGGTTCAAATGGATTATTGTTAATAGTCCGAAGGTTCGATAGTCCGAAGGTTCGATAGTCCGAAGGTTCGATAGTCCGAAGGGTCCATTAGTCCAAAACTGAAGATGGTTAAATAGTCCGAAGGTTTGATAGTCCGAATGGACAATAAGGTTCGATAATCCAAATGGACGATAAGGCTCGATAGTCCGAATGGAAGGCTCGATAGTCCAAATGGACAATAAGGTCCGATAGTCCGAATGGACGATAAGGTTTGATAGTCCGAATGGACGATAAGGTCCGATAGTCCGAATGGACAAAAAGGTCCGATAGTCCGAATGGACGATAAGGTTTGATAGTCCGAATGGACAAAAAGGTTCGATAGTCCGAATCGACAATAGGACCTTCGATTCGGAATATCGGACCTAATTATCGATTCGGATTATCGGACCTTTTTGTCGATTCGGACTATTGAACCTTCGGACTAATTAACCTTATTCTAACTTCGGACTACCGAACATTCGGACTACCGAACATTCGGACTACCGAACCTTCGGACTACCGAACCTTCGGACTAATGAACCTTCGGACTAATGAACCTTCGGACTATCGGGCGGACCCCATACTGGCATCCCATCCAGGGGGAATAGAAAGATTCTCAATCGTTTCATGTCACTGAAACCGGAGATGAACGCCGGCCTGATTGGCTCGTGATTATTTTTGACACATGTAGCTAATTATTAGCTACTTTCTCCATTGCAGGTGCCTTCGTGCTAGGTGGTCTCAACCCTGACCTCTATCGTCTTGAAGACGAAGAGGACGACCTGGACTTCCCCGACGATCACATCGGTCGCATCTGGCTGGCTGTGGAGTACGAGATGGAGTCCGAGCGATTGGTAGTCTCCCTGATCAAGGCCAAGAACCTACCCAGTCGGGTACGGGGCAGCGTCAACCAATGCGACCCGCTAGTCAAGGTCTTCTTGCTGCCCGAAGAAAGGCGCCACCTACAGTCTAAGGTCAAGCGGAAAACCACCAATCCAAAGTTCGACGAAAGTTTTGTCTTCCAGGTATTTATTATTATTTTTTTTGGTATCACTCGTTCCAAATAAAACGTCTGACTAGACCTTGAATTGTGTCCATCTTTTCAGAACATAAACAATATTTTATTCTCACTGTACTTTATCCCATTTCCCATGCTTTTATTTATTCGGAAGCTCACTTTGAAATTTGTTGATCAAACGACAAACGTTATGTAGTACCAAATTGAAATGGATGGAGATTGTTGATTTCAAAGGATATAAAGGTAAGTGTTGCACCAAAATAAAAGAACGTTTCATGACATGTGGAGAGTTGCAAATTCTTAACACTTCCTATACAAACCAACGCTTTGTTTCGTTTCTACGTGTTAAGGTTACATTCAAAGCGTTACAGCAGCGAACTCTTCGACTATCGGTGTACGACGTAGACCGTTCCAAACGCCACAAGTTGATCGGGCACGCCCTCTATCCACTGAAAGACCTTGATTGCGAGGCTCATCAAAAAGTCGTCATGTGGCTCGACCTGGAGAAGGAGTGCACAGAGGTAGGCTTGAAGCAAGTCTACGCTTTCTCCATTGATATAGGTTTCACAGCACAGTTTCACTTATGGGTCATTCCATGAAATAATCTGAGGACCAAAAGTGTGACGATTTTGTGTCCCAGTTTCACAGGACCTGTGTAATTTGCAAAGCATCATTCAAATAGATTTCAAACTATTGTTTTTATTTGTTTAGTAGGTACTTTGCTTTAGGTAATCACTCGTAGAGATAGATGGCGCTACAGAATGTGTCCTGATTTTACAAAATCTTATATCAGATGTAAAAGGGACACGAAAACATTTGACGCTACATTGATGGCATGACCCTTATACGAAGCCTAGTGCCAACTCATCGTTATTCTGTTGTTAAACCTCAGACGGTCTCATCTGAAACCGGGGACCTCCACTTTTCTCTCAACTACAACGACAGCATAGATCGACTGACGGTGGTTATGATCGAAGGCAAAGGCATCCGGTTGCTAGACGGGTTCCAGCACGTAGGTGAGTGGGGAGATCATGCAATAAATAGCGTCCTCGTAGCTTCATTTACCTGGGAGTCAGGTTGAGGTAGCGGTACTTTCCTTGCCTTCCACCGCTGTGGTTCGGGTTCGATTCCTGCCTGGGCCAAGATTGCGTTTTCAGTCGCGGCTTGCATTGATTCCGTGGGTTTTCATCAGAATATTGTTCTGGGGTTTTCCTCCCACATCTAAAACAGTAATTAGCTGTTTCGGTGACACACCGAAACAGCTCTTGTTTTCGTTAAGATTTTTTTTTTTCTTTTTTCTTCTCCTTTTTCAGACTTTTTCTCCATAGGTTTAACACACGTTTCTTCCACCAGTCCACTTTGCCACTTTTTCAAATCCGATTGATTTTAGACTTGATACATACCTAGACCACCACCCACAGATGGTCCTAGAAGAAATTCGTGACCGTGACGTCATCAGGTGTCGGGTTACGTCACATTAAAGATGTATTTTTCCCCATATGTTTTGTACACGTTTTAAAACACTCCACTTTGGCCTCTTCGTAGATCCGATCGACCTCAGACTTGATACATACCTAGACCACCACCCACAGATGGTCCTAGAAGAAAATTGTGATCGTGACGTCATCTGGTGTTGGGTTACGTCACATTAAAGATGTATTTTTTCCCATAGGGTTTGTACACGTTATAAAACACTCCACTTTGGCACTTTTGTAAATCCGATCGACGTCAGGGTCGGTACAGACTTAGACTACCACCCACAGATGGTCCTAGAAGAAATTTGTGATCGTGACGTCATCAGATGTTGGGTTACGTCACATTAAAGATGCATTTTTCCCCATAGGGTTTGTACACGTTTTAAAACATTCTACTTTGGCACTTTCGTAAATCCGATCGACGTTAGACTTGGTACACACTTAGACTACCACCTACAGATGGTCCTAGAAGAAATTCGTGATCGTTACATCATCAGGTGTAAGGTTACTCCACATTAAAGATGCATTTTTCCCCATAGGGTTTGTACACGTTTTTCTTCAAATCATACTTTGGCACTATATGTCTGATTGACTTTTCACTTGGAAGATGACATTCGAAGTGACTTCATCAAGTGTTCATCACGTGCACAGAGTATTTCAAATATCCGAAACAGCTTGTGTTTGTCCACAAACACATTTCTAGTTTCTTCACGTTGTCTTCTCTTTACTGGGCCCCAATGGGAGACCAGTGGATTCCACTGAATGGGCTACCCAGTTAAAATAAGAAAAGAAACAAAAATAAAATATCTCATTTTTATTCATATATTAACCGAATCCGCCGATTGGAATGTTTAAATATAAACTTTAAAAATGGCTCGTGCTAAGTTTTCACGACCCGATTTTTGCCTACAGATTGCTACGTCAAGGTGGCCTTGATGAGTGCCAGCAAAGTCGTCAAATCCAAGAAGACAGAAATCGTCAAGAAAACGTCCAACCCAACGTTCAATGAGTCCTTCCAGTTCAAGGTTCCCTCAAGTAACACGGACATGTTTAGCATATCCGTCACTGCCATGCAACACGCCCCAGCCATGAAAGGTAGGTCTGCTTTTTTATTGGTGTTTGGAGAAAGAAACGAGCCTTTGAAATAAATGGACCCTGTCCTTGAACACAAGAGGGCGCTGTGTAAGATTTAAGAGGGCGCTGTGTATAATTCGATAATCTTACGTGTAAGATTTAATAATCCTCGTGCATATTTCAACATGCACGAGGCAACGCCCTGACGCAACTTCAACGATGAGAAAATAACTTAAACGGAGACGAGTCCTCACCTTATCTGAATTTTATTTTAGAATACGGGCGATTCATAATACAGTGCGCCACCAAGCGGTAGCCACGGAGAGTCTATTTTTACGGTCGACAAAAACATGGCCGACTTGCCGCGATTTTTACGAAGGTCTGTCCACCTGACATTGTTGAGACATATGAGCATGGCATTCTGCCGCCTCACCAAAAAACACCATCTTGATAAAAAAAGAACAAAAGGTGTTCGAATTATACGATTATGAAACTTCTGACCAGACAAAGTAGCAAAAGTGTCCCTCACCATGTCAAATGTGTCGACCGTCTCCAACAATGCACTGCGAAAAATGGACTCAACGTGGCAACCATTGATCTCCATATACACAGTCTGTGTATATGGAGATCAATGGTGGCAACCTCTTGGTGGCGCACTGTATTGTGCATCGCCCGTATAAGGTCTGCAACACGGAACAACTGTATTGATCGGTTCTTCTTCCTACTTTTCTAGGTGATAAACAGATAGGAAGAGTGGTTGTAGGGCCCTTCATGTACGCAAGAGGCAAAGAACTAGAACATTGGAACGAAATGGTCAGCCATCCCAAAGATACTATAGCCCACTGGCATTCGCTTACATGATTCCAGACGTAGAGCGGGCGGGGAACCAGACTGAGCATGAATGTGTTGATCACGTGGCTTTTTTCACTTAAACTCAGTGAGGACATTTTTGGTCCCCAGCCTACATGAAAGTCTACTTGAAACCCAAAAGCCACTGTGTTTCGCTTCGAATTGGATGTGTTGTGAGAAACGTTGGGCCGTTTGGATAAGAAGAACGAGGCTTAGAAAAAGAACTTTCGGCACTGGAAAAATATCTGCTTGGTTTTGGTACTGATCATTGCATAGGCGACACAGGAGCGGAGTTGAGACTTCGTTTGAAATAACTCGGGCTTTCAACTGAACCGGAAGACTCGGTGAATTTTACAATCAACCACTCGGATCCGATCGGGATATCTCTTCAACGCAAATGACCTATTCAGACAGTAGGACAATTGTGACTAATGTCTGCCCCTTTCCAACGACTGCGTCAAATACTACTAGGAAAGCAGACAGGCGAGAGAGGGCGGTCGACATCTTAAAGGGAAAGGATTATTTTCGAAGTTGGAACCGCAAGTCATCAAGCTTGACTGGGAATAGGTGATAGAATTGGTTCAGTGGTTCGTCATTGATAGGCTGTTCAGCAAGTGGATACAGGCCTATGGAATTAAATTTAATGTCCAAATTTGAATTGAAGAAAGTCTCTCGTTCCCACGGCACCCAGAAAACCCAGGCGCTGGTACAGTCTGAATAAGCCGGTTGCTGTGATTACGCGAGTCCATTTTTTACTGGTAAAAATGTTGTTCTGACGGCTGCAGAATCGTGCCAGGTTAAAAAAAATAAAAAAAATTCGTGTTTAATTTTCATGATCATTTAAAACCTGTGATGTCAGCAAAGTAGGTACCAGCGGTCGAGTACGGGTGGGGTGGATGCGAGTGAGACAAAAAATGCATTTCCATCGCGAGAGGGCGCCATGATGTATTTTGTGATTTTCGTGTAGTTCACGGACATACATCAGACGTGTCTAGTGTCTTTCAATAAGTGCGATTTATATTGAAAGGTTTACTGGAATTTTATGCATGACTGGGTTTAAAGTATTCCGTATACTTGGGCCTACGATACTTTTTAACAATGGTATACGTTGTTTGTATGCAAACCATTGATAAAACGCATTCTCTGAAATTACCAGAATCACTGTAATAGCGCCACCTTGAGGCGACTTGAGCATTAGACTGACCATGACTGTTGACCTGTGACTCCGTTGGGAAGAAGACAGCCTGCATTTGGCAATGGTCACTCACTTACGTGGATTACCATGCAAAAGTGTGCTATATCAAGTAAAGACGTGCGAGTCTTTGATATGGCGATTCTGAGCAAGGGGTTTATAGTTGAGACACTTCGTTGTTACAATTTAAAGTGATGCAGTGTACGTTGACAGCTGTCAGTCTGGAATTATAGATGGGTTGCATTAAGCGGCCATCTTTGAGGTGTGTTTTGTTATGTTAATTCATAAGCAATGCACAACGAGGTCTACGCATGCGTATCCCTTCTAAACAGAAGCACACGCCTCAGAGATGGCCGCAGTGCAAACGGTCAATACTTTTATTTCATAGTACTTTTGTGGACCTTCACCCAATCTCGTTGTAATGAAGCCGTGTACGTCTTTATGGTCTATGTCTGTGCGTGGACGCGTTGTACATCCACAATGTCTATTCTCTCCGGTTTGGTGCGTTGTAGCTCTTTGCTATTTCAGCTCCTGTGAGACACCGTGCCGTTGGAATGTAAATAAGTATTTCATTATCACTGCAATGCAGCTAAACCAGCTTGTCTCTTTAAAAAAAATCGTTTGGAAATGAGTTGCATAAACATTTCATTATTTGTACATTGTGTTTCCAGTAAAATCCATGTAGAAATGTTTTGCTCTTTCAGTAAGAAAATAATGCCCTCAAAAGTAGATACCCTACTGTGCTCCACTGTTAGTTTCTTTGCTTCGGTTCAACGACATTGTTCAATTGTGCGTAAATTTAAAAACAAAAATGCATTGCCCAAACCAGGCATCCTGACATACGATATGTCTTCCTTCGCACATTAGGGAAATTGATTTTACCTTTTGCGCTTCAGGTAGCTCTTTTTATATGAAAGCCCTTCGCGATTTTCTTAAGTAGACACTTTCAGCATCACATTTCACAAATGGCGTATGGGTGTTTGGAGACCAGGCACAATCGATTCGTCTTGGGTTAATGTCTTCTCAAGTAATTGTCGTCAAGTTCTGCCCGGCGGTGTCGTCTCTGAATGGCACACTGTGTGTGTGTCCTCGGGTAAACGGTATTGAAAAAGTGATGGCGATTATACCTTTTTTGTTTGCTCAATTAACATCGAGAGAACTGTCAGTGCTAAATATAATGTCAAATTGAAAATATTGTCACAAACTGTTCGTGTACGGATGAAGATCTCAAGAAGAAAGATTTCGAACGAAAGTACAGATCGACGAAAACGTTTGTCACACCATCCTCCGACCTTTGAAACCTTGACGATAGCCCAAGAGGAACCTTAAGATATTAAGAAGATGACGAAGATGAGACTGTGTCATTTTAATGTGGAGTCATCTGGATGACGTGTGTACTATAGATAATTCTACGTAGAAAACTGTCTTCAAAAAAGTTATATAAATACGATGTAGTGGATGATAGTTGAAACATTGACATAAATCTTACGTGCTTATTAGGAGGCTCTTGGGTTACTTACCGGATAGCATTTGCCAAATAAATCTAAAAGGGTGAACATTCGTATCAAGGAGGACAAATCTTCTTCCTGATAATGGTGTCACTTCTTGTACAGTGTTTGGAACACTTTCCAAGATTAAAAAACAACTTGCCGGCCCTCACACCGGGTGGTTAGAACTCTTCGTGCGCTAAAATCTATTTTTATTATCTGCGGTTCGTAATTTCTACATTAATTTTGTATTTATTTCATATCTTCGGACAACGATTTAAAGTTTGCTATATGGATTTATGAAAGCGGTTCATTCTGTGATTAATTTAGTCATCATTGTTTTGAATATTGTTTTTGTCTTCTTCCTCTTTCAGCCTGAGTGATACATCTGTCGCTAGATCGACTTTCATTTTATTGTTTGATCGTGGGATGTATAATTGTAAATAGCAAAATACAATATTTTAAGTAGGTCAGAAAGTGGATTGTGACCTTGTATACGTGTATATAAAAGTGCAGTTGTACAGAGCATTCCAACAAAAAAAATCCAAGTACTTACATTCCAAATTTATTCTCCTTAGTCAAACGACGTTTGTGTATAACCTGCCAATGTGATAAAAAAAATACAACATGTCGACTTTAAGAATCTTTCTCAGAGAAAAGACGAAAAGACAATTCTTGAGTGTTACCAGAGCCATGTGGAGAGTTGCGTTCTAGAGATGCGGCCGCTGTTCGTTTAGGACACGCGATGTTTGGTGTTCCAAACCGATTTTTGGCGTCCCAAACCGGCGCCTCTCGTGATCTGCGTACGGCCGCGGTGTAACCATTATGATGGACAAGAAACATGATTTTCTTCGTGAAGAAAAAAAAACACGCGATTATTTAAACGGATTCCAAAGCCATTAAAAATGTATCTCTGTACAAACCTTAATGTGAAGGTCTCTTGACAAAGATGACACAGGTTACACACACAAAAATAAGTGGGTTTGAGGCGTGGTCCCATCGGGTTTTCATAAGCAACACTAGTGCCAAAGATTATTGTTGGGAATGTCTTTGCACATTTGATTTCAGATCGACAAAATGACGGTCATTTGTTTGTTGAAATTGCAGTTTGACAATAATTTGTTTACAAAACGTTCATTACACTCAGAACAAGTGATAGACGTGTGTCAATTAAGTATCGATGAATAGGGCGCGTTTTCGTTAGGGCGGTCAACTGGACAACTACAGACGCCATTTATCGTCAACACCATCAGTGACACGGAGGTGTCTGATTGGCCCTTCGTCATACTTGTTCAGTAAGCCGAGCCAATCAGCGCGCAGCTATTAAAAAGCTGGTCTACTGACGACCGTCTTTTGTAAGAGTCTTTGTGATTAGCCACAGACAAAAATGTCTAAATGAGTGTACACAATTATTCTATAACGCTGGTTCGTGTAAAATCCAAAGTAGAACTGAATGCTGTATACTAGTGCGTGTATACGTGTGTGTCCGAAATCGTCATTCCAAGTTAATTTTTTTACAACAAAAGTAAAAATATAAATATTAAGATGTAATAAGCTTTGTCTGATAATTCTGTATGTATATGTATGTATATACAAAGTGTATTAATGGATATTCATATTACTTATAACGACCATATACATTATCATAACGAAGTGAGCTGGATATTTCTCTGCAAGATGGAATAATGTCGAAATATATATTAAAAACTATACATATGAATATTATATCTGAAATGATGTCATCGCGGACTCAATAACTGTTTGCGTTTATACTGTGCATGCATGCTCCCCTTCCTGCCATTAACTGTCCGGTGCTCTTTGTCAAAATTATTAACAATACTCACAACTCTCCAAGGTATTTGAGACACACATCAAATTAAAGCTCATTTCATCATCTTTCATTTCCCGTTAATTTTTTTTTTTAAGGAGGGGGGGGGTTATCCAAAGACTTTTGGAAGAAAATTCCATCCAAAGATGATCACCCCTAAAGGCAGGCCTGTGAGCCCATCGCCATTTTAAAAATGGACGCCTACGCTCCATTGCCAAATAGAGCCATTTTAGGGCCTAATTTATGATCCAAATTTCACAGAAATACGAGCTAGCAACAGTCCTCTGCACGGCTTCCACCCTTCATGTTTGTTTCTACCAATCCTCAATTGTTCACGGCCCTCAAAATGCTCTAATATCGGAGAATTTGAGGGCATGCAGATCGTGATTTGGCCGGCGTAGGCAATTTCGGGTCTACTTACTGGTCTGCACCCATGACCAACCGCTTACCCAAAACCTCGTTCCAAAGGTCTAATTCATTGTCAACCTCGCTCTCGTAGTAAACCCTGGGTTGGTAAATTGCTTCAATAACAAGTAACGGATTTTGACTTATGAAAGCCTAATATCACGATGCATCATTGGACGTGCGAAGCAGGATCGGAAAAAGAGAAATCTAATTGAGAGGTTTTTTTTCAATTTCCGGATTGCAGATTTTGTGGCGCTCGTTAGGGAATCCAAACGGGCTTTAAATGCTCCTCATATTTTACCCACTAACTACACAGAAAACGTTCCATAAATTAGCTGAATAAGGTTATGATCATGACGTCTTTTTTTGGGGGGGGCAGAGTTAAATTTTCCCAATCAGTAAGTGATTTGGTTTCATCTTTGGCAACATTGTACTTTGTCGGTGCCACATTTCAAACATCCCAGAGTAAGTTGTCTTGAAATGTCTTTTGTACATTGTGGCGTTTTTCCTTACGAAGTTATAAAAAAAAATCCTTTTTACTTTTTGACGAAATGTGATTCTCATTTCAATCGTAAGGTATGTTTCACTGGTTTTGTTTAACCAAGATTTAAATGTGTTTTCCTCAAGTTCGTACTCATTAAGTTGGTCTCGCAGTAAAATGCCTTCATAACAACTGTTATTTTTGAGGCGGCCATGGACATTGAAACGACGGTCAACAACAATACGCGATTTAGTCATTCAAGCTCTTACAAAAGTGAAGAGAAAATTCTGTAATGATTTGGAATTTAAATTTTCCCCGCAACCTATACATTCCTGCTTATTGAGTGACGTTTCTGAGTACAGATGACAAAGCTACTTTGAAAATCCTTTTGTCCTGCCCCCTACATGCTTCACTCGAAGCAGAGTGATATAATGTCTTCCTTCTAATCCACTCTCAGTCAAAAGAGAGACTTTGGAGGTTTTCAAAAGTGATGTACTTCTCAAAGGCAACACCGCTCCAGGCACTGGGCATCATTTTCCATCAGCCCCAATTCTGAAACCATCTTGGGGTTGAGGATAATCGCTCTTTTGGGAAGACTAAGAGCCCTGGCCTTTTGAGGGTTGCCCAAGCGGAAACCAGCACTCACAGTCCGTCCAAACTCGCCAGCTCGTGGCGGCCGGAACCCCAAACGCAAAGGGGCGTCTATGCGATACCCCTCACAAATTTGCGGTCAGCTTTGATGCGCCGCCGCATTGGCACGTCTCGCCTACGCTGATTGGCTGGGCGGAGAGAGTCTGACCCTGTCAAGGCGAATCACATCACTTGTCACTGATGGGCATTGTTCTCCTCCACCCTCCCTAAGTGACTCTCTGAACGGGGCAAAACTCTCAGGTCACTTTCCTTCAAGACTTCACTGCCGCGTCATCTCTGATATTTTCTTCTCCAGTCATTAAACCCGTTTTCGATACTCAGGGCTACCATTTTGAAGTTTGGGCTTGAAAATTTCGTCAAGTTGTTTTACATTCTTGAATCGTCATGTTGGTTCAGTGGATGATCCTTCATTCTCTAATGATGGTTGCTGGAGGACAGCTGCTCGCCAGAGGATGGTAAGTCCATAACCCTTTTCCCCAGATTTTTTTTATGTGTTAAGTTTTATTTGCTACTCATTCGACAGTCATTCGACAGTCGTTTTTTTGGTTAATTATGCATGGTAACAATTGACCAAATTCATTTGAATTAAGAAACAGGAACATTCAGATGATGTTGCCTTTAGCTTTTTCTTTTGCAAAAACCAACCCTGTACAAATTCGACTTGACTAACTTTGGTCCTCTTCCGGAAATTAAATTTTTTGGTAAAACTTTGTGTTTTTCGCAAACCCTTAAAGAGAATACTTTTTCTTGTCTGATGTTGTCTAGTTACAGACACGAATTCCGATTGCGCATAACTGGGTACCCGACTGAGAAAAAACCACGGGTACACTTGAAACCCCAAAATTCAAATACAGCAAGATACAAGTGTGTACAGTGAGCTTAATAGCTTTACGGTGTAAAACTGTAACTTTTACGAGCATCATCAATCTAAAATTTGTTTTAGTTTCCCATGAAGTCTGATTTTCATTTTGAAATATCTAAAGATTTTACTTTTCCTCATTATGTTTCCTGTTTTTCTCTTTTTCATGTTTCCAGGGCGCCGGCAAGTAATCTTCTTCTGTCCGGTTCAAAGGTAAGTCAAAAAGTTAAATCACATTCCAAGAATCCTCTTTACAAGTTTTTTTGGCAATTTTTTTGTTTGCCCACCCGCGTCTTCCGTCCTGAGTGACATGCACTTTAATCTCAATCCGTCCCTCAACTATGTTTGCGGTTATGATATTCTTCATCTCTGCGATGATGACACCTACTTGAGTGGTTTTATCCTTCCCTTATTCCAGCATGCAATACCTTTTCGCCTGAAGCCATGATTTTAAGGACAACCCTGACAGGATGTGACATGATGCCCAAGGATATTTTCTGTTTGTTCCCTAATGCGACCTGTGTCTTCCCCTTCTTTAGTGCATATCTGGGCGTTCTTTGACCCTCCAACAGACCCTCAATCTCTATTGTTGATGCCCTCAAAGACACTCTTGCAGTCTCTGCTTTATATGAGTTACTGGGTCAGTCCTTGGGATGACTAGATGTATAGTCATCCATGAGTAATGTTCTCTAGCCTTCCCGTCAACGGGCAAGCATCTCTACTCCATCAACCTACAAAAAAAAGACCATCCTCAGGATTACAGAACTCTTACCCCTCCTTCCCAGCATGTTGCCGTATCGTTTCAACAACTGTATTGTAACATGTTAGTGAGAGCTTTTGATAAAGTTTGGACGCGCTTTTGATAGAGTTTGGACCCGGGTCGCTTACCCGTCATTGTTCGTCCCAGCAAGGGGTTCGCTCAACTTAATTGGCCCGTATGTAAATCTTGTTTTAGCCGGGCTTCCAATCGAAAGGCATCAAAGGCCGCTGCCGCCTACTCGTCACCTATTCATCAGCTCCTCAGTAATAAGTTCTGGTCATGATCTCATTAGTTGCAAATTAGCAACCCAACTTGCCCCGGACACGGGTGAATAGCCGAGACTGCCACCCATTGTCTGACCGGAATTACCCAGTGAATGGGGTCGTGGATTAGTGTAATGGTCCAGGACGTGTTTTGGGCTGCCGCGGTAACTCAAAGGGTGGGGTAGGGATTGGGTTTTGCCATTGTAGGGTGAGTCATGTGAGCCTTCCTTGTTGCCTCGTGTCGCCTAAGACTTGCTGGCATGTTTCAATAATGGCTATCTCGATTCATGAAGTACATTATTGATCTTTTGAAACAACTTAAGAAAATTGGCATCAATCACTCTTGAACTGATTGAAATTCCCCAGAGCACGTCCTAAATGGTTAGGTTGTCCATAGTCCAAAAAATGTTGTATTAAATTTTCTCATAACATTCTGGGTTTTTTTTCCATCTACAGGGTCTCCAGAGGTACATCTCGTACTCCGACAGCGTGAGTGCCGGAGCGGCCACCGCCATGAAGGAGTGCCGCCACAGGTTCCAGTGGGACCGCTGGAACTGCCCGGAAGGATCGCTTGCCCTCTTCAACGAACCCCTTCGTAAGTCCCCCTCCCACTTTGTTCCCTGTCCCATTACATGTGTATCGCACGTCATCACATTATATTACATCATTTTGTAGTGACGTCAGAACCTTTGTCCGGCGTGTGGGCGGTGTGAGGAGAGTTGCGAGTTACTCATTTTGAGACTTATTCATCGCTGCATTGAACACGAATCCAATTTCTCACTGTTCGTCATTTAGTTAGTCATCATCAGGCTGTATAATTACATGTACATTATTCGATTACCGATTAATGATTTCCTTCTTTTCCTTTGTTTCCACAGCTACCCGTGAGATGTCCTTCGTTCACGCCATCAGCTCTGCCGGTGTCATGTACTCCCTGACCAAGAACTGCTCCGTGGGACAATTCGAGAACTGCGGCTGCGACGAGAGTAAGAGAGGAGGCAAAACAGGTAAGACTTCATTGGCTTTTTTGAATAAAATGGTGCGGACATGTACAATGTGCTTTGTTCGCAAAGTTTGCCTCTCTCGGACAAAATACAGTGAGTTATTTGCAAGTTTCAGTTTACGCATGCACCGCTGCCTTTCAGTAGCGGATCCACCACCCCCAGTTCAGCCGCTAACTATGAAACTAGTAAAATATGGCACAAAATAGTGAGTGGAATTCTAAAAAACCTAAAGGTATGCTTGAATTTCCTTAGCACGCAGGAGAAATCATCGTAGGTTTCAAACAAAGTGTGGCGCATAAAGCATAATCCTTTCGAAGAACCTAATTTCCCAGCATTGTTGGGGTTTCATTCTGGCTTTTTATCAGTTATTTTTTTTCTGAAATAATTTATTTGACGATAATTTTTATCATATTGTTCAACGAGATTGATGAAAAAAACTGTATTATGGTTCGTGTCATGTTCTTATTGCGTATCTCGCTTTAAAAAAACACTCGTGTTTCTTGACGTAGTTTGGCAGTATTGGGTGTTGTGTCTCTTGCGCTTTTTATATTTGTGCTAAATTGTGTTTCTCGGGAAATGTCTCATAACAGACAACGATTTGACTTTTTGATTTTCTGTTTTTCTCCTTCAGGAGGCGAGGACTGGAAGTGGGGCGGCTGCAGCGACAACATCAAGTTCGGCGAGAAGATTGCCAAGGTCTTCGTTGATGGGATGGAGCAGGGGCAAGACGCGCTGGCACTGATGAATCTTCACAACAACGACATCGGTAGAAAGGTAAGTCATGAAATGAATGTGCAAACCTGATCTTTGAGAGATTTGTGAAGACGATTGAAGATTTTGACGTGCACCTCTTTGCATGCTTACATAGATATTTTACGCATACTTGGAAGTTGTTACAAACTTTCAAAATTTCGATGTTCCTTTCTGAACAAAATTTAATGAAATATAATGTCCTGTGACAAATAAATTTGCTTGTTTGTTTTGCAGGCCTTTATACAGTTTTAAAAATTGGTTTAAATGGTGCGCCTCTTTTCAGACAGTGCACGCACTATTCAGAACGAATTGCGTCCCGCTCTTAATTCAAAAGTTGAAATTAATTATTTGTTTACTTGTGGCTGAATGTTTCGTGCAATGTCTCATTGGAAAGCTCATAACTAATGACAATTATCAATTCAATTTGAAAATTTACTCTTCAAGGTGCCAAACCTAAAAAGCATGTATAAACACAACTGTAAATCATGAGCTTTTCATAATCACGGCATGAAGTAATCAAGATTAGGTATTGGTTGGTGATTGGTATTGGTAAACATGTCTTAGTGTTTTTTTTTCTTGTATTTTGCTTTCATGACAGGCCGTTCGTCAGACCCTGACTCGGCGTTGCAAGTGTCACGGAGTGTCCGGTAGCTGCTCCATCCAGACCTGCTGGGATCAACTCGGCGCCTTCGGCATCATCGGCGAGGCTCTCAGGAAGCGCTACGAAACGGCTGTGTTGGTAGACTACGTCAGTGGCGGCCTGCATCCCAACGAGAAGAAGACACAGGAGGACCGGGCGGAAATCCAGAACGATCTAGTCTTCCTCCAGCCGTCCCCGAACTACTGCCACGTCAACTCAACCGTTGGGACCGAGGGCACGCTGGGACGGGAGTGTCTCAGAGGCCGGGGCACTGAGGTCACCGCGTGGGAAGCACGGAGCTGTAAGCGGCTCTGCTCCTCCTGCGGACTCGCCGTCAAACGCAGCAAGGTGGTGGTGTCTTCTAGCTGCAACTGCAAGTTTCACTGGTGTTGTGAGGTGCGATGCGAAACCTGCACGCGAGAGGTCACCAAGCTGACTTGTGCACGGAAAAGCGAGTCCAGAACCAGACTATGACAGCTCCGAACTCTATACCATAACTAGAACTGCTTGCTAACTTGTGGCTCCCTGAACCTGCAGCATCGGATACTTTGTGGTTATCTAGTTAACATCTCATTCGATACTCTAAGTTTTAGAATTGCGCTATTATCATCTTATTAACTAAATCTTGATTGTAGCTAATCCTTGGAAACGGCCGTGCGTGTTTTCGAATGCAACGTGCTTAATTTATTTTAGTTCTGATTCAGTTATTGCCTTCACTGTAAAATGTCGATTGTAGTGTACAGCTAAGTTTAAAAAGAAATTGTAAATATGTAAATCTTGAAAATTAATTATTTTTTTTTGTCTATCAAAGCGACAACTCTATTGAGCTCGAAGTCTAGGATTTGAAGGTATTTTGCGGATTGAGTATTTTGAATGAAATAATTTTCTTGACACTTGCAGAATTTGCAGATCAGATTGAAACGACTACATGTACACGCATTTTTTTATGATTTTCTTCTAACCACACTTACTATGTTGTTATGTATATTTTGTAGGGTGTGTGTAAATTTCCGCTGAAATAAGTTCGAATAAAAAGGCTTAATAGTAAAACAAAAAAATGCAGTTTGAAGATTCATTTATTTATTTGATTAAATTTATTACAGGTATTTCAATTTTAATAATCGGAATATTAAGTTGTTTGTAAATTGTCTAAGAAAAGAAAAACATGTTCAGCTAAATATGCTTTTGTTGCGAATTGCCAAAAGGTGACTTTTATTTGGATAGCATTTTTTTGGAAATACCTGTACAATGTAAACGCTTTATTTTTCGGTGATGTGTTTTTTTTTAGTGATTGACGGTTTTTCATAGAATGAAATTTTCATTAAAAAAAATCACTGAACAAAATTTCGATTTCAAACATCTGGTAACTTTTAGTTGACAAAACATTTGTGAGTAAAGTGCCCTTGCAAAATAGCGAATCAAACGAACTTCCAAGACAGTAAAACACGTACACTGTGTTTCTCATTCGCGAGAGGAATGTGTTCCTTTCATTTCATAAAAGTTGACTGTCACTCTGAACGGATTGTATTTCGCGTTTAAAACTTACACTACATTGTACATTGTGTTGATGTCTGGACTGTTATTCATGAAATTTCGCTGGACGAAATATGAAATATCAGTTTACTACATGTGGTGTATCTTGAATTATTACCCCACAATGGGTGTGTTGTTTTTGTTCAGTAGTGAGACATCCGTGTTCTTGATCCTTTTCAGGTTTTATTATGTCTATGGTCGGAGCGCGGTGAGCAGTGTTTGTGTAGCGCGCCCTCTTTTGTAAGAAATTGCTGCCCGACGATAAAATAGGGAGTGTCCTTCGTACTGCATTTTCCTTAAATTTTATTACATTCATTCTTCGGCGGTTCCTGTCACTTTTCCAGAGTTTCGTGTCAAATGCCATGGCAAAATATTACAGGAAATGGCATTGCAATACTATGTGTTTTTTTTATCTTGAGTTCCCGTTTTCACAATAATTGCGTTTACAACTCGAATGGCCAGGCGTCGGAGCGTGATGAGCATGTGTTTGTGTAGCGCGCCCGCTTTTTGAAAAAAATATTGTTCCATGACGAGAAAATACGGAGTGTCCTTACAGTGTATCAAAATTCCCATAGACACTAGTGCTAAATGCCCATACTTCTAAATTCTTTTAAAAATACTCAGAACTCTCACATGTTTTAAGCTACAGAGAGGAATGGCGATTTCAATTGTTGCTGGGTAGACCATCAATTCTCACCCGAAGAAGACGACCCCTATTTTTCCCAAAGCGGATAGGTAGCCTTGGGTATTTATTTTTTAGGCCACTTGAATAAAGGTTTCGTGGGTGTATAATGATATGTTGCATAATAATACACAAATTCATAGGTTTGATTGAGCAACTCCCCGATGGCAAAGTTAAATGCAAAGTTTTATTTTTTTTATGTTGGGGGGAGGGGATCTGATAACTTTGGGGACACATTTCCTGCCGAAAATGACCACCCCAGTCTAAAAGTGGTTGCGAAGCCAATCGTCATCTTGATAAAAATGATCCCTCACTCCTTTGCAAATGTAAAGCCACTAAAGTGGTCTCGATCTCCACCACCAAACTCGCGTTGGGGCCAACAACTCAAGAAATACACGTTATATTACAATGAATTTCGTACACTCATTTGTCATGATATTTCACATCAAAATATTTAATTTCATAGAAAAATGTCAAAAAATCAAGCTATTAAGACTGTAACAATACAGGGTTTTAATCGCGACAAATACAATCCTAATGGAAGTCAACGTGGATTTTTAGCGTTTAAAACACTAGATTGTTACGATCATATTATATTTATAGATCCACAGTTTCTCACGCCATTCAAACTACTTATGCTACACATCGTGAAAACTAATTGCACGGAATTTCAATTTTATCCATTTTGTATTTCTTGCGTAGTTCATCGGAAACGAGTTTGTTCTTTGTGTTCAATTGTGCAGCATCCGTGTTGATGCGTTGTTGAGACCACTATTTATGTGGCGCGCCCTCTATTGAACGAAACTTTAAATATTCTACGGCTTGCTGATGTATCAGCGGTTGTGTAGGGCGCCCTCATAAAGAAAAAAAATCATAGACGGCAGCAAAATGTACGGAGCGTCATGGCAAATGCACTGTTGGCCGTTGGTTAGTGTCGTTGTGTGTATTTTTTCCACGGTTCCAGTCGATTCCACTTTTTCTTTCATTACATCACGACTTCTTATCGAACGAAGTTTCGTTTCAGGACAATATTTTTTCTCTAGCTACTGTCTCCAAAAGAGTGCTTCATTTTTTTAAAATTAAAATAGACTCAGAATCGGAATGGATTTTTCGTAATTCTCAGCCCTTCTTTTCTTAATCATATTATATGTATTCTCCCACAGTTCACGCCAATTTTCAAACGGGTTGTGTCAAATTATATGGTAAATAACCGTTCGCAATTTGAAACCAATGCAATATGTTGTTCTTTAAGTTATCGTCTCAATAAAGAGTGTCAAAAGAGACTAAAATTAATTGGAGCATTGAATTGAATTTTGGACAGATGATTGGTCACTTGAAAAGTGAGGCAAATGTTCTGTTTGGACTGCCACTTCAGCCCATCGCCAAGTTTTGCTACGTGTTGCGACACAAGACACTGTTTAGGAAGAGAATTACAATATTTCGTTTAAATCTTCTGTTTATTTTGTCTTCTTTTCGTGACCAATCATCTGGCCAAAATTCAATTCAATGCTCCAATTAATTTTTGAGATAGCATGTCCTCATGGACTATATATATCGTTCCTGTGCAAAAGTGAGGCAAATGTTCTGTTTGGACTGCCACTGCAGCCCATCTTTAAGTGTTGCTACGTGTTGCGACACAAGACACTGTTTAGGGAGAGAAAAACAATATTTCTTTTAAATCTAAGTTTTCGTGATTAAATTAAACGCTTAGGCCTATTTTCTTTAAATTCTATTAAATGTATTCTTCCTTGGTTCACGTCAATTTTCAAACGGGTGATGTCGAATTTATGGTTAATAATCGGACGCAATTTCAAACCAATGAAATATGTTGTTCTTGAGTTATCGTCTGCGCAAAGAGTGTCAAAAGAGACTAAAATTTGGCATGAACTTTTCGTGATTAAAACGCTCAGGCCTATTTTCTTTAAATCATATTAAATGTATTCTTCCACGGTTCACGTCAATTTTCAAACGGGTTGTGTCAAATAATATGGTAAATAATCGCTCGCAATTTCAATCCAATGCAATTTGTTGTTCTTGGGTTATCGTCTCCACAAAGAGTGTTGTATTTTTGTTTAATGGGCAGATTGTGATCCGCATTGACATCAGATACGGTGCTGACCAGTGGTTGTGTAGGGCGCCCTCTTTAGAGGGTAGCAAAATGTGCGGAGCGTCCTGGCACATGCACTGTTGGCCGTTGGTTAGTGTCGTACGTTGTGGGTGCACACCGGTAAATCGATCCGCCAAGCTCATGAATAAAAGTTATACCGTCAAAATATTCTATATTAGAGAGTTCTGAGCGCCGTAAAATTGGGGAATTGAAGAGATATGGTAATGAACCTCTGGCCCGGACTTGGGGCTTCCAATTCTGAGCATTTTGGATGCTATTGGGCTCGAAAGTGGCGCTATTTTGCCATGCTGTGGAGGGATCGTTTTTTAAGATGGCTACTTTTCCGCTTTGGGGAAAATAGGGGTCGTCTTCTTTGCGTGAAAATTGAAAAGAAAATGAAAGATGACACATGGATCATCATTTTTCTGGGCATTTATGGGCATTTAGCACTAGTGTCTATGGGAGTTTATTTGCAGGTATGCATCCTTGTGTGTATTTTTTTTCCACGGTTCCAGTCGATTTCCACTTTTTCTGTCATTACATCACGACTTATTATCGAACGAAGTTCCGTTTCAGAACAATTTTTTTCTGGAGTTACTGTCTCCAAAAGAGTGCTTCATTTATTTTTCATTAAAATAGACTCAGAATCCTAATGAATTTTTAGTAATTCTTAGCCATTCTTTCCTTTAATCATATTTAATGTATTCTTCCACAGTTCACGCCAATTTTCAAACGGGTTATGTCAAATATTATGGTTAATAAGCGTTCGCAATTTGAAACCAATGCATTATGTTGTCTCAACAAAGAGTGTCAAAAGAGACTAAAATTCGGAATGAAGTTTTCGTGATTAAATTAAACGCTTATAGGCCTATTTTCTTTAAATCGTATTAATTGCATTCTTCCTCGTTTCACGTCAATTTTCAAACGGGTTGTGTCAATTATGGTCCAATTTCGGCATGAACTTTTCGTGATTAAAAAGCTTAGGCCTATTTTCTTTAAATCATATTAAATGTATTCCTCCACGGTTCACGTCAATGTTCAAACGGGTTGTGTCAAATAATATGGTTAATAATCGTTCGCAATTTCAATGCAATATATGTTGTTCTTGAGTTATCGTCTCCACAAAGAGTGTTACATTTTTGTTTAAAGGGGGGAAAGTGGTCCGCATTGTCTTGACAGTGCTGACCATGTGCGAGATCTCTAGTTTTATTCAGCGCACCCTTTCTCGAAAGAAATGTTTAGTTGTTTGACGGTTTCTCACGAAATTTAATCGCCTAATGTAAGACATCAAGACCGATCACTTGCTGAACTTACAACTAAATATAGCTTGGCCTGGTGAGCTCGGGTTATTAATGCTCAAACAACGTCTGTATTATTATTTTCATGGACCGTCATTTTTCATTTGGTTCGCAGTTTCACGTTTAAAAACTATATTTGTTTCGGGTATTCTCTCTTTTTTTTTTATTGTTTGATGGTTTCTCATTAAATTAAATCTCATAATGTAACACAGTCATCATGACAAATTCCTAGATGAATATTCAATTTAGAACACCGAAAACCTGTTTTGGGGGCAACAACTCAAGAAATACTAGATTAAATTGATTAAAATTTCAAACGCCTTGGCGATCAAAAGTTCAGTTGTGAGCATTAAAAAACTGGAAGTGTGTGTTATTATCACTCTACGGGAGTCGATTGAAAGGTCTGAAACCATCGGAATTGAAAATGGCGGCGCCCTGTACTGAAGGTGTTTTTTTATGTGGCGACAGTGTTTGGGTTTTTTCAGGGGTCGGGACATAATTATGGGCGATATTTTTTATTTTTTTTACTCAACAGTCTTAGGTATTTATTTTTAGGCCTCTTGAATAAAGTTTTATTCACTCATGTACACCCTCTCTAGGCTACGGAAGCTTAAAGTGACCATCCGAGTTTCCAAGTTTCCGAGATAATTTCCTGGAAAGATGGAATACTTGGATATTTTAGACGTCTTTCCCTGATACCGGATCTCGGAAAGAGTATTTCCCCGGTATTTATATCTCGGAAAGACGTCTTTCCCTGATATTGTAACTCGGAAAGACGGCTTTCACTGATATTGCATTTCGGAAGGACATCTTTCCCTGATATAACATCTCGGAAAGACGTCTTTCTCTTATATCATCTCGGAAAGACGTCTTTCCTTGATATCGTATCTCGGAAAGACGTCTTTCCCTGATATAACATCTCGGAAAGACGTCTTTCTCTGATATCATCTCAGAAAGACGTCTTTTCTTGATATGATATCCCGGAAAGACGTCTTTCCCTGGCGGAAAGACGTCTTTCATCTCGGAAAGACGTCTTTCTCTCATATCTTATCTCGGAAAGACGTTTTCCCCTGATATTGTATCTCGGAAAGACGTCTTTCATCTCGAAAAGACGTTCTTACTCTCATATCTTATTTTGAAAAGACGTTTTTACCTGATATAACATCTTAAGACGTCTTTCTCTCATATATCATCTCGGAAAGACGTCTTTCCTTGATATCGTATCTCGGAAAGACGTCTTTCTGAGAAACGATATCAGGGAATGACGTCTTTCCGAGATACGATATCAAGGAAAGACGTCTTTCCGAGATACGATATCAGGAGAAGATGTCTTTCCGAGATACGATATCAAGGAAAGACGTCTTTCCGAGATACGATATCAAGGAAAGACGTCTTTCCGAGATACGACATCAGGGAAAGACGTCTTTCTGAGATACGATTTCTGGGAAAGATGTCTTTCCGTGATGTGATATTGGGCAAAGACGTACGTCTTTCTGAGATACGAATTCCGGGAAAGACGTTTTTCCGAGATGCGATATCACGAAAAGACATGTTTTTATCTCAGTATTCCGTCTTTCCGAGATAAATTATCTCGGAAACTTGGAAACTCGGATGGTCACTTTAAGCTTCCGTACTGGCCTATAATTATATACTGCATAATTTTTGTTGAACCACATTTTCAAAGGTTCCGTCAAAAAGTCGACAGTAACATAATTGTAAGAAAGTAGGGCGCCCTCAATAGTTTATTTCTTACTTGCAAGTTGCGCGTGCGATTACCGCGATCACGCTGTGCTGTGACCTGCAGCTGCAGAAGAAACACTCTACCTGCCCCGTGCGCCACTGATAATCGTGAGTATACCCACTTATTCTTTAGCCTATATAGCATAGGTTGGTATAGTGGTTTTATGTCTAAAACTCTAAACTGGAGGAATTGTTGGGTACTACGAAACTTTTGCCGTATTATTCGGGGATTTATGAGGGAGTTTCACATTTCGCGGTCATCTTGAAAACTGCGCCACCGTGTGACTAAATAAAGCCAGTACACAGTGGAGGGGAACAAATTGCCTGGTATAGTCGGACTCCCTATTATCGCGGCATCCCTATTATCGCGGCATGGGAAATTTCTCTTTTTACAGTGTCAAAACTCCTTCAAGTGGCGATTTTTATCCAGTTCACCAGTCATCAAATATTTTCTACCGAAATGTATAAAAAGGACGATTAAAAAATGTTGTGTCTTTCGGGACTTTTAACGATTTTAATAAATATTAATGTTTTCCAAAACTTGCAAAATTTTCCCTCACCGTGTCTGCTAAAAGGTACCGTTTATATTTTAACATAAATCTTTAATTGCGCTCTGTCCATGAAAGTTCCATTGTCTGGTTCCCATTCTTCAGCTGCAAATGTAAAATGAAGTCGAACGACGATATTTGCAGCGCGAAATCGTAACAACTTTTACGGGATCAAAATAAGCACCGCGCGTTAGCGAAAATAAAACGGCACACCGTGTAAAGTGAATGGCGCCCTCAATCGCCGATCAGTAGACTTGCCTCAGGGATTTGTGTTCTCCTTTCGAGGGAAGGGCAGGGTCTTAAGAAATCATCCTGCAGACATTTTGTCTTTAATCAACTTGAACGTTACAGGGAAAATATCAGACATTTTTCAGGGGGTGTTTTGGTCAAAGATAAACTGTGAACAAAAAAGTTGGGATCATTATAAAAACCACTTCCCGCATACCGCGATATTAGGGAGTCCACCTCCGTTCGCACACGCCGCGCATGTCTATTTTCACAGGCATCGTACACAGAATAAACCACACCACCCGTCAGATTTTTTTATATTAATTTAAAAAGGAAGAGTTATACTACACATAAGACAGGACAATTCTGGAAGGTAAGTGGGCAATCTCTATTCCGAACGAGAAACGTGATAAGTACCGCGATAATACGGCGTTCCATCCTATGTGCAGAGGTAGGTCACTGCGAGATTTTGCAATTTCTGCTCGATATACTGACTTAGTTTTAATGGAAAGAATGTAGTATCCAGACACAATGCCAGACGCTACTTCTGATGTCGTGTAGGCTACAAAGACTATGGAGAGTCGATTGCATACATTTCCTTAGCCCGACTGCGTCTAGCCGTACAGTATAGTCGGACTCCCTATTTACTCCTAGAACTATGAGGCTCCACAAGAATTCCGCAAAATTGCCTGCAGCACAAAACACTAATAAAGTAAAAAACGTCCATCAAGATGGGGACATTTCACACAGAACCGCTGCACAGTTTGCCCCTATACTCCGTACTTTATCTCTTGACGTACTCACGTATCATGCACAGAACTAACATAGGTGGATTCTGTCGGTTTTTATTTAGGCCAAAATGATGAAAAGTATGCCCTTTCCGCACTGAGCCAACCTGACACTTGAAACGTGCACGCATATGATCGAGCGACGATTTTCGGTTCTCTCGGAGCGCGCCGCGGGGGGTACGGTCATGACGGTACAGGCGAAATGATGGTATGTGCATGCGTACAAGTGCATGTACCGTACCCCGCGCGGCGCGCTCCGAGCGAACCGAAAATCATCCCTCGATCATATGCGTGCACGTTTCAAGTGTCAGGTTGGCTCAGTGCGGAAAGGGCATATTTTTCATCATTTTGGCCTAAAAACCGACAGAATCCACCTATGTTGGTTCTGCGCATGATACGTGAGTATGTCAAGAGATAAAATACGGAGTATAGGGGCAAACTGTGCAGCGGTTCTGTGTGAAATGTCTCCATTTTGATGGACGTTTTTGTACTTTATTAGTGTTTTGTGCTGCAGGCAATTTTGCGGGCTTCTTGATCTATGAGGCTCCACTACGTGGAGCCTCATAGTTCTAGGAGTACTCCCTATTATCGCGGCATCCCTATTATGGCGGCATGGGAAATTTCTCTTTTTGCGTTGCCAAAACTCCTTCAAGTGGCAATTTTTATCCAGTTCACCAGTCATTAAGGACTTTTTGCCAAGTTGTATAAAAAGGACGATTAAAAAATGTTGTGTCTTTCGGGACTTTTAACGATTTTTAATATATATTAATGTTTTCCAAAACTTTTCCAAATTTTCCCTCACCGTGTCTGCTAAAAGGTACCGTCTATATTTTCACACAAATCTTTAATGGTGCTCTGTCCATGAAAGTTCCATTGCCTGGTTCCCATTCTTCAGCTGCAAATGTAAAATGAAGTCGAAGGACGATGTTTGCACCGCGAAATCGTAAAATCTTTTACGGGATCAAAATAAAATGGCATAGTGAATGGCGCCCCCAATCGCCAATCAGTAGACTTGCCTCAGTGAGTTGTGTTCTCCTTTCGGGGAAGGGCAGGGTCTTAGAAATCATGCTGCAGATATAATAGTCTTTAATCAACTTGAACTTACAGGGAAAATATCAGACTTTATTCAGGGGATGTTTTAGTCAAACATTAACTATAAATAAAAAAGTTGAGATCATTATCAAAACCACTTCCCGCATACCGCGGTAATAGGGAGTCCACCTCCGTTCGCACACTCCGAGCATGTCTATTTTCACAGGCATTGTACACGGAATAAACCACACCGCTGTCGGATTTTTTTTTATATCAATTTGAAAAAGAAGAGTTATACTACACACAAGACAGGACAATTTGGGAAGGTTAGTGGGGAATCTCTATTCCGAACGAGAAACGTGGTAAGTACCGCGATAATATGGCAACCCATCCTACTATCGCAAGCTCTGTAGTACGGCCAGACGCTCAATGCTTCCAAAAAGACTGAATTTTTTTCCCCGCTGATGTAACGATTTTGCTACAGATTTTGATCGAGATTATCTTTTCATCCAGGACACAAATTTCCAAAGTTAAGGTTCTTAGTCGTAGAGCAACTCATACCTTTTAAAAAAAACGTTCTTTGGTCTCAAAATTTTCATCCATCTGGCCAAAAGACGACTTTTAGTCATCATCTTCCACAAATATCGTCCTGAAAATGTCCTCCATGCGATTTCAAAATGGCGGCTGCGTTGTAATGTATGCATTATGCGAGCGTGCTTGGGTAAGATAATGAATATGCATCATAGTTTATGACGTTTGTCGGGCGCGCGGCGCAGCTGGCCATACAAACACGAGGTCATGAACTGTCTGGCCGTACTATACAGAGCTTGCGATAGTACTGTACGGCCAGATGCAGTCGGGCTAACATTTCCTAAGTTTCTCAGTCCCCAGAGTCATTACTCCTAGAACTATGAGGCTCCACGTAGAGTTAGAACCCCGCAAAATTGTTGTCAGCATAAAACACTAATTAAGTACAAAAACGCCCATCCCAACCAAGCTTTTTCCCACAGAACCGCTGCACAGTTTGCCCCTAAACTCCGTACAATACCTCATGACATACTCACGTTATAATGTGCACCAAACAAACATCAGTGGATTCTGTCGGTTTTTCGGCAAAAATGATGAAAAATATGCCCTTTCCGCACTGAGCCAACCTGACACTTGAAACGTGCACGCGCGCAGAATGATCGCAGTCATTTTCGGGTTTGATCGCTCGGAGCGCGCCGCGGGGGGTACGTACCGGTACTTGCACTTGTACGCATGCGCATACTATCGTTTCGCTCCTAAACCATACCCCCCGCGGCGCGCTCCGAGATATCGAACCGAAAATGACTGCGATCATTCTGCGCGCGTGCATGTTTCAAGTGTCAGGTTGGCTCAGTGTGGAAAGGGCATATTTTTCATCATTTTTGCCGAAAAACCGACAGAATCCACCGATGTTTGTTCAGTGCGCATAACGTGAGTATGTCATGAGGTATTGTACAGAGTTTAGGGGCAAACTGTGCAGCGGTTCTGTGGGAAAAAGCTTGGTTGGGATGGACGTTTTTGTACTTAATTAGTGTTTTGTGCTGACAACAATTTTGCGGTGTTCTAACTCTATGCGGCTCCACTACGTGGAGCCTCATTGTTCTAGGAGTACAGAGTCATTACGTTTTTGTAATAACTGACCTAGCTTGAGTAACTCCAGCTCTAATGCCTATCGCATTAGAGCTGGAGTCACAACTACGTTAAAAGTACCGGTTGTAAGAGTCCCGAAATCCCGGACTCGGTATCCCCAGTGCATTACATTTACAAAAACGGTCCATTTTCCCTATGTTATCCCGACCCAGATTCCATAATTCATACCTTATACAATGCAACAGACATTCACGAAGCTAGTAATCAACTTCAAACAGAACAATGAAGACTAAAATATGAAATTTTTCGATGATTTTGGTGGCGATTCTCGAGAAACCATGAGAAAGTGTCGCGCGACACTATTCTGCCGACTGCCGTCGACCAAAAAAACCCACAACATTGGCAAATAAAAACATCAGATTTACCTCAAAACAGCCTCCAAATTACTAGATACGCCACCTGAGTACAAGGCGAGATCGATGATTAAAATCGAGGTGCTAAAGTTTGCTTACGAGTCGGATGAAAAGTGAAATTTCCAGTTCAATTCCGAGAGCTCCCCTCACGATCGATCGTTAAATTTCCGACTCGTGTTTGAACGACGCGATGTAACCGTACGTGCCCAGCGTTTATTCAGTGGTCCCAGCGCGATTCCGTTACCGAGCGCGATGCATTGATTATGATAATGGTAGACTGGATCTCGTTAAGTACAGACAAGTGCATTCGAACTGTGATACGGAGTCGGGAACTAGGGCAGCTATCAGCTGAAACCAGTTCAAGCTAGTTCCCGACTCCATATCATCGTTCAAAATGCACTTGTACAAACATGATCTACTCATTATCATAATCGATGCATCGTGCTCGTTACCGAAATTGCGCTGAGACCACTGAATGAACGCGTCGTTCAAACACGAGTCGAAAATTGTTGTTCACGATCGATCGCAAGAGGAGCTCTCGGAATTGAACGGGAAATTTCACTCTTCATCCGACTCGTAAGCAAACTTTAGCACCTCGATTTTAATCGTCGATCTCTCCTTATCGTATCTAGTAATTTGGAGGCTGTTTTGAGGTAAATCTGATGTTTTTATTTGCCAATGATGTTGGGGGGTTTTGGTCAATGGCAGTCGGCAGAATAGTGTCGTGCGATGTTTTCTCGTGGTTTCTCGAGAATCGCCACCAAAATCGTCGAAAAATTTCATATTTTAGACTTCATTGTTCTGTTTGAAGTCGATTTCTAGCTTCGTGAATGTCTGTTGCATCGTATGAGGTATGAATTATGGAATCTGGGTCGGGATGACATAGGGAAAATGGACCGTTTTTGTAATGCACTGGGGATACAGAGTCCGGGATTTCGGGACTCTTACGACCCGGTACTTTTAATGTAGTTGTGACTCCAGCTCTAATGCGATAAGCATTAGAGCTGGAGTTACATGCCTGACCTTCACATGATTGAGATAATATATGATGAAAAAAGGATGCAACTTTCTTTCTGTTTTAATGCCAGTTAGTGAGCCTGCACGGTATACACGAACGACTCAAAAGAAGATTTCTTGCCGATTTCTTTGTGATCAGGAAATTCAGAACGGTAGCTCCAGTATCACACCTGCAGATAGCGGCATTTTTTTATCAGTAACCTAGGGAGTATTATGTTTATTCATTAGGAAAGAACAATGAAATCACAGCATAATAAAGGAATTTAAAGAACAGATGTCGTCAGGTTGCCACAATAGCCTAGTGGCTAGTGGGATGAGTTTCTGATTGAAAGACCTTGGTTAGAATCATTGGAAAGATTTCCATATATACGAAGTTCACTCAACACCCTGTTGGTCATGCCTGTGTACAAACCCTATGAGATTGGACTGAAAAATTCTAAGTGTTTTCTAAGAAAATGCTTGTATTTTCTCACTGCTCAAATTGACTTTGATGACATGAAATTGCTATCTGGGGGCTTGTTCATCAATACAGAGGAAAATTAGTGAACTTCGTATATGGAAATCTTTCCGAATCATGTCCATTTTTCATCTACTGAACTTGTTTCTCCTCCAAATTTATCTAAAGGATCATTTTAATCAAAGGGAAAAAAGTCTGAATCCTAAGTCTCTTGAAAAAAAAATGTTCTCGAACTGCAAACAGCTACAATGTACAATGTAGGGCCCTAGTGTCCCTTCCTCCGAAATACGGATCGAAAATTTACTTATCATGTAGGGGCAATTCCATAAATTCGGATGAACACTGCAATGTACATGTCAGACACAGTTTAATGAGCTGCTGTTGGAAACATGAATGTGATACATCACTAATAATGTGACGTGTTATGAATATAAAACAATAACAGACCAAACTAAGGTGCGCCACCTTAACGACCTTGTACATGTACATCATGCATGTCATATGGTCGGACCATGAATTTATAAATTGTTTTCTAGAACTAATTACGAGTATACCGGGCCTACCTGTACATGTACATGTACATGTAGCCTTCCTTTAACGTGGCGTACTTTCATTGACTTTCTTCATGCAATGTTGCATCAAGTTAAATACTGGTACTAAGACCTTGAATAATGAATGTTATGGTTTGTTTTGTTTAATTCCACAAATAGGAACAAACCCCATTTAACCATGGGGAACGATTTTAGTCAATATACAAAGAATACATTTATGGCTTAATAATGCTGGCTGTTGAACCCTTGCAAATAATTCTAGTGTCATAAAATTTCGTCCGAAATCCAAAAACCAGAAATTGTTCCCTAACATGGCACACTCGAAGAAGTCTGAAACACTTTCAGATACGATGTAGATCATCAAAGTTAAATAAATGCATGCATTGAAATTATTTTTTTCCCTGTTTAATTTTGCAGGCTGAGAAGTTCAGTCATTAGGAAGCCACAAGCGTCTCGCAATGAGGATCTGTGCCAGCAAAGTCTGCCACCACAGCAGCAGACATCTCAAGAAATGGCAAATTGAAAACTGTGAAGAGCACGGTCTACCACACGGCAGTTGTGGCTGCTCGCCGCCCTTTAGATTTCATTATTTCCCAGCTAACCTGACCGTTCGTGAAGAGTGGGTGGAGAGAGTCGATCGTTACGAGACCGGTGGGTCTGGCACAACGCCCAGAAGATGGCAGCCACGAATAGACAGTGTTTTGTGCTCGGAGCATTTTGTCAACGGGGCACCCAGCAAAGAGTATCCTATCCCCTGGTTGAAATTGGGGCGGGACTTCGGCACCCCTATACCGGCAAGGCGTGTTCTTAAAAGGAAAATACCTCCGTTGAAAAACAAATCGGATTCAGCCAAGAGTCAAGATAAAACACCTTTAGTGAAACTCACACAATGTGGGGCTGGTAAAGACGTTAAGATGGACAGTGTTTTGTCAGAGCACAGTTACAGCTATAGTTGTCACTGCTGCGAAACCTGTACTTGCCGAGGCTGCCATGAGAAAGACTTGAAAATAAACCAGCTGTCACGCCGCATACATGAACTAGAGAGCATCATCACCAAGAAAGCAAAATTGGTCATGGTGACCAAATATGTACATTTCGGACAAAAGACGACCCTAAACAAGCGGAAAGACATCACCACCAAGATATCAAAATCGGTAGCGAAGACGAACACCAAGGATGTACATTTGAGACAAAAGACGCCCGTAAATGATACGGAGGAAATCGTCTCCAAGAAATCAAAATTGGTAGCAGAGACACGCACCAAGGATAAAAATTTCAGACAAAAGACACCGTCTGAGCGCACCAGCGTTTCTACAAAGCTGTTGACATCGAAGACGAACACCAAGGATGTACATTTAAGACAAAAGACGCCCGTAAATGATACGGAGGAAATCGTTTCCAAGAAATCGAAATTGGTAGCGGAGCCAAGCACCAAGGATGAACATTTCAGACAAAAGACACGGTCTGAGCCGACCAGCGTTTCTATAAAGCTGTTGACATCAGATAAGAAAGTCCAGTTTTACACTGGCCTCCAATCAAAAGCGGTGTTTGATTCAGTGTTTCGGTATCTGGAGCCCAAGCTGGCCGAGGTGCCGTTTTGGCGAGGGCCAAAGGCAGGCAACAAAGTTCGAAAAGGAAGTTTAAACAGGTACAATTTTTCTTTGTTATAATTTGTTGAGTATATTTGAAGTAATACATCTGCTTCTGCATTAGGTCCTGAAAGTAAAAGGTCACACGGCGAGTCTCCAGAAACCTCAATTTACACTGGGTCGCCCTTTCTCTTGCCGTAATTTTGGACAGAGTGATTTCTAGTCGTAATCACCCCAAGGAACATTCATGTTGAAATTTTATCTTGGTATTCCTCAAGAACAATGATGAGAAATCACTTGGAGACGGGTAAAAACAAATTTTGGTAACGACCTTTCACATTCAGCATTTTCATTCTTAGGTCTCTTTGTTCGTTCTCACATTGCGTACCTGAAACATTGGCGAGTGATCTTATACTCTTGCCCTGGCCACTACGTGGCTACATATTTCGTCACCAACACCACGAAGTAACACCCATCTACATACCAGTAAAAACTAGCAATCGGAGAAAACGGCAACTATAGTTGAACGCCTTCTAAAACAACACTTTGTGTCAAAACGACAGAGTATTTTCAGTTGGGGTTCTCGTTGTGGACACTTGATGTTCGTGAAACCGAAAAAGCTGCGAAACTGTAAATTTTCGTTTTCACGAAGTAACACTCTTCAATGTATTCAACACGAGGAAAGTGCAACTTCAGGTCAGCGCGCGCGCTCATACAACTTATTACAAGAAGAGTGTTACTTCGTGAAAACGTTTTTGCTCACTTATGAGCAGAGTGCGCACCTTGCATTGCAATGGTAAATGGAACTTGAGTGTTACTTCTTGAAAACGAAAATTGTCACTTTTGCGCAAAAGTTGCCATGGATACTTAGCGTAATTATTAAACTAAAGCTCTTGAAGCTTTGAAACTTCGTGCAATGGTAGGCCTTGATGAATAATGTTTAAAAATCCAAAAAAACTGAAAATCGAAAAAAAATATGGTTTAACACGGTAGAGTGTTACTTCGTGGTGTCGGTGACGATTTGTATACATGTACAGTATATTTAACGAATGATATCAACATGTTTATGTATCACATTTTCTTTTCTTAGATCATCCGTCAAGTATGGGCCACGCAGGAAACTGCAGTCTAAAGACCTATTCCTGATGGTGTTAATGAAACAGCACATGGGCTTGCGGAACGCAGATTTGGCTGACCGGTTCCAAGTATCATCCGGGCACTGCGGCCGAATAGTATCGACCTGGGCTAAATCCTTGGCTCCGGAGTTTGGCACGGCATTGGAAGCGCTCAGCGAGGTAAAACACTGCCAATCTACTGAGAGCCTTTCCAAGGCACACTGTGTACTAAGCAGTTTTGAGGAGTCTTGAACAGTGTCAAGATCTTCGTACAGCGTCCATGTACAAGCCTGAACCAATTCAGACACCACATCACACAGCACTGCTGAGATACTCGTGTGTGTGCACTCCCCGTGGCAGTGTCGATCATGACTTTGTGTCAAAATCGTAGGGAGGCAGAGCATCAGATTTAAGGACATGTCACAAACGTCTTGGATTTGGTCGTGCCTCCGGACAAGTACATGGTCGACAAAGGGTTTGCGGAAGAGCTGATGCTTCATGGTGCTCATCTAGTGACACCATCGCCTTCTAAGGAACAGGAGCTGTTTACCAACTGGAACACAGCGCTGACTAAAAAGAGTGGCAAACCTCAGAATTCATGTCGAGCGAGCTATTGGGAGACTGAAACGGTTTCATATTCCTCAGAATACGTTGCCCATAACCCTTGTGCCATAGCTGACAGAGTGATCACTTGTGCAGGCTTTTGTAACTTCTATGATCATCTTGTTTTAAGGTAGGGTAGATCATTTGTCATTTTGTAAATTTTGTTTTCTTTTGAAGCAACAAAAGCGCACAAAATCTAAAGACAGGTGCTTAACCAGTTCGCGCCGGGATTATTTTGACAGGAACGGAACGAGGCATGGGATTCATTTTCACTCGACCTCAAGCCAGGCGGGTTGAAGCCATCACCCTCGGGCAGCACACTCATATTTCCGGCATCGCTCGCTGCGAGCGGGTTGCTGACAGATATTTCCGGCCTCGCTCCCTGCGTGTTTATCCGTCATCCGTTCTGAATATCGCAAAACCTTGCGGACGTGTATGTCATCCGGTATGAACTGGTTAATAACAACTAACCTGATGAATGTTTAGCTCTGTGAGTGCAGTTTATTCAGATTGTAGCTACGCGAGTTCGCACCCTGAATCAACGAATAATAGCAAAAATGCGTCGCTTGACTCATCTTTGGCAATGGCCATCTTTAGTTGTTTTCTTCAAAATGACAGCATGCCAGAAAGAATAATTTCACCGGGAGGTTATTGCCATCCCATCTTTAAACCAAGTAAGCGTTACGACTATAAGTTGTCAGTTACTTTTTGGATAGCTGCAAATGATCTACTCTATACCTTTTAATGGAATTAGAAATTACATACATTGTACATACGGGATGTCCCCCAAAAACCGAACCCTCATAGCACCCTCTTTGTCACAGCTTTCATTTTGATTTGTCCATAAAACCTTAATTTGATACTGAAAACATAATTTCAATCGGTTCAAGACTTGTTGAGTTGTGGCTAAAAATTCTGCATATTCATTTTGTCCACAGCATCCATGAGTCTATGTAGTACACACTTGCTTCACAAGGGTCTATGATATCTGATCAGTCAGTTTCCGTGTCACGCGTACATGTAGCTGCTCTATTTTCTCGTCTACAGAACTGACAGCAACTCGAGGCCAGCAAACGATGGCCGTAGAAAGGACTTCAGAAAATTCACAATTTTCAGGGCAAACCACAACCGATCCAAACAAACAAAGTTCTTTTTGGTAGTTAAAGACCTACTTAATACATCCATCTAGGCATTTTTTTTCTCAAAAAAAGGATTTCGATGCATTTTGACGATATTATTTAACGGACAAATTGACTAAAAATTAGGTCAAGAAATTTCCGGGGTTTTTTTTCGAGAACGACGAATGTCTCCCGAGTGTTGAGGTAATCAAAGGAAAGAATGAACCTTTGCCTACAAAAAATCTCGTGAACGTGATGTCGTTAATATTTTAATAATTCGATGTGCATGTACACCTACATGTAATGCATGTAATGTTTCCAACAACTTCCATTTTTCACAACGCAAAAAGATCGTCGCCATTGTAAAGCATAGAGAAGGGAACGCAAACACGGTGTGACCTTGTGACCTACATGTATACCCCCACTGATTGGTCGAGCTCGAGTATGGCCTGCTTAATATTCATAAGTCATTCATTGTACGTTTGCACGTGCTATTCACAATGTTTTCAGGCAAACGTATGTACGTTGGCGTACTTACGTTCATTTACACGCGTACATGTGATTGCAAATCATGAAATCTCGCAAAAGTCTTCATTTTTCAACCAGCGATTTGGACCAATCATTAGAAGTCTCCTGCACGTGTTTCACATGAAAAAGAAGCATATACTTTCCTCTATCTACTGAGCCTTGCCGTTTCGTTCGGCCTTTTTTAAGAATCGAATGTACACCTAAAAACTATCAGCCCTCGCTTTTGTTGATAAAAAATATGATTTTGTTTGACAGGCAGTAACAACACCTTATATTTGTCAAAAGCAGTTATTTTTGGTATCAAAATACATGTAAAGCACACGATTTCAACTTTTCACCTATTTAGCCATTCTGGCAAAACAACAGTGCATGTATCCAGGCACTTTTCGTGTTTTTCTGTAGTCTGGAATAAATCTCGTAAAATCTCGCGTACGCTTTTGGGCCATGCGTGCGTGACTTCGGGACAAGAAACTGAGGTCAAACAGGGCTGTGTGCGTGACACAGCCACTGACTGTGTGATCAGATTCGCTGATTAATTATGCAAGACAACTGCCTCTTGACCTCTAGATGTTGACCAATCAGCAGGCGCTATCTATATCGGGTCTTTGTTCATTCATCCGTTGTCGCGTCATAGACATCGATAATAAAACCTAGACACGACAATAATTCATTGTGAATTGAGCAAACAAAGGCTCTGGTCTTGGACTCTGTATTATAATAGACATGTATGCGATCTACGTACGCGTATGCCTTGCCAAGCTTGTCTACATGTAGGTTTCATAGATCTATGCCCGGCCATTCGAACTGACCAATCAAAAACTTTAGTCCATATTTCGGAATGAAATGACGTCACAATTTAGCAAAGTCGACTCCAATTGGCTGGCGCACGGGGTCGCAGAAATTTGCATGCTTAGATCAGACGTTTTACTGGAGCCAGGGCTCCGTGGAGAACAAGTGATACTTGGACTAGGCGTCCATGGAAACAAGGTCCGAAAGTTGCATCCATGAAAAACCAAGTATAGGGCATCAGAACAGTAAACATCTAAGAAGTTAAACAAAAGTCTTTTTCACTTTCAGGACTACCATTTCTCTCAAAAAGAGGAAATGACCATTGTTACAAAAACATTTAAAAAACCATAAAAGAACCATATAGGCCTAAAGGGAGAAATATTTAAAAAGTCAAAGAAAGCAAAACTACCCTCACCCCAAATCCGTCACATTCCTAACAAATGACAATTTCATTTGTAAGACTGCGGACAATATGAAAAAGCGACACTTGTATGAATTGAAAGAGCTCAATAAATGGTTTTTCGATTGGAAAGATTTCTATTTTTGCTGAAAAGCTGATGAACTGTACCGGTACTTTTCAAATATGTATCAATATTTCTGATGCAATTTTAAAAAGCTGTAACAGAGAGAGTGCTTTGAGGCAGTGGCACACCCCGAGCCCCCCCCCCCCCCCAAGAGGTTGTGAAACTTTTTTTGGGGGGGGGGATTTTTTTTTAGTCCCACAATTTGACCTTGGTGATATGTATGTGGCCTATTTTCGAGTACCTGTAATAGGGCTGTGAGTGGCGCCACCAACGTCAAAATAGTCAGCCCCCCGAAAAAAATGCCAATTTTTTTCTGCTGCCACAAATTTTGGGCATCATTTTTTGAAAAAAAAATGTGAGCCCTCCCCCCAAAACCAAATCCTGGGTGCGCCACTGCTTTGAGGGTATTTTGTTTGGGGGGGGGGGACACCCTGTAGTTTAAATCACAATTGAAGCTTAGGCCAAAAAAAAAAAGTCTCCGGTTTCTGGTATGCGCGCGCATCGCCGTAGCCATGCACGTCGGCAAAATGAAAAAGGTTTTTTTTCAATGAAAGATGATGTCTCAAAATCGCCAAACTCACTGGTTTGACTGGATGCTGCTGCTGCTGCAACTTTTTTTTACTGTGTTGGTTGGGGTTGGTCGAGAATAAAGCTTTATGTGGCCTCTCTGGACTCCCATATATAGCACTAGTCGGGCACCATTGCCACATTTGCAGTCACATTTGAAGCAAAAAAAAAAAAAAAAAAAAAAAAAAAAAAAGCCGCGTCGCCGCACCACCTTTTGGGCAAGCTCCATACCAGAAACCGGAGACTTTTTTTGGTGGCCTTAGTGGTGTGGTCTCATCAAGAACTTTTAGGCTATGCAAACAGTGTCAATCCTGGATGATCCGCCCCTTTCATTCTGGCCTTTCATCAATTGTTTTTTCTTGAGTAACCATACAATGCAGACTGATAGTAGATTCATGTGTACATTGTAAAACTCCGCATGATGTAGCCAAAATGTGTGGTATCAGAAATCTCTGTATTTAAGGGGTCATGAGATTAATTTTTTTAGGAACAAATATGAAAACTATTTGACATCCCTTTTTCGCTAATTTTATTAAAAAGTGCACTTCTTTTCACATTTAAAGTTTTCCATGCTTTTCTGGACAACTGAGAGCGCTGTTGCTGTGTTGTCATTTCAGGAAGACACTGTTCAGTTTACATGGTTTAGGGGTGTTGCGTTCAAATTCTGCTAATTAAAAACATTTGTGACTAAAATTTGCTCCCAAAACATAAAATTCTGGCAACTTGTAGTGCTGAAATACATGTACATACGTGTACATACATGTATGTAGCTGTAACTTTGAGGGTTATGCCTGAAATTACATCACGCTTTTGCTCATACATGTATGTAAATTTGCTCATTTGCATTAACATTAAAAATAAAAAGGCAACAAATACCCTTAAAAATTGAAAAACAAAAATTGAAAAAAATGTTAAATGGGACACAAAGGTGCATTTTCAAGGATTGCATTAACATAAATTATCTAAACCAAAATCGTTCCCCATTAGGAAGTACTGTAATGCATGATTCATTTTGGACCAAAAGATTGGTTTTCAATGACCAGAATTTTTGTATGAAAGAGTCGACTGTAAAAAAAATGGTACAATCGAAACGATTTTTTTTTTCAGTATTAAATCTCAACATAAGTAAGTCGTTTTGAGCATCATTTTGAGCATCGGCTTTCCGATACTGTTTGTTTCATCTCATTTGCTTTTGTCAATCCAGAGATAACTCCAGTTTACTGCGGAACACAAAAATCGAGTTTGTTTCAAGACAGCATGAGACAGTACTCGAAACAACTCTGCCGATGCATAAAAGTGGCACAAAATCGATTTTGGTGTATCGCACTAAATTGATTAGGCCTATATCTCTGAATTGACAAAAGCAAATAAGATCAAACAAACACTATTGGAAAACCCAGTCTTTGTTCTTTAATATTATGCCAAGTAAAGAATGACTTATTTTGAAATTTCATATTTAACCAATTTTTTTTCTGATTGTACCATTTTTTTTATAGACAGGCTGTATACATAAAAGACAAAATTAGGCTTTTTGGTTTTCTTTGCCAGATATGTTTTGTTTCAAAATGCATGCACACATGGGTACAATGTAGATGAAAATAAAGCTACTTGTGTACACCCACTTCTCTTGAATTATTTTTAAAAAAAGTGGGGATTTTGGTCATTTTCAACCAGAAACTTGTTAATCGACTGCAAAAAACTTAATGGTATCACTAGTCACTCAGGCTACAGGTACATGGTCAATATACAATATTTTTCATTATTAATATAAAGTGTTGTAGCCGAATCCAACCCTATTACAAATGAACACGAATACATGTAATCGTAGTCACACATGGGAAGTCAAGACACCATTTTTGTCAAATTTAAGTCAGATTTAAAAGGCGTCTCTACAAATCCCAGGATTGGGGAAAAATTTTATAAAATATAAATTAAGTTTTTGGCTACCAAAAAGGGGGGGGGGGTCTGTAGGCCAAGAATACATACATGTAACTGTCGATCTGTATTTCTGTCTTGATCACAAAGAAATTGGCAAGACATCCTCTTGTTAGTCTTTAATGTTACAGTGCAGGCTCGAGAATTGGCATGAAGTCACTCGTTAATTGGGACAAGTTTGTTCCCCTGCACTGGCTTTAATAAGTCGCATTGTGGCGCTGTTTTCAAGATGGCTGCGGAATGTGAAACTTAATTTCTAGCATGTCAAGTGGACAACGTGTCTTTGGATTCTAAAATGGCACATTCCAGATGAAAGTGCACAATCATTAAAACAATACGTGCAGTAAGACCTGCACCTCAGAAAAAAGTTTACCCATATTTGTTATAACCTATGAAATCTTTTTGGAACTACTGAAAGTTTAATCCAATAAGTCAATGCAAGTCAAGGATTTAAGGGTATTTTGCGGATTGAGCATTTTGAACTAAATGATTTTTTTGACACTTGAATAATTTGCCGATCAGATTGTACAGGGAGTTTAAAAAAAAAGGAAACCCAACTTCAAAGAATGAGTATGGACAGACGATATGTTTACTGGCTATAAAACTGGTATCATCTGAAAGCGTAATCTCTATGCTTTTCAGTGATACTATATTTAGGTTTTGTGAGTCATGCATCAGTGAGCATCATTGTCTTGAAAACTGGATGCAAAAATGCAGTTGGTTCACTTTCATAAAAAAAAAACACCGGGCACAGTGTGCCTATTGTTTTGGAAATGTCTGTGAAATGGCTTGAATGTTAATCCTCGGGAAAATGGCACATTGTTTTGAACGTGGCTTGAAACCAACCCGACTTGTTTTGGGGTTTCTTTTTATGCACTCGTGTCTTCTTCCTGAATACTTATTCTCATGCACACCATGCCTATTGTGTTTGACATGAAAGTGAACCAACTGCACTTTTGCATCGAAATCTCACGACAATGGCGCTCAGTGATGCATGACCCTGGAAATGTAAACAAGGTATCATTGAAAAGCATAGAGATTACGCTTTCAGATGATACCAGTTTTATAGCCAGTAAACATTTGGTCTGTCCATACTGGTTCTTCAAAGTTGGGTTTCCTTTTTATTGAAACACCCTGTACAGTTTGAAACATGCACATGTGCAACCTAAATGGCTGTATGTAAGGCAAAGTATTTGAACGAATTTTTCTATCCACACAAACTACATACGTTGAATTGTTTATTTTGTAAGATGTGTGTACATTTTCTGCTGAAATAAGTTCGAATAAAAAGGCTTTATACAGGCATGCAACTTTTCCTCGGATCAGCTGATTTCCTCTTTTTTTCACTTCCAATATATGCCATTGAAAATACAAAAAACACTGTACAAAGTCTTGGAAAGATTTGAATTTCCTCTTTTTTTTTTTTACTTCCCAGTTGCATGCCTGTTTATAGTTGTTTGCAAAACAAAATACATATTGCTTTCATTTATATTATTATTTGATTTTAATAATCGAAAGATATTTTGTGTACATGTATATGTAGATTGTCTGAGCAAAGGACCATACCTTGGCTAGATATGGATAGTTAAACAAAAACCGTGTCTAACTAAATTCATAACATAGTAGAAGACTAGAAGTGTTCTTTTAATGTTAAACATTTGATGTTTAATCCAATAAATTTTAATCCAATTAAAACACTGCCAATTAATTAACTGTGTGAAGTATAAATCGTCTGGTCATGTGTTTTCGTTCCTACTTTTCTTTGATTGGACCGGAGGGGCGTACTTTAGGGTCAGAAGCGCAAGTTGGTGTTGTAAGGGTTCGTTCTCACTGGATTCCTCGATTAAAGCTTCGTCTGCTTTGGCCCACCTGATGTACCGACAGTGTTTCATCTCTTCAAACAGTTCTCCGTCCTCCAAGTCCTGAAGGTTGGCGACATCGTCCATCTGCAGAGACTCCCGCCTAAAGTTGCGATAGCTTTGCATTTTCTGCACCTCATCTTGTAGCTTGTCGAAGGTGGTGGCATGCATGATCTGCGTGCTGACCCTGCGCATTTGACGTCTCGGTGTTGAGCGTGATGTGGACGAGGCGGTCTGCTGCATGAGGGTGGACTGCCTTTCTTTCTTGGCACCAGGATTGTTTCTGATCCCACGTGACTCGGGCGAAAAGGCTGGCGAGGAAAACTTACTGTGGGCCTGCGAAGGGGCCTTGGTGGGAGTGGACGCCCGCGAGAGGACGCTCATGTCAAGACCCGACTTGGGTCGCTCGTCACGGTGGCCGTGGTGTGGCGACATGTCATCAATGCGTATAGACGGCGCTGGCATTTCACCTTTTGAAGTCATGCGACGGACGTGGTTCTTCAGCTGCACTTTGTACATGTCCAGGTAATTGGTTCGCAGCACCTTGCTGTTGGAGTCCAGTTGCTGCTCGGCTATGGTTGCGCAGGTACCGACACTCGTCTGAGGGCGTTTTTTCTTTGGCCGCGGTTTTCGGGAGTAAGGCATCGGGCTGGATTGAGGACGCATGCCGAGCTTCTTCATGACCATTCTCACCGATTCCTCAGCCGCTGCCGTACTCTCATTGTCTGCCAGGGCTTTGCTTGCCTCACTGATAACGCTCTTTGTCCTAGTCACCGGTGTTGCCCACTTCCCATCAGTCCTGTCTCCCTGCATCGGCGTGTCCATCTTCTCTCCGGTGCAACCCGCGGCAGTCGCGTGCTCGTCTGCCCCATCGCCTTCTGGGAAGACCTCCGCTGCCTCCTCAAAGTCCTCAAGGACCTTCCGATAGTGATATATCTGGACCTGATCTGATCTTATCGAGGACAGTCTTCTCTTGGACATCTTAGTGTATTCTCTGGGAGGCGGTTTGCTGGTGGCCACCGATTCAGCGTGAGACGCATAGCGCTGTTGTCCCCTGACTCTCTTCTTAGGAAGCAGGGTGGCTAGTTCAGCCGGGGTGGGGAGAGTCGTGGCGCGGGGACGGGCCAGGTACGATGGCATCCCTTCAGGCTTGGCCAGCCGTGGCATGGGGCACTCCTTAGACGACACTCGCCAGATCCCCTCATGAGACTTGCGGATGCAGAGGTCCCGGTCTTTCTCCAGGACGTTGACCACTTTCTTCAGTCTCTGCTCCTGCGTGCGGTTCTGCATCTGGGCCTTGACAAAGATGCGGCTGGAGCGGGCTTTGAGCTTGTCCAGCAGCCGACGGTAGTGGCGCTCGGTGCTGCCCGGTCCGCCAGTCATGGTGACGACCTTCCGTTTAACAAGTCAAAGGAAAACAGCTTGTATAGAAGAATACAACTTTTGTACAAGTATCCTTGGTTGATCCACTCACTGCTTATCCGTTAAGTGAAGTTCTGTATCTCATTGATAATGCTGCTGCATAATCTGATGATGTCAGTATCCTGCAATCAAAACAAATGTTTAATGTTATTATTATTTAAGCCTTGGTATCACTTTAATTCAACGCAAGGACGATAACGCTATCGCATTGGTAGCAGACCTGCCAATCAATAACAGCGGCCATGCACGGTTGAGTGACATTCAGCTGTCCATGGGCGACCAAAACCCGGCCAAATTACCGACTTGACTTCAAGTCCTAAGGTTTCGCCTGCGAATGGACACAATGTAATTGTTATCGACAAATCCACTTAGCTACAGGGATCTGCGTTTTCAAAGGCGACAGCTTATCCAGAAATTGAACACATTTGTGCCATTTAATATTAATTTGTTGCCCCCAAAAAACACGAGAAACCTTACTTCGCTTTCGTAATACACAATTTCCGGGTGGGCAATTTCTAAATAAAAGTTACACTGTTCCTCACTTTGATGGCCCTTTTTCAATGTGAAGAACCAGTCACTCGTTGGCATTACGGATACACCGCACCACGAGTATCCATGAGTAAAAAAAAATAATTGCAAAGACATGAAGCAGAACGCGACAACGAGCCTTGAGTACAACTTCCATTGAAGAAAACCTTCCGTCACAATGGGCTTGCGAGCAACGAACCCATCGATAAATAGTATCCTGGAATTAGCTGACTTATTGATGTCCATCCACCAACCTCCCGCCAAGAATCCATGGAAATACACCAAACGCGGGGAGAATAGCTGAACCACGTGGCCTATTATTATTAATGTCCTTACACCTGATTGAGCAGCAACACCCAACAGTGAACTCCGTAGCCAGGAAAAACAACATACAGAACACCAACAAAAGAAATGTTTTCACTCCACGTCTCATACACATGTCGTTTCCCGAAATTTGATCTTTTTTTGCGACGTAAGTTAAAAACATATCTCCCCAGAGTCAGCACATGCTCAGAAAAAGCCACAGCAATCTCAATATTATACCCAATTTAACGGATAAAAATCTGTATACCGATATTTCACAAATTAGGACTCGCGCGCTAAGGCCCCCCAAAAAGTCTCCGGTTTCTGGTATGCGCGCGCGTCGCCGTATAGCCATGCGCGTCGGCAAAATGAAAAAGTTTTTTTTTGTCAATGAAAGATGATGTCTCAAAACCGCCAAACTCACTGGTTTGACTGGAATCCTGCTGCTGCACAATTTTAACGTGTTTTTGGATGGGGTTATGATCGAGAATAAGCATTGTGTGGCCTCTCTGGTCTCCCATAATATTTGCACTAAGTTTAGTCGGGCACCATTTGCAGTCATCAGCCGACATTTGAAGCAAAAAAAAACAGGTAAAAAAAAGCCGCGTCGCCGCACCACTTTTTGGGCAAGCTCCATACCAGAAACCGGAGACTTTTTTTGGCCTAAACTTATATTTTTTTTTTAACACAGCGAATTTCCCCCCATTTATTTCAAGATATGATGCAAATATTACACATTTCCCAGCGCATTATACCTTGCGGCACAGGATACATCATTATTGAATACAGTTCTCGATAATTCATGGTTATACCTTTGCCCTATTGGGACCTCTGACTCACATTATCAGAGGGAACCGAGGAAATATCAACCCCACGATACTCATTCATCAGTTTGGGTGTTTATTTACAACACCGGTCGTTTCTTTTAGTTCCTTGTCAGGTGGGAAATTTCGGGGATTTTTTTTAAAGGGGTCTTCGGTCTCCGGTAGCGTTTGATTTTACAACATCAACGACTGACTGAGAGGGTTCAGACCAAATATTGCCCCAAAAAGGAAAGGGGCAACTTGACTTTTCGAAAATGTGTACAGTTCGGCGAAGTTTTCGGGGAACAAACTTAAAACATAATATTAATGTTACTTGACGTGACAGAATCTTTCGTAACTCGTAAAAAATGTATCTTATCTTACCTCAAATTGTACTTTTCACATCCATGTGAGAGCAATTGTTCACTACCAGCATCAACTAAAACCTCGTTGGTTGTGGGCGGGCGTAAGATGGGTGGCGAAAACAAACAACAGTCATTTAAGTGTGCCGTATTTAATTAACAACGGACTTATCTCTCAGTTAGGTCGATTCACCGCTAGTTCAAGTGACCGCTACCCGAGATATTGAAGTGCGTGCCCTTTATATGTTGAAAACAGTCTTGATTCTCTGAAATGATGGTCTTGGATCGGGGAGAAAATCTTGGCACACTTAAGCACACCACACAGAGATGAAGAGGAGTCATTGCTTGCTTCGCAGAAAGTGTCACACGTCAGTTGAAGGACATTAATGTTGCTTCTTTTTAAGCGTTTCCGCGAACTCCTTGACCGTCTCACGCAGTCGCTACACACACGGGCGAATAAACGCGTTCTGTGGCCCACAGGAGAGTAATAAGTGTGCAACGGCGAAACTTTTATTGTGACTTGTTTATCGCGGTATGGATGTTGCGAAGTCCATCATTTGTCCATCTCTTCAGGCTTAAGGTATACTGTACCAATAATCGATTCCGCGCCATTATTCGAAGGTTTTCATGTATTGATTCAACTATAAACCTTGTAACGGGCTTGGCTGAAAGGAATCAATTTACTTATTAATAATTCATTATTACATGAAGTGGGAAAATATCTCAGTTCCACGTGACTGTGTGTACTTTATTTGGATACCTTTATGTTATAATGATGACGTCATGCACGCAAAGTTAGAAACTATGACAAAAAACGCGTAGGGTTCTCAGTATTAAGTTCGTGGTTCGATTTCTCTCCTGGCCCTCATTTCCCCCTTTTTTCTACACTCTTCGATTGTTTCCCCGTTATAACTGTTAGGCCCTATTGTTTAAGTGGGATTCGAATTTTAAAGCACAAAAGTTCTTTTTCTTTTCTGAATCGAGGTTCGTGGTTCGATTCCTGTCCTGGTCTTCATTTTCCCCCCTTTTTCAACAGTTTTCGACTTTTCCCTTTAACTGTTATTATTAAAGTCGGATTCGAATTTGATAGCAGAAAAAAAACCAGAAATACAAGCGTGCAGTCACGTGCACGGTCTGCCCTTCTGTTCTACAAACTTTCAAGTTCATGGCCCACAATAATTGCTCTAATAGCAAAGTATATTTGAGGGTACACAAATTGTGATTTGGCTCGCGTAGGCAATATTAATTACATTTAATTACAGGTCTGCACCCCTCGTGGTCTCGCACTACATAAATAGTGGTCTCGATCTCCACCACCAAACTCATTTTGGGGGACAACTCAAGAAAAACATGATGTATTAGCAGTATTACATTGAATTTTCGTACACTTATTTGTCATAATGTTCAACATTACGAGATTTCATTTCATAAAAAACCGTCGAACAATGAAGCTATTATGAGCGCTACAAATACAATCCGAATGGTAGTCAACGTCGATTTTTCGCGTTTAAAACACTACATTGTTGCGATCATATTATATTTGTTGTTTCATGTTTTCACATGATATTCAATCTCCTTATGTAACACATCGTGGAAACTCAGTGCGCGAAATTTCAATTTAATACATAGTTGTATTTCTTGAGTAGTTGATCGAAAACGAGTTTGTCTTGTTCAATCGTGTTGATGCGCGTTGTACATGTACAGCGGTGGAGACCATAGACGACATAAAGGTGGAGACCACTATTTATGTGGCGCGCCCTCTATTGAACGAAACCTAGACAGCTGTCAGACACACGTGCGCAGCGGCTGCGAGTTTATTTTGCGCTCCCTTATTCTCGAAAGAACTGTCGGTTGTTGTTTGACGGTTTCTCACGAAAATGAATCTCCTTATGTTACACATCAAGACCGATCACTGGCCGAACTTACAGCAAAGACGCCATGCTTTTGGAAAACCGTCGTAATTCGTCAGTCCTCTGAAGGTACGGAATTCAATGGTTTTGCTAAATTTCCCATGGAAACATGCATTGTCAGCCTGGTTTATTTATTAGGCAGTGGATATTTTGCCGGAGACGGCAAACCTTTAGTAAACGTTAGTTTGCCGGATATGCACTGAACATGCGCAGTTACTGTTTTTTTGTACTTAAACATTTTCGGGTGACAAATTTTAGTCTGGCTCCATGCCAATATTATCGTTGTAACCTCGTATTCACAAGATGGGATTCAGACCATTTTATAATTTCGAACTTTATTTCCCTTTTAAAAAAAATCCTCCAGAGCCTCAAATCTGAAAAAGAAAATGTAATACTCTGCAATAATATGTTTGAGATATTAAAATAATAAAAGAAGAATATTCTTATTTATTTGGGGATGGGAAAAAAAAAACTTAAAAATGTGGCGGCGATAGGATTCGAACGCGAGTCATCCCGCTCACGGGAGCTTTTGCTTAACCACTACACCAAACGTGCTGCACAACTTTTGGTGGGAATTTAAAACGTCTTATAATTCAGCCCCATCTTAAAGAGTACAGCGCCCTCTGTTGATATGGATTGCCGCCGGCAAACCTTTAGTAAACGTTAGTTTGCCGTCATTACCTCCGGCAAAATATCCACTATCTATTTATTACTTCATATTGGTCAAGACCCCCATTGGTTTGTACACAGTATGCCAGGAGGCGAGGTACAAACATTTTGACCATTGGTGACCCTTAAATAGTACGAGGGTTAAGCAAGCGATCACACGACTGTAGCTCAGATAAGTGGGGTGATTTTTAAAGGGCATATACAACATTTGCAAACATCTAAAAATAAAACTACCCTAGGATGTTGGTAAATGACAGTCTCAAGCATCTTGTAAAATTATTGCACCTGGTGTGAAGTCATTTTCAAGAAAATGGTATTTTTGTACACATTTCCAACGGTGGTCGGCCGACCAGCGTTGGAAAAACCTAACCATTTTTTAACTACTGCTCCAAATTTACCATTTTTTCAGTTCAAATTTTGTTGCTATTGGTTACATGTTCATGAACGGGTGCAGGCCAGCTACACTGGTTCCCTTGCCTAACAATTTTCCATCATCTATAAATTGATCCATTTTATCTTTTGTGGAGTCAGGGAACCAGACTACTTGAACATTTTTGTTTTTCTTGGTTTTTCCAACCTTTTCGAATTCGAACTCAAAACTTCAAAAATGTCAGTGTAACAATATTTGATCTATAATACTAACCCCTCAAATAGTTCATTTCTGAAAATTACAGCAAAAGCCAATGATGTACATTCCCTTTAAATGACAAAATAATTTCGTTCTGAATTGATTTTCGGCTTCCCTACAAATGTAGCAATGGGACCATCCATTCCACCCCCAGGCCACATGTAGTGCAGAGTTAGTCCAGTATTTCAGCCACATTTATGGGGCTAACAATCTGACAAAAGGCACTTTTTTCGGCACCATCCGTGATAGCCAGCCCCACAAATGTGGCCAATTTGCTGTACTACCTCCGTAAATATAGGCCACACTTGGAACATGTACCCGAACATAACATGTATAGAACTTTCTCAAGTTTTGATTTTCATATTTAGACATTGTAGTTTATTTATGCGGAAAGATTTCCATAAGAAGTTCACTCAACACCCTGTGTACAAACCCTATGAGAGTGGACTGAAAAGTTTAAGTGTTTTCTCAGAATTTGCTTGTATTTTCTCACTGCTCAAATTGAATTTGATGACATGAAATTGCTATCTGGGGGCTTGTTAGTCAATACAGAGGAAAATTAGTGAACTTCTTATATGGAAATATTTCCATTTATGCTTTGGAACCCTCTTATACTAGCCATAGAAAAGAAATTAGGCATTTTTCAGACGTCATTTAGTATGCAAATGTGTGCAAAGTGCAAACAAACCTAGAATTTATTACACAATCAGTGACAATCAAAATGAACAATCATGACAATTAGCCGCCGATGTTGCCCGTCGCCATCTTGAATATTATCAACCTTAAGCGTGATCATTCTTGGTATTTCCTAACCTTTATACTTTAGGTCAGGTTATAGACAAAATCTTGCTCTTTCCAGCAATACCAAACACAACACTTGTAAATTATGTCAAAGAAAATGTTTATAGGAGGAAATAAAACTCTCCAAATTCAAGGTAATTTGTTTGATTTTTGCTTTAAAAATACAGAATTTAAAGCTATAGTCCATCATTTGTAATTAGTGCATTTTGTTCGTTTGAAGCAACAAAAGTGTTCAAAATCTAATGAAGGATACTGAACAACTTACTTGATGAAGTTTCAGCTTCAGCTTCAGCTTCAGCTTCATATTCCGAGAAAAACAGCATTCTAGGATCTCAATTTCAAATCAAAAGTTGCTAAATCATGTTTCGAATTGTTTTGAATTGCAGCTTTACGCGATGTCGCGCACTGATCCGACGAATTATAGCAACCGCGCGTGCCTGTGCGTCGTTCCAATGCTTGTGCGCGCTGCGCCGAATAACAAAACGAATTACTAATTAAATTTTCCTACGGTGCTCTTAAGATGCACCGTTGGAAATGCCTTCTTTCGTTGATTTCTTCAAAATGAGAGCTTGCCAGAAAGAATAATTTCACAGGGAGTTTAGTCCCCTTACTACATGTATCTTTCAACCAGTATGTTTTTCAACAATAATTACGCCAGTTACTTTTTTGGATAGCTGCAAATGATGGACTCGGGCTTTAATATGCAAGGAGTCATTAGCACCTTCTGGCACCATATGCACTGGAAAATTTGGGGTTTTCTGATCCGACATACATGGTTCATCATATTGTTAGTGGCAAAACCGGTGTCGCAATGTGTCACAAAGGGGGCGATACATGTACCTGGGTGTACATGTAGCAATGTGGGCCGGCAGAAGTCGAAGGGCGTGGCAGGCCAGCGCTGTGCCAGTGCGGACCACATAATCTTAACACAATGATTCAGTTAACTTTGTCAAACTGTTACGTATTGAGCACACATATCGCACACCTATGTTTCCTTTGTCAATTCTCTGTCAATTGAGTACCAAATACACGTATGTTTCATTCTCTACCTGCTAGAAAATTTATTTAAAGGGAAAATACATCATTTGCAAACATTAAGAAATAAAACTACCAAATTATTTTGAAATACCTTGCTGGACTGTTAGTGTTAGTGAATGACAGTGTAAAGCATCCTGTAAAATCATGGCACTGTGTACGTGTACATGTATACTGTCATTTTCAAGAAAAGTGGTATTTTCGTATTAATTTCCAACGCTGGTCGGCCGATCAGCGTTTGAAAAAAACTGGCTTTTTTCAAATACTGGCCCCAGTTGACCATTATTTAGTTAGTCTGGTTTTGTTTGCAATCGATTAGGCCTACACACCTGTGAACGGGTACAGGCCATCTAGACTGTTCCATGACCTTACAATTCTCCAACGTCAATAAGTTGTTCCGTTTTATCTTAAATGGAGTCAGGGAACCAGACTACAGGAAAATGATTGCTTTTCTTGGTTTTTATAGCATCTACGAACCCAAAACGTAAAAAAAAGTCAGTGTAACTATATTTGCTATATATTTCCAACCCCCCAAATCCATCCATTGCTGAAAATTACAGCATTTAAGCAAATGATGTATACTCCCTTTAAGTGACTTGAATCACACCCCCTTACATGCCTAATTGGGTTGGCTGATTTAAATCGCGTTGATTTAATTCACCGATTTAAATCCCAATTTTTAATTCTTGTCGCAACATTGTTGTGTCATATTGTGACATGTATACTCACATGGTGATTTTATCAATATTGTTTCTTTTTGTACTCACTCTAAAATGGATCTCCTTATTTTTAATTCAATTTAAAGCAAAGCACTCTGAGTGTGCAAACCTCTACCAAGGATAAACAATTCCCTGCCTTATTGTCAGCTCACCTGAAAGAAATACTCGCATTTATGGTGAAGAATCCTTTAAAAAAATCCTGCATGCAGACCCAAAAACAAATCCTTAAGCTTAGACATTTTGTGTATGTATGTATGCCTGTGTTGGTCTACCTTTCCACTCCCCCATTGTATAAAATGGTCTAGTCCATTGACCTGTGTGGTTAGATTCGGTGGCTGATAAGGGATACAGGGTCACCGGGTCAGTGCCATGCACACAAAGAGGGTCACACAGAGCGATCTGGTGAAAGTTTTCCATATGATGGGTGAACAAATCTTTTAAAAATCCTGCATCCAGATGAACATGTAGATCTGGATCACTTCCAAAATCCAATCGATTTGTACTTGTACCAAAGACCACTTAGTGAGGTACCTTAGTGAAAAAATCGTGACACAGTGGACAAAAGCACCATTTTTTCACCAAAGCATCTCCGTGGTATACCTTTTTGAAAAATAGACGGACGCAAAAAATTGGATGAAGGGAAGGGCATGTATGACATCATTATGACGTCATCAGCTAATTATTACATGAAATATATATAAATTGATAATATCTTCTGAACTACAAACATCACTACAACAAAAGTCACATCAAATGAAAGGGGACAACAAGATCTTTCATTTAAGTGGTATGTCAGGGGCGTGGAATGTAGTAAAGAGTGGTTTTGGGGTCCAAAAAGCACTTTTTTGGTAAAAAAAACCTGATTTTTGGCTAAAATCATGTATTTTTGTTGGGCACCTTGTTTAACATGCAAACCGTATTTGTTATTGTGAGATTTTGTTTTTAAGTCAGAGAAAAAGGTTCAAATTCTATGCCAAAAGAGTTTTTGCAATTGATTATTATTTTTTATAATTGATTATTAGTATCTTAAATGCTTACACTTGTTCCTTAGATAGGTGGAAAAACTGCAGTTATCGTAAGGAAAGTTATCACCATTTTAGGGTATGGGCCAAAATGGGACTTAAGATTTCCTGTACTACCTTGATAAGGCCCAAAAAATAGTTCTGCTTCCCATTACATGGCATTTGAAAACAGGGTTGGTAGGTAAGGAATTTTTTGTTTGTGTACAATCATATATGGAGACGTCTGCGTGTAGTCAAGGGTGAAAGGGAGAAATTGATTGTTTTGGGTTCTTTTTTTCTCATTTTTGCCATAAGACAAATTAGGGTAGGGGCTGTCAGAATAGGGTAGGTAGGGAAACCGGAAGCAGAACAGTTTACTATCATTTTTTTTGGCCTAATACATAGTTTAGTTACCAACAAATAGATGGTATGCATTACTTTTATCAAGTCATGCCCAGTTTGAGGAGACTTTTGAATCAAGACCTCAAACAAATCATGCACAGGCCTACGTTCTTTTTATATATCGAAAGTAAAAAAGCTTAAACTGTTGTGCAACAGCCCACAAATAAAAGCTTACCACTTTGTATTCATTATGTTGAAATTGATTTTTGAAACCAATGCATTTAGTGGTGAGACTCCTTTTTGCGTCTCAAAGTGCCTGAAAATGTAAAGTTGTAGTGGAATCGCCCATAAACAATCAGAATAAGTCAGAAGTAAGCCTAATCCATTTGGGGTCAAATCGGTTAGGATGTGCTGGGATGAAATGGAGAAATGAGCAGCCCTATCTCCACTGAAATACTCCATTGCATAGCACAGCGTCTCAACATTAACCTCTTCCAATAACATTCTAAGGACCAGTTCTACGAGGAACTCAACACCACCATCAGAGGTATCCCTGTCGTAGAACAACTGTACCTCCTTGGCGAATTCAACGCCCGAGTGGGATCTGACCACAACTCCTGGCCCAGCTGCATCGCTCACGTTGGCGTTGGCAAGCTAACTGAGAATGGGCAGAGGCTGCAGAAGCACCTCAGATGCCGTCACTGGCTTCAGCTTCATCTCATCATCACAGGAAGACCCTCACGAAACTTCGTTTTCATCACACGCAGCGCTCACTGTAACACGAGGAATTTCCCTCCTCGGTATCGTTAAGAAGGCCTTCGCCCTTGTAGTGCTGAACAGATCGCAGCTGCTAGCTGAGTGCATATACCCTGAGAGGCAGTGCGGTTTCAGAGCTGAAAGATTAAAGATCGACATTATCTTCTCCATTGTCTTACTTACGGCAGCTCCAGGAGAAGTGCCGAGAGAGCGACGACCGATGTACTGACCGCCGACCTAGCCGATGAAACCCTTTGACCTTCGTCAGTAGAAAAGGCCTCTTCAGGCTACTGCAGAAGATTGGATGTCTCCAAGTCATCAAAACATTCAACTCCATTACTTTATCAGCATCGGACATATGATGTGCACAACAGCTGAGCACCGCCGAACACTGGATGTGATCTGTCCGGGTCATCTCTAGCAAGGTTAACACGAGGTTAACACAAACTCGAGTGCAAATACCTTACCAGTTCGTTGATGCGTCAAAAATACGGAGACAATTGGAGAAACCAACCCTCCCAATAAAGGCATATAATGTTTCTGGAATCATCTGCCATGGTTCGATACGCCTTATGGTTATACTAGCAGAATGACTGGCAACGTGAGAAGTTCCAAGTGGTCAATGTGCCAGGACCAGCTATCAATGGGCTCCCTACTATACGAGCCGCACGTACCCTACGAGCCGCACCCTACACTTGGTCAAAACCTACACTGGCACACTGCCCCCAAAGCCTCAGGCCCCCACAGGAACCAAAGGGCTGACCACTACCACTCCGGTGAGAGACATACAAGACCTGAAGGACCGGCTCCCAAAGCAGTTTGATACTTTCGACGACTTATAAGATACGCGCTCTCCTACACCTCAAGTCAGATACTCAGTCCCATATAAATCCGCCACATAGGTGCAGCTTTTATGCAAAACCAAAACCGCAGGCCGAGCTGAAAAAGACTGAGAAAGGCTGGGTCATACGGAAAGTCATCCATCACACGGACGGGTGCAGCTCTATCACAGCAACTGCCAAAAAAGACGGCCCATTCAGGATGTGTCCGGATCCCAAGCAGCTAAACACATAATGTTTTCTAAAGATCCCCACTCTTGAGGAGCTCAAGCCAGAATTTGCACTGGAAAGGTTCTCCTCCAAGCTAGACGTCAAAAGCAGGGTATTGTCTGCTCATCTAGGGCAGTCTGAAAAACATACAATTTGGTTGTTAACAGCTTTCGTCGCCCATTCATCGGCTTCAGTAAGCCAAGATAATGGTCCCCAAAAATATTGATGGCAAAATAGGCTAGATGCCTTGATGCGTTGGAACAATCACCATGACGACATTGCAGTATTCAGTCTCCCTTGAAGAGCATGACGAGCGGCCGAATGTCTCATCGCCCTGATGGAAACTGCTGGTTCCTTAGCATAGTCAACAATGTCTCACACTACACTCCAAATTACGCAGAAAAAGATTTACCATTTCTCTGGGAAGAGGACCATCAAGCTTCTTTTACAACCCTTAAACACTCCTTCTGAACTCAGTCCTGGCTACGATTCTCCGACACACAGGTATAGAAACAATCCTCAAAGTAGATGCATCTGAAAGAGGATTGGGCAACACCCAGGAAGGTAAACCCATCGCATTTTCCTCAAAGAGCCTATAGATCCTCTTCCCAGAGCATTTTCTCGAATATCGAGAGGGAAGCTGTGGCACTGCTGCAACTTCATTCGGCTCCAACTTCATTGTTGTCACTGACCATTAAAACTATTGGTTACTATCTGGCGCAAAATCCTAGCCAGTACACCACACCGCTTGCAGCGTCTTAAGCTACAAGGATACAACTTCGACGATGTCTACAAACCTGGTGCTATGATGGTGATCGCAGATGCACCCGGCAGATTGCCCAACCCCTCCAAGCTCGACAACGAGACATGTGATGAATCTGTAACTGAGATCCACTGGGATAGGCACCCGACTGTAACTTATCTTACATTGTTTTTGTCCGCCTATCTTTGGAATAAGTTTAAACATTTGAGATAGCAATAATCAATTACGAAAACTCTTTTGGCATAGTATTTGAACCAAAACTCCCAATACCACTTACGGTTTGCATGTTAAAACAAAGTGCCAAAATGATTACCCCAAATCCATGATTTCAGCACCAATTTTGTTTTGTTTTACCAAAAAGTTTTTTTTGGCAAAAAAACCCACCCTGTACTACATTCCATCCCACTGACATACCACTCAAATGAATGATCTTGTTGTTCCCTTTAATTTAATACCACATTTGTTGTTGTGATACTTGTCGTTCTGAAGATATTATCAATTTATATGTTTTTCAAGTGTAAGCATTTAAGATACTAATAATCAATAACAAAAAATTATAATCAATTGCAAAAACTCTTTTGGCATAGAATTTGAACCTTTTTCTCTGACAAAATCTCACAATAACACATACGGTTTGCATGTTAAACAAGGTGCCAAACAAAAATACATGATTTTAGCCAAAATCAGGGGTTTTTTTTACCAAAAAAATGCTTTTTGGCCCCAAAAACCACCCTTTACTACATTCCACGCCCCTGACATACCACTTAAATGAAAGATCTTGTTGTCCCCTTTCATTTGATGCGACTTTTGTTGTTGTGATGCTTGTAGTTCAGAAGATATTATTAATTTATATATATTTCATGTAATAATTAGCTGATGACGTCATAATGACGTCATACGTGCCCTTCCCATCATCCAATTTTTTGCGTCCGTCTTTTTTTCGAAAAGGTAAGCCATGGAGATGCTTTGGTGAAAAAATGGTGCTTTTGTCCACCCTGTCACGATCCTTGGCATTTTTGTCACTAAGGTACCTCACTAACTCCCGCAAAACCTTTCATGAAAATCCGTCCATAACCAACCAACCAACTACATGCAAATCACAAAATAAGTAATGCCAGTGCAAGCATAGCCTCCTTGGCGAAGCTACATGTAGGTAATAAGTTTTTGGATAAACCTTATGAGATTGAAAATGTTGCTCAAGAAAAAGAAATTAATACTGTATTAACTAAATAAATGTTACTGTTGTGTTTCTAGGTTTCAAAGCCTGTTCCCTGGCCGCAGCCTGGGCCTGCACGAGGAGTTCAGCCTGGTGGAGGTGCTGAAGGCCATCTCGCTGCAGCACGGACTTGGGCCGTAAGATGAGCAATTCGGAGAAAAACCTGGAGTGCTTGCAGCTGTAGCAGAAACTTGTACAAGTAGAGCAAGGCGGCAAAATCGAAGACGAAAATCCACAACCTGAACACCATCAAACCATCGGTAAGACTGTTAATGTTATACCCAAAATATGGCAGTGGTCGCAGCTATAACCCAAAACATGGCAGTGGTCCCAACTATAGCCCAAAATGTGGCAGTGGTCCCAACTATAGCCCAAAATATGGCAGTGGTCCCAACTATAGCCCAAATTATGGCAGTGGTCCAAACTATAGCCCAAAATATGGCAGTGGTCCCAACTATAGCCCAAAATATGGCAGTGGTCCCAACTATAGCCCAAAATATGGCAGTGGTCCCAACTATAGCCCAAAATATGGCAGTGGTCCCAACTGTAGCCCAAATTATGGCAGTGGTCCCAACTGTAGCCCAAATTATGGCAGTGGTCCCAACTATAGCCCAAAATATGGCAGTGGTCCCAACTGTAGCCCAAAATATGGCAGTGGTCCCAACTGTAGCCCAGATTATGGCAGTGGTCCCAACTGTAGCCCAAATTATGGCAGTGGTCCCAACTATAGCCCAAAATATGGCAGTCGTCTCAACTATAGCCCAAAATATGGCAGTGGTCCCAACAATAGTTGGGGTGATGTCGTACTTGGGGCATTTCACCTCTAAACCCTTCATTAAGAGCATATTTCATGTTGTTGTGAAGCACACAACTTTGCTGAACAATGAATCAGAGTTGTAATGACTCAAGTCAATGATTTACAATGTAATTGACTCGACTCAGGTCCCAATGGGTAATTGACTCGACTGGACTCGAGTCTCTCATCAGTAGACTCGACTCGACTTGAAGGCTAATAAAACTTGAGTCCTAAAACCTAGCGAACAGTACAAAGTTTTATATTGGTATAATTTTCAGACCACACACAAAAACACCTTGAAACAAAAGTTTGACTTTTTGGCATAGTTTTTTTGAGCCGCTATTTTGTTTCGTTCTATTCAAATTTGATTAACCCAAACAGTTTTGGCACATTGGCCAGAAAAAACGGGGGCACGTACGTTTGCCCCAATCCTTGCCATGCTTGGCATCACTGGTCCCAAATCTTGGCACGCTTGCCAATCCTTCACAGCGAATATATCCACCGCTAGAAACTACTGTTGGATACTAACCCCATCAGAACAAATGGGTGTTAGTCACGGTGTAATTTGTCACATGACTTGAATTTATAATATGCCTACATTTTGTAAGCTACTTAAGAATAAAATTGAAAATATGCCTAAATTTTTTAAGTATAAACTTGAAAAAGGCACGCCGATTTTTTCCCACCGTTGGGGAGTAGGCCCCCCCTACGGTTGGAATAAGCCCCACCAGTACTAGAGGGTGCTAGGCGTAGTGTTTCTAAAGATTAAAAATGAACTTGTGAAAATTGTTAAGGTCAAAATTCAAAATCTTAATTAAGAACCATTTGTTTCTTTTGAACTGAGGCACTGCCCGTCGTACCCAGTAACTTCCCGCCAAACGCGCAGCGCGCGCCCCACTGGGACGAGAGGCAGCGCACACACCCCCCCCCCCCAAAAAAACCCCCAATAATTATACAAATGCGGCGTTAATACAGTGGCGAAGGTTGGCTCGGAATTGTGCGTTTCCTGTGGTTGAAAGGTGAACGCCATCATAGCAGAACAGCGCGAAATCCGACCATGCAAACTGGGGGAGGTTGAGCACCGACACGCCGATGCGATGGCCAAGTGAACGCACCCAATTATTTACTCGCCACCGCTTCATTTCCATATTTGACTGATTAGTCGCACTAAAGTAGCAGGCGCGTGGCAAGATATCCGACCATACTAACTTAGCGTGAGGAAAAGAATCACGACATTCTTGCATGAATAGTGCAACATGCTGGCGCATGCAGAAAAAAATCTGTGCCGACCAAATCGTTGGTTCCAATGTGAACAATTAACTTCGGCGTATGCAGCCATAGGGCTTCAAGTTCCGTCCCTTGTGCATCACCATATCTCGCTCCACCCAGACCCTTCCAACGCACGTGTGGCTTACACCCCAGCCTGGTAGCCGCTCTGCGAACAATGGAGTCGCCGATTATCCATACATCCCCTGTAAATAAGGGGGGGGCGGGGCGAAGAAGAATTTAATGAATTAAAGAATTCACTTCCGTATAGAACACTATAATTAACTGCCTTATTGGCTCGATTACACGCCGGGCAGCTTGCATTGTATTAGGGGGCGAATATAAAGTTGGGCGGCTTCTGAACGCCAACGACCCATTTCTTTTATTTCCTCCAGTGGAATTCCCAATGCTGCCGCAGTTGACACCGCCCCAATGCGGAAAGAGTGTGCACGAAAAGGGGATTCTTCTAGTCCCAAGACCAAAAGAACTTTCTTTAAGGTGGCATTGAATTGATACTGAGTAAGGGCCTCACCCCCAAAATGGCAGAAAAAACTACCGTGCACCTTCGGCCGAATCTGCGCAAATACCCTCAGCGCTTGCTCAGCGTACTAATCGCACAACTTGTGGAGGACCCGTTCCGTTCATGGTCCAGTTTCGCGTCCCGCGAAATGTGTGCTTTATGATGTGGCTTCTTTAACCGGTGGGACAAGTCAATTAAACGCCTGGTAAACGCTCGCCCCGGGGCGATATAGCACGACATACAAAATTGAGTGAACCAACCATAGACTGAATTTCCCTCAATGACAACTTTTTCCGTCCCAAACTTGACTGAATTTTCTCGCGGAGAACAAGTACCTTGTTGTGAGGCACCCGTATTTTCCGCTTTAACTGTATCGATTTCCAAAATGAGATAAGTGATAACTTGACAGGGGCCCTCCGTCTTTTCTTCTGCGAGCGGTACCTGTAGCTGAGCACAAACATCCTTAAATGTACTAAGAAATTCTTCACAGTGCTCCGTGATGGGCCAATGAACAAAAAATCATCCAGGTAATGTGTTATAGTGTCTGTTGCTAAAATGCGCTTGATATAAAATTCCAAAAAGGTGATAAAGGTTTCAAAGAGCGCACAAGAGACCGAGCAGCCCATGGGTAAGCATTTATCATAGTAAAACTTATTCTGAAACTGAAAACCCAAAAGTTTGTAGTCAGAAGGAGAGACGGGAAGAAGCCGAAAGGCAGATTTGATGTCTGTTTTTGCTATAAACCAAGCATGGGGGCTACTGACATAGCTAAATGTACGGCTGCATCGAACGATGCGTAATGGACTTAACACATATATCTTTATCGATAAAGTCGTTAACTGAATCCCCCAGGGGATATGACAAATGGTGGATGAGGCGAAAAGAGCCGTGCTGATGCTTAGGGACAAGCCCAATGGGTCAACATTGGAGATTCAGAAAGGGGCGATGAACAAAAGGTCCTGCAATGCAGCCCAAATCGATTTCGAGTTCGCCTCCATGCGCAAGCAGAATTGTTCGTCGTAATTGCACCAGCCAAGACCGGGGTCTGCACCCAGGGTCGGGTAATTGCACCAATTAATTGCACCAGCCAAGTACAGCTGCGGTACGAACAATTTTTGCATACTTGAGTAACTCGAGGAAATGCCCCGGATGACGCGTAGCATAAATTGCCATAAACACATGAAAAGCGCTTGACCACTTATCGATTGAATCTACTTTACTCGGGTGCGGTGCCGCCGGACGAAAAACCACCTTGCCTTGCTCGACTGCCATGGTTAATTCAGATTCACTCTCAGTGGAAGTCAGAACCCTAGTGGCATTGTCGCGATATAACGAAGCTAAATCAACGTACTGTCCGTTCCAAATCTTCTCTTTTACGGATGGAGGGACGTGGACATCAATAGGGGCATCGTTCCCAAAAGAGTGCAGTGGGGCGGGTGGACCCATCTTGCCTGAATAAGCAGATACATGTAGGCCCCCTAAAGGAAAACTTGTACTGGCTTGGTCAAGTTGATTTAGGCCTATTGCTAGGTTATTGTTGCTGATCGGAGGGACTGGAATTGCAGGTGCAATTGAGTTTACCGATTACAATATCTCTACCGGTCGTACCGCCAACGTTACTGATTATACCACTACCACTACTAGCACTAGCCCTACTGGAATTGACTGGATTAAAACCTAAGCCCACACTTAAATTACTATTATTGGTAACCAAAGAGTCCGGGGGATTAGGTTGCGGTCCGCTTGTAATAGCTCTTGAGCTTGACTCACCACCCATAGCCACGCTTGCTCCGGTAGTGTTTGGACCTCCGCTGAAACCCGCCGCCGAGACGATCTGGTTGGGCGCTGGGCGTGAGGCGAGCGCACGCTGATCCTCCGCTGACTGACCGCTTACTGTTGCGGTGGTGGACGGCGGCGCACCGACCGGGGCCGTGGGGCTGATCACCGCGGTGCTCTCATCGTTGGTCGCAGAATCAACCGTCACTAAAGTGCGGGGACGTTTGGGCCCGCGGCGACGACCACTGACATACAGGGGAGGTGACCTCCGGGCCTGCTTCTTGTATCGTTAAGGGCGTGGCATCTCAGGGAAGACGAAGAACCCAACCAGACGGAATGGGTTAAATTCCAACTTATACTAGCTGTATCGCACTCTAAAACTTTAAAAGTCAAGAGTCGGTCCTGAAATCTCTGTGACTCGCTCCAATCAATATTATCCCATAACAGAATGACACTGTTAAAAATGGTAATAAAACTTTGATTTTCTTGTAGAAGTTTTATGTTTGGAAATATTGCTGGAAATTACATTTGCTTGGAGAAAATATTTTCCATGTATAGCAGTCAGTTGCCATGTCACGCGTAGCTGCTCAATTTTCTCGTCCACACAACTTACAGCAACGCGAGGCCAGCGAACGATGGCCGTAAAAAGGGCTTCAGAAAATTCGCAATTTTCATGGCAAACCACAACCGATCCCAACAAACAAAGTTGTTTTAGGTAGTTGAAGACCTACTTCATATATCTATCAAGGTATTTTTTTTTCTCAAAAAAAGGATTTTGATGCATTTTGACGATATTATTTCACGGACACATTGACTAAAAATTAGGTCATGAAATTTCCGGGTTTTTTCGAAAACGACAAAAGTCTCCCAAATAAATGTTGAGGTAATCAAACGAAACAGTCAACCTTCATCTACAAAAAATCTCGTGAACGTGATGTCGTTAATATTTTAAGAATTCGATGTACACCTACCGGTAATGTTTCCAACAACTTCCATTTTTTACAACGCGAAAAGATCGTCGCAACTGTGAAGCGTATAGCGAGTAACCCAAACACGGTGTGACCTTGTGACCCATACGCCCACTGATTGGTCGAGCTTGCACTCGAGTATGGCCTGCTTAATATTCATAAGTCATTACACCCGTACATTGTGATTGCAAATCATGAAATCTCGCAAAAGTCTTCATTTTTCAACCGGCGATTTGGACCAAACATAAGAAGTCTCCTACACGTGTTTCACATGGAAATGAAGCGTATACTTTACTCTATCTACTGAGCCTTGCCATTTGTTTCGGCCTTTTTTAAGAATCAAATGTACACCTAAAAACTATCTGCCCTCGATTTTGTTGATAAAAAAATATGATTTTGTTTGACAGGCCATAACAACACTATATATTTGTCAAAAGCAGTTAGTTTTCTTATCAAAATAAAGCACACGATTTCAACTTTTCACTTATTTAGCCATCTTGGCCAAACAGTGCATGTATCGAGGCACTTTTTGAGTTTTTCTGTAGTCTCGAATGAATCTCGTAAAATCTTGCGTACCCTTTTGGGCCATGCGTGCTTGACCTCGGGATGAGAAACTGAGGTCAAACAGGGCTGTGAGCGTGACACGGCTACTGACTGTATAGCGGCTTTGAAAAGCTAAGCCGAAGTGAACTTTCTGGGCCTAATTAATGAACTTGACTTACATGTAATACACTGTATCAATTGTTTTTTTTACCCCTTTGGGCAGTCCATATCATTTCAGCGATTTGAACAATTTCTCTGGCCTCAATATGTCACGTCCGCAATTAATGGGGGGGGGGGCAGGTGTTCCCCGGCCGCGCCCACCAAGTAGCCTACTGTTTACCGCGCACACGTACCCCATGGCAACAACCAGCTGATTAAAGAAAATTACGTGACTGATCAACAGTGTGTGTCTGTGCAGAATAATGCATTTTATCTTGTAGTGATAAAACAAATTACTGTCAAGTTGTGGCCGTTTATTGCGCACAAATATACGCCTTATCACGGACTCCCAACTCATGTATTATAATGTAGCACACAAATTACTATCCCGGAACCAGAGTTTACCCAATTCTTGGTTTCGTCTTCGGCTTCGGGCGATTTCCTAAGCCTTTGATGAAACTCCATCTAAATTTATGTTTTCAATTTTTTTTTTTTATATTTTCTATACAGGTTGTATCAGAAAAAAAGGAAACCCAGATGAAAATGTAAATTATAAAAACTCTTAATGAATTTTCAAACAAGTTAATGTATCATGTGAAACACCCACAGTACCGGTATCTTCTTTCCAATGATACCTTGATTGTTTATCTGTGGGCACGGATGACTGAGCATTCATTGTTATTCTGTCAACAGGTCAAAACCTGGTGTGAGCCAAGTTTTACCTGGCTAAGATTGGTAGCTGGTTTGTTATGCAAATGTTGAAACATTTGGACTACACTTCTTGCAGAGCTTTGTGTGGAAAGAGGTGATGGCCATGTTAAAGGCATAGGGCTATGAGGGGTTAACTTCAACAATAACAGTAGTTAAATCATTGTGTCAAAATTGAATAAATTGTTTTAAAGAAAAGGGTGTCTTCTTTCTTTAAATTAAGCCGTTCCACATGCCCAGAATACCAGTTACCCTTTGCACTAACTTGGCCCAGTGCAGGTTTTGACCCTTGACAGAAAAACAACGAATGTTCAGTCATCCGCGGCCACAGACACACAATCAAGGTATCATTGGAAAGAGGACACATTGGCGTTTCACGTGATCTTTTTATTTGAAAATATTTATTAGATTTTTTAGAATTAACATTTACATTTGGGTTTCCTTTTTATATACATCTTTATAATCAGAATACACATGTTGATGCGCCTTATCCTTTTCCCACAGATGATGATTTTCTGCCAATGTTCACTGGAATTGTGAGGATCTGACCAGCCCCGAGGTGGACCGTGTCATCGTCCAGCGACTGAGGGTTGATGAAGTCATTGACATCCCTTACGGCAAGCTGATGACCTGTTGATCATCAAGGGAATGGGAGACAGTAAGTGAGTTCATTTGTGTAGCAGTTCAAGAACGCATAACCAAAAAATTTAACAGGCTGCAGTGCGTGAAATTACAGTCGGACATCGGACATTTTCTGACCACTTTCATGGTTTGTCCGACCAAATGCAGATGTGCTCGGACAAAATGTCCGAGCGATTTATGTATTCTTTGTGGAGTTGTCTTTTTCAGAAGTATGAAATAAACGCTTGCACTCAAAAGTATTTTGTTGTTTATTTCCGATGATCCGGTCTGTAATACTTACCGTACGCTGAGCGGCTGCTAACTACATGTACGTGTTGTCTTATATTCACGCAATAGATGCAACGCGTTTACACCCCAATCATTACACAGTCTAGTACAGCGCGGCGTGCACAGCGATAGATTGGCATTCGTACGTACGTGCCGTTTGCCAAAAAATAGACGTGAAATCAAGTCGATAAATTGTGTTTCGATCAGCAGTCTTCGTGTTTCTTCTACAAATCAGTTAATACAACTTTTTGTACTTTTCAAGTCATTTTATGGAAATGAGCAGTGGCCGTTTGTGGAATTTCCAGTTAATTTCTATTGGGCAAAAGTGTTAAATTGGACCTGATTCAACCTCTATTCCTTGCTATAATGATTCGATCGAGCCTCTTTGGACATTCAGAACTGCAATTTCTCCCAGTTTAAGTTATGTGTTCTGCAGACTTGAATCGAGTCTGTATAGTGACGAGTCTAATTGACGCGCATACATGTAATGAGAATTTAGCAAGATCAAAGTACGTTGTGTTGCGCGGTATGCTTTAAGTGCGTGATTGTTACTAAATTCTCACAACGTGGCTTACTACAGAAACGAGCGCGTGAATGCCCGGCGCTTGTCATTGCAACTACATAGTGTGTATTATGGATACGCTAAATTTGGAACGCTAAATGGCAGATCAAAACTTGACAATGGCAGAACACTTTTGATTGTGCTCGGACATTTTGTCTGACCCCTTTTTTTGTCTAATTTCACGCACTGGGCTGTTTCTCTGTTAAATTTACAAACTTGAAATGGGCATAATATCACCAAGGAAAGTCCGTTTTGAAAATAAAACGGTCATTGTAAAAAAGGGAAGATCTTTATTTTAAAAGGCGTATAGCCGTATGTAGGATCATCTGCTTTCATGCATTTTCTTCGTTTCCAATAATAACACCATTCAAAATCGAAAGAAGAATGTTGGATGGCTAACCTGTTGGAGTTTCAGCTCGGGAGATACTGTTTTTTTCTGAGAAAACAGTAAAAAAAAAAAAAACACTTGCACAACCTTTTGATCATGAAACATAATTTTGGTCTTTGTAACTCTTTATTAAAAAAATGAGTCAATTGACTGATCATTGGAAATCCAACATACATGTATTTCTCGGTTTTCTAAATGGCAGCAAGGCAGACGGAATCATTTCATGGGTTGTAAAAGTTAATGGGGTGTAAAAGTTGGTCCGTTGGTTATTAAGGCCGGTACCGACGGTGACGTACATACCGGTAGGGAAAGGACTCGCCTGAATCGTACAATGCCGAGCCGTCCAGATGAAAATTGAGGAAAGAAAAACTCTATAAGAAAGCATAATTTCCATACATGTTTTGGTATGATTGGTCCATTGGTTATGAAGGTCGGCACCGACCACTTCATATTACGGCCTTGACAATTGCGCACGCTACACTGATTACCAGCGTTCTCTGGATAAACACTCATTAGTTGCGTTAACTTCCGGTTCCAGTGGTTCCAGTACTACCGGTACTTAATGGACAGTGGGCGTGGTTTAAACTCCCTAGGCATTTTTGCTAGGATGTAACCTCAATCCTGCAAAATACTCCAACTGCCTCCATGTAAAAATAGCATATCCTCAATCCTGCAAAATCCTCCGTTATTTCTTGAATGCAGCTCTTAGAGGATGACCACTGCCACAATCCTGCAAAATCTTCCAGCTATGACAGTCAATATGTTGAGGCAGAGCCAGTGATATCCTGGAGCAGGGCGGAGGATTTCAAGTATAATCAAGGACTAAATTTATGCACAGCTGAGCAAAAATAACACAAGGTCCGGCCCAAGACCTTGACACAGTGCATCCTCCGAAATCAGCAATGCACTTTTGCCATGTAACCTCAATCCTGCACATTCCTCCAATTTGCAAAAGGATTTTGGGAGGATTTGGGATGGTTAGCTGGTTAGGGTTAACCTGAAGTGACCTCACACTATTGAACCGGATTAGAATGACCGATCACATGAGATATAAGGAGTGCGATTATTTTTTATGAGTCCGATTTTCACATGACACCGGCAAAGCATGTAAGGAGTCGCTGGTGGCCGGCATAAATTGCGTGAGCCCATTGAATCACTCACAATGGATACCAACTGAAAAGCATACATTAGTTTTTTCATTGTGTGTCACGTGTGGTCAGGCATCAGTCGAAGGTCTGCATTATTTTTTAGTGGGCCTTGTCATGTCAGTGGCGTTACAAATTCGAACAGTACAAAACCACAAGAAGTGAGCTTTTCGTTTTTAATAATCTGTAACAATGATATATTTTTTTACAAACAAATGGACTGATGATGAAACCAAAACACAAAAAGCATATTTGCATGATTTATGCCGCGCTGGTGGCTTCATGCTTCCTGGTGGTTAGTTGGTTTTTTTTCCAGATAAAGACGTAATATTACCCCAATTAACATATTACGGCACCGCGGTTTTAGTGAATATCGTATTATCATATTACTGGACACCGCGGTAGAGTAAAGTGCAATACCGTCCCAAGCCTACTATGTACCCATGTCTCTAAAATGTTTTGCTCTTGATCGATTCTCTTTAAATCATTATGAAATACGTTAAACCGCCTTGTTAGAAACCTAATGCAGAGTTACTGCTAGCATAGATTCCAAGCCACCTGACACCGAGTGTTCCTTCTTGGTTCTCCCCAGCTTTTCTCTCATGAGTCCGTCGCAAGCCTCTCCCCAGCAGGGTGCACTAAATCCTCCAACGTCTCCTGAGTCATTTTGTCCAAGACACCCAACTAGACACCAAAACGGCCCCGCTGATAGCGATCGATGATGTCCAATGCATCAATGATGACTCCAGTGACTACTTACGCTTCTTCGGCGGCTACTCTTTGTTGTAGGCATGGGAGGGCTCGGGAAGGGGGCGGAGTTTGAGGCTCTGGAAGGGAGGGAGATCTTGAACAGTCTGCTGTGTATCGACGTCAAGCTTGATGGGCTGGAGTCTAGCAACATGGAACCATTGCTGTGCCAGTTGCTGGAAAGAGCAAGCATGCCCAGGGAACTCAACAAGTAAGTTTACTCTTATCTTGTGTTTATTTGGCAATTTATATCCACATGGTTCCGACTGGCGATCAAGAGTCAAGCCATCCCAAAAATCAGTAAGCCCAACTAGATTTTCATTTCACAAAGGTGAAATTACCGGTACCATTGAGCAGATTATTACCAATCATTGACTATGTTTGTCCAAATTTTACACTAAAAGTGTACACACAAAATGTAGATGGCGGCTCAAAACTGAGTTTTTATCCAACAGTCGTAATTTTATCCTCATGTCTCAGACAGGCAAACCTGCTGTAGATTTGCACCAGTTTGCATTAGGTTCAGCTCATGAGTAGTCTGAGTATCACCCGTTCTAGCCCTAACTCCATTCAAACGTCTAGGAATGCAAATGTGTGCTATGCTGTGACCCAGCCAATCAGAGTCAATGTTACTAAATCGTGACGTCATTTCATTCCGAAATCTTGACAACATGTATAGTCGGACTCCCTATTATCGCGGCATCCCTATTATCGCGGCGTGGAAATTTCTCTTTTTGTGTTGCCAAAACTCCTCCAAGTGGCGATTTCTATCCAGTTCACCAGTCATTAAGGACTTTCTGCCGAGTTGTATACAAAGAACGATTAAAAAATGTTGTATCTTTTGGGACTTTTAGCTATTTTTAATAAATATTCACGTTTTCCAAAACCTGCAAATGTTCCCTCACCGTGTCTGCTAAAAGGTACCGTCTATATTTTAACAAATCTTTAATGGTGCTCTGTCCATGAAAGTTCCATTTTCTGGTTCCCCTTCTACAGCTGCAAACGCAAAATGAAGTCGAAGGACGATATTTCCACCGCGAAATCGTAAAAACTTTTATGGGATCAAAATAAGGACAGCGCGTAAGAAAAAATAAAACGGCACACCATGTAAAGTGAATGGCGCCCCCAACCGCCAATCAGTAGACTTGTCTCAGTGATTTTTGTTCTCCTTTCGGGGAAAGGCAGGGTTTTAAGAAATCATCCTGCAGGGATATAGTCTTTAATCAACTTGAACGTTACAGGGAAAATATCAGACTTTATTCAGGGGATGTTTTGGTAAAACATTAACTATGAAAAAAAAAGTTGAGATCTTTATAAAAACCACTTCCCGCAGACCGCGATAATAGAGAGTCCACCTCCGTTTGCACACTCCGAGCATGTCTATTTTCACAGGCATCGTACACGGAATAAACCACACCGCTGTCGGATTTTTTTATATCAATTTGAAAAGGAAGAGTTATACAACCTAAAAGACAGGACAATTCGGGAAGGTTAGTGGGCAATCTTTATTCGGAATGGGAAACGTGATAAGTACCGCGGTAATACGAAGTTCCATCCTACAAGTGTGATTGGTCGATTCCGATGCAGTGTTTTATACTAAAACAACGGCCGGGCATAGATCTATAGAATCTAGACAAGCTTGGGGTGTATCGCGAACATAATACAGAGTGCGTGACCACAGCCTTTGTGTGCTCAATTCACAGCGTATCCCATGTCGTGTCTGGAGGTTGTTTTTAATGATGTACCGGTATATGATGCGACAATGGGTGAATGACCGAAGGCCTGATATAGAAAGTGCCCTCTGATTGGTCAAAATCTAGAGGTCTTGCATAGTTAATCAGCGAATCTGCTCAAATATTATATACTAGCTCATGAGTGGATTTACGTCAAAAATCAAGATGTGCCATGGTCCTTTCAAGTGCCACTTAATAGAAGTTGAGTCGCTGTTCCAAATTGTTTTAAAAATGTAGCCAGGTTTTTGTACCATGCCAAAACAAAAACGAGCATAAATAGCCATTTGATTTATGTTTTAAAGTTTTGAAGGTCAATGTCAAAAAGAAGAGCAAATCATTATAAAAGTGCGCATTCTAACTTGAAATTTCGGACGGGACACATGGTTGAGTCAAAGTCAAAATCGCCTGGTGCAGAAATAACTTCTGTAATGAGGCCACAGTTGGGAACACATTGGGAACACACAGTGCTCCAAAAAGAAGCTTATGGAATTGGAACATTTTAACTTTTAAGATGTGCCCTAACTTGAACCAAAGATAAATATTCAATACTACAGGAGCAGAAAAATAAAGAACTAAGCTATCAGTGCCAAGCATTTGAAGTATCACATGGAAACAAATTTGTGGCTTTTGTAAAATCACAGTTACCAGAGATACAGAGAAAATGTTGTTTTAAATGATACTTTTGTTTCTTTTTGCCATTCAGATTGATGAGAATGAGGTTGATCACATTGTCAACAAGGAGTGTGAAAAACTGGACAAGAGACTTGGAGAGGGGGCCAAGGTGAGCTTGCCGACACCCAAGATTTGCAGAGAGCAGAACGGGACTTGGCTGTTTTGGGCAGAGATGTAATCAGATCAGTCACGTTGAATAGATTTGAGACTGAATGACTCTTGGGTGACTTGTGATGACTTGTGACTGATTTTGTAAACAGTTCGGCTTAAGGCTCGACTAGGTAGACTTGTATTTTCCAGGTAAACATTTATTTGCGGTAATTTTTCTTGGTCAAATGCGAGACCTATCGATGCAGACTTGCAATTGACACATTCATTTTGAAACAATACACCCAAGAAGTCTGACATCATGCGGGGTGTCTAAGTGGTAAGTCTAAACAATGTCTTGTTCGCCATTTTTACCTTAGGCTTTGCCCAGGCATAAGTTGAACATGTTTTGATAAAAAGTAAAAGGGTAATCCCTTATCGTATTGAATTTGTGATAAAAACTTAACTTTCCCCATTTTGAAAAAAATGCAAGGCTAACCCCTTGCCGTATTGAAATTTTGATGGAAAATTTACGTTCGTGCTATTTTTTGATAAAAACTACCATAAAAACTAAGTTTGTATTTGCCCCTTCTTGATAAAAATGTAAGGCTAGCCCCTTAGGCCAAAAAAAAAAAAATAGTTCTGCTTCTGGTTCCCCGACCGACCCTATTTTTAGGCTGCGACCCTAAAAAATTTATCGGCAATTCAAAAAAAAAAAAAATTGAATAAATACAAATAAAATCTGTCTTTTCTGTCTTCACAAAATACCTCTCAACCCTTTTGCATCCAAAAATGCTTGTATTTATTTGTTTTCTTACTTACATTCGCTTTTTTCAAAAGAAACCTTCGTCATTACAAATTCACTTCGCGATATAACTACTTCGCAATTCGATGACACGCACAGTGACTATAATCACGTGGCCACGACTGGTTCCCGCCGCGCCGCCACGCAGGGGCCAATTTAGAAGACATAATGAAAATGCGGTAACCAGTCCATAGCTAGCTATGCGACCGATAGCGCGCTTTCAGTACAGTGCAGGCCACTGTCAACTGGTCGGATTCGACATCGTAAAAATGCCAAGAAAACACCGATGGAGAGAGAACAATTTTGCAAGTTAATTTACAGAATTGATCTAGCTTGTCTGTGTATGTATTTTCTGTGTTCAAGAGTTCATTTTGAGATCGCACTACTTGTATTTGGAGTGATACATGCCGCGTGTTTCCCAAAATTGTTGACCGTTTAAAACAGGTCTGTCGGCCCATGGTGGCCGCTCGCCACACACGCACGCATCACACACCTCGGAGTTTTGGCCAGCTCCCCGCGTCTTGACTAGCGTTGTGCATATGGTGCGAACGGCCTGAATTTTCCAATATTTTTTGAAATTATCGAACGTAAATATATTGACAATAATTAAAGGTAGGATTTACTCACTTTTTGTTGCCATTTCGTGTATGGCTTTCATAGTGCAATAGATTTCTATAGAGTTCAGGCTAAAACTTCGCATATGAATACCCCATTCAATCTGCATAAAAAAAAAATTGGCAAAAAAAAAAAAATTCCGACCGACCGACCCTATTTTTGAAAGGCATGTAATCGGAAGCAGAACAATTTTTTTTTTGGCCTTACCGTTTTGATGATAAAAATTTGTTTCCGTTTTGAATTTCTGATAAACAGTTAACTTTTGACCAGTTATGATAAAAATTCAAGGCTAATCCGCTACCGCTTTGAATTTGTGATAAAAACAAATTTTGCCCTGTTTTGAAATAAATACAAGGCTAACATCTTACCATTTTGAATTTGTGATAAAAACTTAACTTTCCCCCATTTTGATAAAAACGCAAGGCTAACCCCTTACCGTTTTGAATTTGTGATAAAAACTTAACTTTCCCCATTTTGATAAAAATGCAAGGCTAACCCCTTACCGTTTTGAATTTGTGATAAAAACTTACGTAAGTTTTCCCCATTTTGATAAAAATGCAAGGCTAACCCCTTACCGTTTTGAATATGTGATAAAAACTTAAGTTTTCCTCATTTTGATAAAAATGCAAGGCTGACCCCTTACCATTTTGAATTTTGGATAAAAAGGTTTTTTTGCCCCGTTTTTGATAAAAATGCAAGGCCAACTTGCACTAACTAACCCCTTACCGTTTTTGATTTTGTGATCAAAAGTTACCGCTTGCCCTGTTTTGAAAAAAAAATGCAATGCTAACCCCTTACCGTTATAATTTGTGTTAAAAAGTACATTTCCCTCCTTTGTTATAAAATGCAAAGCTAACACCTAACCATTTTGATTTTGTGATAAAAATTTGCTTTTGACCCTTTTTGATAAAAATGCAAAGCTAACCCCTTACCGTTTTGAATTTTGGATAAAATTTGCTTTTGACCAGTTTTTATAAAAATGCATGGCTAACCCCTTACTGTATTGAATTTGTGATAAAAAGTTAACTTTTGACCTGTTTTGATAAAAACAATTTAGACCACACACAAAAGCACACATTGAAGCGATGATTTGACTTTTGGCATAGTGTTTTGAGCCACTTCTTAATTTTTTTTATATGTAACCCTTCCTTGTATAAATTTTGGATAAAAATTAGGGGATTTTTCCATCCCTTATTGATAGAAATGAAAGGCTAATCTGTTAACGCTTTGATTTTCTGATAAAAGTTATCTTTTGTCACGTTTTGATAAAACATTCTTAGCCCACACCAAAAGCACGCATTGAAGCGATGATTTGGCTTTTGGCATAGTGTTTTGAGCCACTACTTTATATCTCTTTCTTTGATGTTCTGTTGATGGCGTTCGGTTTAACAAAGAAAAAACAAGGTCTTACCATTTCAATTTTTTTTATAATGAACTAAATTTTTGTCCAATTTTAATCACAATGCAAGACTATTAACGCATTACCATTTTGAATTTGTGATAAAAACTTAACTTTTCTCCCATTTTGATAAAATGCAAGGCTAACCCCTTACCGATTTGAATTTGTGATAAAAGTTTACTCTTGCCCGTTTTGAATTTGGATAAAAAAGTTGGTTTTCATCCCTTTCTTGATACAAATGCAAGGCTAACCCCTTACCATTTCAACTTTGTGATAAAATCTTAACTTTCCCCCATTTGATCAAAATGCAAAGCTAACCCTTTATTCATGTTTTTGATAAAAATGTAAGGCTAACCCCTTACTGTTTTAAATTATGGATAAAAATGTGTTTTTGCCCCTTTTTGATAAAAATACAAGGCTAACCCCTCACCGTTGTAAATTTTGGATAAAAACGTGTTTTTGCCCCTTTTGGATAAAAATGCCAGGCTAACCCCTTACCGTTGTAAATTTTGGATAAAAATGTGTTTTTGCCTCTTTTTGATAAAAATACATTTAAAATTTTTGATAGTAACGTGTTTTTGCCCCTTTTGGATAAAAATGCAAGGCTAACCCCTTTCCGTTTTACATTTTGGATGGAAAAAAATGTTTTTTCCCCATTTTGATAAAAATGCAAGGCTAACCCCTTACCGTTGTAAATTTTGGATAAAAATGTGTTTTTGCCTCTTTTTGATAAAAATGCAAGGCTAACCCCTTACCGTTGTAAATTTTGGATAAAAATGTGTTTTTGCCTCTTTTTGATAAAAATACATTTAAAATTTTTGATAGTAACGTGTTTTTGCCCCTTTTGGATAAAAATGCAAGGCTAACCCCTTACCGTTTTAAATTTTGGATGAAAACATGAAAAATGTGTTTTATTTTTTGATAAAAATGCAAGGTTAACCCCTTACCGTTTTAAATTTTGGATAAAAATGTGTTTTTGCCCCTTTTTGATAAAAATGCAAGGCTAACCCCTTACCGTTGTAAATTTTGGATAAAAATGTGTTTTTGCCTCTTTTTGATAAAAATACATTTAAAATTTTTGATAGTAACGTGTTTTTGCCCCTTTTGGATAAAAATGCAAGGCTAACCCCTTACCGTTGTAAATTTTGGATAAAAATGTGTTTTTGCCTCTTTTTGATAAAAATACATTTAAAATTTTTGATAGTAACGTGTTTTTGCCCCTTTTTGATAAAAATGCAAGGCTAACCCCTTACCGTTGTAAATTTTGGATAAAAATGTGTTTTTGCCTCTTTTTGATAAAAATACCCAGTACAAGGCTAACCCCTTACCGTTTTAAATTTTGGATAAAAATAAGTTTATTGCCCCTTTTGGATAAAAATGCAAGGCTAACCCCGTACGGTTTTGAATTTTGGATAAAAACGTGTTTTTGCCCCTTTTTGATAAAAATGCAAAGCTAACCCCTTACCGTTGTAAATTTTGGATAAAAATGTGTTTTTGCCCCATTTTGATAAAAATGCAAGGCTAACCCCTTACCGTTTTAAATTTTGGATAAAAATGTGTTTTTGCCCCATTTTGATAAAAATGCAAGGCTTACCCCTTACCGTGGTAAATTTTGGATAAAAATGTGTTTTTCCCCTTTTTTGAAAAAAATGCAAGGCTAACCCCTTACCGTTGTAAATTTTGGATAAAAATGTGTTTTTGCCTCTTTTTGATAAAAATACATTTAAAATTTTTGATAGTAACGTGTTTTTGCCCCTTTTGGATAAAAATGCAAGGCTAACCCCTTACCGTTGTAAATTTTGGATAAAAATATGTTTTTGCCTCTTTTTGATAAAAATACCCAGTACAAGGCTAACCCCTTACCGTTATAAATTTTGGATAAAAATAAGTTTATTGCCCCTTTTTGATAAAAATGCAAGGCTAACCCCTTACCGTTGTAAATTTTGGATAAAAATGTGTTTTTGCCCCATTTTGATAAAAATGCAAGGCTAACCCCTTACCGTTTTAAATTTTGGATAAAAATGTGTTTTTGCCCCATTTTGATAAAAATGCAAGGCTTACCCCTTACCGTGGTAAATTTTGGATACAAATGTGTTTTTCCCCTTTTTTTATAAAAATGCAAGGCTAACCCCTTACCGTTGTAAATTTTGGATAAAAATGTGTTTTTGCCTCTTTTTGATAAAAATACATTTAAAATTTTTGATAGTAACGTGTTTTTGCCCCTTTTGGATAAAAATGCAAGGCTAACCCCTTACCGTTGTAAATTTTGGATAAAAATGTGTTTTTGCCTCTTTTTGATAAAAATACCCAAGACAAGGCTTACCCCTTACCGTTTGAAATTTTGGATAAAAATAAGTTTATTGCCCCTTTTGGATAAAAATGCAAGGCTAACCCCGTACGGTTTTGAATTTTGGATAAAAACATGTTTTTGCCCCTTTTTGATAAAAATGCAAGGCTAACCCCTTACCGTTGTAAATTTTGGATAAAAATGTGTTTTTGCCCCATTTTGATAAAAATGCAAGGCTAACCCCTTACCGTTTTAAATTTTGGATAAAAATGTGTTTTTGCCCCATTTTGATAAAAATGCAAGGCTTACCCCTTACCGTGGTAAATTTTGGATAAAAATGTGTTTTTCCCATTTTTTGATAAAAATGCAAGGCTAACCCCTTACCGTGGTAAATTTTGGATAAAAATGTGTTTTTGCCTCTTTTTGATAAAAATACATTTAAAATTTTTGATAGTAATGTGTTTTTGCCCCTTTTGGATAAAAATGCAAGGCTAACCCCTTACCGTTGTAAATTTTGGATAAAAATGTGTTTTTGCCTCTTTTTGATAAAAATGCAAGGTTAACCCCTTATCGTTTTAAATTTTGGATAAAAACGTGTTTTTGCCTCTTTTTGATAAAAATGCAAGGCTAATCCCTTACCGTTTTAAATTTTGGATAAAAATGTGTTTTTGCCCCTTTTTGATAAAAATGCAAGGCTAACCCCTTAGGCCTACCGTTTTAAATTTTGGATAATAACGTGTTTTTGCCCCTTTTTAATAAAAATGCAAGGTTAACCCCTTATCGTTTTAAATTTTGGATAAAAACATGTTTTTGCCTCTTTTTGATAAAAATGCAAGGCTAACCCCTTACCGTTTTAAACTTTGGATAAAAATGTGTTTTTGCCCCTTTTTGATAAAAATGCAAGGCTAACCCCTTACCGTTTTAAATTTTGGATAATAACGTGTTTTTGCCCCTTTTTAATAAAAATGCAAGGCTAACCCCTTACCATTTTAAATTTTGGATAAAAAACGTGTTTTTGCCCCTTTTAGATAAAAATGCAAGGCTAACCCCTTACCTTTTTAAATTTTGGATAAAAATGTGTTTTTGCCCCTTTTGGATAAAAATGCAAGGCTAACCCCTTACCGTTGTAAATTTTGGATAAAAATGTGTTTTTGCCTCTTTTTGATAAAAATGCAAGGTTAACCCCTTATCGTTTAAAATTTTGGATAAAAACGTGTTTTTGCCTCATTTTGATAAAAATGCAAGGCTAACCCCTTACCGTTTTAAATTTTGGATAAAAATGTGTTTTTGCCCCTTTTGGATAAAAATGCAAGGCTAACCCCTTAGGCCTACCGTTTTAAATTTTGGATAATAATGTGTTTTTGCCCCTTTTTAATAAAAATGCAAGGTTAACCCCTTATCGTTTTAAATTTTGGATAAAAACGTGTTTTTGCCTCTTTTTGATAAAAATGCAAGGCTAACCCCTTACCGTTTTAAACTTTGGATAAAAATGTGTTTTTGCCCCTTTTTGATAAAAATGCAAGGCTAACCCCTTACCGTTTTAAATTTTGGATAATAACGTGTTTTTGCCCCTTTTTCATGTTTTTAATAAAAAAGCAAGGCTAACCCCTTACCATTTTAAATTTTGGATAAAAAAACGTGTTTTTGCCCCTTTTAGATAAAAATGCAAGGCTAACCCCTTACCGTTTTAAATTTTGGATAAAAATGTGTTTTTGCCCCTTTTGGATAAAAATGCAAGGCTAACCCCTTACCGTTGTAAATTTTGGATAATAATGTGTTTTTGCCTCTTTTTGATAAAAATGCAAGGCTAACCCCTTACCGTTGTAAATTTTGGATAGAAATGTGTTTTTGCCTCTTTTTGATAAAAATGCAAGGCTAACCCCCTACTGTTGTAAATTTTGGATAAAAATGTGTTTTTGCCCCATTTTGATAAAAATGCAAGGCTAACCCCTTACCTTTTTAAATTTTGGATAAAAATGTGTTTTTGCCCCTTTTAGATAAAAATGCAAGGCTAACCCCTTACCGTTGTAAATTTTGGATAATAATGTGTTTTTGCCTCTTTTTGATAAAAATGCAAGGTTAACCCCTTATCGTTTTAAATTTTGGATAAAAACGTGTTTTTGCCTCTTTTTGATAAAAATGCAAGGCTAATCCCTTACCGTTTTAAATTTTGGATAAAAATGTGTTTTTGCCCCTTTTTGATAAAAATGCAAGGCTAACCCCTTAGGCCTACCGTTTTAAATTTTGGATAATAACGTGTTTTTGCCCCTTTTTAATAAAAATGCAAGGTTAACCCCTTATCGTTTTAAATTTTGGATAAAAACGTGTTTTTGCCTCTTTTTGATAAAAATGCAAGGCTAACCCCTTACCGTTTTAAACTTTGGATAAAAATGTGTTTTTGCCCCTTTTTGATAAAAATGCAAGGCTAACCCCTTACCGTTTTAAATTTTGGATAATAACGTGTTTTTGCCCCTTTTTCATGTTTTTAATAAAAAAGCAAGGCTAACCCCTTACCATTTTAAATTTTGGATAAAAAAACGTGTTTTTGCCCCTTTTAGATAAAAATGCAAGGCTAACCCCTTACCGTTTTAAATTTTGGATAAAAATGTGTTTTTGCCCCTTTTGGATAAAAATGCAAGGCTAACCCCTTACCGTTGTAAATTTTGGATAATAATGTGTTTTTGCCTCTTTTTGATAAAAATGCAAGGCTAACCCCTTACCGTTGTAAATTTTGGATAAAAATGTGTTTTTGCCTCTTTTTGATAAAAATGCAAGGCTAACCCCCTACTGTTGTAAATTTTGGATAAAAATGTGTTTTTGCCCCATTTTGATAAAAATGCAAGGCTAACCCCTTACCGTTGTAAATTTTGGATAAAAATGTGTTTTTACCTCTTTTTGATAAAAATGCAAGGCTAACCCCTTACCGTTGTAATTTTGGATAAAAATGTGTTTTACCTTGTGCTTTGGTGCTTAAAATTCAAGAACTTGTCAGAGTAATGATGTGATTATTGAAGAAATAAAGAGAAACAAAATGGAAATAAAAGCTTTTATACCTTGTGTGTTCACTTTATTTAGCATTTGTCCAAGACTGAAATAGTAATGCATGTTAATAGCTTAAAATAAGGAAAAAGAATGATTTAATGAATATTCATCAGGAAATCAATGAATATTCATAAGGAGAAATATATAATGAGTATGAACAAAATGATGATATAGTTGAAAAGTGGTTTCACCACTGAATATTCATCAGGAAACAATGAATATTCATAAGGAGAAATATATAATGAGTATGAAACATGATGATATAGTTGAAAAGTGGTTTCACCACTGAATATTCATCAGGAAACAATGAATATTCATAAGGAGAAATATATAATGAGTATGAAACATGATGATATAGCTGAAAAGTGGTTTCACACTGAATATTCATCAGGAAATCAATGAATATTCATAAGGAGAAATATATAATGAGTATGAAAAAAATGATGATATAGTTGAAAAGTCGTTTTACCAATGAATATTCATCAGGAAACAATGAATATTCATAAGGAGAAATATATAATGAGTATGAAAAAAATGATGATATAGTTGAAAAGTGGTTTCACCAATGAATATTCATCAGGAAATCAATGAATATTCATAAGGAGAAATATATAATGAGTATGAAAAAAATGATGATATAGTTGAAAAGCAGTTTCCCCTCCCAAAATTCGGACCCAAAATTCGGACCCAAAATTCGGACCCAAAATTCGGACCCAAAATTCGGACCCAAAATTCGGACCCAAAATTCGGACCCAAAATTCGGACCCAAAATTCGGACCCAAAATTCGGACCCAAAATTCGGACCCAAAATTCGGACCCAAAATTCGGACCCAAAATTCGGACCCAAAATTCGGACCCAAAATTCGGACCCAAAATTCGGACCCAAAATTCGGACCCAAAATTCGGACCCAAAATTCGGACCCAAAATTCGGACCCAAAATGAGGACCCAAAATTCGGACCCAAAATTCGGACCCAAAATTCGGACCCAAAATTCGGACCCAAAATTCGGACCCAAAATTCGGACCCAAAATTCGGACCCAAAATTCGGACCCAAAATTCGGACCCAAAATTCGGACCCAAAATTCGGACCCAAAATTCGGACCCAAAATTCGGACCCAAAATTCGGACCCAAAATCAGACCCAAAATCCAGACCCAAAATTCGGACCCAAAATTCGGACCCAAAATTCGGACCCAAAATTCGGACCCAAAATTCGGACCCAAAATTCGGACCCAAAATTCGGACCCAAAATTCGGACCCAAAATTCGGACCCAAAATTCGGACCCAAAATTCGGACCCAAAATTCGGACCCAAAATTCGGACCCAAAATTCGGACCCAACTCTTGATGCGTGCAGGACCTGAACCCACAACACCTGGGTTTCCAGTCACAACTACTAACCAGTGCACCACTTGGGTCCCCCCAATACATTTCCCTTTTTTATAAACTTAACTCTTAGGTTCCCTAAATAAATTTCAATTAAAAAGGTTCTGCATGGGATTGAACCCACAACCATCCAATTGTGAGACACAGTGCTTCCACACTTAGCCACACACAACTCTGAAACTCTCTTACAAATTCTAATATTTCAACTTCCTGTCCATTTATTTTTTTGAAGAAAAAAAAATTCAACCATCCAGATTGCTCTTCTTTTTTTTTGACAAACAAAAAAAGGCAAACAATTGTGTGTTTTTTTGGACCTACAAATCAAATTGTTTGATCCAAACATAATTATTCTAATAGTGCATTGGAACTTAACAGATCATGTTTTTCAGCTGGCTACAGTTCAATTCCACACATTTCGAGAAAAGACGCATTAACAAAAAAAAAGTTACCCTCGAAGAGTTTTATTTCCAAAATGCGACATTTAAATCCATTCTTTTTTAAAGGGAGAAATTTGCGTGGTTATGAAACTTGTAAAAACAAACTTCTAAACTTCATTTTTGGCTTTACTCTCTTCTTTAAATTGTGTTTAGCTACATAACACCCATCGAAACTGACCTGGAGCAGCCAGGAGGATTTTAGCTGGCATTTATCGCTTTTATCACTGATGACTGATTTGATTTATTGAAATAATTATGACCGACAGAACAATTCATACACAAGAGAAAAGTAAATAATAACAGGAATAATTTGTATAGAAAACCACTGCCTTGCGATGCCATGGATAGTTAGAAAGGCAGTTTCAATAATGTTACATAGTACAGATTTCATACATTGTTAATATGTACATGTACCGGTACATGTACTCTGAGATTATTCTACAGTACTATTTACAGCTTTTATACAAATGTGCATAAACACAGCATTGGTAGTTAATTTTAACGGATAATTTCAATAAAATCATTTGAAATACTTCCATGTGTAGCTATGGTTGGTCATTTTTTGGTCCATAAAATATTAATCCTCCAAAACAGTGTAAGATTTCAACTGAAAACTGTCCCATTCATTATTGCTTATTTTAAAGTTTTATAGTTTATAGTTTAAAGGCACATTTTTGCTTGTTTCGCTGAACAAAAACAATATAATGTACATTATTGTTGATTCCTCTGACAAATGCACTTAGTTTCTAACATTAGGTGTTTTTCAACTAACCTCAAAACTTTGACGTCATTTTTTCATTAAAAAAATCAAACATAATTTCAGTGTTATCCCAATTATAGTTTTCTTCTCTACACATTTCCCTTCGCATCTCGGAAATAATTTTATCTTTTTTTTCGTTCAAACCATGAAACCACGGATACTTTTTATAGTTACTTATAAAACTAGAGACTTATGAAATAAATAATTTTGGAATCTGTTGAAGTCTGTGGTGTTGCATAACCATCAGAATGCACATCTATCAGCCTCATTTCAACAATATGGATGACTGTATGTTATACAATGAGTGCGTTCCTCCAGCTTACTCGCGCTTGGCTCGCGTGATGACAGACATGCGCAGTGGAGCTAAATAAACGAACGGTTCCGGGTTAAGTTTTGTGCAAGGAGCTGGAAAGTTGAACTTTGACATGACACTGAGGCTGCATCCGAATCAACTGTCTGGAGCTAGGTCTAGCTCTGCGCCCACTGAAAATAGCGGCGGGTACGCACTGACAATAGACATAGCCGTGGCTCTAGAAGCCTGTTTCGGACACGGCCTGAGGCGCCCGCCGAACGTCACGTTGGCAGCTGTGTTCATTGTATGGCCTTATGGGATACTTACCCAAGTTACCGGCTCGGCGAGTCAGTTACTTGGGCCAAGCTTCAGTCAGCACAAGAAGTCACGTGAGAGGTAAATCCAACGCTGTCACGCTTGCACGAGTAAGCGTGGGGGAAGTAATCGAACGCACTCAAATTAAGCAAAGCTTACCTGAATAACCCTTAAGTAGTGAAAAATGGTAAAATATCTGTACAATAACAATAAAAGCACGTTTTTAGATTACTAAAGTTCTCTGATTTCTTACTTAAGTACATTAATTCTTATAAGAAAGAACACTTGAATATGAGTAACTGTAATTTATATTGTACAAAGGAAAACAAGAAAGGAAAACAGAAATGAGATGAAAACCGCATACGCTGTCTTTCTTAATGCTTCGACAACAAAAATAAATTGTTCTGCAAACACACCAAAGCCGAACGGATTTCAAATATACAATTTTTAACCTGTCAGAAATTCTTGCAGACATAAAGTCCATCATTGGTCACTAAACAGTCATTCTTGTATTAAAAAGTCAGAAAAAAAACATACATCTGAGTCGTTACTCAATAACAATTGTTCAATTATTCAACGCAAAGCAGGATTGGCTGATCCTTTCAAGCACTTTCTTTTTTCATTTTATAAAATTTGTCCAAATTTCTCCAAAAAAATACAAAAATTACAACTCGTGTGCCTACATGTATTTAGAATTATCACGTACCGCTTTTTATGCTAATTTTACAATTTTCAGTAATTTTCTTTTAAGGCTTTCGTATAAATTCAAGGATCATTCAGTTCATCAGCCATGATCCTCATTTCCGCAAGGCAAGAATTTTGAGACAGTTCCCAATTAAAAGCGACTGATCAAATAAGGAATCAATGTTTTTATATCACAAAAAAGAAGTAATTATCACACATTAAATGGAATGAATACAGAATTCTGAATGAATAATTAAAAAAAAGACTGATTAAACTGTATATTTAAACTCATTCAACTGAAGAATGGTAATATCATCTTGTAACAACATTTTGATAAAATGTACCAAAAACAAAAAAAAGATGACACAATCCTGACCTTTTGTTTACCTTGTGTGTGTTCCATCTACTATTGATCTTTCTTTCTTTCTTTTTTTGTTTTTTTGTTGATAAAACGGCTCTACAAAAAAAAAGTATTAACTTCATATGCAGCAATAGTTTAATTTTCATTAACAAGTTTATTATTTTATTTTTTAGGACGGACATCTCAAAAATATAAAATGTTCATGCAACTTCAACATTGCCCAAAATTTTTGGGTCCACTATCTCAACATTTCGATGGCAAAATTTTATATATCATTAAAGATCTCACAAAATGCGCAAAAATATATTTTGCTAAAACGTCCGCAAGGTTTTCTTAATTTCTGAAGGTTTATTTTTTTATCATGCGTTAAATATTCATATGTAGTCTTTTGGTTGAATGCAAAAAAAAAAATTGATCTTTATGCAAGTACTGAAAATGTCCATTTAAAAAAAACACTACAATTAATTATATCCAATATGGCTGGGTAAAAGTAAATTCACGCAAATCCATCTTGAAATAAATATAAGGACGGGTATTGAAGAAAAAAAAATCTCTGCTAAATCTACGAGTACGATAAATTAAGTATCTTGTGCCGCAGTGAGCAAATAATGCTTTCATTACAAAAAAAACCCTCCAATCTGAGAATTCTTACAGCATATCAAAATAAATACAGCTTCCGTTCCAACTTCCAAGAAATTAATTGTTTTTCTTTTAGACCAATCAGAATCTGGAATAGTCTGGAGGTATATAGAAAAATGGAAGATTGACCACTTAACACCTTGAGACGCTCACTGAAACTTCCTCCTTTCTGAGACATCCAAACTCTCTAAACGAAACCAAACTTTGTGTGAGCAGTATTCACATACATGTAGGAATGATTCTCCCCACCTTGTTTTTTCCGTCACGGACTTATTCCCTGCATTGTTCAATATCACCTTCAAGAGTTTTTGTAACAACATCTCTGAGAAGAGTACTTGGCGTATCAGATGAGAGTCTTGAGCAGTGCAATGGTCGCCTTGTAGCAGAACAGATACTGGTCCTGTGGTGAAGACAAAAATAAAGAAAATATGGACGACAGCATAAATACACATCTGATTTAAAGTTTGTTAAAACATTTACAACTATCTAAAATCAAACCAGCTCTGTTATGAACAAAGATAAAAATGGGATTCAGCATCACAATTATCCAATTTTGAAGCCGAGTCCTTTTCTGAGAAAAACTGGAACACAAGTCGGTGTAGTAGGAAATGAGCTTTAGCACCACGGCTTTTTGGCTGAAGTACTTTGAGTTGGAATATATGTGGTTAGACATGCAGTCTTTTAATGTTTTTATCCTATGCTTTAGGGATGCAAGTGGACTCTGACATTTTTTTTGCCAGAAATTTGAGGTACAAAGGAAAAGTATACACACATGTATGGTATCATTGACAATTGTTTTTTAAGAAAGCCTGAAATCGGGCAATTGCAGAAAGGCTTACATCCCTGTTGTCAAACACTATTTACGAAAGGACTCCGACTTAAGTTGTTTTGCAAACTGTTTAGACATGTTCAGCATATTTTTTTTTCCAAATAAATAAGGTTCCGACCTATAATCAAATGTCCAGTTTCTTAAACCTTATTTATACCGTACGACGTTATGTTTCCATGTACTTATTGTACTCAGAAAAGGATTTTCGCCATGGAAATAAATGAAACAATTCTGTACTCAAAATTGGGTTGCATAAAAAAAGCCAATTTCAAATGATTCCTATTTCTGAAAAAAAAAAAAAATCTGTAGATACTGGATACAAAAACTCAAGCCACTAACCTTAATCTGAATCATGCCCTGGCGTTGGGTTCTCAGATCCCTGACGATATTGACAATCTTGAACGGCTCGTCCCGATCGATCAACGCCATGAGGGTATCGATGGTGATCAGCGTTCCGGTCCGGCCGATTCCCGCGCTGCAGTGGACGATGATCGGGCTGTTGGCGTGAATCTTGCGCATGTACTTGGTGTAGCGCAGTAAGGGGAGGGCCGAGGAGGGCACGCCGTGGTCCGTCCAGGTGGTGAAGCTGAGATGGGTGACGTAGTGGATGGTGTTGGTCTAGGGAAGGAGAGAAAAGTAAGGACACAAACCAAAGGAAAGTTGGCTCCTTTTGATGTCATTCGCAAACCGATTTCCGGTAACTGCCGAGCACATGATAAGGCCAGTCCATTTTTCATGTCAAAATGCAAAAATGAAAGTTAACAGATATTTATGACATCAACAATTGTGGTTTCATTGAGTTGTTCACCATTCCAAAATTTAATTACTTTACTTTGCAGAAAGTATGAATTAGGTTACATGCTGCACACAGAAACATTTTTTTTTATCAACATCTGGAAAATAGCCAAAAAAATTGACTATGATGTACTGGTATTCACCCTGTGACTGATTCTCTACTAATGTTTACATAAAAAAGATGAATGGTAAGAATTCTGCCTCCTGTCCAATACCTTCATATCACTCATGAATATTTTGTGGATGTCAAAGTGGTCCAGCGTCTGCATACTGTCCAGTCTCAGCTGATAGCGGCCGGCCACTGTGATAGGCGTCTCCATGGAATCAGGCCAGTAGCGGTCAACTTTACCTGCAGCAAAATCAGCAAAGAAACATGTGATGCAATCAAGCTAAATGAGTCGTTTGTCGTCCCTGGTCAATTTTTTTTTACAGATTTGAAAAGAGCACAATCTCAGCATTACTGCTGTGAAAACTGCATGCTGGTACCATCTTTAGTTCAAAAATTATGGCAGTCGGAACACCAAGAGATGTGATGAAGTGATGTGATGAAGTGGCCCTACTTTGGCCTGAATCTCCACATGAAAGTTCCCGACAAATGCCTTATTTAGCTTGATTGCATCACACATGCATTTGTAATAAGTCTTTTTCCCCGTGCTATCAGTATGTATTATGTTTTTCTGCTTTAGTTTAGACAGTAAATAAAATGCTAGTGGTGATATTGAAGGTACTTGTGCATGTGGCATGGTTTGTCAAAACCGCGCGCTTTAAAAGGAAGAATAGGCAAGAGATGAGATTTTGAGGAATTCATGATTCCAATTGTCTCGTTTTTGATCCCAAAGTTCTGAAATGTATTGCACACTTCAATGAAGTGTGTTTTCAGACCACAGTTTTTCTTTCATTTAACCTCAATCTTTAAACTGCATTTTCTCAATTGTTGGCTTTGAACTGCAAGTGTCTTTAATAGAAGTGGCTTTAAATTTACATTTGTTTGCAAATTGCAAGGCTTCTATGTTAAAGGAATTGTTATAACTCAGATTTGATTTGGATAAAAATGTGTTGTTGCCTCTTTTTGATAAAAATACAAGGCTAACCCCTTACCGTTGTAAATTTTGGATAAAAATGTGTTTTTGCCTCTTTTTGATAAAAATACCCGGTACAAGGCTAACCCCTTGTATTTTTATCAAAAAATAAAACACATTTTTCATGTTTTTATCCAAAATTTAAAACGGTAAGGGGTTAGTTAGCCTTGCATTTTTATCAGAAAGGGGCAAAAACACGTTTTTATCAAAAATTTAAAAGGGTAAGGGGTTAGCCTTGCATTTTTATCAAAAAGAGGCAAAAAAATGTTTTTATCCAAAATTTAAACGGTAAGGGGTTAGCCTTGTATTTTTATCAAAAAGAGGCAAAAACATGTTTTTATCCAAAATTTTAAAACAGTAAGGGGTTAGCCTTGCATTTTTATCATAAAGGGGCAAAAACACACTTTTTTCCAAAAATTTAAAACGGTAAGGGGTTAACCTTGCAATTTTATCAAACAAACAAATTTGTATCCAAAATTAAAACTTTATCCAAAATTTCAAACAGTAAGGGGTTAGTTAGCCTTGCATTTTTATCAAAAAGGGGGAAAGTTAAATTTTCATCACAAATTCAAAATGGTTAGGGGTGAAAACAACTTTTCATCCAAAATTCAAAATGGTAAGGGGTTTAGCATTTTCATCTAAAAGGGGCAAAAACAAATTTGTATCGAAAATCCAAAATGGTAAGGTGTGAGCCTTGTATTTTTAGCAGAAAGTGGCAAAAACACGTTTTTTAATATCCAAAATTCAAAACGGTCAGGGGTTAGCCTTTCATTTTTATATAAAAGGGCGAAAACAACTTTTTATCACAAATTCAAAACGGTAAGGGGTTAGGGGGCCTTGTTTTTTATCAAAAAGGGGTGAAAATTTTTATGCAAAATTCAAAACTTTATTCAAAATTGAAAACGGTAAGGGGTTAGGCCCCCCCAAAAAGTCTCCGGTTTCTGGTTTGCGCCGCGTCGCCGTAGCCATGCGCGTCGGCAAAATGAAAAAGTTCTTTTTTCAATGAAAGATGATGTCTCAAAACCGCCAAACTCACTGGTTTGACTGGAATCCTGCTGCTGCACAATTTTAACATGTTTTTAGATTGGGTTAAGGTCGAGAATAAGCTTCATGTGGCCTCTCTGGACTCCCATATATTTGCACTAAGTTTAGTCGGGCACCATTTGCAGTCATCAGCCGACATTTGAAGCAAAAAAAATCCGTAAAAAAAAAAAAAAAAAAAGGCCGCGTCGCCGCACCACTTTTTGGGCAAGCTCCATACCAGAAACTGGAGACTTTTTTTTTTGGCCCTAGTTAGCCTTGCATTTTTATCAAAAATAGGCAAAACCAAGTTTTTATCAAAAATTTAAAAGGGTAAGGGGGTTAGCCTTGCTTTTTTATCAAAAGGGGCGAAAACAACCTTATCAACAATTCAAAACAGTAAGGGGTTAGCTTTGCTTTACCAAAAAGAGGCGGAAAAAAAAATTATTCAAATTTCGAAACAAGGGGTTAGCCTTGCTTTTATTTATTAGAAGGGGGATGAAAACACATTTTTATTCAAATTTCAAAACTGTTAGGGGTAAGCCTTGCATTTTTATCAAAAAGGAGCGAAAACAACTTTTTTTCCCACAATTCAAAACGGGGTATAAGGGGTTAGCCTTGCATTTTTATCAAAAAGGGGTGAAAACAAATTTGTATCCAAAATTCGAAAAAGCACAGGTACATGTAAGGAGTTAGCCTTGCATTTTTATTAAAAGGGAGACAAAAACAAATTTTTATTCAAATTTCAAAACAATAAGGGGTTAGCCTTGCATTTTTATCAAAAGGGGGACAAAAAACAGATTTTTATTTAAATTTCAAAAGAGTACGAGGTTAGCCTTGCATTTTTATCAAAAGGAGAAAAAAACAATTATCAAAAATTCTGAGCGGTAAAAGGTTAGCCTTGCATTTTTATCAAAAAGGGGCGAAAAAGTAAGTTTTAATGTTATCAAAAATTTAAAACGGTAAGGGGTTAGCATTGCATTTTCATCAAAAGAGGATGAAAACAAAATTTTATTCCAAAAAAAAAAAAAATAAGAGGTTAGCCTTATATTTTTATCAAATAGGGGCAAAAACAAATGTTTATTCAAAATTCGAAGCGGTAAGGGGTTAGGCTTGCATTTGTATCAAAAAAGGGGGATAAGTAGAGTTTTTATCAAGTTCAAAATGGTTATAGGTAAGTCTTGCATTGTGATTAAAATTGGAGAAATGTTTAGTTCTATAACAGATTTGAAATGGTACATGTACATGTAAGACTTTGTTTAATCTTCGTAAACAGAACGCCAAGCACCCACTTGTACTGGTGTGCCAAAGTGAAACATCAATGAAAGAGAAATAAAGTATTGGCCTAAGAAACTATGCCAAAAATCAAATTATTGTGTCGATCTGTGCTTATGTGTGAGGTCTGAATGCTGTACGGATTTTTCATCACAACGGGGCAAAAACAACTTTTTATCCACAATTATAAACGATAAGGGGTTAGCCTTGTTTTTTTTTCATAAAAAAGGGGGGAAAACAAACTTTTATCAAAAATTCAAACGGTAAGGGGTTACGGTAGCCTTGCATTTTTATCAAAAAGGGGCGAAAGCAAATTTGTACCCAAAATTAAAAACTTCATCCAAAATTTAAAACGGTTAGGGGTTAGCCTTGTATTTTTATCAAAATGGGGCGAAAACAACTTTTTATCACAAATTCAAACGGTTAGGGGTGAAAACAACTTTTTATCCACAATTCAAAACGGTAAGGGGTTAGCCTTGCATTTTTATCAAAAAGGGGCGAAAACAACTTTTTATCACAAATTCAAAACGGTAAGGTGTTAGTCTTGTTTTTTATCAAAAAGGGGTGAAAACAAATATACATGTACGTGTACATGTATGCAAAATTCAAAACATTTAGGAGTAAGTAGGCCTAAGCCTTGCATTTTTATCAAAAAGGGACGAAAACATTTGGTTTTTTCAAAGAATCAAAACGGTAAGAGGTTAGCCTTGCATTTTTATAGGGCAAAGTTACGTTTTTAATTCTAAACAGTAAGGGGTTTAATTTTTATCAATATTTAACAAAAAAAAACCAACTTGTTTTCAGTTAAAACTCAAAATGGTAAGGGGTTAGCCTTGCATTTTTGTAAAAATACGTGTGAAACAAGAATAATTTTATCGAAAATTCAAACCTATCAAAAGAGGACAACAATTATTCTTTTATCACAAATTCCAAACGGTAAGGGATTAAACCTTGCAATTTGATCAAAATTCAGGAAAACATAAATATTGAAATACAGAAAGCATAAATTATACATGTAATAATTTTGACCTACTCAGTGAAAAATGCTCACGTTGCACGATGCAATTTCAGAGGATTTCTTTGTAAAATAAAGAAAGGGCAAACCGAAAAACAAAGCGTTTTCATTAATAGCAAAAGTTCTTAGTTATATTTTTCAGCATAAAATTTGGAAGGCCTTTCCGTGTAAGATGACTGTCAGTCTGCATTTTCATTTCAGAAATTTGTTTGTGAAATTGAACGACAAGTTACCAGTAGTAATTGCAGAATCTATGAAGAATTGAAGATATGGTGCATCATGTGATCATTGTTCACTGAGCAGGTTAATAGCTGCAAGAAAGACAAAGTTACACTGTGATTAATGTTCACTGAGCAGGGCCCAATTTCACGGCGCTGCTTAACACCCAATTTTATGCTAACAGAGCCTTGGTCTATTTCATGGAGACCGTAAGCATAAGCACAGCAAAAGGTACACTTACTTTAGAGGAAACAAATCTGCTAATAACTTAGTGACGTAGCAATGAAATCTCCATGCACGCGCGGCCATTAGCACATCAGCACTGTGAAATAGTGCTTAAGGTTAGCACATTTTCTGCTATGCTAAGCACAACTTTTCTGCTAACTGTTAAGCAGTGCCATGAAATTGGGCCCAGGTCAAATATCCTGGTAAGGTTGGTTTAAACAGGGCCACCACGAGAAGGTCCCAGGATACCAGCCCCAAACACGCTTTCAGTATCGTCAGGCCCATTGCTGGATAAAAGGTAGGCCCCGGAGGGCCAGACACAGTTATCGACTGTCCGGTACGCTCCCCCAACCCCGAAGGACCAGGAAAGCACCCTAACCTATATGCGTGCCCCCCTAAGTCCATCCCCCATTACGGGTTCATGCGGTCTGATAGGAAGTAGCAGCGTTTGCCGGCTGTGAATACAGGGCCACGCCCCTATAAAGAGGGACGCACTACCTGCTCCTTTATGGCACGGCATCCTAGGGTTTCCAGGCCGCTGCGTAGGACCCACGCCCCACATGGATGGCGGACCTTCCACGCGGACGCAACTCGCCCCTTGAAACTGGGTTTACCCCGCTGTACCAATCGGTGCACCAGTCCAACCCCGATTAACTGGGTTTACGCCGCACCTCAACCGGAGCACCAGTCCCACTCCGATTAACCGGGTTGCGCCGCACCTCAACCGGAGCCCCAGTCAAAACTCCAGTTAGTAATCGATTCCGCCGCACCACCTTATACTGGGCCTGCGCCGCACTTCTGAAGCACCAGTAAAACTCCAATCGTCCGACGTGCTCAATTTGAGCCGATGATCTGTGGAGAAACCACCACCCCACACAAAACCAACCACCACCGACCCCACAACCATAACATGTACCAGTACATACAGTGGAACGCCGCTATACCGAACATCTTTATACCGAACATTCGGCTATACCAAACATCGTCCTTGGCTCCCGGTTTTAATGTACAAAACGTACCGAACATTTTTGTTAAAAAAAGTCAACAGATTAACCAAAAAACCTACCGGTTGTACGCGTATTAAACACTGTTTGGGCCACTTTTAATTCCCGAACATTAAACCACCCATGGTTACATCATTTTTGAATGTTGAAGAGCGATAGATGGCTATTATTTTTCCAATGAATAAAAGGGAAAACCACCCGTTGGCAAGGTTTTGTGACAACTCCTTGTGCGGCCGCGGGATGTGAAAATGCCAGTTCAGTGACTTCACTATTGGTCAAAAGAGGGTACCGGTGGTTCAAAATCGCTATACCGAACGATCGTTATTACGAACACTTTCTTTGGATCTCACAATGTTCGTTATAGCGGCGTTCCACTGTACACCATTGGGAGAGCGCGCTGGGATGCAAATAAATATCTTAGAGTCTGACTCACTCTGAACAATCCAACGAACGACTCCACTTGCAAACTGTCCTTGGGTCTTGAGATCCTGGGTCTTGGGTGTTCACTGGCTCAATTTGAGCGCTAATGGCTGAAAGAAAATGGTTAGTCCTACCTTAGTGAACACATCTAGCTGACTTGTTTCTTGATAAGTGTAATCAACGGCTGAACAAAACGGTTGGTCCCACCTAGCAGTGAACACATCTGGCTGACTTCTTGCATGCTGGCTGGCTGGCTGGCAGGTGGGCTGAAATTATATCAACATTTGACAACAATTATTTATCAAAAATTTATAATGGTAAGGGCTTAGCCTTTCATTTTATTGAAATGGAATGAAACATAAGTTTCATCAAAAATTCAAAGGGGTTAATTTAGCCTTGCACTCTTATCAAAATTGGACACAAATTGCTTTATTTTGAAATTCAAAATGGTAAGGGGTTATATTGTTGCCTTGCATTTTGTATCAAAATCAAACAAAACTATATTTTATCACAAATTCAAAATCATAAGGGGTGAGCCTTATGTTTGAGCCTTAAATTTGACAATTATTTTTCCAAAGATTCCACATCATAGGCGGTTACATGTAGCCTTGCATTTTGTATCAAAATGGGACAAAAATCTATTTTATCGTAAGGGGCTAGCCTTGCATTTTTATCAAAATTGGACTAAACATAAGTTTAATCAATGACTGAACCAAACGTCTTGTCCTACCTTAGCCCTAACTCCCTAGGGGGTATGCAAAATCGTATTGAAATTGGAGGATTCAGGACTGTTAGGGTTAGTGAACACATCTGGCCGACTTGTTTTGCTGGCTGGCTGGCTAGCTAGCTGGCTGGCTCCCCGGCAGGCTGGCTTGGCTGGCTGGTTGGCCGGCTCCCCGCAGGATGGCTGGCTGGCTGGCTGGTTCCCCGGCAGGCTGGCTTGGCTGGCCGGCCAGCTGGCAGGCTGGCTGGCCGGCAGGCTAGCTAGCTATAGCTGGCTTGCTGGCTCCCCGCATGCCCCGGCTGGTTGGCTGGCTCCCCGGCTGGTTGGCTGGCTCCCCGGCAGGATGGCTGGCTGACTACCACTATGCTGCTGATACAAAGAACAAAAAGAGACAGTTTGAAATGACGGGTGTGCTTCAAAAAATGGCTGTAATTAAATGCAAAACAGGTAAGCATTGGTAAGGTGATCCTGAGTTCTTGAAAAAGGAACACCCAGAAATTCTTTGAGAGATCTGTTCTGTAGTATTCCATAATTAATTTCCTAAGGAGAAGATTTTCATGGACAGAAATTATAGACCATCACATTTCTTACTTGAAATCTAGTAATGCGGCCTGACGTTTCGAACTTAGCAAGTTCTTCTTCAGAGGCAAAAACATGGACAAAAATCAAAAAAGCATAAGCACATTATTATCTATCACGCATGGGCGACGCATGATGTTTAAAAAGAGTCACAGCAATCATTTTCTGTTCCATGTTTACATTAAAAAACATTGTGAGTTACATTAAAAACATCTAACAAAGATTTTTATATCAAAAAACTAACATCGAAATCGACTGGAGGTCTTTAACTGGTGAGCTCTGGATAATTGTTCTCTGGTCAAAATGTGTATCAAAATTCAAAATCAGAAGGGGTTAGCCTTGCATTTTTATCAAAATTTGGACCAAAACATAAGTTTCATCAAAAATTCAAATTGGAAAGGTTTTAGCCTAGCAATTAAAAAAAATTTAAAAAAAAATTGTTTTCTCAAAACTATAAATTGTAAGCGGTTAGCTTTAAATTTTTATCAAAATTGAATTGAAGAATAAGTTGCATAAAAAAATGGGTTTATTTAGCCAAGCATTGTACACCAATTGATTTTTATCAAAAATGCTAAATCACAACGGGTTAGGCTTGCATTTTTATCAAAATTGGGCAAACAAATTTTCAGCACAAAAACTGATAACCGTAAGGGGGTTAGCCTTGCATTCTTTATTTTTAATGGACTCGTGACAAAAATAAAAGGTGTTAGCCATGCATTTTTATCAAAATTTGACCCAAAAAAATAAGTTTGATCAAAAATTCAACAGGCAAGGGGTTCGCCTTGAAGTTAGTATTTTTTTCTATTTTTAAACGACAATATGATGTGATCGAGCTAAATGAGTCGTTTGTCAGGAATTTTCTTGTGGAGATAGAGGCCAAAATAGGGCCACTTCATCACATCACTTCATCACATCTCTTGGTTTTCCGACTTCCATAATTTTTTAACTAAAGATGGTATCAGCATGCCGTTTTCACAGCAGTAATGCTGAGATTGTGTTCTATTCAAATCTGTAAAAAAAATTGACAAGGGTCGACAAACGACTCATCTAGCTTGAACAAATCATACAAAACCATACATTGGACTCACCTGATATGCGTTTGGAGCGCACACTGTGGGTGGTATCAGCGACCTTTGGGTCTTGCGGATGTTGAAAATATTTGTCTTGTTCCTCTGAAAACCTGAAGAAAATGACAAAAAGTATGCAAATTAAAAAACACAGCACAAAAAACAGCCCTCGCGACCATCAACCAACTGTGGTGATGTTTTAAAATTAACTAGTTTAATATGCATGACAGCTACGTACCGGTGCATGCGTGTGTGCAAACATGAACAACTGCCTACATGCATGCATATACCGTACACATGTACGTGTTCATCTTTTCAAACCGTGGACTAAAAATACCAGAGAACAAAAGAGAACCATATCGTCCACGATTCCCAGCATACGTCCACGATTGGGGTCGTGTGCAAAACCTATGGGAGCTAGTCTTCCTAAAAAGTTAGTACAAACAAAAGAGGGACAATAGGACGTCCACGATTGACGGTGCGGTGAACACACATTTGTGTGCGTGCATGCCTGCGTACATGCATTAACCCTAACCGAACTCAACCCATCAAAGTTCAACAGCAGGTTTTAGGATAGGTACAGTACCCCTAAACAGATGGTCTTTTACACTGGGGTTGGCATACCTCCAGAAACTCAGTCCAACAGTGTGTGCGTACAATTTCCCATGTGGGTGTTGGAATTTGCCAGAATGGGTATGGTTCCTAGTAAATTAGGCTGGGGAGTTAGGGTCAATAAGGCCCCCCCCCAAAAAAAAGTTCTGCTTCCAATTACATGGCATTCAAAAATAAGGTAGGTAGGGGAAATTTTTTTTTTTTTTTTGGCCAATTTTTTTAGTGTACGATGGGTAAAAGGTAGAAATTGATGTTTTTCGGTGTTTTTTCCTCATTTTTCCCATAAAAAAATTAGGGTAGGGGCTCTCAGCATAGGGTAGGTAGGGAAACCGGAAGCAGAACAATTTTTTTTTTTGGCCTTAAGTCATTCAAGATAATAATATTATGGAAAAGAATTCCATAATAACCGTTGGAGGTTGACTTTTGTTCTTAGAAGACTTGAGTCAGTTGGCACATGGGTGGCAGAGGAGGACGGTTGGTGATGGCTGCTGGAAGAGTAGAGTCAGTGTTTGGCAGTCGAAGAGGACAGATTTTGCAAACAGGACAAAGTATGACTGACTTTCTTTGTTCAAGAATCATCCAAAAATTCCCCTCCTCCACTTCACACTAAGTTTTCCTGGGACTGTGTTCGAAAAAAATGTTGGGAAACATTCCCATATCTGGCCATCACTTGTCAGTCATCCCTGTGCACAAACGTATGAGACTGGTCTGAAAATTTGTCAGTGTTTTCTCAGTAAATACTTCAATATTTTCCCTGCTAAATTTTCATCACATTATCATCACTTTCTGATGGTTGAAGAAAACATTTAGTGATGGCCAGGTATGGTAATCTTTCCCTGTTTTGTGCACAGGGTGACAAGTGATGGCAGAAAGAATGTTGCAACCTGATGCTGCTTTTTTCTTCATAAATCATCTCAATGAAGGTCAGTCATTGCAAAAATGATGATAAGACATGAATCTGAGAATTGAGAAACATTTCCAATTTTGTTAGGAAATACTCAGAAAATTGTCTTGGCTCTCCATAGACTTTGTACACAACTGCTGAAGTAGCGTCAGGTTGCAACATTCTTTCCGTGATGGTCAGATATGGGAACCTTGCCGACAATTTCTTTCTGTTCTTGAAATGGACACTTGTCAATTTCAAGTAAAACAAATTTTCCCTTGAGTTCGACACATGGGCGTCGCGAGGGGGCGCTTTTACATTTTATACAGTTACATTTTTACACGCAGTGCGTGCAAATTTTGGCCTCATTTTTCCTCACCATTTGTATCCATACTTGAATTGAAATTGTTCCACAAGTACCCCAGTGTGGTCAGTAGTTCCTACTCAATTACTTAAGGTAAAATGCGTAACTTTTAGGCATGAAAATGGCAACTTACTCTGCGTCTTTGTGATGGTTGTTGACGTTCGTTACATCGTCCTTGCCCGCGAACAACAAATGGCGAACACAACATGTGCGTGCGCGCGCCGTCGTTTTGAGTGTCATTCCATGGGGGCGCCCCATCTACTAACCAAATTTATTGAAGGCCGCCAAAAAAGTGGGTTTTTGGCAACAAAAACTTGCTAGTTAAAACAAATACTTGTCATAATTTTTAATACAGATTAAGTCTGCTGTTTCTTTTACTCAAGCTTCCTAACCATTTGAATTTTATATTGAAAATAGCATTATGTCTTCCATAATTTTTTGTGCCTTTTCTACTTCTAGTAGGGCCTAAAAAGAAGTTCAGGTTTTCCCCTCTTGACGATAACATGATTTTTCCGTGATGCAAAAAAGGCTAAAGTTAGCCTTCATAATTATATCGATAAAATTAGCGATTTAGTTGGTCAAGAGCTGCCGAGAAAAAGAGCGCACATTTTTTTTGACTCAATAAAATATAGATTTTACTTGTTTTCTGATAGGGAGTACGTACCCCCTGAAACTCTACATTCACTTATTTAAATAACAATCAAGAGTTCATTCAACAAAAGCACGAGTACACTTCTCGATAAAACTGTCCAACAATAGAGCTGGCCCAACCAACTGTTTTTACTTCAAAGATAAATTATTTGGCTTATTTTTTTTTTCAAATGTAGAGGTCAACATAATTTTTAAAGATTCGAAAATTTGGAGTGAAATCAGTCAATCTTTTTTTTCAAATAAAAAGCTACTTGTGAACAGATTTCGCCTCATAACAAAAATTTGAGGGGACTTTTTTGGGGTGCAGTGGGGTGGGGAGCATCAAAAACAAGTTTTCCCGCAATAAGCAGGTAATTTTTGCCCAAATCTGTGAAATTTTAGCTGTTGGAATATTGATTGATGTTCCTCTTGCATCCCGTCTGCGTTGTTTAGAGAAAAATACATTTTTGGCCAAATTTTGTTTAAAAAGTAAAGTTAACCTTAGCAACTGTTTTCAATTTTGGCTGAAAATTCAAATAACTTGAAACTTGCATTTAAGATGTCTGCATGACCCCAGAAGACATTCCTACAGATTTGTTTGTCGAATCCGCCGGAGAATTTGTTGCACATTTTGAATTTCTTTGCGTCAACTGTTCTGTATAAATATTTATGTATATTTGACCCATCGAAATGTAATTTATTCGTAAAAGGGAACCTTGAATTTTCTGTACATTTGGCTTAAAACTAAAAAAAAAAAATAATGATTAACAATGTTCAAACATTTTGCTGACAAAATTACAAATGGTCAGTTTATTTAATAGCGCTAAACTTATGCAATACAGATCCCTGCTAAATTTCGTGATTCAACTTCAAGATGAGCCTACATCTGTACATGTAGCATGCAATCGATCGATCGTGCGGCGCAGACGACATCTAGAAGCTGCTGCTCGGTCTTGCGTTTGTAAACAAACTTCTGACCAATCAAATACCTCATTTGGAGGCCTTTAAATTTTTGAATGTGTTATTGCGCGTGCGCGCCTCAAATTCCGCAGCGTTGCGTACATTTTGTTCAACCATCGCGTTTAAATTTTGTGCATACGCCCGGCGCCAGCGCTTCACAACACTGCGTTTGAACGCTGTCATCATCAGCACTAGCTCTACTGAGTGGAGCGTTGAATTACGGGTACCCCTCCATACAAACGCTCCACCGATTTGCCATACTTTGGTAGCACTTACACGGTCGTCATGACGGTTTGCATTTTGTGCATGCCCTCGCGAGGACAAGGCCCAAAAAAACTGATAAAGAAAATACAAATGAGGAAGACAGTAACCCTGGATAGATCCACACATTCATGACATTCCATAAGACCCCTCAAATTGTTTCAAACAACCGGTAATTTTGAAAAAAGAACAAAATAGTCTGAACTTACCGCTCACAATTAAATGTGTCTGCCGAGTTGCACAATCTATTTCACTGACATGACTGATGCATAATTCATTGCGCGCGTGTGTGACGTCACTATTGAAGAAAAACAAGTCGCGCTTAATCAACGACTGTTTCATGTACTGATATGTGCCCCGCACCAAAAACCCACAGTCAGACGGCGCGGGGCACATATGACTACATGAAACAGCTATTGAGTAAGCGCAACTTGTTTTTCTTCAATAGTGACGTCACACACACGCGCAATGAATTATGCATCAGTCATGTCAGTGAAATAGACTGTGCAACTCGGCAGACCGGTAAGTTCAGACTATTTTGTTCTTTTTCGGTCTTATGAATGTCATGAATGTGTGGATCTATCCAGGGTTACTGTCTTCTCATTTGTATTTTCTTTATCAGTGCTACCAAAGTATGGCAAATCGGTAATTCAACGCTCCACTCAGTAGAGCTACATCAGCACATGTCCTTTTGTGACAATATTTTTGTGATATCTGAGGAAAAGTTCTTCTAGAATTTTATTGGATGGCAGCTGCTAATATCGGGGGTGCAGGGGATAACATGCTGAGTCTGCAATCAGAAAACGCAAAAGAGGAACCGACCGTGAAAACTTGCGGAGCGGACGACGGGGCAGAGAGCGATCTTGTCCCGGTCAAGTTGGAGTCGGCAATCACTTCAGCTTCAGCTTGCACGATGGCGGGTGACGGTAACGAAAAATGTCCCAACAAGTCGGTGACACCAATATTGAAGGAAGGAATTTTGCAACTCCTGTGCACAGATGGAGTCCAAGGTAAGTGGTAGGCTATTTTAATGTTGATCATAACGTAGTTTACCTGGATTCGGTAGGCAGTGGTCAGACATTGTGGGCCTAGGCAGGCCAAAATTTTAAGCCAAAAAAAAAACAGTTCTGGGTCTGTCCACACTAACGGTTACAAAAGTGTGACAAATTACGGGGAACCACGGACAGGAGTCGATACATGGAGTAACTTTTCCGTCTTTCTTCATCCAATAACATTGCCCACCAACAAGTTTGATACATTTCTCAGGTTTCGAGAAGTTACAGAGGATTATCTTCAAGATTTAACGTTCATAACATGGGCAGATATTTTATTTTTAAGTGGTGGGAAGCAATAAATAAAATACATGAATGAGGCCTATCCCAAATTTGTTCCTAATGTAAAGCTAGGCCTCCCTAGGCCTATCCATTGAGAGATTGCCACTGACCAATCTCAGGTTAGGGTGTACACATCCTCAAGACTTCATGTTCATAACAGGGACAGAAATTTATATTTTTATTCGGCCATGACATAAAGGATTAAAAACCAAAACCAAAAAATCAATTTGATGCACAGTTTATGGTGATCCTAATGCCAATTATTTGTCAATTCTACTTCTCCCAGTCCCAGCTATTTAAAAAAATTGTTTCAAGTTGGGAAGTTTGTAGGCCTATGTTGGAAACTCAGCAAGTAGGACTTGTCTCTCCCCCCCCCCAAAAAAGGATTAGGCCCAATAATAGGCCTAATAAGTAATATTAATATGATAAAGCTATGATTTTTTTTTAATGAACATTGTTTTCAAAAAGTTGGTGCATGCAGTAAGCTTTCCATTGATAGATATCGGATGCATTCATCTGGTCATGCATCACTGAGTTCCATTTAAACTAAAATGGTATTTTGAAAACCCTCTTGGGACAGTTTTGAGTAAAACAGTAAAAGTACATCCACAACAAGGCCTACATGTATAACCTATGTTTTTTTCTAAGAAATTTATAAATTTAATTTAATTATTAAAACCATTTCATGAGAGACTCTGATCTGAAGTCTGGATTTTCCATCGCCACTTTGCAAACGTAGTCATTTTATAGGCTATCAGTAAATTTGTTTAAAGATATCATTTTTTTGCCACTATGCTCCTTTGCAGAGGATGAAGCTGTTACACAGACATCAAATGACAATGCCACTTCAACTCCAACAGAAGCCCAGCTGGCCACTGTCATCCAGAGCGCTGAAGAAGTCCTCAGCCGAGAAAGCCAAGCAGCGATTCCTCAAGGCTCACCTACTGCCAGTGAGCCCGGCACTGCAGTCATGCATCCGGTCCCTCGGGTCTCCATGGAAACAATGCCAGAGGCAAAATCTGCCGTCAAAGTTCAAGAGGAGGAGTATGCAGCTCACCCAGAGCCTGTCGTTAAAGCTGCTGCGGAGGTACCAAATGAGAATCAGAACTTCCAGGATGCGATGCTCCACACACCCCCTCCCCAAGAAAATCTCAGTGATAGTTCCTGTCAAGTAGCTGAAGCATCAGAGTGCCTGTCGACCGTCACAAGCCTGCCAGCGTCTTCACCACCGAGCGACCAGCCTCCAATGTCCAATACCAGCAACTCAGTGATGCCAGACCTGGGCGTATTTGCAAATAGCATCACTGATCCCTCCCCAAGCTACTGTCAAGTGGGGAATCTACAGCCGAGCATCAGCTCCTTCAATGGGTTTTCTCAGCAGCAGACAGTCACAGACTCTCTTCCTGGTATCTCCACACTATCCTACTCCTCCTCCAATACGGTGAATGGTGTGACTGGCACTCTGAACAATCTTGTGTCCAGCAGTTTCCCTTCCGGAAATATGATGAACAACGTGGTCTATGCTGCTGTACCTCTTCAACAGACTGCGAGCGGAATGCAGGTTTGAATTCTGAACAACTTTATTTCATGCTCATTCTTGCCTTTAAGCAAGTAGTTACTGTTTTGCCCCAAACCCTGAAACGTTTTTGGGATTCATCAGTGAATAAACACAAAGCCTTATCTTAGTATGCATAGGTGACTTTGTCATTCGTCATCAGAGTTATTCGGGGTTACAGTTTTGATGATTGTTATCACAAAGCATGCCAGTATATAATTGAAGATTTTAAAAATCTCATGAATTGGAAACATTTTTCCACTGAATTATACATTTTTCTGCATATTAAATACAAATTCAAAATAGCCAGAGTTCATTCAACACATTTGTTTTGAAAGTTTAGATAGGCTAAGCTTTGTTTTATATTCAGCAAAGCAATGAAATTAGGGCTCCATTGAATTCACAAACAAACAATCCGTACAATTATTGACTTGATGAAATTTTCTTAGTATTTTTTTTCCGTAAAAACTATGAGTTGACTTACTCTCTACAATTAAGCTAACAAATAAATCTATTTAAAGTTTTTTTTTTTTTTTTCTAAATTATCATTTCAGCTTGCCCAAATGCATGCAAATGCTTACAACCTGGCCCGCCCCAGCGGAACCAGCCGACGAGTTCTTCTTCCTCGAGGGCGCTCTTCAAGCAACACCCCAAAGGAGAACTCCTTCAAGAAGACGATTACTCCGCTGACTTACGAGAAACCCAACGTGGGCCTGGTGCAGCAGATCATGGAGGTGTTCCGGGTGACGGGACGGAAGGAGATGCAACCGTGCGAGGTCTACGATGGGTTGGAGTGAGTCGAACCTCCAGACTTTACAACTCTGACTTGTAACCCAGAATTGAACACGAACCCCACCCCTATGGACTTTGTGCAAACATCCTTAGCAGTGATATTAATTTCAAGTATTGCTGTTTTCCTGAGTTGTGGTTGAGTCTGGTCACAAGTGTATCGTGAGGCAATTCACAAGGTCACTAGTATCAAAGGAAGAAGAATAACAAAACAATGCTTTTCTCATGTTCATTTGAATAGCTTGTGCCTTGGCTTAATTGGGTCTGGAGGACTTGTAATGGACTTGTGAGGACATTGATAGACTCAGAATACATTACAGCTGTTAGGCCAAAAAAAAAAATAAGTCGGTCTCTGGTCAGCGCGCGCGTCGATCTTTTTTTTTCTCAAAATTTTTCTGCGGTAGCTCCAACAGCGCCCTCTATTTCCGCACCTCCTCATATTTTTTTTACCAAAGAGCACCAAGGCAAATTATGGAGGACACCAATGTACATGAGGACACCCAAAAAGAAAAATAGTACCCACCTTGTCTGTACAATCCAAGCTTGAAGAAAAAAAAGAAGCCCCCCCCCAAAAAAAAAACCGCGTGGCCGCGTCAATTCCGGAACTTTGGTCTGACCAGAGACCAAATTTTTTTTTTTTTTTTGCCTTAACAAGGAACCTTTGGGTTCCATTTCCATGGACATGCGTTTATACACATGTTTGGACACACATGTTTATGCACATTCACAAAATTTGTTTTCTAAACAATGTAATATTTAATTTGATTTCTCTGCAGATGTTGCTATCCATATTATCTGCGCATGAATCCAAATAGGAAGAAAAGCTGGATGGTGAGTATCTCATGTAATTTGTGTTTTTTGTTTTGTTTTTATTTGATTCTTATTAAGTTGGTTTTAGGTTTTTATAATTTATTTTACTTTTTCTGTCAGCACTTTCCATCCTAGCATTTGATTGGCTTCTGAATTTGCGAGAATACAACACATGATAAAGCAGTTTTTACTTGGTGTGACTCAAGACGAACAAGGTTTATTTCAAAATTCTAACAAATTTCCAAACCCTAAGATGACAGATTCTGTGGAAAGTATTCCTGAGTGGATATGTTGATAGTACAGATGGATCACAAGTACATCACAAGTCACGTCACAATTAAATCACAAGTAGATTAATAACTCCAGTCACATGTAACGGGGGATAAACAATAACAAAAGAATGCCTTTGTAAAAGTTCACTTAATAGTTTGTTGGTTGACTTGGGACTGGATGACTTACGAGTGACTTATGATTGAATTGTGATCCATCACAAGTATCTGTCAAAAAAACACTACCTCCTGCTGTTTTCTTCTTCCCTCTGAACAGAGTTCTGTCCGGCATGCACTCACAACGCCCTGCTTCAAGTCCCGACGTGCAGAAAACTCCGATGGCAAGTTGGCCCCTCGCAAGGGTGGCTTCTGGTCAATCAATGACAGCTACGACCCCAACTCTAAGCCCCCCAAACGCGTCACCCCGACCAAGCGCCCATTGGGCAGCCCAACCTATCAACGGCGCCAGCCCTTGGGGGTCAATACCCAGCAGGCAAACTGGCAGACCTTTCCTGGCCACAACCATCTTGCTCAGCAGCACCACAGCGCTCGCCACAGTCCTTACAACTACTTCAGCCCAACCAGGGGGAGCTTTTCTCCCATGGGCCAGTCCAACGTCCCTGTTGTGTACTCACCCACCCGGGTCTATCAGCAGCAGACACCAACAGCAGCCCTCCTTCCTAATGGTAAGATGATCTACATATCCCCAGCTGAAGATGATTCTGCATGTCATTCTAATCAGTCTTTCGGGCGAGATGTATATCAGGCGTGGGGAGCTGACTCCAACACCAATAACACCCCAAGTATGTGGCAGGTAGTCCAGAACATGGGAAATGACACCTGCAAAGATCAAGCCGACCAGAACAAAATCTTCAGCAGTACTGCCAACGGAGTGCAGCAGCAAGCTGTCGCCAACATGAACTGCAACAACACAGCTGTGACCACAACACTGGGGTTGATTAACCAGCAGCAGCAGCAGCAGCAGCAAGATCAGCTGAAGCTGCAGTTACTCCAACAAGCTCAGCTGCAGCAGCAGATGCAGCAGCAACAGCAACAGCAGCAACAACAGCAGGTGTTCCAACCCCAGCAGCAGTCTGCTGCTGACTCTGATCCCTTTGCTGTTGCCCTGGAGCTGAGCGAGATCAAAGCAAAACAGGAATCCACAGACAACCCTCCACAACTCATCAAACCACAGCAGCCTGCTTCCAGCAACAACGTTGAGCAGGCCATGTCAGTTGAGATGACTTGCAGCCCTGAGCAGCCTCAATCCATCCTCGCTGAAACCTCAAAAAGCAACCAACAACTTACAGCAAAAGGTAGGCATATCTGAATGTCAGAAACGCACTACCTTTTCCAAAAAAAAGCGCCACTTCTTCGATAAAACATATCAAATTTAATTCTCTCTTGAGTTTGGGATTGATTCATTTAATCAGATGGATCAAATTTTTGGACGTCATTTTGAGCTGATAGTAGTACGCAGACTGTTACAACAATCCTTATTCCTTTTTTACAAAAGTCATAAATATAAACAGGAACATATTGCCTTCCCAAGCAATGTCACCTTAATATCCCCCAAAATGAATTTTATCCTAAGATATGTCAAAAGGAGTTCCTCTATACACCTCCCAAGTTGGGGCCCCTAAGCATTTGCACAGTTTGAACTCTGAAGCATTTGGAAAAGACTGACATTGCAACTAACATTAGAAATTCCTGATTGGTTTATTGACTTTTTGTAACACCTCTTTATTTCAGGAGACAGTGGCGGGTCCCAGCAGCAGGGATGCGAGGAGCTTCGCAGCATGGTCTACCGCTCACTTGGCGTCTGCAATGACCTTAATGCCAGACCGGCCGTCAGCGATGTTACCCCACCCACTCAGCTCACTGCCACCCCGGTGACCCAGTTCAGTGCCCTGCCCACACAGTACCAGCTGATCCACTACAGTGGCAATGACACACAGTATGAGGGTATGGTCATTTAAGAAAAACCTTGTTGTATCTTCGAATAGGTTTATCTCCCAAATCAGCCGTGTGACAGCCCAATGAGGCCTCCCACCCAAAATTTCTTTTCAAGAATCATCTAAAACACTGTAACAGTTAAGTAAAAACATGCAATGAGTATTTGCTCCAGGAAGTGTACACATGTATTTTATTCTACTAATAAGATATTACAGTCCGATTCCAACTCCTGAACTATACTTGTCTCAACACAAGCGGATGTGCATTTTAAGTTCCAACAGGCATAATTTGACACCCTGCATATATGGCAGCTCAACTTAATTATTCCACATAATTTTTGTCAATAATGCGCAAGTTTTTGTGTCTATTTTTGCATCCTGCAGATATATACAAATCTTAAAATTTCTTTAAAATTAATAGTTTCTTGAAAAACAGTTCCTTAGGCCAAAAAAAAAAAGTCTCCGGTTTCTGGTATGAAATGAAAAAGTTTTTTTTTCAATACAAGATGATGTTTCAAAACCGCCAAACTCACTGGTTTGACTGGAATTCTGCTCCTGCACAATTTTAACGTGTTTTTAGATGGGGTTATGATCCAGAATAAGCTTTATGTGGCCTCTCTGGTCTCCCATATATTTGCACTAAGTTTAGTCGGGCACCATTTGCAGTCATCAGCCGACATTTGAAGCCAAAAAAAAAAAAAACAGGTCACTTTTGGGGCAAGCTCCATACCAGAAACCGGAGACTTTTTTTTTTGGCCTTAGACAGTTACCTGTTGATTTTAATTGCTGATTTCAAGAATTGATTTCAATTATTCTGCTCAATTTTTGTCAATTATGTGCAGGTTTTAATGTCTATTTTTGCCTCCTGCAGATATATACAAATCTTAAAATTTCTTTAAATTAATAGTTTCTTGAAAAACAGTTCCTTAGACAGTTACCTGTTGATATTAATTACTAATTTCAAGAATTGATTTCAATTATTCTGCTCATTAGAGTTAATATTGTGGTAAATTGATTTTGCCTGAGTTGAAACTGAACATTTGAAAATGTGTACGTTTTTCCATTTATTCATAACAGTTCTAAGTTTGTGCAAACGATGTAAATTAATTTGTTGGAAAAAAATATGTTCTGTTTCTGTGCAAAATATGTTCTAAGATTAATTAAAATTTTACCATTTTCGTCATTTACTATTAATATGTTTACGCCAAAGATACATGTCACCCCTTATAAAAAAAATAAGACAACACAATCAGCTATGCACATCTCATTCAATCTTGAGGTACATTAAAACAGTGTATTTTATTGAAACTTCATTTAAATTTACACTTTCTGCTTTCAAACTTTCATGACGCAATAACATTCAGTCTATTTTGTCGCAAGAAAGGATATACTATGTATGTATTTTAGGAGAAGGGTTTTAAGCAAGAAGTTGGTCTCAAAATGATTTTGTTACAAAATAAATCAGTTATGTATTTTGGTAATAGTGCTTTTGCTGGGTGAATTTGTCTGTCTTAAACTGAATTTTGAAAAGGGTTGAGAAAAGGTGTTTTTTAGCTTTTTTTTGTTTGCTGAAGCTGCTTTTCATTACAAATTATCTATCAAATCACTTTATATGGTATTTTGGAGCCTTTGGACTTGTCAATTTTAGGATGACATACTCATTACTCTTCCAGAACGAAACTCCTAAATATACCCTTGTATCGAAGAAAACAAAGACTGGTACAAATATTCCAGCAAAACGAGTACATTGTCATTACATTTAAAGGGACATCACGGCCTGAAATGCCTGATCATTTTATGTTTTGGATTGTTTACTTATCCAACTTTAAAGGTCTGGTTGAAAGGAAACTAAACTAATGTCGCATTGTAGCAAGACGAAAATCCCTGTTTACTTCTGACGCCACAAACATTCTGAGGCCAAAAACAGTACACATGTGTGGGACATGTGAAGCGATCAAGCTAAATGAGTCGTTTGTCGACCCTGGTCAATTTTTTTTTTCTTTTACAGATTTGAAAAGAGCACAATCTCAGCATTACTGCTGTGAAAACCGCATGCTGATACCATCATTATTTCAAAAATTATGGAAGTCGGAACACCAAGAGATGTGATGTGATGAAGTGGGCCTATTTTGGTCTGAATCTCCAAATGATAGTTTCCGACAAACGACTCATTTAGCTTGATCGCATCACAACTGTTGTTTCTCACACGTCCACAGAACGCAATGCACTGGTGAAACATGTGCGGCAGGATTCAAAACAAGCACCCAACACAATTTTGACCCCCGAAATTTGTTCTCACCACATTAACACAAAACCACTCCATTTTTTAAAGGATGGTTGTATGGACATTTATATCCACTTTAAGATGCTTTTCGTTTAAAACGCGTTTTGTAACCAATTGGGAGCTTTCCAGGCCATAATGTGCCTTTAATGTAATGATATTTTACTGACATAATTAGAAAAGTTCTAAAAATCTTGTTCACTAGCGTTGAGCCATCAGAGAAACACCACTATCAGAGATTATTTTACAAGGTAACTAAAAACAAAGAAAAGCTGACTGAATTAATTTAGTACACAAAATCCACAATGGAACCAGCTACAAGTAGTGAGCATCAAATATTTCAGCTATTCATCCATCCACTTTGCTTAGCAAACATTTTTGTGGGACCAAACATGCAGAATGTAAGACTACAAGACCCGCAGTAACACATATCTCTAAAATGGCTTCAGTTGCTTCCATAGGCGCATGTACAATTCGGGCGATTCACAATGCAGTGCGCCACCAAGAGTTTGCCATGGAGAGTCAACTTTTCAAGTTTACGGTCGACAGAATATGGCCCATTTGAATGAGTGTCAGTAGACACTTGAGCTAATTTGTTATAGATTGGGGCATAGCGTTCTGCCACCTTACCAAAAATCACCATATTGATACAAAGAAAAGAAAAGGGCAAACATATACTCGAATCATACGCTTACGAAACTACTGACCGAAAAAAAACAATTTCAAATGTCCCGCGCTGCGAATTTGTCGACCATCTCCCACAATGCACTGGGAAAAATGAACTCTCCGTGGCTAACTATTGGTGGCGCTCTGCATTGTGAATCGCCCGAATTGCACGCTGGAGCCAAATAAGTCATTCAGACCAAGCCTGAGTGCGCTTTATGCTAAACATCGCCCTCTCTAATTGGTTCAAAGCTACATTCTGATTTAACAAGTCCTGGTACATCTAGAAACGTAACCAAAGTGTGGCACATGTGAATGACCCCAATTCAAAAATTGTGTAGAAATGAAATTTGAAATGAAATACTTGATGGTTGCTGTCCACTGTTCATGGTGTTTTGGTTCTGGGAGACCTCATAAGACCTTGTATCGTCCCTTGTTGATCGGCTGATAGGAATTTTGCTGCAAGTGAATACAAAATAAACAAGCGAAGTTCAACTTTTTGGCTAAATATGTTTTTTTTATTACTTTTCACCATCAAATTAATATTTATGGGCATCAACAATAACAATTTTCTCAATGGCAGACTATTTTGACCCCTCTGTGCGCCCCAGACACTCAATTTCTAAGCGTCAAAAAAGGAATTATACATTTAGTTTTATATTGATTGTACATTTCGTCAGGTGCACCACGAAGTGACGAACTGACAATAGACTTTGTGCACACGATACGTCATTTCGTGATGAGACCGACAATTTGATGACATTTTTCATTGATTAGCATACACGTATAGTAAATAACAAAACTCAAACCTACTTGCAAAAGGGTAAAAAAATTCAAAGAAAACAGCATTAAAGAGGTTGTGGAATGCTCGAAGACATTTCCGTCATTTTTCGGGTATATGTAGCCTAAGGTGTGATGAAATAAAAATGACTATTGTTTCTGTCATAAAATGAGTACAAAAGGTACTTTTGAGAGCTGTTTTTCAAGTCCTGTCATGCCTGTTTCGACCCGAACATCCAATTTGTGTAAAAGTCGTCGTTGCGGGCAGCAAACAAAACACAGTAAATCGTGACGTAATAAACAGGACTCCCGATGCAGAGTAGCATAAACGAGTCCTGTTTATTATGTCACGATTTACTGTGTTTTGTTTGCTGCCCGCAACGACGACTTTTACACAAATTGCATGTTCGGGTCGAAACAGGACCTGAAAAATAGCTCTCAAAAGTAACCTTTGTACTCATTTCATGACAGAAACAATAGTCGTTTTTATTTCATCACACCTTAGGCTACATATACCCAAAAAATGACGGAAATGTCTTCGAGCATTCCACAACCTCTTTAAACTAGTCTTGTACTCACCAGTCTAATAAGTTCTTCCTTGATAAGTCGAGTGATTTCTGCCTTGGCTTTCTGCACGGCAAGCTCGTTAGCACCTAGGACAAAGCAAAATCAGAAAGAGTAACAGTTTCAAGTGACAGAAAGTAATCTACATGAACAAATACCACAAATCATTCCATTCAAAAATCACTGAACTTTTCAGAGTGACTCAATAACATGAACCTTTTTCAAAACTATCAAACTTGTTACGCGTTAAAGGGGCACTAGGTCCTGAAATCCCTGAAAATTTTATGTTTTGGATTGTTTACTTAGCCTATTTCAAACATCTAGTTGAAAGGAAACCAACCTAATGTCTTACCGTTCCCGAGAAAAGACGAAAAACCCTGCTTGTTTACATCGGACACAACAAAGCACGAATACGTTTTTCATGTCGTTCTCAGTGTACGATATACACGTTGTGTCTCACGTAGAGCGGTGACCAATCACCGATGCAAAAATAGTGGTTTCTTCAACGTCCGCAAAAGACAAACACTTCACGAATGAAATCACAACTAGCATCCAAACAGCTCGAATTTATGGGGTCGCAAAAGTGGACCCTGAAATTCATTCTCGCACGCATAAAATAACACAAAAACGCCCAGTTTTGAAAGGATAGTTGTGTGGATGTTTATATCCTACTTTTAAATGTTATTTCCGATTTAAAATCATTTCGTTCAAAGCGCGTTTTGTAGCCCAATTAGGCTGTTCCAGGACCTAGTGTCCCTTTCATGCGTAACAATTTTGAGCCCTCAATGAAAACTCTTTGCAAGATTCACCCCCCTGAAAATTACATGCTCCACTTCCCATAGACCGTTCGCAGCCCAAAAAAATCTGATGCTGACTTACTCTCGATGGCAAGGTACAGCTTGCGTTCTCCTTCTGCCTCCTTTGGTTCCTTGCCCGGAAGGAAGTAGGTTCCACGGATGGTGATACCAGCCTCGCTGTATTCCTGAATCTGAGCCAGATTCTCCTACCGAGATGCAAAGTTTCAAAGACATAAATAAAACATTATTTCCTTCCTCAAAGTAATCCCTTAACAGTCTATTATTTTGACGTCATATAAAATTGATACGTTTCCTGAAATGGAAAAATGTTAACTGAAATTTGAGGTCCATGAAGAATGTATGCTAAAATGTTATGGGCCAATATTTAGTCCATGATTTTAATCCCGTGAACTTAAAGGTAGAGTATATCATGTGCAGCTATCCAAAAAGTAACTGCCAAAATTATTGTTGAAAAAGCATACTTGATAGATAGTAATGGCACAAAACTTCCTGTGAAATTATTCTTTCTGGCCTGCTGTCATTTTGAAGAAAACGATAAAAGAATGTCATTTCCAAAGATGCGTCTAAAGACACATTTTTGGAAATTTCCGTTAGTAGTTGTTTTTTAATTCGGTGAAGCCGTGAATGGGTACGCGCAAGCGTTGACACGACGCACACACGAGCAGGGTTGCTATAATTCGTCAGTACAGCGCGTGACATTGCGTAGCTGCAATCGGCTGAATGAGAACGTGTCCCAGACGCTCATTTCGGGCGCAATTCAAAACATTACTTGGCAACCATATTAAATTGAAAGCAAGGTAAAATCTTCATTTTTGGAACTTGTGAATAGAAATAAAAGTAATGAAATATAAGTCAATTACACATCAATACCAGTGTGCTCTGATGAATAATAAAACAATTTGTGATTGAACATACCCTAATGTTTTAAGCCACATTTATGAAAGAGAAGCTTGGAACGCATAAATAGTCTGGCACCATTCCATTCAACAGTTCACGAGGCCTATTTAAACATACCTGATTTTGTTGCAACAACTATGTCACGCGGCAATGTCGCACACGCCCGTGTGAACAAATTTGATTTTAAAAAAAATCCTGCGATAAGTCGCGTAAATGTAAAGGCGCTTATTGAATCGTGCGCGCGAAATTATCGCGCAACAAAATCGCGTATACATTTGTAAATAAAATTCAGGGAACACGATAAAAATGGCTTCCTGAAGGCTTGATTCAAACCTACACTGACCTTGGATGTGACCTTCCACCTTGCCGTCTGTGGGAAGTCATTGATTTCAAGTTCTTCCTCGTACTTCCGGAACACCTGTTTCTCCTTCTCCGTGGAGACCTCTTCGTCGGTGCCTCGTGGCACGTAGTTCAGCTTAGCATTGATCTTTTCGGCCAACTGTTCTGCTATCGTTCGGCCCTGTTGGTAAGTAAGACAAATAAAACGCAAACTGTAGATTATGAGAAGTCTATAAAATCTCAGGCACCTTGAAGTTACTTCCTGTATTTGTTCCCCAAACAAGTTTTCTATGGGTGTGTCATTTAAAGACAAATGTTTTCTCTATATGTGATGCGATCAAGCTAAATGAGTCGTTTGTCGACCCCGGTCAAAAATTTTTTAATTACAGATTTGAAAAGAGCACAATCTCAGCATTACTTCTGTGAAAACTGCATGCTGATACCATCTTTAGTTTAAAAATTATGGAAGTCGGAACACCAAGAGATGTGATGAAGTGATGTGATGAAGTGGCCCTATTTTGGCCTGTATCTCCAAATGAAAATTCCCGACAAACTTGTAGCTTGATCGCATCACATATTATGTGTCTTGACCCTCTGAAAAAAAAAGGCTGTTATTTTGAGTTGCTTTTGTTTCTTATGAAAGAAAGATTCCCTTGAACTATTTTCAGTTCTAAGTAATTTGACGTTTACAAAGTAACTATTCCATAACTAAATATGGCTAGATTTGTGGGTTTTTATGTCTCATCGCAAGTGAAAAAAAACTTGTCAGAAAACAGCAATGTAAAAATATAAACTATTTTTCAAGCCTCCTTCCTGCTAAAGCAGAACATCACTCATGATCACTGTGCCTTGCTTAATTTGCTTACTGAGATGGCCTGCGCTACCAGCGTATTGCCCTGCATGACGGCTTGGGCTGCCTGCTGCACCACGCTGACTTGCTTGACACTCTCAAGATTCCGGTTGATGCGCTCCGCCATCTTCTTCGCGAGCTGCAGGTTAGCCTGGTTGATGTTGGCGGTGTCCACCGGCTTGGCCAAGGTAGGGTTGGGCAGGGACACCGAAATTTCATCGGCTGAGACCTCCTTGACACGTCGCTTGGACGCAAACATGTTCTCAATCTTGTCGTCAATCTAAAAGCAAGAATGATGGGTGAGTCTTCTCGTTACACGAAACTTCTACAAAACTTTTGTGACATCTCACAAACATGTGTCTTAAGTACTATCACTTAATAGTTTTCCACATGCAGGAGGCAGCTTATAAATTGCTCTTGAGTTTGATATATTATTACGTTTGACATCTTCCCACAACAAACACTTACATCCATTCCTGCCTCTTCTTCGTCCGAGTCCTGCAGGCCCAGCGCCGCCTTCTGCAGTTTCTTCTTCTCGTTGGCCAGTTCGCGCTCCGTGTCGTCAAACTTGAAGCCCTTGCCACTGAAACCGCTGTTCCGCATCACTTTCTTCCCTTCCTGGATCGAGAAGAAATTTGGAGATTTGCCGAAATCCAACAATAACCAAAACAAGACTAAGCTCGCCTGCCAAGCTGGACCCAAAAGTCCGAGTTTAGGTCAGGTTGGCGTAGCGGTACTTTCCTCGCCTTTCACCACTGTGACCCGGGTTCAAATCCCGCCTGGGCCAATATGTAGATTGGGTTTTCAGTCCCTGCCTGATACCGTGGGTTTTTCCCAGAATATTCTTATGGGCTTTTCCTCCCACCTCTAAAACTATAATTTCTTCTCACTGTCTCCTCTCTACAGGTTTCTTCAGGCTTGTGAGCTACAGTGCCTAGGGCGCTTTTGAGGAATCCTTGGTTTCATTACCAGAAAAAAATAATAATAAAAACATTGTTCCTCAGACTTACTGATTTCTGTTGGTCGCAGTACTCCGTCCACAGCGTCATTAGATCCGGAGGTGGCTTTTGCTCGCTCAGTTCCAATGCTTTGATGATGTCACCACAGTACCGTTGCTGGTCTGGCATGATGAACGTATAGGCAAAGCCTTTGTTTCCCGCCCGGCCTGTCCGCCTGTGGGGTTGGAGGGAGTATAACATATTTGTCAGATTTACAGAGAGGTTGCCCGGCAGGAAATTTGAAACTTATGGGAGTTAATGTTATCGGGTGAAATTACAGGGCTCGAAAATCTGTCTACCATCTACAAGATTACATGGCTAGTAGCTCCAAAAAAATTGTGGACCAGATTATTTTTTCAAGACAGCACACCATTGCAGTTTGAATTAAAAATGTGTTGATTAGGAAAGGTTTAAGCAATGTAATTTTCTGGGACATTCTATTGTTGTAAATGGTGACTGGGAATCTGTGTGCACAACAACAGAACCAATGGTATTGTATTGCCGAAGAATGCAGTTGACCAGTTTACGTAACTAGACTTGGTCCAACAGTCCATTGGGTATTTCGAGCCCTGTGACACACAATATTGTACTTGGTACTTGGTTGGTTCTTCCCCGAAGGACTTCCACAAGGGAGTATAACTAGGAGGCCAGAAACACCGGGGCTAACCCCTTCTCTTAGCGATAAGTGTTACTGGGTTCTTTTATTTGTCATGCGTTAGGCCTTATACAACACACGGGACCTCCGGCTTAACGTCCCATCCGAAGGATGAAGCAATAATGGTTAAGTGCCTTGCTTAAGGGCACAAGTGTCCGGGCCCGGGCTCGAACCCACGTCACTGTTGCCTCTGAAACACCAGAGCATGAGTCCGGTGCTCTTAACTGCTAGGCCATGACACTCCAGTGGTTGTCTTTACTTGTACATCCTCAAATAAGTGCCGTACGTGAAATATAACGGGTGGGTAACTCTAGCTTTACCTAATGGTTTTTACGAGGTTTCAAATTGGTTTTATGGGGTACCTCGGGGTTCACAACCGAAATTACCACCTGTTTCAGTTCGCATTCTTCCCTTAACCTACCCCACTCTGTGAACGTAGTCCTCGTAGTGATTGGGACAGTCGTAGTTTATGACTAGAATCAGCTGTTTGACATCAAGACCGCGTGCAGCGACTGACGTAGCAACCATCAGGGACACATTGCCCGTTTTGAAATCCTGCAAAAATAAGACGGAAAGGAATCTGGTTGAGGCCCTGTTAAGTCCCTTAATGGCAATCCAGGCCAAGATGCCACAGTGGACCATAGAGCTTATAATATAACCGACATACAGATCCTTGTCATTTGATTGGTGGAACTCACATCACGTGACATTTGTTATTACTGCCATTCACGCCGGGGCTCAAAAAGTACTCTCCGCCCATGGGGAATGGGAAATACTTTTGAACAGTTAGGATCATTCTTGTTCCAAGACGCGGTACTTGTGTGCAAATGCATGCTGGTGTGCGCGTTCAGCGTTGCGCGTATTGTTCCAAAGAGTAAGTGCTACAGCGTTGGGTTCAAACATTTTCGTGAAGGGGTGGTTTGGAAGACAGAAATAAATTTTTCACCAATTTTGTATTGAAATAAAAGTTCAAATATATCAAATGACAAGGATTTAAATGTCAGTAATATAAAACAAATATTGAATGGCTTTAAATTGTGAAATGGGAGAAATTTATCGCTCGGTAAAATCTGGACTTTTCCAGTAAAAGTCCAGATTTTACCTTGCGATAATATCCCTCCCATTCCACGCCGAGCCACTCAATATTTGTATACCATCAACGAGGTGAATCAAATGGGAATTTTAGTACTGGGACTGAGGAAATTACGAGCATACATTACGCACGTGCATTGACAACATCTGTGTGTGTGAGGTATGCTTGGTATATCTTGGGTCCCAGTATCAAGAATCCCAAGAGTCAATTTCATGCATCCATTCTTATTGTTGATAGCGCCCTCTACCATACAGGCAGCTTGAGCACACTCACCATGGATGCATTGGGTGAATATAATCTTAAAGGTATAGTCCATCATTTGCAATTTGTGCATTTTGTTCGTTTGAAGCAACAAAAGTGCTCAAAATCTAAAGAAGGGTGCTGAACAACTAACCTGATGAAGTTTCAGCTCAGCTTCATTTTTGAGAAAAACAACATTCTAGGATCTCGATTTCAAATCCAAAGTTGCCGAATCATGTTTTGAATTGGGCCTGAATTCAGCGTCCGGGACAAGTTCTCCCTAGCCAATTGCAGCTACGCGATGTCGCGCACTGATCCGACGAATGATAGCAACCGCGCGCGTGTCGTGCCAATGCTTGCGCGCGCTTCGCGAATAAAAAAACGAACTACTAATTTGGATTTCCTACGGAAGAAGCACCGTTGGAAAGGCCTTCTTTCGTTGATTTCTTCAAAATGACAGCTTGCCAGAAAGAATAATTTCACAGGGAGTTAAGTCCCCTTACTATCTTTCAACCAAGTATGTTTTCAACAATAATTACGCCAGTTACTTTTTGGATAGCTGCAAATGATGGACTCTGGCTTTAATCCAATCGTGGGCCAAGACTACCTACCTGGATGATGGAGTCTCTATCGTACTGGTCTATCCCGCCGTGCAGCGCCAGGCAGGGGTAGGAGGCCCTCATCAAATCTTTCAGCAGACAATCAGCCGATTCCTGCCTCTCCACGAACACCAAGACGCTGCCCTCCTCCTGGTACATCCCAAGAAGCTCTAGCAATTTCAGGAACTTTTGTTCCTCTTCGAGGACGATCTGAATGGGGAAAACGATGCCAATACAGAACTGTCAATGGATCTGCGCTTTTAGAATATAGGTGCCTTGCAACCTAAATCTAGTGCAGTTGAGAAACCACTGGTCGACTAGTAGTTGATTTTTGATGCACCTTTATATCTGCACATTAATAGCAATGCGCCAACGTCTCAAGTCAAACATTGTCAAACAATGGTCAAAATGTCGAAACTGTGTGGTACTGGCTCCCTGCTATGCATTATGATGCATGCGGCTATTGCAACCAGCAATTCGACCGACCTCAGCAGGTTTGTCCTGAGTAGACCACTAAACTAGTCAAACTATAGTCGGAGTGTCATGGCCTAGCGGTTAAGAGTACCGGACTCATGTTCTGGTGTTTCAGAGGCAACAGTGACGTGGGTTCGAGCCCGCCGGCGGACACTAGTGCCCTTAAGCAAGGCACTTAACATCTCTGCTTGCTTCGGATGGGACGTTCCGTAGCAGTCGCGTGTGTTGTGTGTGTAACCATAATAAAGAACCCAGTACTTAACACGTTAAAGAGAAGGTTGGGAGGTGTGTCCTGCGTGGGCCAGCACCTTGTAAACCCTTATAAGGTGCTACATAATGGGTCTCATATTTCTCATGTACTTCATTCATCTAATAATACACATAACTTCCAGTGCCTTGAGTACCTATAGTCAACAGTGTGGGTTCAAGCGAAGATAGTGATCTTATGGTTAACCATGCTGTAGTCCTTGTTCACACTTACTTTGAGCACACACCATTGTTCAAATCACTTCATTTGAAGCAACAGTTGAACTTGTCTAATAGAATATTCAAGACCAGCTTACGAACGTTGGCCACATCGCTGGTACCAACATTTGGCCGTCCCCATCATACAGTAGGAAGCCAGAGGATAGTGAAATTTTGTGGTGAATTTTGACCTTCCTTGGACTAGAGAAGTTCATATTTTACTATCAGTGTGCAGGCTTAGGTTACATTACATAAGCAACCAATCCTCACGAAATGGTCATCGATCAAAACTGTGCATAGCAATGAAGGTCAAAGGTTATTTGTCCATGTGTACGCGAGTGTATAATAATAATGTGTATAAAGCGCACATACCCACCAGTATTTGTGCTTAAAGGGAATATACATCATTTGCTTTTGCTGTAATTTTCAGAAATGGATGGAATTGGGGGGTTGGAAATATACAGCAAATATAGTTACACCACTTTTTTTTGGTTTGTTGGGTGAAAAATGCTATAAAAACCAAGAAAACAATCATTTTCCTGTGTAGTGGTTCTCCTGACTCCATCAGAAGAAACCAGAGCAGTTTACATACATTGGGAATTGTAAGGTCAGGGTCTAGCTAGCTGGCTGCTTGTCGTTACCATAGGTGTGGTGTGATTTGCAACAAACTGCGATCGTCAACTAGGGGTATTTATTTGAAAAAGTTTTCAACGCTGGTCGGTCTCGACAAACCAGCGTTGAATGAAAAAAAATACCATACTTTTCTTGAAACAGACAGTATACCACCATGATTTTACAGGATGCTTTACACTGTCATGTCATTCACTAACAGTCAAATTTCAAATTCAAAATGATTTTTTTTTTTTTGTTTGATGTTGTATTTTGTTGTATCCTTGAGGCGCTACATCATTATTACCCTGCTCATTGAGCCAATGAAACATTCCAAAGACAATCTCAGCTCCCTGGGGAGTATACAGCTCCATGCTGCCATTTCGGCGCAAAGCAGCTAAAATCAACAACACTAACCATCTCTGCCCTCACAGGTACCCATCTACTCCTGGGTGGAGAGAAGCAATGAGTGACAAAGTGCCTTGCCCAAGGGCACACGCACCATGACCCCAGGCTGGACTTGAGTGTACAACCTACATGTACAGCATTACCCGCAGACCACGGATTCAATGCTCCAGACCACGAGGCCATGGCACATCCCTTAAAGAATGGTTTTTGAAGCAGAAAATATTGCTCAGCGAAATTTAAGCGCTGAGCATGATTCAGCTGGGTACCAGTCAATAGCAATATACATTGCATGACACTTTGGTTGATGACCTGTTTTCTGCTAAAGTAGACATCTTTGTTGCTAAGCACAGACTTACCACGTGCTGTTCGATGTCGGAGCACACCACACTCCGACCACCGACCGTGACCTCGATGGGTTTGGTGAGGATGCGGCGCGCTAGAGCTTCCATGGCTCGGGGAAACGTTGCTGAGAACAAAACTGTTTGCCGATCTGGCCGGATACTGTCAATGATCTTCATTACCTACAATGAAGATATTACAATAATATCAATAACTAAGACCCCTAACCACATTGCTAAGAGTTTTTGTGATCTACTCAATACAAGGCATGGTTAGTATAAATTCAAATTTCTCTTTACGTAAAAATGATAGCATACCAGGCTTAAAGGGACACTAGGTCCTGAAAGAACATTTAAAACTACTTTTTGTGTTATTCTGTATTATAGACATTAGGTTGGTTTCCTTTCAACCAGATGTTTGAAATAGGATAAGTAAACAATCCAAAACATGAAATTTTCGGGGATTTCAGGACCTAGTGCCCCTTCAATATGATAAGGTGAGTCGAATGGAACATTCCATTTGTCACCGAATAAATTATGCTTGTGAAACATTTATTTTGTTATATAACATCGGAATAAATCCGCGTTATCTGATTGGTCAGAGTCACCAATCATGTGACCGTGCAATAGAACTTCTATTAACCAGGGAATAGAACTTCTATTTTTGAGGGGCAGCCGGGCCATTGGACGATTCATTTAATGACATGTGATCAACGGCCTACCAATAGGATGACAGGAATTTAATCAGGCGTTGTATAATACCTTTTTCAAGAGCGTGGCGATTTGAAATTACAATGAAAAATATTTACCTGCGGTTCAAATCCCATGTCAAACATTCTGTCGGCTTCGTCCAGAACGAGATACGTGCAGCGACGCAGATTGGTCACACGGCCTGGGAGTTAAACATGATGAGGTTGAGACAGATGGAGAGACACAGCGAGAGGGAGACGGTGAAACAAGAGGGTGGGGGGATGACAGACAGAATGGTGCATGGAGAGGTAGGTGCATACATGCAGGAAAGAATATTCATGTTAGCAATGATTTTGTGACATGATTGGGGAGAATAGATGTGAAAGAGGAAACAGAACCAAAAAAGTGGACCCCGGAAAATCAAAAATTAGACATAGAGAGAGAGCATGGGAAAAAAACCCACAGAAACACAAATTAACAAACAAACAGACCAAATGAAGGACAAAAATGGATTAGGCACACAAATTGGGGAAAGCCATGCAGACAAATAGAAACAGAAAGGAGAGAAAAAATAAAGAAGAAAAATAAAATTAGTTTCCTTGTATTTCATTTCAGTTGAGACACATTTATATATTTATCAAACAGAACAAGTATAAATCATGATTGCAACAAGTCAACAGGTTAAAATATTTCAATGTTTTACACCGAATAAAGAAATCAGATGGTACCATTTAAACATAGTAAACATGGAAAAGAGTAGGGTTTGAATGCACCTGATAAATAATGCCATATGCGGCCTGAACAGAACCTGACATTATTCTAAACCATTAACTGAAACAAAGCTGAATCCAACAATATCGTACAGTGAGCTTGTTTTGTGAAGAATTTTAATTGGTCTGAGCAGTGAACAAAACAGAGTTTTGTTTAGTGGTGTGCATTTATGGGTAGTATGGGAATCGGGAAGCCGATTGAAAAAAGTGGTACCCGGGTACCCATTATGGAAACCCGGGTACCCATTATGGAAACCTGGGTACCCATTATGGAAACCCGGGTACCCATTATGGAAACCTGGGTACCCATTATGGAAACCCGGGTACCCATTATGGAAACCTGGGTACCCATTATGGAAACCTGGGTACCCATTATGGATACCTGGGTACCCATTATAAAAACCCGAGAACCCATTATGGAAACCCGGGTACCCATTATGGAAACCTGGGTACCCATTCAAGAAAACCAATCCCAAAATGTAAATCTCAGAAGTTGCTGTACAGATTGTTCATAAAGGTCCGCACGATAATATTACCACAGCCCTAGTTTTGTTCAAGCTTCTGAAGAGAATTAAGACGTATAGCTAACTATTGGATATTGATAGATTCAGCAAAGGCTCAGCAAAATACTCGGATCAGCATCAAGATAATTCTAGAATCCATTCCCTCAAAAACTGTATACGTCAACTGTTCTGGCAATGAGATCACAAGGTCAAACGGGCAATGACCTTTGGTTAAAAGGTCGCGTATTAACCATTAATGACACCATGGCTCTAGTAACCCAGCAGACTGCTTTGACCTTTTCACCTTTCAACTTCGACCTGTCGGGGATAGAATTACAAAAAGAGATTACGTGCCTTATGTGATATCTAGTGCGCTTAAACTAATTGAAAACAGGATAAAAAGGAATAGCTTCTCATTTCAATAACACAAAAGTTGGATTGTCCTGATTTTTTAAAAAGATTTCTGTGCAAAATTACCGCCTTTTATCAATGTAATAATTTCTTAAGTTTGGTTGTGTGTTCTTTTTGTGTCAGTTTTCACATGAGCAGCATCCTGTTGTGTCATCTCAACCATCAAATTCTTCCTCAAAACATCTAAGATAAAGAGAAGGGATCCAGTTAGTTCCCGGGAAGTGTTAAACATTTAAATCACCACATTTCAATTTGATGTTTTTCCCCCCCACCTTTTTGATAGCAATTTTTTTTTTCTAAACACTCTAAAAGTATGTCAGAATTGTGGCAAAAAAAATTAAAAAAAGATTCCAGCAAGAAAAATCTTAAATAGTATTAAAGATCACCAAAACAATTATTGTAGTTTTCATGTACTGAATTAAAATCTTCGGACATACTCGGTTTGGCGCGACTGTAGAATACCGACTGAAACAAGTGTTAAGGCCGATTTATACATACGTGACTTTGTTGAGCGACAATGTTGCGCGTCTGTCAAAGTACGCAGAATTCAATGAACGCGTTCACATCTACGACTAAGTCGTGCCTCTTATCTTTAATTAATGTGTGCGTATTTATAAAAACAAATGCGACATTGTCGGACGACAACATCATGTATGTGTAAATTGACCTTTATACTCATATGAGGTTTAATAATCCTGTGTGTTTAGTTCAGTTCAATTCAGAGATTCTTACCATTGTTGGCGGCCAACATGTCAATCATCCGCCCTGGTGTGCAGACGATAATCTCCGCCCCTCTCTTCAACTCTGCAATCTGTGCCGGGGGAACAAACAAAAAAAACCAATAATAGAAATTGTAATAATTTTCAGGCAATATTTTAAATCTTGGCCTTCTCTCCAGATTCAGCTCTATCTCTGGCCATTGGATCAATAAGAAAGGTTTGACATATTTCAAGTCTAACCCAAATGGAAAAAAAAATTGCACTCATTTTACAGGGTTTGTTCTCCATGAACTGTTACTCTTTTGGTGTAATTTAGCGCATTGGACATGCAAAATGCAATCCAGCTGGAGTGCATGGAGGATGCACTGGCCCAAAAGACAAGTGACCAACTCTGGAGTACCATAGACAGTCTATCTGCAATGGTACTAGGTTAACCCTAACCTTCCAAATCCTCCAAAATCCTCTTTGCAAAATGGAGGATTTTGCAGGATTCAGGCTACATGTGGCAAAAATGTACGGCTGATTTTGGAAGATGCACTGTGCCAAGGTCTTGGGCTGGACCTTGTGTTGTTTATGGTCCGCCATGCATAAATTTAGGCCTAGATTAAACTTGAAATCCTCTGCAATCCAGGATGTCACTGGCATCAACATCATATTGACAGTGATTGCTGGAGGATTTTGCAGTATTGAGGCAGTGGTCACCCTTATTTAAGACATAATGGATGATTTTGGAGGATTGAGGCTGTATGCATTTTTAACATGGAGGCAGTTGGAGGATTTTGCAGGATTGAGGTTGCATCCCAGCAAAGATGGCTAGGGAGTTAGGGTTAAAAGATTAACAAGGCCTACGGACAACACAGCTCACTACAGACTTGTCTACTTTGATCTGTTTATTGCCAACAAGCACTGGACAGAAGACTTGGTAAAGTGGCACTTTATGGAGGCAAGTGCAAGCACGTAGTCCTTTTTAGCAAATACAGTAAATTAGAGGGCGTGGTTGACCTAGGGTCATTGTACTGTCGCCCATCACTGGTACTCACCTGTTCACTGATTCCCGTTCCCCCATACACACAGATGGCGTTAAGACCAAGGGCCTTGGTGAACTTCTTGCATTCCCGGTAGATCTGCATGGCCAGCTCACGTGTTGGGGTCAGTATCAAAGCTAAAATGCCAAAGGTTAAAGTTCAATGTACTTTTTTTTTGGGGGGGGACTTTACACATTTGTGATGTGTCCTATCGGAAACAAACTCTTGCAGCAAGCCAGTGGAATGGGGTTTTTCAATACATATGAAAATATGGATCTTACACTTAAATGTTGATTTAATTTTTCACATGGACTTTCCTTAGCAAACATATGCCCATTTAAAACCTCGTCACCTCCACAAAACATCCCAAAAATTGCCTTTGAGGCACAATTAAGGTCTGAAACTTTTACAATATACTTTAGACATATTTAGGATCAAAATGTGCAAAAGGAAACAACTGAAAATTAAAAGAAGAATCAGTTTATGTTTTTTTGTTTTATCTCCATTTCAAAGTCTGGCCATAAGCATCTGGTTTTAAACAGCGTCTTATCCATCTTATTGGAGATAATCTGCTACTAACGACAGAGAAACTACATTCTTTAAATTTCTTCTCAGGAATAGCTGCCGACTTACAGATGGGTCCCTCGTTGATCTCCAGGGGATCCTGGTCAATGATGTGTCTGAACATGGGCAGGAGGAACGCGATGGTCTTGCCGCTTCCCGTCTTGGCAATGCCGATGAGGTCGCGGCCCGACATGATCGCTGGGATAGCCTGGGCCTGGATCGGCGTGGGCTTCTCGTATTTATTCCTGAAGAAGGACAGACGCGAAGATATAAAACAAGTTTTCTGTTAATTTTTGACACTCGATACTTGACATGGGCACAAACATACAAAAACTGTATTTTTATCAATTACTCATTCGTAATTTCAATTAAGAGAAAGTCATCTTTTGCACCATCAGATATGAAATCTCTAGTGTGTGTGGTTTTGAAAAGAACCAGAGGAAACTGAAAGAGCTATACAACTGGCACAAAAAGAACTAAGCAGTTTTTACAATCATCCTTGTTTGGACATTTCTCGGTGAACAAAAAATCTGAAATATACGTTTTGTCACGGAAACTTTCCGGTTCAATTTGATACCTCACTTGGGAACACTGTGTAAGAAATAACAAGAGCGCAAGCACTTAGGGTCCTGCAACTTTTAGTTTTGGGGCTTCAGGAGCTTCACAAGGGCGGATCCAGGGGGGCCAAAGAGGGCCATGCCCCCCCCCCCCCAAAGTATCAGTTTTCGACTGAAATAGTAAGCATGTCATCTACACATCAGGGCCCAATTTCATAGCACTGCTTAACAGTAAGCAGAAAAGTTTGTGCTTACTATAGCAGAAAATCATGCTGCTGCTTAAGCACTATTTCATGCTAACAGTTGCGGTTGCCCGCGCATGGAGATTTCTATTGTTACGTTTCTGATTTAAGCAAAGGTTTCTTCTGGGGCTAAGCGTGCCTTTTCTGTGCTTACTGCTTAACAGTCCCTTTGAAATAGATGGGGGCTCGGTAAGCACAAAGTCGGCTGTTAAGCAGCGCTATGAAATTGGGCCCAGAATATACACACAATACTTACTTTTTGAGAACAGACAGCACTTTGCTGGAGACGCCACACTGCACCCAAGCATCGATGGGCTTAGGACAGCCCTTCCCTCGAACTTTTATTCCTTCCATGTCGGCTCGCTTCACGTCAGCCTCTGTCATTAAAATTTACAAAAATTCAAAGGAATGCAACATCAAAATGTACACATTCCAACACAAGATAATAGGTCTCGTTCAAATGACGTCATTTCCTACAGACTATCCACGTGCATCAGCATTTTGAGTGTCAACTTGCATAACGCACATCGACTGCGTCGTATTTCAAACACATTTCGAGCAACAAGCGCGCGTGTTTGGAACATTTTCAACACTGCGTAATGTGTGCTTGATTGTGTAAAATACGTAGTTGCAGTTCTCCTACAGAGATGGCCATCATTGAGCGACCCCTATGGACTGCTCCAAAATTTGGCCATAAGCTCCGCCCATCTCTCAGGGTTTATGAATGAGTTTGACTGGGCTATTCTCGTCACCTGACATAAAGTCGTGATATGATTGGTTAATGCTCATTGCTTGATTGACAAACAGGAAAGGTTCATGAAAAACCGCTTTAACAATAATCAGACGTTGCAAATCCAATACTTTATAACTTAATTTAGTGTTTGTTGGGCCTCTATCGGACGTTTAGGTTCTTGAGACATCAATGTTTGAACAAGTCTGCTTTTTTTTGCATAGTTCTGAAAACTTATTGCACAAAGCAAGGATTAGAAATAAAATAAAATAAGCAATGTGAAACCCAAGTTGTGCAATAAAAATATGATATATAATAATCTAATCAAGCTGAGTACACAATTTGTCACCATTTTCATGAAGGGACGGGCATGTCAAAATTGACAATTTTTTCGATTTCGAGTTTTTTTCGCTATTTTTAAAACATGGTACTTAAGCATTCTGACATGTTTCTGTAAGCCAAACATCCTTAATTCCTGAATAACATTAATGACATCAGGGCAGGCATCTCGATAATTGCATTTTGTGATTTCACAAAGAGACGCGAACATGCCTGCCCCCGTGAACACAGGTCAACGGATATTTTCATTTTCACGAAGGGACGGACATCTTGACTAATTAATTTTGGCTAATTAACCACTGTATTAACTATAATTACTGGGTTCAAATTAAAGTTTACCTATCAAAGAATTACGTCAAGGTTTCCTTACTGCATAAAGTTGTTGCAAAGTAGTAGTTTTTGCTGTTTTAAAAACGGAGAAACTTCTCTTGCGATTATCTCGAAAACGGTTTTTCTTCAAAATCCACATGCCCGTCCCTTCGTGAAACCGGTGACGAATTATGAAAAATAAAAAAAATTCAAGCCCTTGAAATGCAAAGATTAAAGTACCTTCAGCTGTCATTTTAGCCAACTCCGGCACCTCAACGTAGAAGTTTTTGTTGAACGGTTTGTACTCTATCTTGGAGTGGTCTACCGTGGCTAACTCTTTCTTCTTTCGTTGTTCTAGGGCGGCTACCTGGTCCATAAGGTTGGATTCTTTCTCATCCTCCGACGAATACTGACACCAAAGAAAAAGTCCACAGATTAATGACAGGAACAGTAATTATGCATCTATTAATTGTAAAGACAGGCCCCATTGGCCCAAGGAGAGGTGGTCATTGTCCAATAGCGAGTCTTCCTTTTTTTGGAATCTACACACCTCCTGCGAAGTGACGCACCTTTAACAGATTGTAAAGCCCCTACTGAAGAAAAGTGTCGCACCTATGACGTGCCCCGTAAATTCTTTAACCTCAAAAGCACCATTCTCAGGGGTTATGGGGCTTGTCTCACAAAGGACAAGCGCATTAGGCCGCATAAAAAAAATCCCAGTTTCTCATACGAAAATTGGCGCCCACACATAAAAATTTGGCGCCGCATTCATTGGGGGGGGGGGTACTTTTTTTTATTTAAAAAAATTAATAAAATAATAATGAACAAAAAAATAAAAATATTAATTATGTAAACTCCTGATGACCAAAACAAAAAGAAAACAAAAGACAAACAAACCTCCATAGCATCTTGGTCATTTTCCATGAGTTCGCCTTTGGTCAGTTTGTCAATGACGATCGGCGCAGCCTTTTTCTTGACCGCGACCCCCGTCATGATGCTGACCTTTGACTTCTTGACCTATGGAAAGAATAAGGTCAAATTAGAGGTCACAATCTTGAATCAGATTAACGTCAGGTCACAATGACAGGCAATGCCCTCCACCTTTCTGAAATCGTTGCTAAGCATCTCGACCCTCCCTGGTTTGCCAAATAGCATGCCCAAGGACACAGCATTGCCAGCAGTTGGATACGAGTCCTCGACCCTAAGATCAAAAGTTAATTACATTTACAATTAGAAAACATTTCCTAACAACCAACTGCACAAATCCCAGGGTGAATAGCTTGCCAAAGTATCAGTACCAGTTGGATTCAATATACCTCTAACCCTAACACCACAATTCAAGATCCCATCACTAACACCAACATTACTCGTCCACATACTTCTCCATTTCCCTCGGTGTTGTCTGTAGCCGGTACCGCAATGGCCTTATCACCCCCTGGCATCTTCTTCCTGTCACTCTGGTTGATCTTCTTGACCTCTTCATTGACTCCCAGCATGAAGGCGTCCAGCGGGTCCACATCATCGTCTTCTTCCTCCTTCTTGGCGGCCGCAGCCGCGGCCGCGGCCTGCTCCTGCTTGAGCTCCTTGGCTAGTATCTTCTCCTCCATCTTGCGCCGAGCCTCCTCCATCTTCTCCCTCGCCTCGTCCAGTTCACTTTTTGGCTCTGGGACGGCCGCCTCGGTCTTGACGATGCCATTCTCAGCTTCCACCTTGGGTTCTGGCTTTGGTTCCTCCGAGGTCTCCATTTCCTACGCAAAACGGCAGTTTGAGAATATTAATCTCAAATCTCACTGAGTGATACCCTGCTGCCTTTCCCAAGGTTTTACGTATTGTTTAAATTTGCTCTGTAATCCATCCCAACTTGATCTCCTCTTCCGCTTCAACCACAAATCAATTCCCTCACTCATCCATCCCAAACTACCTTGCTCTTCGGCCCCCAACCCAGAAACCATTCCTCTGTCATTAATTGCATGCTTCAGTTTCCGCTTCAACCCGTAGTCCTTTCCCCTCTCATCCATCTCTGCCAAACTGACCTCTTCCGCTTCATCATCTGCATCATCGTCACCGTCATCATCGTCTTCAAGGCTCCACTTCTTCCCACTTGACTTGGCCATGGCCTCTGCCTGTAGTTGAGCCTCGGCCTTGACCGCAGCCATGTCTACCGTTTTCTTCCGCTCCTGCCGCCATCGTTCAATGCGCTCCCGCCTTCGCTGCATTTCTTCTTCCAGACGTTTCTGCTCCTGTAGGATGAGACAAGGAAAACCAAATGTTTCTTGAAGCTAATAAGCAAAAAAACGTTGTTCAGCAAGTTCACGTGCAAAGGTTAAATAAGTTGAGAGAGCCTGTCACAAACAGTTAAGTCGTTTGACATTTTGGCTGATAACTTGTTTTTGCTACATCAAATTATATTCTGGGCCGAGCAACTTTCCGTGCTTTAACAACTCCATGTACAAATTGGCCCTCAAAGAAGGAACGATGTAGTTTAGTAGCACTGACATCAAACTCTGCGTCATTTTTGTCTGAAAGTATTGTCGTGTTATTGTGGGCCTTTAAAGGGTCCATAAAGAGAATTTTTCTGAGGAACATATTTTGGGCAACCTTCTAGCCTCCTAAATGTATGAAAACATTTGACATCCCTTTTTGGTTGACTTTTTTGAAAAGCGCATTTTTTTTAAACAGTTACTAATTTCCTTGCTTCTCCGGACAACTGAGGGCTGTGGTGATGTCATGTCAATAAGACACTCTTCAAGAAGAGGTTTTCTGTTCAAATTGTGAACCCAATAATTTGCTAATTGAAAACATCAGTGAGAGACGTTTGCTCACTGGCTTACTGGGAAAGAATGTTGCAACCTGACGCTGATTTTTTGTTCGTATATCATCTCAGTGAAGGTCAGTCATTGCAAAAAAGACGATAAGATAGAATCTGGGACTGAGAAACATTTCCAATTTTGTTAGGAAATACATAAAAAAAATTCTTGACTCTCTATACACTTTGTACACAACCGCCAAAATAGCGTCAGGTTGCAACATTCTTTCCGCTTACTGTCATGTAAAATACCCTTCAAATACCCTTGAAAATGCCAAAACAAAATTTGAAAAAAAAGGTTAAATGGGACACAAAGGTGCATTTCAAGGATTGCATTAAAAAAAAATACATTGCATGGGCCGTTTAACAGCACAAAACAAAAAAAATCAAAGAGAGAGCAAAGACAAGTTGTTTGACAAGTTCTTTTAGAACTTATTGCAGGACTGTTCTCATCAGAACAAAAACTACTTAGCAAAAGTTGATAATAAGCAGGACAAGTTCTTTTTAGAACTAAATATCTTCTAAGCAGTAGTTATTACCACATGGTGTTACCGCAAACCGAAACGATACCGATACTCCACCATGCAAAGCCTCAAATCTTACAAAAAAAATCACTGCACCAACCGAGACTGCAAATAAGTACAGAGGGCTAGAGGGTCATGTTATACACAGAACGGCAGTTCATCCTATTAAGTTTATAATATAACTTACCAATGGCAATCCTTTTTCTTCCTTCACCTTTTGCTTTGCATCTCCTTCCTCTTTGACATCTGACCCCGCCTCCTTCTTGACCTCTGCATCTTTTTCATTCTGCACTCCAGCTTCTTGCTTGACCTTTGGCACTTCGCCAGGAGCAGCTGTATCATCTGGATTAGTCTTGGAGCTCCGTTTTGGGCTGTGAGACGGGGAGTGTCGTCTCCGGTCACCGCGCTCCCGGCTCCGGCTACGACTGCGTGATCGCCGTTTTTTCCGCTCACGACTTTTGGAGCGCGACCTGCGTCTGTCTCTGCTTCGGGAGCGCGAGCGCTTACGTTCTCTGCTTCTTGACCGAGCCCTATATATATCGCGAACAAAACAAAAACGAGAAAATACATTTCACTGTCGATTTCTATTTCTTGCTGCCTGTTCTATGGGTTTTAAGGTTCAGAAACATCTGTCCCCACAAAAATTCATAAAATTTGTAAAAACCTTTCAGTGTCTTCAAAGTACATCACAAATAATTCTTACAGACTGGAAATCAACTGCGCATATCACTCAGGCATGCAACTGGGAAGTAAACAAAAAAGAATGGACATTTCAAGCTTTACAAGACTTTGTACAGTGTTTTTCAAGTTTACACGGCATAAAGTGTGAAGTGAAAAATAAGGAAATCAGCTGATCTGAGGAAAAGTTGCATGTCTGATCACTCCATAATTCATGACAATCAACATGAAGATCCATGAATGTCAATGAGTTAACTTCTGTGGATATTTGTTAGGAAGCTCACAACACATGAAGAGCCAGTATCCACTGTGACATCAAATGAGAATTTGTTTCAATTCCATTAAAAGGGGCACTAGGTCCTGAAATCCCCAAAATTTTTATGTTTTTGGATTGTTTACTTAGCCTATTTCAAACATCTGGTTGAAAGTAAACCAATCTAATATCATTCTTACTGTTCCCGAGAAAAGACGAAAAAAAACCTGCTTGTTTACATTGGACATGACCAAGTATGAATACGTTTTTCGTGTTGTTCTCAGTGTACGATATACACGTTGTGTGTCTCGGGAACAGCGGTGACCTATCATCAATGCAAAAAAGTGGTTTCTTCAATGTCCGCAAAAGGTGAACACTTTACGAATGAAATCACAACTAGCATCCAAACAGCTCGAATTTATGGGGTCGCAAAAGTGGACCCTGAAATTTGTTCTCGCACGCACAATACAGGAATAACACAAAAACGCCCAGTTTTGAAAGGATAGTTGTGTGGATGTTTATATCCTACTGTTAAATGTTATTTCCGATTAACATCATCTCGTTCAAAGCGTGTTTTGTAGCCCCATTGGGCTGTTCCAGGACCTCGTGTCCCTTTGTTAAATGAGGCAAATGACTTCTTCAAATATTTGACTATGTTTCACCAACCTCCTTTTCCTGTTCCTCTCTCGTTCGCGTTCGCGTTCTCTTTCTCGTTCTCTTTCTCTCTCACGTTCTTTTTCCCTTTCCCTTTCCCGTTCGCGTTCTCGTTCCCTTTCCCTTTCCCGCCGTCTTTCCCGTTCCCGTTCCTTTTCTTTTTCCCGTTCCCGTTCTTTTTCCCGTTCTCGCTCCTCCCGATCCTTAGACAGGGACCTCGATCGCCGGCTCTTGCTGCTCTTAGAGGGGGTCCGAGATCGTGACCTGGACTGCGATTTCCTGGATCGGCCTTTACTCCTGGACGACTTCTTTTCTGTTGGGCTCCCTGCCCGCTCCTTCGACTTGGACCGCCTGCTCTTGCTTTTAACTGGTGTCTGGGACCGAGACCTGGACCCTGAGTCCTTGGTTTTGCCTTTGCTTTTGGAACTCTTCTTGTCGGAGGGGCTGGCTCCCCGGTCTGGGCTGGGTGAGCTACCTGAGGTAGACGGTGAAATTGAGCGAGACTTTCTTCTGCTTTTCGTTTTTTTCTTTGAGCGGCTTGAGCGTTCTGGACTGGAGGCAGAACTGGAGCGTGACGGTCTCCGATAGTGCCTAGTATTAGAAAAAAAAAAAGAGAGGATTTTTTTTTACTTGAGACAAACAGTTAATCAATGCTATTGGCTGGCTTGTTCGACAGGAACTTGCAAATTTGGCGATTGTGTAGTTATGGGCCCCTCTGTAGTTTTGTTCAAATTAGAGTCACAGATGTTTTTTTATCATTCCAAAATGACTTTTTCCACATAAAGGTGAGCAGACTTCTCTTCATTCTAGTGACACCATTTTTTGTAATTTTGAACAGTTTGTTGTAGTAGAAAATGCGATTTTCTTAGGCAGAGTACTCAGACAGACCGGCACTAAACATGTGCAGTTAAGTGTTTTTTATGGACTTAGAATTTTAACGTGACGAATCTCTGTCTGGTTCCATGTTTACGTTGTATTCACAAGATGGGAATCAGCCATAATGCGACATCGGACTTTATTTCCCTTAAAAAAAAAAAAAAAATCCCCTTGAGCCACAAATCAGAAATAGAAGATCATGAAATATTTTGCAAATTAAATGTGGGATTCGATTCAAAACCAATAAAATAAGACAATTCTTACATTGTGAGACACAAAAAATAAAGTTTCAAAACAACAGCAAGGCTTGTACTCGAACTCAAGTGGCGTGCTTGCAAGGCGGGCGTGCAAAATCACCACTGCGAATCTATAACACATAGCCTAAGTCACATTTACAATTACAACTTCCCGTCCAGTCAGAACGCTTTGGTATGGTAGCTTGATTGGTTACACATTTGACTACCACTATTGAGCCGGAGATCCAAGTTCAAATCCCAAATCCACTGCCGCGCTGTTAATAAGGCGTTTCACGGTAACGTGCGCCATGTTACCGACGGGGCAATTTTACAAGCGTTGCTGTGTAGGGGCCTACACATGATCATCAATGGAAAAATTTGGCACTTCCAAGTCATGCGGTCATTCTAAAATGTGCCAGTGTCTACGGTCTAGCAACGCGTGTTCTTTTAGCCCCGTAAAACAAGCATGTCAAACAAGATGGTGTACACTCCTCCATGAATTTACTAATAGATTTCATAATCCGTGGCTTGGCCTTGCCCTTGGAAAGATTTTTTTTAGGTAGTGTATATTTTGCCGGAGGTAACGCCGGCAAACTAACGTTTACTAAAGGTTTGCCGGCGGCAATCCATATCAACAGAGGGCGCTGTACTCTTTAAGATAGGGCTGAATTATAACATGTATTAAATTCCCACCAAAGTTGTGTAGCACAGTTGGTGCAGTGGTTAAGCAATGGCTCTAGTGAATGGGATGTCCCGAGTTCGAATCCTGATCCCTGCCACAATTTTAAGGGTTTTTTTTCCCATCCCCAAATAAATAAGAATATTCTTCTTTTATTATTTTAATATGTCTCAAACATTTTATTGCAGAGTATTACTTTTTCTTTTTCAGATTTGTGGCTCTGGAGGATTTTTTTTAAAGGGAAATAAAGTCCGAAATTATAAAATGGTCTGATTCCCATCTTGTAAATACAAAAATACAACGATAATATTGGCATGGAGCCAGACTAAAATTTGTCACCGGAAAATGTTTAAGTAAAAAAAAACAGTAACTGCGCATGTTCAGTGCATATCCGGCAAACTGACGTTTACTGAAGGTTTGCCGTCTCCGGCAAAATATCCACTGCCTTTTTTTTAAGTTCGAGAACCATAGTCTGGTTCCAAAGATGTTGATGTTGAATACGATGCCGTAACGATAGCCGTTGAAAATTGCGTTACCATGTTACGGCTGCCGTAACAATAGCCAGTGCCACTGCCATGCCCATGGGCCATGACTGCGTTCCCCCTTCATGCCCTTGGACTTCCTCCATGGGAGGAATAAGAACACGGTCATGACGGTTCCCCTAACAGTAACACTGCCTAAAACCTGCCACCAAGCCACGTCACACTGCTCACCTGTTTTTAAGCGGCATTATTTCTTCTTAAATTCAAAGAATAGTCTGCAAACACGGAAATTTTGACAACGTCTGCTGTACGGTTAAGTTATTTTCTAAAAAAAATCGTCTTCATCCCGTTTTGTTCAACTTCACTTCAGTCGAGACTCAATGGACTCACGCTTTTTGTAGCTAGCTTGCTTGATCGCTTAGTACGCCTGGGTGCAAGACCTATGCTGCAACGTTGGCGCCACCACCGTCAAGGTTCGATTTTTGCATTCGGGAATATCAACAGAGGGCGTACTAATACTAGCATTTTATTGATATAGAATTAACCATAGACGACACCCCCCCCCCTTCCCTCCCAAAAACAAATAAGTAAAAAAGTAAATAAAATAAAAAAATACTCACAACTCTCCAAGTTGACGATACAGAAGCACATATCGAATTTGTACGGGGTTTTTTTGGGGGGGGGGGGGGTGGCCGGGGAAGAGCTAGGATTTTATTTTACTGACAAAGATGATCACACAGGCCCTACTAATAGCACTATAAAAGCCCATCGTCATTTCGACAAATGTTGATCCCTCATCAAATCCATTGCAATTCTATCGGAATTTCTCAGATTGCAAGCTCACAGTATGCATGTTCAGAAAAGTGGAACACTACATTATTATTTATTTTTTTACAAATATTCTATCCTATCGAATTTCCCCTTAACAGTACATTTTTCCAAACTTTTACGGATGTTATAGGGACCCTGAGGCATCTTCCAAGAAAGATTGCAATTTAGAAAGATTGCAAGCGGTTAATCTTACATTTTTATATTTTAATCAAATTTGGTCAAAGATCGATATCGACTGTTCTACAAAATGACTCAGAAATATTGATGCAAGATAACCGTGTTTAGTTATTAAAGTTGGTATACTCGTGCTTTTTCAAAATTTCGATTTTCTTTTCCGAACGAAATTTAAAGGAATATAAAATCCTGTTCCAAATTAATTTGCTTGTTTGTTTTTGCAGGCCTTTTAATGGCGCGCTCCAGTTCTGAAATTGCATACACTATATTGAGAACGAATTAGGAGCGTCCCGCTCTTAATTCAAAAGTTGAAATCAATTTATTGTGGGCCACTTTTTTTCGTGCGATGTCTCATTGGAAAGCTCATTACCAGTGGCGTCGCCAAGGGGGGGCCAGGGGGGGCACGTGCCCCCCCTGGAAAACCTAGTGCCCCCCCGAGTGCCCCCCCATCTGAGATTTGGGTTGGTAAAAAAATATATAGATATTCACCTAAGTGCCCCCCCATCAAATGCTGGTGCCCCCCCTGTGCCCCCCCAGACTGAAAAGTCTGGTGACGCCACTGCTCATTACTAATGTATGCTAGAATCTATTTTTCAAGATGCCACACCCAAAAGCACGTATACCAAAGCACGTATACACCAACTTTATTAGATAATATAGTATTATAAGATGGAATTTTGCGTCTGGGTGATATAAATCAAATTAGGTTTTGCCCTTCACCGACGTTTTTTAAACACTGTATACTCAGTGTGTTACCTCCCGAGTGAAAGTTGGAAAAAAAATCACTCGGGTGGGACGTCTGCACTAGAAAGCAGGAGGTCGTGGGTTCGAGTCCCACCCGAGTGATTTTTTCCAACTTTCACTCGGGAGGTAACACACTGAGTATACAGTGTTTAAAAAACGTCGGTGAAGGGCAAAACCTAATTTGATAGATAATATAGATTATTCTTTATTTTGAAGAATTGAGAAAAATCATCCATTGGGCGCTGACGTCCCATGGTTAGGTTTTCCCGACTCGTGCGGTCATCCCAGCAGATGGGAGTCCTGGGTCCCTGTCTGGCGGAGATGTCTGTTTTACTTTACTGCAATTGCCTCTCTCCGCCCAGCAGTATAATTGGTACCTGATGTGGAGGTTCAGAACAAATTGCACTGATCTCGAGCAGCTGCAGAATAATGGTCTTAGTGTGAAATGCAGGGATAATAATTGTAAATTAAAGCGCTTTGAAAGCTTAGGTATAAATTGCTATTCACCACATTATCATGAGTGGTAACAAATTGACTTATTTACCAAAAAAAATAACACATTTCTTACAATTGGGACATTTGTCCAGACTTGAAACTTTTAAGGATGTGATTGCAGGGCGGGATTCAACATGTTTAAGCCAAAATGAAAAAAAAAATTGCAAGGGGGTGAATCTTACATTTTGAGTCAAATTTGGTCAAAAATTGACATGTCTGCAAGATAAAGGCACTTATATATAGATGCATAGTGAGCTTACATGTTTGAAAAGTCACACAGGCAAAAAAATGTTTAGGGGACAAAAAAAAAAAAAATTGGTGGGGGGGGGGGTAAAAATTACTATATTTGACTTACTTCCCCAAACATTTTAACTCTTTATATCTTTTTAAGTCAACAGGATTAAGTTAATCTGTCCACAAAAAAATTAGGGATGTGACTTAGGTATTAAGGTTTAGGGAAATCATTGAAATGAATGAAAACTGCTGCACTAAGTTGACAAAATGCCACTTGGCTTATGGAGGAAGAAATGGCATATAGACTTACAAAAATCATTTCAATTTATTTACATGTCTTTCGTTTTGTTTTATTGAGCAGGCACTAATAATACATTTTCTAAAATAACGCAATAAAATAAGGCTGGGTTAACAAAAATGATCCTTGCTATTATAACAATTTTATCCAAAAACCAAAACATGCCACAGCTCATAGCGATTGAAGTGGACAGTTATCCAATATTAAATTAAAGATAAGTCACGACATGTAGCCCCAGGCTAGCTCCCATTGAGACTTTCAGTATAAATTGAAACGTAGGGAAAACAGGCTGTATTATTTCTTTTAAAAATAATAGTGGTACAAGTTATAAATATCATGGGTATAATGCAAGTAAATATGATGTACATTAATAAAAGGAGAGACACATATAGCTTTACTTAATTAAATTAAAAGATATACTTGTACTAAACTGCAGAATGATTACAAAAGCTTAAAAAAAAAACCTTTACAAAAGGTAATAAATGCAGTATAGTCTGTTCAATTATGAAGGATGCTTCAGAGCAATTTCCCCTTGTTTTATACTCCACGCTCTGAAATACTTGGCCTTACAGTGCCATGAAATTTGCTGGGTGCTATAAGTGGAATATATACTTATCTATTTGCCATTTTCACTTTTTACATATATACACAGTGGCGGAACACAGTGGGTGTGGAGGTGTTGCCCACCACCCCTCCTGCCAGTGACCGAAATTTTCTCAAATATGGCCATTTTTTCACTTGAGCTAGCCCTTTGGCCCCCAAAACTGGCACGCCCTCCGCCCCACGGAGGTAACCTCTCTGGATCTTCCCTTGATACAACAAATCACTTGTCAGTAAGAGGTTCCAATTTTTTTAACGATATGGATTAAGCAGCAGAAGTGAAAATGTATCACCTTCTGTAAAAGCACTTAATTGACAAGTAGAGCACGTATTATACAGCTATAAGGATCTCTTTAAATATTCGGAGTAAGTTGCGGCCAAGTTTATCCACAGCAGGCCCAAAATATCAGGTATGAGTTACAGGATTCTGTACAAATTCAACTGAATTATAATAATAATTTTTTTGGGGGGGGGGGGCAATAGATCAGTTTCCAATGTTGCTACATGAGTAGTGAGTTAAGCTGTCAGCAAATGAATGCGCTGTTGCTGTGGACAGAGCATTAAAAGGGGGGCATGTTAGAGATGTCTGTGCATAAAATAGTACATAATAATGTTGTCCACGAATGATTGATCATTCCAAAGATTTTGTTTTTCATCGCAAATCAAAACACCAACCTTTTCCAAGTTTAACTGATCAGTGGCAAATTGAGCTGTCCAAAAAAGTGCGCAGTCGCAGTGAATTATATATGTTGAATGGGAGAAGGAAGACATGTTGAAAGAGTTTGAGCAAAAATGGAGTATCATGTTTCATGATTAAATCAATCATTTCAAAGATTTGTTGTTTGCTCATTAAAATGATAACTACCCAATGCAAAAATGTACTCAAAACCTGGCATGGCTTTCGCTATGCCCATTGCAAGCTATGTTTTAATTTGAAATTTCATCACTAGTTTGTCATGAAAAACAAAATCTTTGGAATGATTAATTATTTATAGACAACTTGATGAACCATTTTAAGCAACAACACCTCTAACATATCCCTTTGAACGTACTTTCCACAGCTGCGACGGCGCATCCTTCCGACAGCTTAACTCACCACTTATTCAGCAAACTTGGAGAAGGAGGTTTTTAGGCCGTTGTTTTGCAATCAATGATGCTCAGTCATCAGTGACTGAAGAGGTGCAATTAAGGTTTCAATCGGAAGCTAACGAAATACTCTTTGAGAAGGAGCCACTTTGACATTGTAAAATTTCCAAACGTTTACATATGAGCCCATCATTCTTAGATTACCTTTGTTTTGATACACGAAAGTATTTAAAAATATGGCTATTACACTGCACAAACTGCAGTGTTAAATTTACACCATTGGTATCTATATAGGACCATCTGGTGTTAAATTTTACTGGTGGTGTCCTATATAGACACCGAATGGTGTTAAATTAACACTACAGTTTTTGCAGTGTATTAGTAGACCTAATGTCAGCCATAAGATACTGTGTTATTTTACTGGCCTCTGCCAGCCCGGCCACGACCACCCTTCTTCTTCTTCTTTTTCTTCTTAATGGTGTTAAATTAACACTACAGTTTTTGCAGTGTATTAGTAGGCCTAATGTCAGCCATAAGATACTGTGTTATTTTACTGGCCTCTGCCAGCCCGACCACGACCGCCCTTCTTCTTCTTCTTTTTCTTCTTCTTCTTGCTGAGCAGATTTTCTTGCTCCTCGCAGGTGGTGCAGCAGATGGTCTCGTAGCTGGGCATCATGCAGTAGGATTGGAACTGGTCCTGTTGGCAGATGATGCTCTGCATAGGAACGCAGCCAGTCTCTGTGATGGAGTCAAGGAAGTTAAAGTGGACAGGGCTGGATTATTATTGAAACTACAATAGATGAGATTTGAAGGTTTGCATGGTGGAAAGATACTAAGACAAGATAAGTTTGCGGTAGCACCATGTGAATAAATCTCTTTTGTGAGTATGTGTGGTTCTGAGAAGAACCGGAGGGACTCAACGTTTGGAACAGTATGCTCTGCCCGTCGTCAGGAGAATGAGGGATTCCAACGATGATGCGATGTGATACCACCAGATCAACTGGAGCCAAGCAGAATTACTCACTAGCATCGACCGCTGGTACCCCCGACGCATCAGAGAAGCCATCGAGATCATCAAGCATAACACTGTCATCCAAGACATTGGTTTCTACATCAGCGACATCTGGCGCCCCATCCTCAAGTCAAAGTCCAATGGGTCTCCCATACCCTAGGACAACTTAGGTTCAGTTCTCGCCTATGGGTCACCTATACCCCGAGCTCCTTCCCCTTTGCCCCCTCACTGTGTACTGACACGCTCCAGTGATCATCCAGCATCCTTCAGTCAACTTGCATCCTTCTCAGCTTCACCGGTTTCGAGCTTCACCGGTTTGCATCCTTCTCATGCCTCATCTAACATCGCATCATCGTTGGAATCCCTCATTCTCCTGATGACGGGCAGAGCATACTGTTCGAAACGCTGAGCCCCCCGGTTCTTTTCAGAACCACACATACTCACAAAAGAGATTTATTCACATGGTGCTACCGCAAACTTACCTTGTCTTAGAAACTACAATATACAGCAAAACTTGTCTGAAATAATTAGACACTATTCACTTGAACCCACATTGATCACATCCAGGCTGGTTACAAAAAAAAACTGTCCACTTTTGAGACGCAAATTTCTTGAAAATTGGGAGACATGTTAAAATGTGATCCTACCTGCAGGGCAATCTCCTAAGTTGCAGGTTGCAGTTATGGGTGGCTCTTCATCAAAACATTGGAACTCTCCAGGGGCGCTATTTGGTGCCCCACACATCACCTCCCGATTCTTGAAACCGTCCCCACACGTTACTGTGCACTGGAGTCGAGAGAACAAACATGAAGATGAATTATGAAAGTGGAAGGGGTGGCCCAACATTGTGTACAAATATTGAATGCTTCGAGGGAGGCTAGTTTTACTACACCATGCGATAAAGCATTCAATATTTGTTTTATAACACTTCACCCACAAATTCTGCTTGGTTTCAATATTCTAAATTATTTTAATCTGAACACAGTTGAAATAAACTTCAATTTCAATAAAAATTGGTGGAAAATGTATTTCTCTCTTCCAAACTACCCCTTCACGAAATGTTTGAACCCAACTCTGCGGCGCGCTGTCTTTGGAACAAAACGCGCTACACGCACACCAGCATGCATTTGCACACAAATACCGCGCCGTGGTTATAGTACTTTGGTTGCTAATGGTATAGTACTTTGGTTGCTACGGGTATAGTACTTTTGGCCGTGCACAGAAAGATAGCAAAAATAGAAAGTATCATGTGACTCGCTCTCGGCCAATCAAGACACAATCTGTGGGTGAGGTGTTATAAATTCTACTAGTACCAAAACACAATTAGGCTCATAACTCATGTGATTTAAACATTTAGACCACTCCTATATGTTTTGCAGTAATTTTTTTTCTTCCATTTTTTTTTTTAGCTGAATTAAGAAAAAGAGAAATCAACAGAAGACTGACAATGAAAGTTTTGGACATTTTTGCTCATCGTAACACTGTTTGCATACATTCATTACGTGTCTGCGACCTTATTGCGAGACCCAAACTTGCACATCTTTAAAACAATAAAGGCAACATACAAATCTGGGATGATCAAAATATAAAAGATATCTTCAGCTTTCTATAGGGATCAAATTCTCCTTGTCAGTGCTCAACCAAATAACGACCATTTTAGTTTGAAAAACAACAAAAAACACAGTGACGCAATGTGCTCCTATTCAGCAGTGCACATCCACGAAGCATAAACTATTTTTTTTTAAAACGCATATCCAAGGTTTTTTACCACAGCGTCAAAACGAAAAGTGTGACATTGTTCATAAGGTTGATAAGATTCCCTAAACGCTGATATAAAAAACATGCCTATTGGACAATCAATTCCAAGGACCATTTTGGCTTGAAAAAATCTATCCAGTCAGTGTTTTGATTATCATGTTTAGCCCAATCGCTAACACGCACATGCGCAAACGTGTATTGTGCACAATGTGCGCGCCTGTTCGTGTCGTGTCTTCTGTGGTGTGTGTATTTGGCAGCAGCATGCGTACTTGAGCTTTTGTCCCTTTGCCTATATCAACTCTTCATTATGAATTTTAATTTCACGGTTCTTGTTCTCATAATTAAGCTTGTATCCGCCAGTGTTGTACGTAGAACTCGTACTCGGTACTCGTACTTGAGTACTACTCGAGTACTTTTTTTGGAGTACTCGTACTCATACTCGTACTCGAATGTCAAAGTACTCGCACTCGAAATGACGGTACTTGTACTTGGGCAGCAAAGTACTCGTACTCGACATGTCGAAATTGTGATCGATCATCAAAGTACTCGTACTCGAAAAGCAGTACTCGGGGGAATGCTATAGCTTGACTTTATACACCATGGCCTTATTTTATCGATACTTTCAGTTTGAAATGGTTGATTGGCTTGTGGAGAAATCGAGATTTCCTGATTTTCCTCTGTGCACGTCCAGACATACGCATTTAACAGCTAGCCGTGAGTGGGTCTGTATATCGGTCTGACTGGGCCTGGGCCAATTATGCACAATGAACCATTTGCCGTATGGCCGTATTCGGAATACAAGTACTCGTACTCGGAGGTACCAGTACTCGTACTCGTACTTGGCAACCTAAGTACTCGGCAGTACTCGGTACTCGGAAAAATGTACTTGACTACAGCACTGGTATCTGCATAACAATTTTCTGATATGTGGCTACAATTTTGTTTGGGTGAAGGGTGTAATTCTGAATCAGCAACCATTTGACTCCTGAATCTGGTCAAAGAAATATCAATACATACAGTTTTCCAGCCTGAAACTAAACTCTATTTCTCTGATGAGTTGCTCCTAACTCTATTTGGTTCTCCAACTCAACGCAACGGGTTAATTTTAAAGACTTACACTCGACCAATCCCCGGTACTCCAGTGAGCAGGGCATGCTTCCCGATTGCAGGGCTGGGTTCCAGATGGTTTCTCCGTTTTACATTTTATTTCCAGTGCGGTGGATATCTTCCTTCCAAGCTTCTTGGAGCAAGTGACAACACGGGTCTGAGTGCCCTGCGTACCACAGGTGTGGGAGCACGGCTGCCATTCCTTGGCCTTCCACTTGAAGATGGGTTTCCTCTTGCCTCCTGGGGGTTTCTTTGGGGCCGGTCTTGTGGTAGGCTCTGGTGCTTGGGTTGTCGGCTGTGTTGTGGTTATTGGGGGGAGTGCTGTCGTCGCCACTGTGGTTGTCATTGTTGTTGTTGGTTGCACTGTGGTCGTCCGTGCTTGGGTGGTGGTGGGAGGCTGTGTTGTCGTGGGAGGCTGTGTTGTCGTGGGAGGCTGTGTTGTCGTGGGCGGCTGAGTGGTTGCTTTGATAGTTGTTGTCTGGGGTGTTGTGGGCGCTTCGGTCGTCGGTCTTTGTGTTGTTGTTGCTGGTGGTGTTGGAGATGCTGCGGTTGTTCTGGTGGTTGCAATTGTCGTGGTTTGGGGTGGTCCTTCTCTTTCCGGGACTCTACAGGTAAAATCATACATGTCGGGCATGAAAGTCCTTCATTTCGTCACCGTCACCACGAAGTGACACTAACAGCGAAAAATCGATATTTTGCGATTTTGATTTTTTTTCCCTAATTTGTGATTAATTACACATAATCTATCACCTCAAGAAGTTACTATACAAAGAGTTAATTAGTTTTGTCAAAATATTAATTAACATTAAATAACGTTTGTAATTTAATGGGTCAAAACCAGAAACTGCGTTTTCACGAAGTGTATTATACCATTCTTTCATGTGTAAACTGCCTGCACAATACGCGTCAAAACGGGTTTTGCGTTTTCACGAAGTAACACAAATGTCACGTGATATGCACGACTCACTTCTGGTGTTTTCACAAAGTAGCGCTAAGCCCATAGCTAATACGGTAAGCGTCACTTTGCAAAAACTCGAGCACAGCGTAATCTGATTTTTGAGTTTTCACGAAGTGTACTTATTAGTTTGATAAACTCATTAATAGTTATTTTGTTCACAGAATAACAATCATACATTAACGTGTCATTGAAGATCCCAGCTTTCAGACAATGCAAGAAAATATGAACTTTGAGGCTAAACGATATTCAGAATACCGTTTAAAAACATCGTCAACTTAAATCGCTTGTATCTCCAAGCACACATTTTTCACTTTGTGGGAGTTAAGGTCACTTTGTGGTGACGGTGACGATTTGTGCAATGAGTACATGAATTAGGAGCATCAGTTTTGGTTGAGCGGGGAGAAGATGGAGTCCTATTGACCAATGTAAACTGTAGAGAGGCAGTAATGTCTGGAAGGTATAAATGACTTTGAATTAGGAATAAAGGAAAGCAGATCTTACAGGCTTTCGCAGGACTGTTCATTGCAAGGCTGTTTGGTGTCCTTGGGGTTGTAGCTACCGTGACCACAGAACGTCTTCTTCACTTTGAGGTTGTCGCTGGTACGATAGCATCTGAACTGGTGGAAGGAAAATCCTGCCAAGCAAACAAGTGTTGAAGTAGTAATATTGGGGAGTGGAAGGTAAGTAAGATTTGAGGCTTTGCATGGTGGAGTTACTAGATAATGAAAGGTTTGGGGAAACACCATGTGCGAATAATTTCTCAACTAAGAGAATGGTTCTGAAAAGAACCAGAGGTATAAACTCGACATTCCGGTCAGTATGCTCTGACCGTCTTCAGGAGAGGCCTGAAGACAGTCAGAGCATACTGACCGGAACGTCGAGTTTATACCTATGGTTCTTTTCAGAACCATTCTCTTAGTTGAGAAATTATTCGCACATGGTGTTTCCGCAAACCTTTCATTATCTGGAAGTGGAAAGGTTCAGATAGTGGGAGTATTGACTCTGTGCATGCATGGACAGTAAATGGCACTTCGTGACCACTGAAATAGAATATGTATAAATAATTTTATTCTGAGAATTCAAAAACCACGTCTTCTTCGCCTGAGTGCATGGTGCACAATGGCAATGTGTTTGAATCCCTCAAAACTCTCTTTGCTGAAACCAAACACTTTTTAAATTTGTGATTGTGAATTTGGGGGGGGGGGGGGTCAGGTCCATCAGATTTTTTAATGTCCAATTGTTGTGGACAGGTGGACATAATTCATTGTTGTAGTCGGGACCCTGCAAGACCTTCCAAGACCATCACAAGGCCAACACAAGACCTTTAGTCACAAGTCAAGTCACAAGCAGCTATTTAAATGAACTGCAACAAAGGCATTTCTTTGTCATTGTTTGTGCCCTGCTACTTGCGGCTGGTCTAATGAACGGTCTTGTGTTGGTCTTGTGTCTTGTCTTGTAATGGTCTCAACTAACACTGGGACATATCGGTAATTATTATTACTATAATTGTTATAATATTTTTTTGGGGGGGGGGGGGGTGTCAGAGCAGGGGGGTTTTCAACCTACAAAACCCCCTCTGGCCCCGCGCTTACTTACTCTGCTAGACAGAATTGATTTGAGAAAAACGTGACTCGACACGAATCAACTGGACCTTTTTTTAACCAAATGACTCGACCAGACCGTACTTCAGTCACTGCCTTGACTTGAGTCACAGAATTGGTTGACTTGTTACAACAGGAGTCTGTGGGCTTCACACTCACCACCACCGCAAGTCTTGGTGCAATCAGTCCAGCCTTCATCTTGCCACACGTACTCCGGCACATCGGAAGTGTCAGACCCTTCGGGCTCGTCGGGAACTGGTGGGGGATGAGTCTGCGGCATGGTAACCGTCGTGGGTGCGGGTTGGCCCAGGGGTTGATCGTTGACGTAGTAGCTGTAGGTAATGTTGATGGGCTTGCTGTTCTTTGTCCAGAAAACCTAGTGAGTGTTGGACGAGATAAGGACAGCTCGTAGTTGTTAATGGCGTGAATGCAAATGTAAAAGGCCATGGTCCAGTGGTTACGGTGTTTGACTCATGTACGAAGGTGCATGGGTTCGAACCCGGCCAGGAACATGGTGTTTGTGCCCTTGGGCAAGACACTTAACTACAATTGCCTCTCTCCACCCAGGAGTATAAATGGGTACCTGTGAGGGTCGAGGACCGATTGAGCGCTGATATCGGCTGCCGCGTGGTCCCATGGCCTGATGAACGGGGTAATAATTGTAAAGCACTTTGAGATCGTTGATACGATGGAAAGCGCTATATAAGCACAATTATTATTATAAATGCTACCCCAAATATATGTCAAGGCAAGCAAAACAATTGGCATCTATTGAACACATTCGTTTGTTATTGATCATCCCCTGTTACTTGTGATTAGATTTGTGAATTCAGTTGTGATTAATTTACAATGGGACTTGTATAATAACTTGTTATGGAGTGTCATGGCCGAGCTGTTAAGAGCACCAGACTCAAGCTCTGGTGCTTCTGATCAGCAGAGTGTGGGTTCGAGTCCCGGTCTTAACACTTGTGTCCTTAAGCAAGACACTTAACCATTATTACTTCGTCCTTTGGATGGCCCTTGCGTTGTGTAATGCACATAAAAGAACCCAGTAACACTTATCGCTATGAGAAGCAGTTTGCCCCAGTGTTTCTGGCAGTGGCTGCTTAATGCGCCGCAGCACATAAAATGGGTCTTTTTTTCAAATACTTCATTTACCTGTCTTTAAAATAAATTCATATTAATTTGTGCCTTGGGTATATAATTGTTGGTAGATGCGTGCGCTACATAAGACGCCGGTATTTATATTATTTTTATCATTCCAACTTGCAAAAGGTACCTTGAATAAAACATTGCTCAGATTACACTGCAAATTTCATTTCCCTATACTGCCCTTCGTCCCAACGTAAAAAAAAAATTACCAGTAAATCCAGGTCTTCATGAAGGGGACCCACGGAGTAGAGACGTTCAGTGTTGGGGGAGTACACAAAGCGAGCTCCGCCCCCAATGAAGGAGTGCGGCCCGGACTGGGAGCCGCGCGAGTTGAGGATGTATATCTTCTCTGCTGGACGACGCAAAGCTAATGAGAAAGATTCAACCAGTGATATTTAAGTGTTGGTGTCAGGCTGTGTTTACCACATAACTGCATTCTTGAAGTCATATGGGGGCTTTTCATGTAGTATGGGGGCTTAATTTTCATCCTGGTACATCATTTGAAGGTTCACCAAGCATTTGCATCAATAATCAGACTTATTCATGACTTCATGATCGCCCTCCTGCACATTTTGTTGTGCAGTAAATTGTACATTCTTAATTGTTACTTGTGATGATGCCATCTATAAACAAATGCGTCAAGAAGTCTTGAAAATATAAACCATCATAATCCACCGAAAAAAAACTATCAAACTTAAGTTTTAAAACTGCTGTCCTTTTCCACCTCATGCAACATATACCACTCTTTGTCAGTGTGCGTCTATGAACGAATTCGGACTTTTTTCCATGACTATGAAACTATATTATTTGGTGTTAGTGCACTGCTCATAACACTGGGCACCCGGCCATGTGCAAAAACAAAACACTGGCAAATTCCCAGCTCCAATTTAATTTAACCCACCACTAGGAAATAGGGAAAGTGGCTAACGATGTTACGCTACCTACCAGACGTATTTTTTTCTAGACCAGCATACACTTCCAGTATAAATCGAAAAAGATATTTATTCAAGAAGGTTCATGTTGAGTAAAAAACCATACTTTTAAAGCTTGAAAACAGATCCAAGGAATATGTGTACATGACTGAAAACGAGACAAAGCTTGGACGTAAAAGGCAAGTTTAATACTCACCAATAAAACTCTCTGTATCTGAATTTTCTCGGACATCAATGTGGCGGGCAGAAGTAGGTATGGTGTGTATAACTTGATACTCTGAAAATAAGAAAGCCCAAGAAAACAATAAGAACATATTGAGACCAAATAAAAATTCGACAAATGAAATCCACATCACAGAAAAAAAAAAAAAAAATTGTCCGGCTTCTGTTTCTGTTGCAGATTGCCGCACAATTGCAGATGTTCGCGTGACATTACAAAAAAGGGCACTTGTGAAAAAAGGGCGATCGTAAAAAAAAAACTTTTTGAAGAGAAGGGGACGTACTCTTTACAAATATTGGGTGGGGGTAAATAACAGCCCCCCTCCCCACCACTGTGCCACTGGCGTAACAATGGTGTAGTTAGACCTTTCCAAGACTTTTCGAGACCTGTTATTTTGTTAATCCATTGGCTCAATTTTCAGAGACAAAGCACATATGTAGCCTAGAGATTTTCATTTTTTTTTCAGGAAATTTATTGTGGGGTAAAAAAATGTGAGACCTTCTCATCTCAAGATCTTTAGGAGATCTACTGCCCTTACGAAATGATAATGTTAAATCCTCCTACTTTACTATACATCAACCCCACTGATGAAGTGTATGCTGTGGTTCATGCGTGTTGGAGTTTAACAAAAACTGATGTTCATATCAGCATTTGTGTGAGGCCTCGGGAAAGGTCTCGTACCGCACTAGTCTGCTGATCCTTCAAATAATCAATTATCTCTCTCTTACTTTTCCTCGGGTCTTGGACAAAGATCCTTTGGATGAAGGTGCACTGCCTATTGTCACCGTCACACACCCCACACTTGTCCTCAACTTTGGTGGAGTGAATTTGATTGTCGCAGCCAAGTTTCTGAAAATGTGACAAACAAAAAACAAAACAAAACAGTTTTACGATATTAAGTTTTTATGCTCTTCAAACAAACTTGATTATGAAACTTCTTTCTTCAATATAAGTTATCTGCAATCCTCAGTAAAAGGTTTTTTTTAGGGGTTGCTTCAGGATCTTTCGGTGTATAAGACGCATGATCATGCCTCTTATATGCAACAAAAGATCCACATGATCTTCATCAGAATATTTATCTTTTTAATATCTCATTCAAAAATGAATAACTCCTTAAGGCTTTCTTACACGTGGGATCAATCTCAAAGCAGGGGACTTGTCTTAAGGCCTAAGATCCTTCATAAGATAATGAGTTTTGTCAAATTAGTAGAAGACCTTGTTAGGATCTCCACATGTGTACACATTGCATTGATCTAGAGGTTTGATTTGGGTTTTTAGCAGAAAATATCATTCCAACAAAACCTGGGCTTATAACAAGCTATACATACCACACATTGGCCCTGCACACATATACTGTAGTGATCGTCATAGGAACAGGGTGTGCCATCCGTCACGTTATAATTGGTCACGACAACGTCTTCGGTGGTCTCGGAGATACAGGTGAGCCTACACTGCAGTGATTCTGTGTGAACGAACACACATTAAATTTGTGTTTGACTGCTCTGGAAGAAATCTAAAACTAGTAAATGACATGTGGGGCATATTCGAAACCCCGTTCTCGTGTTGAATGAACACAAGAACAGGGTTCTGAATGACAGGAACCAACACACAAACGGTGTTCGCGAACAAGATTCTCATACCCGAGTAGATATGAAGGAACCGGAACTTGCGTTAATATTTGTGTATAAAATTGAAAGCATTCATTAAGTGCAGGAGCAGTAACAGTAAAACATTAAAATTAGAAGTGACAAAAACTTGGAAAATCGATAATTTTTTGATGTTGAGTTATGCTGGCCTATTTATTGCGTTTGACAAAAAGAACAATTTGACCAACTTTCAAAGCGACATATTGTATCCTTTTGCAATTATCATAAACGAACAATTGACAAAAAGCTTGAACTCCGTATTTATTTGTTTTCACGAAGTAACATAAAACCTAGTAACCTAAAACTAACCTTGTTAGCAGGGCCAGAGGGATTATGCATTTCTTTATGTTGATAAAGAACGGACGCGCGCGCACTACACGCGTTAATGTAACAATTTCTCAAAACATTTTATGTATTCACGAAGTGACAAAGAGTGTGTACAAAGTAATGGGAAAAATAATAGGAAAAGTGTATTACCTTTTTCACGAAGTGTAAAACATCTTTATTAATGAATTACTGTTTAATTAAGAGAGAATTTTAACTTTGAATTAGCAAAGAACAAAGCCCATACGTTACTTGATGCCAAATTTCCAAAATCTGTAACTACAAACTAGTCGAAAATGTGTTTTGAAAATGTGGTTATCTCGGGATGACCTTTTTGCAGGATATTGAAGTTTTTGTCACTCTGCGAAAACACCGCCAATATTTTCACTCTGTATTATTGTTTATAAAACACATGTTGCAAACTTTCAGAAAAACACTCTTGTTTTTATGGGAGGTGCATTTGCAAATTTGAGAGCTCTTACTGTTTCTGTTTTCATGTGGTAGCCACTTGTGTTGTCTCCCTCCGAGGTGAAAACTGGCCAGATTGTCCTCACACTGTTTGGCCCGTCTGTCCTCCCATTCACCAACACAGGGCTAATATGAACACGAAAGAATACGGCCAATTGTGTAAATAAATCGTCTGCAACACCACAAAGTAACACCCATGTACATACCATTAAAAACAAGCAATCGGAGAAAACGGCATCTAAAGTTGAACGCCTTCTAAAACAACACTTTGCGTCAAAACGGCAGAGTATTTTCAGTTGGATTTCTCGTTGTGGACACTTGATGAATTGAATTTATTAAATCTGCTGTTTTTCACCCTTTTGTGTAATAAATCAACAAGAAATAAGAGAAAAATTGTGAGTGTTAGTTCGTGAAATGGAAAAAGCTGCGAAACTGTAAATTTTCGTTTTCACGAAGTAACACTCTTCAATGTATACAACACGAGGAAAGTGCAACTTCAGGTCAGCGCGCATGTGCTCATACAAGGAGAGTGTCACTTCGTGAAAACGTTTTTGCTCACTTATGAGCAGAGTGCGCGCCATGCATTGCAATGGTAAATGGAACTTGAGTGTTACTTAGTGAAAAAGAAAATTGTCACTTTTGCGCAAAAATTGCCATGGATAATTAGCGTAATTATTAAAGTAAAGCTCTTGAAGCTTTGAACTTCGTGCAGGTAGGCCATGATGAATAATGTTTAGAAATGTAAAAAACTGAAAATCGAAAAATATGGTTTAATAATGTGAATGTGAATTATATGAATAATGTTTAGAAATGTAAAAAACTGAAAATCGAAAAATATGGTTTAACACGTGGAGTGTTACTTTGTGGTGTCGGTGACGAAATATGCAAAACAAATATGTAAATAAATATTCTAATGTTGCATACTATGTTCAATTCTTTTCACCCAACAAATTTACAATTTGCATGTTCTGTTTTAACGAAAAAAGTACTTTATTCTGATTCTGGACGTCTCCAACCCTCTGAAAAAGGATTTCATTTTGCGCACAATTAAACTCACCCTATGAGAGCCATATATTTGTTTTGCAGCCAATAATTACAATTTTGGGAGGAATTAATTTAATAACTAAATGTTAATTTGTGCATTTTTTGAGTCAGTGTCTCATTCAAAAGTGAATAACTTTGCTGGAGAAAAAAAGCAATTGAAAAAAACAAATCTATTTTTTGAGGTGAAACTTAGAATGGTGTACTCCTTTGCACATTTCCCATTTTTCTCATCTTTCCATTTCCCTCTCCCTATTAATTTTGCGCTAGCAAAGGCTGGTTGAATCAATTTCAGCTACGATCTCATATAACCAACCAGTAAAATTAAAACAGTTAGGAGTGACTACATTAAAAAATCGACTGTTGCAATCACAGTCTAGTTAATAGGAGACTTTGAGACGCTTGGTGGTAGCAAACATACAGATCCTTTTCAATTATTTACATCATGTTTAAAGGGTCAGTCCATCATTTGCAGCTATCCAAAAAGTAACTGACATAATTATTGTTGAAAAGCATACTTGGTTTAAAGATAGTAATGGTACTAAATTCCCTGCGAAATTGTTCTTTCTGGAAAGCTGTCATTTTAAAGAAATCAATAAAAAAATGCCTTTTCAATCATTTAGACGCATTCTTGGAAATTTCCGTTATTAGTTCGTTTTTAATTTGGCAAAGCGCGCACAAGCATTAACACAATAATGCACACACGCGCGCGGTTGCTATAATTCATCGGTTCAGTGCGCGACATGGCGTAGCTGCAATTGGCTAGTGAGAACGTTTCAGATGCTGAATTCAGGCCCAATTCAAAACATGACTCAGCAACTTTAGATTTGAAATTGAGATCCTAGAATATTGTTTTCTCGGAATATACAGCATTCACTTAGCTGAAACTGCATCAGGTTAGTTGTTTAGCATCCTTCTTTAGATTTCGAGCACTTTTGTTGCTTCAAGCGAACATAATGCACAAATTACAAATGATGGATGCTACCTTTATGCTAAAGTGTGCTTGTTCAAAATGACACAAATAACAGAAAAGAACTGGAGTACATATATTTGCTGCCACCAATCATCTCAAAAGTCTCCCATTGAAAATTATAAAATGGACATTACCGAGCTGAAACCAAAATCTATATTTGCATTCAGACCCGAGTCGCTCCAAATACGTGTTAGTTTGGCACGGCTCTGGGTCGCCTTTCAGAAACGGTTCTTACCCGTTTGTTGCAGAGATGGTACTCATAGGACTCCCCCTTGCAATCTTTGCCTCCATTGGTTGGCCTACAGATTGAAAAAAGGAAAAAAATGAAGGAAAAAACAAAACAAATCTGGGTTACAGAATATTGCTGATTCATCTGTCAAGTAAAGAATGCAAATTAAACAAGTGGTAACTCCAGGTTGAACTCCACAGTATCCTAGCTGTTAAACCCTGTAACTGAAACCTTGTAAAACCTTCAGGTACAGTTCAAGGTACCAGTACAACCTGTTTAATTTTGTATTCTCCACTAAAAACGTGTAAGAAAAATACCCAGGATAGCCAAGGGCGGATCCAGCGGGGGCCAAAGGGGGCCATGCTCCCTCCCAAAAAACGAAACCAATTGGGGGTTTTTTGTATGTGACGTCGCAATAAAGGCAGGCAATGAGTACCCCACCATCTTTTCCTCAAAAAACATTGGCAAAAGTGGTCAGAAATTGCCTCAGATCTGAGCATCAAGAATCCAAAATATTTCGGGGCCCTTAAGCGGGCCCCGAACCCCACGCCGTAATTTTTTGACCCACTTTTTTGGGAGACACAATTCCCCCCCCCCCAAAAAAAATTGTGCTCTGGATCCGCCCTTGAGGATAGCACCTATAGACCTCATCCACGAGGAAGCCATATTTGATCATGTTCCCTGAAGTTTATAAATCACAAACGTGATTTTGTCGTGCGATACACATTCCCATGTTCCACTGGGATAACCAATATTCTGCAGACCACTGATTTCCAATCAAGTCACTTACAAGTCATCGTATCATAGGTCATAAAAAATTTTAAAAATGTGTTCAGCTATTTTGTTTTTAAAGCAGACCACTCAAGACTGGGTGCATGTGATTAGCATGCGATGACTTGAGATGACTTAAAGGTAGAGCATCATTTGTCATTTGTGCATTTTGTTCGTTTGAAGCAACAAATGTGTTCAAAATCTAAAGAAGGGTGCTTAACAACTAACCTGATGAACTTTTAGCCCAGTGAGTTGCTGTTTATTCCGACAAAACAAAATTCTAGGATCTCGATTTCAATTCAAAAGCTTCTGAGTCATGTTTTGAATTGCGCCTGAAATCAGCGTTCGGGCCGCCTGCTCATTCAGCTGATTATTACAGCTACGCGATGTCACGCATCGAACCGACGAATAATAGCAACCGTGCACAGGCATGTGGGTTGTGTCAACGCTTGCACATACCCATTCACGGCTTCGCCGAAATAAAAACGAACAACTAACAGAAGTTTCCAAAAATCCGCCACTTGACGCATCTTTGGAAATTGACTTCTGTTATTTTTCTTCAAAATGACAGCATGCCAGAAAGAATAATTTCACAGAGAGGTTAGTGCCATTACTATCTTTTATACAAATATTGAATGCTTCGAGTAGTGTAGTAAAACTAGCCTCCCGAGGTGATCCATGAAGCATTCTAATAGACCTAAGACGTAATGACGTCACACTTTGTTTACATGTGCGCTTTCCTATGTAGTAGACGGACCCCACTTTATCTGGCGTCCCGACTTCGCTCCCATAGGAAAGCGCATATGTAAACAAAGCCATTACGTCATTACGTCTCAGGTCTATTTCGCCTCAGGGAAATAGAATGCTCCATGGATCACCGAGGGAGGCTAGTTTTACTTCACCACGAGATAAAGCATTCAATATTTGTTTTATAACACTTCACCCACAGATTCTGCTTGGTTTTAATATTTTTAATTATTTAAATCTGAACACAGTTGAAATAAACTTCAACTTCAATACAAAATTGGTGGAAAATGTATTTCTCTCTTCCAAACTACCCCTTCACGAAATGTTTGAACCCATCTGCGGCGCGCTCTCTTTGGAACAAAACGCGCACACCAGCATGCATTTGCACACAAATACCGCACCGTGGATATAGTACTTTGGTTGCTAATGGTATAGTACTTTGGTTGCTACGGGTATAGTACTTTTGGCCGTGCACAGAAAGACAGCAAAAATAGAAAGTATAATGTGACTCGCTCTCGGCCAATCAAGACACAGAATCTGTGGGTGAGGTGTTATAAAAACCAACTATGCTTTTTAACAATAATTTCAACTGTTACTTTTTGGATAGCTGCGAATAATACACTAGCTGTACTCTACCTTTCAATACATGACTCTGCTCGAGTCGTACTGCTGCATATTTTTAATGACTTTGAAATGAGACATATCTGACAAACTTACGGTGGACTGTTGCACTCCCGTGTTCTGACCTGTACACCGACGCCACACGGGTACGTACAGTCGCTCCACTGTGAGAACTTACTCCATTCCCCGTTCTGTCTTCCCACATCCCTGTATATGCAGAAACCTTGAAGACACCACTGTGGAAATGGTTTAATCGTGACGTCTGATTATTACAACTGACACATATTTATAAGACAAATGGCCATAACTGAAGTGGAACAAGGCTCCCATTATGCTAGTCGTAAGACACACTCATTACTCCATTGACCAGGCCTTACCAAAATGCGCAGCCCCTTGATATACATAATGTGTGCGGCATGAGTGCAATGCTTTCATCTTAGTAATGGCTTTTAAAATCATTCGCCAGATTAACTTATAGATGAAAATACACATTTCCTACGGGATATCTAATACGTCAGAGAAGTAAAACCAAGCTCATGCATGGCTTGACCTTGACAAATAGGTCGTTGTTTTTTGGATTTTTTTTGGGGGGGGGAATGAGAAAATCCACTGTGGACATTAAAGGCCAGAAATTTGACATCTTATATGACAAGTTATTATTTAAGTCACTCTAAATTATTATTCAAGTCACTCTTAACCAACTCGCGTCGGAGGACGTGATAACACGCACTGGCTGTTTTTATACACAGGCACGGCTGACGGGTTGCCAAGATTGCCTTGACTCGCCTCCGGGTAACGTCTAGGGAAATTTGTATCGGTTGTGTAATGCGCGCGCACCTGTTTGGCCTAATATATGCAGCGCGCATTCAAAACATTTCATTGTAGTTCCGAACCAAACTCTTAAATTTTCTTCCAATAGTATCAAAGATGCGGCAAGACTTTAATGCAACTTCACTGGTCAGCTCTTTTGTGGTGTGTAGTGTGCGTGGGATTGAAAATGGATGATAATTGCCTGCAGAAGTAGCGCATGCGCACTAGTTTCCCCATTTGTCGGGGGAGATTTTACAAATTTCCCAGACGTTGTTCCTGACGGGATCGTGGGTGATATTGGTTGGTAGTGATAACGCGCTCCGCAGCGGCTGGTTTTCGCGGCGGCGGGTTATCGCGTATCAAACAATAACAACGTCTAGCCCCTAGTAGGTGACGTCTAAAAACGCTATAATCCTCGCGCTTTTTGTACGCACACATAGTCCGTGAAGTCTGAGGAGGCGGACCGTGTGTTGATCTTGAATTGGCCTATCTTTTGACAATTTATGCTCCAGTTAACACCTCGGAGAATTGAAACATATGAGGTTTCGGCAAGAAATATCGTACAAATGTTGTTGAAATGACTCTTGCGAATTAGTATTTGTGGCATTTGGCTGAATATCAGAAGTTGGCAGGAAAATTTTGCAAAAATCGAAGATGTTAATACTATATGGTTTTGGCGTGACTCTTGAACGCCAGTCTGAAATAATTAAGTAATTGCCCTTTAATTGTTTGTTGTCAATGTATGGAAGGCAAACCAATGTGATTGTGGACCTTACTTTGTCGTATCCACATTCTGAGCCGTCCAATGGTGGGCCTTTCTTGGTGCGGCAGTATTGAGGGTCCCAGGGATCTATACACCACAGCTGTGTGCAGGATTTATCATCTTCAGGCTGTAGAGAAAACAAGAAAGACGCCTATACTTAAAACTCAGGACATGAGATTGTCAATTTCAAAAAACAAATTGAAAATTCGATGAAAGGTCTGAAAGAAGCATTTCTTCTATATTGATAACGCCTTTCTTTCAGATTCAAAAAGTCTGAAAAAAATATCATGCCTGAAGCTTGCAAATCATAGGCTTGGCTGATTCCACACAAGAATTTAAAATGGAATTGACTCAGAATTGGGATTCTAATTCACTTTGTTTATGACAACATTTACAGTGTTTTTGTTGCGTTAATCAAGTATCATTCCTACACACAAGTTTTATTTCTACAGTCAAAAGCAAAGAGAGAAAGTTTCTTCTAACTTTTCTTTGATTAAATGTTTATTTGCAAAAAGTGAAGAACATAATGCACATACTTTTGTTTCACTAAAGTAGTTTAAAAGCCTGTGTGTGTGCTGGTTTGGTTTTCACTAGGAAACACAGCAAATATGACAGTCCTTTATGTCACTTTTATGTTGAATTAAAAAAATATCAGCCTTACAGCGCATCAACAGAATGACCAGATGAACTGCAAAACTTGTGCATCACCTGGATGTGATTTTTGTATTTAATAGTGGTATAATAAACAGTCAATCTAGTCAAGTTTGTGAAACTAAATTAAGCAATATCAATGTCATTCAATTACCACCTGGTGCATTATATGTCATACAAAGTTGCAGCAATGTGCAAAAGCAATTCAAAAGCAAAAGAGCATGACAGGCATGCAACTGGGAATTAAAACGAGGACATTCCAAACCAAACAAGACTTTGTACAGTATTTCTCAACTTGTAATGGCATTCACAAGAAGTAAAAAAACAAGGCAATCAGCAGATCCGAGGAAAAGTTGCATGCCTGGCATCAATTTCTAACAGAAAAGCTCACAGAAGATTTGAACAATTTTATGCAAAAATGCACATTTTTGGTCTGTGTCTGTGAGGTGCTATTTTGGTCTATTCTTAACTACAGGCCTTACTCTGCAATCAAAATGAACTAAAACATGCGTACACAATGTACGTGTATGAAAAGCAACTGACATCATAAGTTATGCTTTCTGGCATAATTGCATGACATAAACTATCGTCTGCTGTGATGTGGGATAGCCTATGCGGTTTTTTTTTCACCCTCAAGGATGCAGGTTTCTGGGTTTCAATGTTTCTCTAGACTTGCATCTATGAGAAAAAAAAATGTCGAACGTAATTTCCAATTAACATATAGGACAAAGAAGCAACGATTATATGAATATATCTATGGAATAAACAAATGAAAGGAACGCAAAAAAAAGGTGAGAAAACAAGACATGAAAGGACGACAGAATTCAAGGGGGAAAAAAGTGACAATACCAAATTGTTTAAATAAAGTGATGAGATAATATTGAGATTAAGTAATTACACCTCATAATCAGCTATTAAAAGAAATAATAACACCAGTATTTAGTTCATTAGCTTATAGAAACAAATATGGAATATAATTAATTTTTTGGAGTACAGTGATAAGAAAATTAAAAGGCCCGCTAAAACCAAAAACGAAAGAGTTTAAGCCGAAAATTTAAAACAGGGAAGGAAAGAAAATGGTAAGTGAAAACATCTGACAAAATCTCTGAAATAATGCTATTTTACTATTGTATTTATAGTGGCATGTCTCCTGTAGTTGTCTTTTATAGTACAAAAGGACTCAAGAACAAACACTATTTGAAATAGTACCAAAAAGCTTATGAAAGTCCTATACAGACTCATGATGTGGTACACGGTACCCTGTGGAGACATGGGTATAATAGGGAACAAAAGATTGTATGTCTCCACAGGGCAATTTCTATAGATGAATACGTCTCCACAAGGTTATCACGAAATAGATAAATGGATTTTAATCAAAAACTAGGAATTTCCAAGGTGTGTTGATCTGTCGCAAATTGAAGTATTTTATGTAAAGGATATTAAGTCCGAATTTCAGCCCGGGAAATTATAACTCTGGTTAAAATAGGAACAGTTTGAAACTATACACTTTCAAACTCTAACATTTTAGTACACGAGAACAAAGAAAAGTCTCCACAAGGATACAAATTCCAGTATGGGTGTTTTTCTTCTGTTTAGGCCATTTGGTTAAATATCCCAGACTTGTTTATTCAAGATCTGCGTGGTTATTCACATCATCTCAAGATGTGGCAAAGATATCAAGTGTACTGGCCCGCGGATGCTGGAACAAGATGGTACAGGATTTACAACAAAAGGTCTTGGGTACACCAAAACAGAACGCTCACATGTACCCTGGTGATGGTGTTAACAGACACATCCCAATTAGGAAAAAAGTGGGAGGGCAGGGGTCATGGCAGGGTTCATGAACAGAGTGTTAAGGTGTGGTTAACACCATGTGTGTGAACTCCGCTTAGCTGGGTTTCACACTACTATGAATATAACCTCTAGTTATATGACACATGCACCTTTAAGTATCCAGATGACACCTAGGCTGTGGTTGAACAGTTTATGTGTAACTACTTTCCAGGAAGAAAATACAAAAGAGCTTGAAAATCAAGGCCACAACTGCAGCTGTTGTGCGGTATATAAATCCACCAATTCAAGAACATGAACATGATGAAGAAAAGAATCCCAAGAATATGTATCCAGACTATGTGATACCAATTTCAAGACTCTGTTTGTCAGTTATAATGCTGTGGGTTTTTTTTAATTCACATTTTTGAACCCCTAGGACTTTATATTTTCTTTCAATATAGTGAAAGTAGGTTTCCAGAAACTGGGAGTTACATACCTACACTTGTATTTATGTGTAACTCTAAGGTAGATTTTTCTTTGTGTGGAATTGCACAAACTATTTGAAAAATACAATCTTGAAGACTTGTGAGAAGTGTTTGAGAAAAAAGTGGACTGTTTGTGAAAATATAACTTTTTTTTAACAATTTAGGATAAAAATCCTCCGAACTTGGAAAAAAAAGTTTTAGTTACCTGCAAAACAAGATGGGAAAAAGGTTCTGGGGGGGGGAATTTGGATTTAACTTGTCTCTAATAAGCTCAAGATGTACAATATTAGTTTAAAACATGTAAATATTATGTCGTACAATCAAACAATGTTTTTGTGTCATCCAATTGCTTAGTACCACAAAACAAACCGTATATTTTTATCCAGGCTGATTGACAAAATTTAACATTGAAAGTTTATCACAGAGTATTAGAAGTGTTTGTACTTGAAAGTATTAAGTAGTAAACTTTTAGTTGAACCTTTTGGGGAACAAACGGTGCACGGTGTTATATTAACCCACTCAAGTGAAATATTAGACACACACACAACATGGCTATTTTGGCAGCTGGCTCCAATTTTTCAAAGCTGCCAAGCTCTCACAGTGAATCGTGTTCATCGACAGACACAAATCTAGAAAACGTAAACTGGTGTTTAACAAGTTCAGTGAAAAACATTGTAGTTTTCCAACTTTGCCTGTTTGGTGGGTAAATATGCTTTGCATACGTTTTACTTTTAAATAGTTATTTCAACATCATTTACCATATACGAGTTACTACTTGTGCCACTTTAAAAAGAACAGACACAAACTTTCGGCCAAGGGACTCATGGTTTATGAGGTTTCATTTACAACAAACAATTTTAAATTCTTAGGAGAGTGGAATGAACATACAATTATTGCCTGGCAGCGCTGATGAAATTGGGTCCAGTGCTACGTTGGGGTCAAGCACCTATGGGGGGGGGGGAAATTACCAATTGGTATGGTGTCCACATTGTTAGTACTTTTAGACGGTTTAAGACCCACACTCAACTAAAATGTAGTCAAAGCAACTCAAGTAAACACATTAATTTTGTTCCAGACACATGCCAGACAAGCCAACTTTGGACATTTCACAAAACGTACCAATTTTCCATCGATTTTAATTTAGAGCAATTATGAAATTGTTGCATCAGTACATCATTTGTGTGTAGTTGCCCCAAATTGGTTCAAACTCTTAACTTAATTCATATATTCAGGATGTTTCAGGCGGGGTCACTTGTTAATAATGCAGTGGCTCAATTCTCTGGTATAGTGTTTGTCTATTTTGTTCATCAAGATTTTTTTTGGAAAACCTTCTGAGCATCAGCCCTGAGTTGGCCCTCTTATGACACTTTAACTGATAGTGTGGCAAACTCTTCAAAACCATAACGTCCAGATGGTGATTCATTTTATGAGCCTGACAACATTTTGTGGTTCATAACAAGCTGTTTACTGTTACACTGCTATGGCTGGCCGATTCTGAAAAGTTCTACTCGTTGATACTTGGTGATGCCTTAGCCATGTTTTTGGTGGCCAGGTTTGATATTTTATTTTTGTTTATTCAAAATGGGAAGGGGATTTAGAAGGAAGTGGTTTTAACAGCGGAACTCCTCCTCCCTCCACCCACAACAAAAAATCTGGCTGTAAAATGTATACCGGAAATGGAGAAGGGTCCAACTCAACAATTTTGGGCTCCTTCTGAGTAAAAGATGATCCCTTAACTTTTTCTCATGCGTAAAACTACGCAGTGTGCACAGAAAAAAAGGTTCCAACTCCAACATCCTAGATGTTTCTTCCACAGATGCATTTAAAACAAGTTAGAGTTTCACCCTGCCTTCTCTCTCAGGTATTCAATTCAATGCCATTGCGGTTATGGGCTTTTTGATGCTTGGATTGCTAGATGCCAGTTGCTTAAAAGTCATGTAAAAATGTTAATCCTTCCGTCAAGTTTCAACACTTGTACCAAAGGGTGTTGTCATGTTAAAAGCTGCTCTCCCATTGCCTTCTTTAAAGCGACACATATATTGTCTCTAAAGCGACACAAAAATTATTCAGTTTTGAATAAAATACCAAACCACAAATCCCTCCATGTTCACTTATGAAAAAACTTACATTACCAATTTGATTTGTGTGCAGCCCGACAATATTTCAGCTGGATATTTTTGTGTGTGAGAGATGTTAAAGGTAGAGTACATCATTAATTTTTGGGGCATTTTAATTCCTTTGATGCAACAAATATACTCAAAATCTAGAGAAGGGTGCTTAACAACTATAACCTGATGAAGTTTCAGCTCATCGAACGCTGTATATTTCGAGAAAACAATCTTCTAGGATCTCGATTTCAATTCAAAAGTTGCCGAGTAATATTTTGAATTGTGTCTGAAATCAGCATCCGGGCCACGTTCTCATTCAGCCAATTGCAGCTACACGATGTCACACACTGTGTGTCGTGTCAAATGAAATAACCTTCCTTTACTGTTTTCTTTAAAATGACAGCATGCCAGAAAAAATAATTTCACAAGGAGTTTAGTGCCATTACTATCTTTAAACAAAGTATGCTTTTTAACAATGATTTTGTCAGTTACTTTTTGGATAGCTGCAGTGATATACTCTACCTTTAATGCAATACAATATAAAACTTTTATATGATAGGGTTGCAGATACCCTGAATAATTTTGTGGCTGAGAAAAAAAGAATAGAAAAAAATTGAATTCATTGAAGAGGACAGAGAGAGAGAGCAACTTTCGTACAATCCCCTTTCGTATCACACCAACATCTAAGACACCATACCACTTGGGACTTGGCCAATTAGAGACAAACTTGTGAGAACACGCCCCTTTTCTAAGCCCCTCCCCCACCCCTCCCCAGCACACTGGGCCTTACTTTCTTCTTTTGATGGCATTTGGAAGGATGGCTGGTCCCATCAGCCAGGCTGGAAAGGAATTCAGTGACTCGGCAAAAAAGGCGCAACACCTGTCTATGGGTTCTCTGTGAAATGAGAAACAATATACCTAATTGTTTAAGAAAAAAAAAGAAAAGGGGACAATCATCTCAGTCAACATTTTGAAGAATGATGTAGGTTGAATGTGGAACAATGAATAGGCTCTGTGTAGAATTTCACACTTATAGTGGAGAAAATGCAAAATACAACAAACACCAATCTCCGGTGGATTCTTCCAGTTCAAAGTGTTACAGCTTCATTTCACAACAAAACTGAAATAAAAGTAGAAAATAAACCTCAGCCACATTTTATTGTGCCAAAAACGTTAACACTTTTTCAGACGAAGATTTCTTGGAATTGGGGAGACAAGTTAAAAATTATTTGAAGAAATTCCCAAACTACAGTATCTTTGTGGTATATGGTGACAATGGAGCTTAAAATAAAGCCTAAGTTAAGAAATGGCGAAGGTTTAAAGAAAGATGGTCATAAACCAGTTTGTCCACACGCAAGTCTATGAGATTATGGTCAACACAATAGCACTGCACACACAAATAATTGCAATAATTGTAATTAGGTCTACATGACTGCCATAAGCCCTTTTCACACTAGACAAATCTCAGGGTTGACGCAGGGTTGAAAACATGCATCGTTTCACACTTATAGAATTTCCAACCTACGTCAACCCTGCGTCAAACCTGAGATTGATTTTGCCCCGGGTTGAACGCAACCCTGCTCCAGACCAGGGTTGAGATTTTCAACCGGAGTTGAAATTTTTGCCAGGGTTCAAAACAGTAGTAACTCCGCATGATCAGCTCGATTTGCATGAAACGAGTGTGAAACTATGCGGGGTTGAACGCGGGGTTGAAAAATCGAAAAATTAACACGGGACGACACTGGGTTTGCCCACAACCCGGATTGAGAGGCTCTAGCATGAAGAGGGCTATAGATGTGGACAAACTAGTTTGTGACAAAAATTCTGTAAATGGCCACTGTTTCTTACTTTGAGCTTTATTTTCAACGTCATTTTCACCATTTACCACCAAGATCTTGTAGTTTAGGAATATCTTAAAACAATTTCAACATGTCTCTTCAATTTTGAGAAATCTGCCTCTGACAAAGTGTCAACTTTTTTTGACCACCCTGTACAGTTCAATGGTAATGCTCACTCTAGTGCTTTCCCGATCCCTTGCAATTTTGTTTTTCCAGTGCAATGCACTTCAGTGTGTGTGCAAAGTGACAGTTCAATTGGCGATCACTGTTGTCGGCAGCTGATCCTAGACGATCTTTGCCAGTTATCTGCAAAGGTGCCATTCCCATCAGCAATGTACTGAGATTTTTCCCCGTTTCGATCCCACAAAAAAATATTGCTGAGTCCGCATTTTGAGACATGCATTTCTTACAGAAATAATGAGCTTTTTTTCTGGTAGCAAATGGGGTGGTGTAGATTAAAGTAACCAAAACCTCACCACATTATAAATTGAATTAAAAAAGGTGCTCAACCCCCCCCCCCTCCATATGGACTTGGCAGAATAAGAGTGATATACCTGTATCGTGGATAAAATGAAGGGTACATGCATGATACGTGATGCTTAGTACATTTAGATTCAATTGTTGGCTGTTGAAGATCTGTCAGTCACATGGCGTAACTAATTACAACGTTCAGGCTTCAAATACAAACACAGACCATGTTACATGACAGTCTCCCTACTTTAGAAAATGAATACAAGAAATATGTTGAAACCGGATGTGATTCACGTGAAATAGCATACATACGATGACAGCTTGATTCAGTCTGTAATGTACATATGTAGGATGTATTTGAGACTAAATACATGTACATACATTCAGATTTAGAAATGCCCACATTCCATTTAGCGACCAAACTCTGGATTTCATTCCACTTAATCAACGTGACAGTGTTGCAGTGGTGTCTATCACAAGTCCTAGAAGTCTTTTTGCAAGTTCAGAAGTATAGTCATTAAGTACCAGGATGAACAGTGACAATGCTTTTGTAACAGTTCATTTACAAAACTAGTGACTTGACGTGAGACTGAAGGACTTGTGATGGACTTGTGATGGACTAATTGTGATGGACTTGCAGGGACTTAATTGCAGGGAATTGCGGGGACTTGCAGGGATTGCGGGGACTTGCGGGGACTTGTGGGGACTTGCGGGGACTTGTGGGGACTTGCAGGGACTTGCAGGGACTTGCAGGGACTTGCGGGGACTTGCACGGTCTTGAGGAGACTTGCAGGGACTTGCGGGGACTTGCAGGGACTTGCAGGGACTTGCGGGGACTTGCAGGGACTTGCAGGGACTTGCAGGGACTTGTGGGGTCTTGTAATGGTTCACAAGTCTGTCACAAGCCATCTAGATCTGGTCCCAAGTGAATCCATGGGCTGTTCAAAAGAACCATGACAAAACATTTTTTTTATTGTTCATTCCCTCCTAGTAATCACTGGATATGTGAATTGCCTTATTTATTTGGGATGTACTTTTGATCCATCACAGTAACGCGACAACAATATTGCAAGACTAATCATCACTGTATTGAATGTGAAAACATCTGACTACGCACAAAACAAAAACATAAACACATTTTTTCCCCCAAGATTCCCACCCCTTGATATCCAAACTGAACAGCCTATCAGTTGTGAATGTGGGACTGTAAACAAGGCGGGTCACAAAATTATGAAAACTGTTGAAAGCGTTAGCCAAAGGTTCCCCCTGGGGTCACGGTTTCCCCTAGGGTCATGGAAACACCTGGGAAAATAGACAAGAGTTTATTACAGCCCAGGCTACAAAATGTTGACAGACTTAAACAGCTGTCCATATTCTGCACATGACGGTGGCTGACTAGAGAATCTTGAACAGTGCAATGAATACCAAGAACTAACAACTTTAGTTTCAGTAAATAGAAGGTACCTTTTGGGGACTTGAGTTACAGAGCTTGTATCAGGAGCTTGCGACACTATCACAGTGTCTTTATCAACTTTATTTTTAACTTGATGCTGTCTTTCAATTCTGAGCACTCAGGCTAGCTTTTGTGCACTTTTTTTTGTTATTGTCAATACTTTCTCTTTATTGTCCAAAAATTAAGTCAAGATGGTTTGTAAATTACCGTGCAAGATGTATGGTAAAAAAAAATCATTCAAAGTCTGATAATTTGGTGCATGAATATTTCAAAAGATTTTGGTGTTTTTTAAATGCATGAATATTCCATGAGGGACGTTTATTCCATATCTCCAAAATCCAACCCCAGGTGATCCCCACTTTAATAAATGAGCCTTCCCCCATGCAATTGTCCAAAGTATTCAATTTACAACTGAACGAGTCACTTTTCATGCAAAAGTGCATGCCCTGCAAGTTAACATTCCAAATTCTAAACAAACAAAATTGCAACACAATTCTGCAAATAAGCAGATTGAAGTTAATATTTCATGGCATTTTATATGACACACACTGAAAGTGAAACTTGATTTCCACTGAGCAGCTGCGTCTTGCGGTTCATTCAATAAATGGTAAAAAGTTCACATTGCCAAGGTGTGCCTTTAAAAAATATGATACCGTCTATACTTTATTGGTACGTAAAACCTCTGCAGGGGAAAAAATACTGAATTAATCTTGCCGTTTTAAGAATTTGATTGAAAATCTGCGAAACACATGTTGTGAGAGCAACAAGCAGGGATAGTGACTGATTGTTTCTGGTACGGTGTAAGCTTCCTCTTGACATAAGTACGGCACACATTCTACGAAGAGGATATTAATACAAGTTTGGCTTCCGCCCAAACTTCTGGTACACCGTGTCATTTCCACGGTGTGCCTTAAAATAAATTTGAGACTGCATGTCCATAGTTTATATTGGTAGATTTCCGCTGGGCAGCTGCGTCTTGCGGTTCATTCAATAAATGGTAAAAAGTTCCCATTTTCAAGGTGTGCCTTAAAAAAAATACATGACACTGTCTATATAGTTTATTGGTACGTAAAACATCTGCAGGAAAGAAAATACTGAAGTAATCTTGCCGTTTGTGAAGAATTTGATTGAAAATCTACGAAACACATGCTGTGATGAGAGCAACAAGCAGGCATTACTGAGTGCTTGATTGTTCCTGGTACAGCATGTACGGTCTCTCTCGTTAAGCTCCCACTTGACATCATATGAATTCTATGAAGAGGAAATTAATGCAATTTTGGTTTCCGACCAAAATTCTGGTAAACAGTGTCATTGTTTTTCTAATGTAATCAATAGAAGTTACCAGGTTGGTATGTTGTTTCTGGGGTCTGATGCAACTTATCGGATCCTGTTGTTAAAAACCAAATTCACCGAACCAATTACCGTCCAAAGGCTTCACAATATTGTCCGGTTATGATGTAGCAATATTCTTCGAACTACAACCTATGAGGAAATACCTTTTGAAAAATATATTACTCGTTACAGGATTCAGCATGTCATGTTGATAGTGACATGCACAATATTCTGAGAATTTTAACAAATACATCATCATCCTGTTTATTGACACAAACTGTTGGACATGTTTGCAATGTGTTTTGTTTAAACCTGTGCAAAGGTTTCATTACTGTAGCTTTGGCATACTTTGTGGAATGTGACTCTTGATGAGAGTAACTGAATCTCAGCAATAGTTTGGGAAAGAATTTCATACATTTGTATGACATTGCATTCTTCCAGAAAATAAAGATTATAGCCATTAAGAGTCATACTCATATGAAGCCCGGAAAGGGACAGAGTGGAAACGTTTTTTTGTAATTTGCTAATATTCGTTCCCACGAATTGCTAACTCATTCCCACGATTCGCTATTTTGTTCGCACGAATTACTAATTCGTTCCCATGAATTAGTAACTCGTTCGTACGAATTACCAACTCGTTCCCACGAATTACTAACGTGTTCCCGGATCCACGAGTTGAATTCGTTCCCACAAATTAGAAAATCGTGGGAACGAAAGAGCAATTCGTGTTAATGATTTGGCAATTCGTGCGAACGAATTAGTAATTCGTCGGAACGAGTTAGCAATTTGGAACGAATTAGCGAATTACAAAAAAAAATTCCACCCTGTCCCTTCCCGGGCTTCATATACTCAGAAACTCATGATTTGTATATGTACAGCTGGAAAGGGATCTGAAATGGGTGTCATACACTTTCATTCTCTTATTTTGATTCTTTTGGTGGTGAAAACAAAGTAGCCAGGCACTGTAGCTCGGAAGCCTGAAAATCCCAGAGAGAGCTGTTCCAGAGCTAGAGGTGGGAGATCCATACTTGTTCATAGACTATGATATTAGCTGTTGAATCGGTTTTGTGGAATCAAAAAAGTTCTAGGGCTACTACTGAAGTCTCCAAAACTTGGCAACAACAGAAAACTGCACTGTGATGTGGTCTCTGCCAAAGCATGGGAAACAAATCCAATCTACATGTTGAAAAGGTCACACAGATGGAAAGTACAACTGGTGGGAATTATAAGTACAGCTGCGCCAATCTCAAGTTTCTCTCACCAAATCATAATGAAAATGCAGGTTAGATTGGTTACACTTTGACAAACTATGTAACTCAACAGCTTTATAAGTTGTATATGGTGATTGACAGGGGTCGTGTTGAAGCTATAGGGGACAGAAGACCTAGGAATGCAACATGTTTGATTATGCCGGCCATAACCTGCCCCACCATTTCATGGTGCTATGCTATTTTGTGCTCCTCCACTGTCAATACAAAGATAAATGCGGCTAAAAAGAGCTCCATATACTACCTACTTTTACAATGTAATTTTCAGAGAATCCTTCAGGAAATCTGAGTTTTACAGGATACGATACACATATCCTAAGTTTCTTTATACAAAACTTATTATGGCACAAAACTGAAACAAAAGAGGCAATCAGCTAACGTTTTGGATCCTATAACCTAGGATCCCACAGAAATATGTAAAGGTGGGGAAAACAGTTTTAGATCCTGTAAAATCCTGTAAGGCTTTTTTTGGTCAAGATTATGAAACTCAACCATTGCATAAAAAGTCAGAATTTGTTTAATGACTGGATGCTGTTTCAAAATTGTCATTATTATGTCAATGTTTTTTTGTCTATTTATGTATATGTGAGTATTTTGTTTACTGTTTGTAACTGTTGTCTGGAGGACCCTTTAAATAGTGATTTGTTTCGCTTTTGGGAAATCCTTGGGCCTGTTTGTTTTTAATGTTTATATCTTGTTGACCCGACAATAAATAAATAAATAAATAGAGGAACTTTACTCAACCGGCATAAGGATGTGCCCTGTAGCAGGCCAGTTTGAGTACAAGTTAGCTCTCCAGTGATAAAATATAGCTCCATTTTCCATCATTAAACATACTGAAAGCTAATTAGCTCAGGGTTCCCTGTACTTTTTGAAAACAAAACTTCCCGAGTTTTCCCTGATATTGCACTGAGAAATTTCCATATTTTCACTTTAACGAGGTTGCTTGGAAGTCATACGGTGGTTGCAGCAAAGCAACTAAGATACTGATAATACACAGGCATCTTGTCGACAAGCGACGGCCTCCCTTCTCCCATATAGCCATTTTTTCCTCACCACAGCAACAGAGATGCATATACGCCAAACTGGTCAAAAGCTTTACCTGTTGGGTCAAATTCCCCGAGTTTTTCCTAATTCCTGTTTTTTTTCCACAGGCTTCCTGGGTTTTCCCTGACTGGAAAAATGGAATCTAACTTTCAAAGTTATCAAAGAAGGGCCGAGAACCCTGAACTTTAGCTTGTGGTCGATTTGACGACAGAAAAAAAAAGAATGATATGAGTTGTACTCACGCCTCCACAGAGCTCAAAGTCATCGCCAAAGTCAAATTGACACTGCTCGTCCATGTTGTACCATTCGCCTGGGTATCCTTCCAACTCAGGCAGCCCACTCTCAAACGGGTCGTCCTCAAGACAGTCATAGTTCCTGCATCATGCCAAAGACACATCCAGGAGATTTAGCTATGGTGTCTTTAAGTTTCTCTCTCCGTGCTCTTAAACACATTTTATTTTTTTCTCTAAAACAACTTTCATTTTTTTTTGCACGTTTCATTTGACCCAAATTACTTTTTGGGGGCATTTAGGAGTCAACAACCCTCAGTAAAACAGCTTTTATTTTGGCCATTGCCTTTGCAAATTTTACATGCAAAAAGATCTGCCTGCAAATAATAGTAATAATAATAATAATAATTACCTTGGATTGGACATTTGGGAGACATTCCCATAAACTTGTGCACAACGTTTTTCAAACTGAAATGTGCCCTAACCCAATAGTCCCTTATCCTTTCTCCATGAATTTCGATATTTTTACTAATTAGACCACGAGCAACAAATATAACATAATTGCGACGATAAACTTTTGCCTCTAAAGGGGGGCTGTGTCATTAGGGAGACATCAATATGTCTCCCTAATGACCGGTGTCTGCCTCCGTTCAAAAGAATGATGATAATGTGTCTCCTTAATGGTACATTTAGTCGTATAATACTAATGATAATAATATAGAAAATTTATAATGCGCCGCGGCCAGATCCATCTGAATTGAAATTTGTAACATAATGATTCTGAAACGTAATGAAAGTGGATTTTTCCATCGGCCTCAAATAATTTGAAATTTGTAAACTTATTTTTCCATGTCTCATTCAAAAGTGAATAGTAGATTAAAATTCGAAAATTAGCACACTTGGAGTAAGTCTACTTCGACAGCCAACCAAATCACAAACTGACCACTCAACCAACTAATTACCTCAAGTATCGAGAGAGTTCTGCAATGCTGCAGTCCGACCAGAAATGGTCGGTGTAAGTGGAGATCACGACAGGTGCCATGATGGAGCCTTGATATGGCTCAACTGTACAATCGTTGCCGGCGCCATCATGTTCCATACCAAATCTATAAAAGTGAAGGCAAACAACAATTGTTTTTTATTGTGATAGCTAAAGGTGTGTTTTAAAATATCACCATGACTAAAATGAGGAGTTTTCTATTTACACTTGCTTAAACTCCGTGCTCTTCAACAAGATGAAAACGTTTTCTAACAAACTTTCAATTTGCACACTTTTTATATTCTAAATTATTTTTCCTTCTATTTTTGGCATTTTCAATCCTCTGAAAAAGGCTTTTATTTGGGTTGCTTTTGCACCTCTACAGCACAAAAAAATTACCAAATTATTAGTGATATTTGTGATTTTTTTAAATAACAAAAAAATCGGCTGACTTTCTTTTCATTCAAAAGCAAATCACTTTTGCATAGCTGGATATACAGCAATTCAAAAATCTATTTTTGGGGACGGAAGCTCAAAAAACAGCATGGGGGAGGGCAATTTTTAATACTGTGCTTACCAATATTCAATGATAAATGCAAGAACAAAATTTACAATTTGGTTTAATACTTACACATGACCTGCCTCATGAGCCATGACAAAAGAGGACAACAATCCTTCGTCCCTGACTAGGGCACAACTTCTCGTCATGGCACACATACCGGTCACTGGAGCATAACCTATTTGAGGGGGAAAAAAGTTGTTGCAAGTTGCAGTGTGTCAACCGGGGGAAAAAAAAGGCTAGATAGTAATTGATAATAGCATTTGTGCTGATGAAGATGATCGATGCAATGACTGGCGTCCCTTCACACTATTTTGAAATTTCTGTACAGGACCTGGTGAAAACCCATATTTCTTCACCACTTTCATCTCACACTCAGGACAAATAAAATCTAGCCTCTAGCCTCCAAGCACTGGTTTGGATCTGGAACAAATGCCTGCTTGGGACATACCACGGTGGAGAGGCCATACATTTATCGAGAAAATCCAAAATCTAGCCAAGGCCGTGATGACTCGTAAACAAACCGTTACAAGCATGAATGATATGGCTTGTCATCAGCCCATGTTGGATTGGACCCGGTTCTATTCACGTTGGATCCATTATGATTTTGACACAGGTAGGCACGAGACATCCAATATTAAGTGAAAAGGTCTAGTGATAAAAATTTACGACAAATACTCTATAGAGAACAATGACATGTGGAAAACAGAGAACTAGCTACTTTAGTAAAAAAGGTTTCAGAGCTAACCTGCTGGACCAAAGTTCAGTCGGGTGACGAAGGCGGCCAAATCGTGGTGGTTTGCTTGTGTATCGTCGCGAACTGTCTGTGTCGTGGCCCATCGACACACATTGGATAAACTCGCCTGGGCTTGGTTTTCTACAACCTAGTCACAAAGACCTTTTTTATTAACAACTAAAATTTGATGCAATTTTTTTCAGTGGTTAGATGATGGTTAGTTTTGATGTTAGTTTTGTAAACAACATGAGCTTTCCCCTTCCGCAAATTAATTCTCTCGAGGTAATCATTCTGACATTTTGCGAGAGGTCCTGGGTTCAATTCCCGGACAAGCCCCCAAAATGTCAAAATGACCCGAGAGAATTAATTTACAGAAGGGGAAAGATTCGCAGGGATATGACAGAGTAAAGTACAAAGATTAGGAGATGTTATAAAGTCAGTCCAATGTCACGACAAGTCACCAGAAGTCATAACTCATCAAGTCTCAAGTCAATGGGACTAGCTATTCAAACGACCTCTAACAGAGGCCGCTGTACACCCCCTGTGCTTGTGGCCTGGCTTGTGAAATAACTTTCTGACTGACTTGTGTGTGACTGATGAATAAGCCATTTGCAAATTAAATTCGAGTAACATCTGGTACCCTGACTTGCTGGAATGCTTGGCACATTTTAATTTTCAATTCTCCAGACCAAAGAGACTGTTGCTATATCACGAGATTCGGAGCAAGCCTTACACTAGCAACCCCAGGTCCGGAACGGTCTGGTGTCATTGTGCCATTCTCATCCATTGTGACCGATGCATTGATGCTGAGCGTCTCTTACGCAACTATGCAAGAGCTTGCCCCCAATAATGTGATATAGCATCAGTGTCTTTGGTCTGAAGTTTCCAAAGTTAACACATGCCAAGCATTATGATCAAGTCAGCTAGTGAACCAGATGTTATTCAAATTTAACTCGCAAAGGGTATAGGTTACTCGCAAATGGCTTATTAGTTATGATTGACTTAAGATTTGTGACTTAATTACTTGATAATTGTCAATGTCAAAATTAAAGCCTATTTTGAGATTCTATATCTTGTTTTAAAATAAATAAGAATGTTTTACAAACCAAGTCATCATTGAGTAGAATGATTCTGGATGCTGAGAACTGGATTTCAAAGGGCATACTGTCATGCTGATAAGCAACATTCACCTATTTCAAAACACATTTCAGAAATGTATAAAGTGAAACAGAACAAACACCTTCTGTTTCATTTAATAAGGCCGAATAAAAAAAAAAAAACAATGTTTCTCGTCCGGGTTTTTGAAAAAAAGGAGGAAGAGGGGCTATTGATTTTTCATTTTTTTCAAGATGGCCGCCATTTTAACATTTGCTGCAGCCGTTGGTGTTTCCACTGTTCAAAGACACTTTTAAAATGAAAGTTGATTTATGTGGTGTGCAAAGTGACCGACAGAGTCTATACTGAAAACTTCGACTCACATATTTCGCAAGTATTTATTTTGCGATGAATTTGTGGACTTTTTCAGTGTTTTTTTACTGCATTTTTCAAAAAAAAATATAAAAAATCCAGGCGGCCTCCAAACAGGAAGCGGGAGAGGACGAGAAACATGTTTTTTTTTTTTACTTTGCCTAATACAACATATTATAAGTACACATAAAGCCTGGTTCCCATATCGACATTGAGCTGATGCAGACTACGCTGACTACGCAGACAGTACGCGGAGCAGTCAGCAAACTTGAACAACTTTGCCAAAGGTCTGCGAGGTAGTTTGCGTCTGTCTGAGTTGTTGGCGACACTTCCGGATGAAATGTTTCCATATGTCTGTGTTGCAGTTTGGGTCCTGTTTGCGTTTCACTGCACATTTCTTACGTCGAAACATGGAAACCAGGCTAATTAAAAGATGGTCATTCGCCGTCATTATTCCCTGCTTAGAAAGCATTACTAAATTTCAGTGGGATATGACTGTTCATGTACATTTTCATGTTCATGTGTCAAAAAGGTTATCTGTTCAATTCTTGGACTGAAGTATTTGCTAATTCCATGTCATGTTTTCAAGCTCAGAACTTCTTCTTTTTCTAAAGTGGCTTTCTCGCTCATTGTTTCCCAAAACTTACGATATTCAACATGGTTAGCAAGTACGATGTCATGGCATCCACGCCGTGGAAACTCGTCATAGAGTTATCAGCAGCCAGTAGTGTCTCCACAAAGTGTGGCTGGCCCAGGTCCCCAGCACGCCTTCTCTCACGGTGAGAATTAGTCTCTGCAGACCCAGCGTCCTGTCGTCTCGTGGATCTGCTTTCCTCGGGGGTGTCATGATGCAGGTCCACTGTCACTGAAATTGTTGGAAACAGAGATGCATAGTCAAGAAAAGCAATAACAACAGGCCACTATGGACAGTTGGCTGTGACTAAGAAGGCAACAAACAAAAAGTCGCATTACTCTTTTTTTATGAAAATTCAACAAAAAAGATGGAAAACTCATATAGTTTTCTCATCCCGATTCCTTCCATGGATTATACAAAATATTATTAGGCCAAAAAAAAAAGTCTCCGGTTTCTGGTATGCGCGCGCGTCGCCTTAGCCATGCGCGTCGGCAAAATGAAAAAGTTTTTTTTCAATACAAGATGATGTTTCAAAACCGCCAAACTCACTGGTTTGACTGGAATTCTGCTGCTGCACAATTTTAACGTGTTTTTAGATGGGGTTATGATCGAGAATAAGATTTATGTGGCCTCTCTGGACTCCCATATATTTGCACTAAGTTTAGTCGGGCACCATTTGCAGTCATCAGCCGACATTTCAAGCCAAAAAAAAAAAAAAAAACAGGTAAAAAAAAAAAAAAAGCCGCGTCGCCGCACCACTTTTGGGGCAAGCTCCATACCAGAAACCGGAGACTTTTTTTTTTTGGCCTTAGCATCAATAGATCAGAAGAGGTCCCCCCTCCCCCCCTTTAAGAATTTGCAAATGCCGGACAGTCAGTCACAGATCAGACAATGGGGCACTTTCTTCTTCCCCTGAACCCCACACACAAACAATCAACTGAATTAACCCTAACAGAACTCAACCCATCAAACCCCAACGGCACGTTTTGTTGGAATCTTCCAGAATCAAAGTCAGAAATATGTGTGTGCAGTTTCCCCTATGGTGTTGGAATTTGCCAGGATGGGTATGGTTCCTAGTAAATCATGCTATGGAGTTAGGTTAATACATACATTGGTAACAATTAAAGGTAGGTTGAAAGGTAGGACTTTAATCAAAGACTACAAAAAAATACTACGGTGGGGGGAGCTAAAGATTTGTTTTGTTTATGAAGAAAGCAAGGGTTGTATTTTCCTAAACTGATCTTGGATGATCTTACAAGCTGTTTGTAGCTGGGTGGATTCCATCCTGAAGTCTCTAGGCCGGTACATGATGTGGAGATGTCCCTCTGATATGTTCACCTTTGACCTTCCAACCACTGATTCCAAGGGTTCGATGACATACTCCTCATCGCCTGCTCGAATCAGGCCACTCTGTAAAATTGGACACAAAAAAACCTTAATTCTGAAAAGAGGCACATTATTTTGTACAAATTGAATTTACAAAAATGCTTTTCAACGATGGTGAGGGGGTGGGGAAGGGGGAGATGTGAGAGGGAAGGGGGTTTCAACTCAGCACAGAATTTAAAAAACAAATCATTGCATGGGGTGGGGGGCCATATCATAAGTCTGACGCCTCATAGGTCCGACGCCTCATAAGTCCGAAATTTCGGACTTTTGAGGAGTCCGACTTATGAGGCATAAAATTTATTTATTCTGCCTCATAGGTCCGACGCCTCATCTGACACCTCATAAGTCCAACAACGGAAAAACGAGGCGTTTAATTAGTCGGACTTACGAGTCGTCGGAGCTATGAGGCGTCAGACCTATGAGGCATCGGTCGCATCAGACTTATGAGGCGTCGGACCTATGAAGCGTCGGACATATCCCCGGGTGGGGGCTCGGGGGTTACTTTTAGACATTTTCTCACATATGGAGCTGTTGCTGGACAGGTCTTGCAACCATCTGGCTAAAGATACAATATCCTTATTCATGGTAAAATATTTAGTAAGAGTGACTACAGAACCACAATTTTTCAGGCATCAACAAAAACATTAACCTCAGTTGCTCGTCCAAGTCCGCTCCTTATTTAATTTGTTTTTTAATTCGTACATTTGCAAAATATATCGCCTGATTTGTTTCCAACAAATTTGTAGCTTATTATGTAGAAAGAGTTACAGCTCCTTCGGAAAAATGTTTGTATCAGCAAGAGTTAAGAAAATGGAAAAATACATCCGCCATCTTGAAAATCTGCGATCTTGGGTAAAAAAGGGCCCACCTCCTTCCTTTCTTTTTCGCAGAAAGCCAAAGTGAGAAACATTTCATTATTTACTCCATCTGAATTGTGTTACTGTTAGGCAAAGTAAAAAAGAAACCAAGTTTCTCGTCTCCGCCCGCTTCCTTTTTGGAGGCCGCCTGGATTTTTTTTAATATTTTTTTATTTTTGAAAAATGTAGTAGAAAAACACCGAAAAAGTCTACAAATTCATCGGAAAATAAATACCAATACCAATACAACTCTAAATGACACTGTAAATATGTTCAGTTCTCTTGTCCAACTTGTCTTTCATCTTTAAAAGTGTCTTTAAACAGTGGAATACTAACGGTAGCAGGAAATTTTGAAAAGGCGGTCATCTTGAAAAAAATAAAAAACAAAAAATAAAAAGCCCCGCTTCCTCCCTTTTTAAAAAACCCCGGACGAGAAACTTTTTTTTTTTTTACTAGGCCTTAATTAATATTTTATTTTTATTTGCAGCACTAGGTTATATTTTTGTGCTCAATTTTTATTTTACAATTTTGCCACACAATATTCAGGTAATCAGCCACACATGCATCTTTTGCGAGCAGCTGGACTGAGGGCAAGTACCCCCTCCCCCACCTCCCCCCACCCCACCTCCTCCACCCCCACCCATCCCCTTCCCCGACTCAGAATTTAAAGGGACCAAAAAAGCATTTAGTTTGAAACCCAGTGAGTGGCCCATCAAAATATGGATCACCTATCCCTTGCAATTCAAGTTCCCCAAACAAACTGTTGGCCTACAAACTGTTGGCCTACACAAGTCATGTACCTTCCACAGCGGCGACGGGGCCATCTCCCCTCAAGGCCTCGGCACCCCGGGCTAATCCCCAAACCCACCCAAAGAATTAAGAAAAGGGACCTTTTCGCTGTTTTGAAACATGGACCAAACCCATTGAGTGTCCCTTCATCAGAAAGGTTCCTATAAAAAGAATAACGTGCTCACCAACCCGGCCTCCGATACGGATCCTGCAAACTAGCTGCACACGTTTTGATTGTATAGCTAGAGCTAGAGGAAGGAATCCCATACCAAAACATAGGGTCCGGTGTCATGCGGCGGTGCCACACGGCCACGTGACCAAAATTGGCAGGATTCTGATCATCATGCAGGTCGGAAGTTTTCCGAATAGGTTTTCGTTGGAACTCATAAGTGTGATAGGTGCACAGTACACGTGTGCCTATTAAATTTGCATTCCCCCGGCCCGTGCTATATATCTCCCAAATCGATTCCTTTTCTAAATTGCTATTTTTCTAATCCATTAGACATCGACTGAAAAAAAATCGGCCCACGTGCGTTTTATTATTATCATTATTCCTACTTTACAACCTTCAAATTATTGGCGGCGCGACATTACGTTATTACGGGAAAGGCTGGTTCCAAGGCAAGTGGATCAGTTTACGCCATAAAATATAAACCTTTAGTTTTTTAGAGGATTGAAGACGCCCAGATAGGAGGTTTGGTTGTAGGAGGTTCAATTGATTGGGTTAGAATTTCTGTTATATTCAACCAAAATTTGTGGTAAAAAAGGACCAGATTTAATTTGGTTTTGTTATGACTTCAACTTTTGGTTGAATTTAACAGAAATTCTAACCCAAACAATTGGTTATAGATCTAGAACAACCCAATTTTGGGTAGTTGCAGTTTCCACCCTTTCTTGGGTTAAATTAACCCAGGCAATTTTTCAGGTTAAGTTCTACAGGAAAATCGCTTACACTACATCATCATGGGCCATGTCAAAACTCTTTCCGACTTTAATGTAAAACAATTCCAGTTACCAAATTTGAAGCTTAACTGAACAAAAATAATGTTTGCGCAGTATCGCCGCCAACACGTCCATAACTTGCAAGTTTATGCCCAAATGTCGCGCTCAAGATATTTGAGTTTCTTCGATAAATATCTTGGCATTTCATGCGGTCAGCCGCCGGACCATCGAGGGTGATTCTACGGACCAACGTACACCTTCCCACGGGTCTATATCTAATAGACGAATTTCAAATTGGCATCGAAATGATCGAATACGAGGCTATCAGTGCTAAGCCATTATGTATGAATTCAGGAACATTCTTTCTTTTTTAAAATTATCTCAACAAAAGACAGCATCACTGAGGCCCTCAATTCAGTGCCAATTTGAATGAAATTCTTCTATTGCGCTCGTGATATCAGTTGGTTACGGTTGGTTAGGAATTAATTGAGCGTAAAGTCAACAGCGAGCGGCGTTACGCTCCGAATAAAAGCCTCTACATCCAAGATGATCGATGATCACGATCGATACTCGGTAATCTATGACTTCAGTAAATGAATTCACAACTGCATCGTTAAAACCGGACGAGTAAAGCCATAGTACGGATGAAAGAAGGGATATCGATTTAGATCTCAGCGCTAGAGATCTATAATATCAGATACCGGACATCTCCGGTGGAATTATTTCAAAACTACGGATGATCAGACCTTTTGGTAAAGATTTGGGGTGGGGAGGCTTCACTGTCGAGGAAGAAATGTAGGAATGCATGAAGCTCTCCGTGACTCCAGTTTGACGTCGCTCCCCTTTTCAGATTGCGAGGATGGTGTAACACGGTCCTAATGGTTTCCATGATAAAAAAACGACGGCAGCAGCTAGCACAGGCAAATCTCTATTGGTGTAGGCATATCATATTCAAATAGATTAAAGCAAGCCCGCCCGAAATCCGAGAAGATCATCGATCGAAGTGATTACCAAAGTCTGCCCACGGGCGGAAGGAAAACCAATCCGCAATTAGTCTTGGCCCAATTCAAGACAGCTGGATTTGTATTTGTAAGTCGACGCATGTAGGCCTATACTGTTACAAGTAATTATAGGCTACCAGGCCTCACGAGCTCGCATGATCTTGAAGACAGCGCGAGTGCAGTGTAGTGAAATATAGGGCCTATATTAGGCTAAAAATTTGCGCAGAAAGCGATAACTTCCAAAAAGTCTATAATTAGACAGGATGTGATTCGTCTTGTGGATGGCAATCTGTAAACCGCAGCGCAGCTTGCGCTTGACAGACACTGGCTGCAAATACGAGGATTAAATCCAACTCTGGTCTTTGACCAAGATTGATCCATAATTGGAGAACCCAGTCGTATATCATAGATTCCTTGGTATGGTTCTAATTCTCGGGTACAAGGGGCGTTGTGGCAGAGGTTAGAAGTGGGTAGGGATTATAATCGGACACAGACCAATCCAGGGACCACAACGGGAAGCCATCATTTGAGGTGGTACTCCGACCTCAACCGCATTACACTTGAGTTCTTATATACGACGAATGAATTAAGGCAGTCTTATTGGTTGAAGGAGCACCGTGTGCGCGTACGACCTCCACGCGAGTATTGAACCACTTCAAAGATGACTTTCATTGTGATCATCGGATTAGAGCCTTTTATGGGACTGCATATGGGTACTCGAGAAAGCAACACAGATTTGTATAACTTGATTCGGAATACGACCCCCTCCCCTTTGTAACTGTACCAAAAGACTTTCTGTTCTAGAATCTGTCTAATATCACAGCAGTCTCTCTTTTCTCGGATCCAGGAGCCATTATAGAGAGCACCCCTTCTGTACCTCTTGAAGCCTGTATGGGTCCTTTGTACAAGATCATTGTGTTGCGCTACACCCCAAGCGTCGCGTGGGGTGGTCCGTCTTCTTCCTCTCATCAGTGCATCAACTTCACTGAATGATCACATCAGAAAGCCCCGCGGGTCACTCAACTCTGCTGAATTGACGCGAATCAAAATTGGCAATGTGCCGAGAGGAACTACAGCGGATTAGCTCAGACTTGCCAAAATGCAGCACTGTCCGACATCCCGTGGTGGTACGAGTCACAATGGTTGCTTTAAGAACGCGTTAGGACCACACATCGCAAAGTTTGTCCACTAAAGAAGTTGCGGCGCTTTTCTTTCTTAAAGTTAAACCTAAATAACTTTTATCCCACAATCAGGCCATGCCTCACCAACCACTACGTATTGATCGCAATTCATTCGTGGGGTTAAGAATCAATTGAGATTCTGAGACGAATTCAAACATCCAAAGCGCTCGAGAAACCAAACGGAGGACATTATTCGGTGCAAAAGCAAGTTTACTTGCAAGCCTGGGCCCAATTTCTTGGCTTTGCTTACATACAATCTCTGCCCACTGTAATACACGTTTCTTTGCTTATACGGTTAGCCTAGCTATTTCACAGGTAAGCGAGGAATTTCAGCCTATGAGCATGCGTACATCCCGCAACTGAGGATTCTGTGCTTACAAGGTTATAAAGCACATTTTTTTTCTGCTAGCGCAGTGAACATAGAATGAGAAACGTAAAAGCAGAATTATATAAGCATTCCCCATGCTCCATGGGCCTCTTAGCCTATTCGGCATTAGGCCTGTGGTACCGGGGTACTCTGCGGATTGGACGCAAGTTAAACAAATAAAACTAAACACAAACAAACGAACGAACCAATGAAAGGTTACTCACCAATCCATCACAGTTGCTGATAGCAACGGAGGACCTCGGAATGTCGTTCACACCGCCGGTGTAATAGCATAGGGTATTGGGTCGGTAGACGTCTTTCGTGCCGTCCTCGTTGTACCGTTCGACTCTCATCTTGGGCGAGACTAGGAAGCGGTTGCGCGTGACGTTTAATGTCAGACGTGCGCCAAACGCGTCGACCCGGAAGTGGTGGTTCTGCCTGAGGTCATCGTGGGGGTCACCTCCCACTATCCGATGTGATGTACTACGGGCGTGGCGCGAGGTGCGGCCGCCCGATTTCTGGTTTAGGAGCGTGTCTCTTTTGGCGCGCTCGTACACGTTCCGTTCCTCTTCTTTTGTCGTGGAGAGGTCATGGGTCACGAAGTTACCGTCCGATGTGGACCGGTAAGGTCTGACCAGTTCGTAATGTGACAGTTTGGAAATCAGGTGATCTGCATGTAATGTTAGGAAAGAAACTAATTAGGCTAGATGAACAAACGGTGCGTTTGTTACCAAATTTTGGCCGGGGGGGGGGAGTGGGGCGGGGTATGTTTGTTTATCAGGCGAGTGGTGCAATGCATAGACACTATACGCATTATGTGCTTAAGTAGTTTTTGCAGTGTATCCTGAAAAAAATAACGAACTTTATGTACTCACGATGTTTTGCCTGCAGTGGCACGTGACTTGGAATGCTGGCACAAGAGACCTGAAAACAATAACGGCAAAACTGAATTCAGAATGAATAGAAACAATACAAAAAGTTCAATCCCTTAATCCTGACTGTAGGCCTACTATAGTAGCGTTTACAGCAATTTTAGTTTGCGTATTTATAAAACCTAATCCAATTATCCGAATTCTAGATGAATTCTAAAAAAAAAAGATATTCTTTGAACGAAGAAATTCACTATTTGAAAATGCGGCCGACTTGTTCTTATCAAAACAAACTTCGTCCCTGAAATGTGGCATTGAATGTATTGAATTATCGAGGTGGATGTTATTGCAAATAGGCCAAAAACATGTCTTAAAGTTAAAGTGTGAATATGCATGGACCCAAATAAAAAAAAAATTGTATTATGTTCATTTTTTAACCAACACTTTTGTTGGCCCATGGTTTGCCCTACTAATTTCAACGCCATAAGAACCAGCAGAAAACACATGTGACATGACAGGTATGCATGCCATGCATACATTAAGAGAACAGTGGTTCTCGGAAAACAAATGTTATGGCCCGGTTCTTATGTCAAGTCTACCATGAAGACGGATAGCAGTTCTTCGAAACAGGCGCAAACAAAAGCTAATGTGCTTAAACTGCCGTGATTTCCGACTCATCGGTCTGTTGTTCGGTGTGCGTCATCCCTCCCAAGGTTTCTCTGACACCGACAGCCTGGCAAGGATGTTTCGAGATTTACTTTCCACCTACATTCAATGATACAATAATCCTGACTGGAAATGTTCACATATAGCATGTCTGTGTTTGGGGTGGGATGGAGCCCCAGTGACAATCGCATTGGACAGATTTATAGGTTTTAAATAGCGATCGCAACGCACAAATCGGCTCACGAGTCAAATGAGTTTCAAATTTTGAATTTGAAGTACCCACCAGTGCCACTGTTAACTATTCTCGCACACTGCATTATATTTGGAAGACCGGACACTGAGAACAAACGTTTTTTCCATAACTTTTTTTCCCCACAATACGTCACTGCAAGGAAGGATCCTGGAATGTGTTGTAGAGGAAAGCTATATTAGCTTTTAGGTACATCAGATATACCAGCTAACGATTAACAGTAATGCTTATTGATTAATGCTTGGGACGCTTACACGCCATACACGATATTGTATGTACTGTAATATACTTAAGCCGACACCGCACCTTGAAAAAAGTTCATTCTAAACAATGTTACCATGGAGCTAATTTCTCTACCAAATTAAGCGACTATGTCGAATTCATAATTGTACCAAATTAAATATTTTCAAATGCAAACTTAAATTATACTATGTAATTTGATATGTAATGTGCCGCTGGCACTGGACTTTGTATGCACGGTGATCCTACTCGTAGCCCATTATTAACATTATTTATATTATTTTTCATAACTTTTCATAACTTTATTTACTGCTTAGAATTATACATGCGTGTAATTGTTTTTTTGCTGTTATTATTCGTCTGTTTTGTGTAATGGCATGCCTGATACAAGCTATACTTCTAAGGTTTTGTCACCTATAGTGGCCTTTATATTTTGTTTCAATACTTACATTATGTTTTCATTTCTGTCATAAAGAGGAAATAAATGTGATTTGAATTTGAAGTTTGAATTTGAATCTAACAATATTCCAACATTTGTCGCATGTATTCCAGCACTACTGAACAGCTCTGATAAATATGCGAAACAACGCGGTAGTAGTGTCACACTAGGTCATTGACCCCTCGTTGAACTGCTCAGCTCAATGATGTTATAAAGGGGCCTTGAAACTTAGGAAGCGTTGGAACATGCATTTAGCGACCACGGATATGACGTAATAATGCTCATCGCTCAGGATTCACTGAAACATACACTATCACCATGGCTGGAGGAAAACATCATTAAATAATATTGTCATGGCTCCCACTTACAAGTGCCTAACCTGGGTCATTTAAAGGCATTATGTACATCATGTATGTTCATTTGCTAGCTGTTCATGTACTTTGTTCGTTTGCAATAATAACACCAATCAAAACCCAAAGAATTTTTTTTAAACCTAACCTATTTTAGTTTCAGCTCCGTGGAAATGACACATTCGAGAAAACAAAACTTGTAGGCCCTCTATCTAAGTTCCAATTAATTTAGGGCCTACTCGATTCGAAAACCCCCAGGCTATTACGGTACAATAGTGTGCGGCTTCATGCTTTACTTATACTTCGCTGTCAATTACATACAATACTTGGGGGGGGGGGAACTTTCCCTCCCAATGCATGCCATGTTATAAGTCGCAACCTTTGGGTACGTGTCGACCGCTAAACTTCTCCAACACGTTAGCCTTGTACGTGTACGAGTATGATTGTGTATATTGCAAACAGACGGGCAAGTCAGTCACAATTATCACCGAAGGCCATTTGAAATTGAAAAGCATGCAGTCGAGTGATAAAAAGACTTGACTATAGTCGATCTAGACTAGAAAGTCTGCAGCAGTTTAGCATTTTAGAACGAAATTACACGATCTATATTCAAAAACATGTACTCCGTCAGTCAATAAAGGTTTGCCTATACTAGGTCCAGAAAAATAAACTTGATATATGAATCATTCTGTCAATTTGACAAAGGTAACTGACTGTTTTCCCCCTTTTTTACCTACAGCGTACGATGTACATGTAGGCCTACCGTACGATACACGTATAATCCTATCATCAATGTCAAGCGGCCAGGCTTGTTGTAGACAGTGATTAATGTTCTGCCCACATTCGTGGGTCGTGCCATGATAGCAATGTCACGTATGTAGGTCGACATGTTCGGAGACACCGGGGCGTCGTTATAGGGTCACCCATCGCAACTTCGTTGTCAGCTAATACTCCGATGGACGTGCAACAGTGCTACCTTGTATGCCAGTGCGTCCTTATGAACAACACATGTACATGTACATCACAATATCATAATTATACCATAGAGCAAGGAAACTTTCTCAAGTGAACGGAATACCACCCGAGAAAGTTGAACGATGGAGGAATAAGTGTTCTTATTCCTCCATGGTTGAACACAAGTTTAATACGTAGAAGAAAATGAACTTTCAGTTCTGAAACGGTCCCCTTTAATTTCTGCTTAGAGACTAATTAATGCTCCAAATCCTAGATCGAGGATTCAGCCGCTGTGTGAGCCTTTTTTCACTCTGAAATTGAATGATCACGATTACCAAGAAGTAATGTTTCATGACATTATTCCGCCCAGTATCCATTCCTTCACAGCACAGAGGAAGGAAAACAGAACCGGTAACATGATGCGAAATCACTGTAGAGTTATGCAATTACTATTGTACTAGTTTAGCACATTAGGCTCGAAACACTTTAATTTCAAGCCTTTCTCCTAGTTACCGGGAATATAATGCGTAACGCAGTCTTGACAAGCCGGGTAAGAAAATAGCTTTGGTGTCGATTTCGCATCAAAGCACGCACATGTTGTCTTATAATCCTCTGTAATCAGAACATCAACAGCGCCGAGTGCAAGGTAAACTCAGTCCTGTACGACCAATTCCTTGCAGAATTACACGTTACACTTATACACACAACCCTCACTATGGGTCCATGCTATGAGCAATCGTTACTGTGGTAAACCCTAGCTCCATGGGTGAACGTAAGATCTTCACTCAAGATTTCGACGAGGCCATGGATTTTGTAACTTACCTTCGTTCGAAGATTTTCATCATGTAATGAAATAGCTACGACGATTGTAACTACAAAGAACTCCCGTCTGGTCCAGTGTGAAATAAGTCCCATAGCCATTGGGGATATGTCTCTTATCGCTTGACGTACGTTGTGTTGTCTTATTGATGTCAGGTTTTCTCGAATGCTGATAGTAGACAAAACTGTTGGATAGACGTTCAGTTTTGTCGAGTAGCAGTTTTCTGTGTGGGTGCTCAACACACCATGTGCATGTGGGCGTAGTGCGTGGCGTATAGTGAATGAAGGGTAGATACCTTTGGGACTTGTTCAACGTCAAACTTTTCAATCAAGGTCGTGATTTTGATTGTGACGTGTTGGCAGTGACGTCGTCAGTACATGGAGGTAGGTCAGTGGTAGGCGGGAGAGACGTGTTATGGAAAATCTTGAGGGCGCAAATGCACATAGAATGTTTCAAGAATATACTTTACTAGCTTGCTGTGTGTTTTCTTCTGCGCGGATGAGTCGTGTTTTAGGCTATCATCCCCTGCGGCAAATCGGGGCTCTTTTATCCATTTGAGGAACGGATTTTGGATGCTGTCATCATGATGGTACACGGGGAGATTATCTCGCCCACTTTGCCTGTTCGATGAAATTCCTCACGGACGTGATACGATCGCCCGGGTTCATAGCGGTTATCAACCGGTTTAGCGTACTAGCTCCGGCCCGGCAGTATATAAGCATATTATGTCACGTACCATATGTGGATGTCAAGGTGGAGCCGTATATCATAAGTCCGACGCCTCATAGGTCCAATGCCTCGTAAGTCTTTATGAGGCATACCAAGTTTCTCTCGTGTTAAGTTTGTTAAATAAATGTGATGTCCTTTTGTCAATCCCTCTTAATTTTCCATTTTGTTTCATATATATTCTAAACTCTTGTAACCATGGAGAATGGCGTGTTCTCAAACAATTCATTGCGACGGTCACGGGTTGGATGTGCGCATGTCTAGAGAATATTCTGAAGTTTTTTGAACCACTTCGCGTATGAGTCGTATTAATTAAATAGAAATAGTAAAGCAAAACAAAAAAACGGCTGAGAGTTTGACAATGCAAGTTCTTCATCTTTATAGTCATCTGATATAGTTGATGCATGACGTCATCGTTTCAATTGACAGTTCATCTAGACAAAAACACTGGAGGCTGTGTTCGTGCGGTTTCAGCCTGGTCTGTCGCCTGACATTAACCACGATTTCAGGAATTTTCGCAGAACCATGATCAAATTATTAGTATTAAAAGGAAACGAAGAATTCTTACTGCCTTGTATACAGTATTTGTCATCATTGTGGTATTTTGGTTTGGAACCTGAGAACCAATTAGTCTTGGGTCCAAGACCTTCCTGTTGTTTATTCCTCGATCACATCACTCTCACAAACGATCGCTGATAGAGGGCGCTATCTCGAGACGAACCGCTAATAGCGGTTCGTGGATGATAGCGGTTGTCTCGAGATAGCGCCCTCTACCAGCGATCGTTTGCGAGAGTGATGTGATCGAGGAATAAACAACGGGAAGGTCTTGGACCCAAGACTAAGAACCAATGGGATTTACGGTCATCTTTGTGCATGTCACACACTGCCATTATATTTCCAAGAACCAGCGGAGAAATACGAGGCTAAGTTTTAATTTATTGTTTTGACTTATTTGAAATCGGTCAAAAGGTTATCCCAGGCAGTTGGCAGGACACGATGTGAAGCACTTCGCTTGAAGTACGCCACCCGGGCTGCCGTCCCTGCTTAATAATTGCAGGGCAGTGGAAGAGCAAAGTCTAGTGAAGGGCCAGTTACTGGCATCCGCGATTATAAAAAGAGGGCGCCATTTAATTCAACAACGAGTACGAGTGCAGGTGAAAGTTCACTCATTTTTTTATGCAGAGTTTAACAGCCATACAACCACGTGATTTTTATGTGTTAAATTCGGTGGAAGATCGTAGTGTCCCCATGACATAATATTTATGCTGGTGTTTTTGTCATTTATACTCGACAAAAATAGGTTCGAGTCCCAGCGACCTCATACTTCTCCCTTAATACCGCAAAATGAAAGTCAAAGTATTCTCCTTTGAATTTGTTGTACCGATGTGCAGTCTTGTAGCAAATATCAGTTTGACGAAAACGCACTGGTGCGGCTGTAACATCAGGTGTCCATGGGATGCAGCCTCGCATTTTCTCCGTTCAGATACATGGATACTAAGGCCCAAAAAGTCTCCGGTTTCTGGTATGGAGCTTAATTGCCCAAAAAGTGGTGCGACGACGCGGGTTTTTGGGGGGTTTTTTGGGTTTTTTTTTTTTTTTTACTTTTTCCCTTCAAATGTCGGCTGATGACTGTAAATGGTGCCTTACTAAATTTAGTGCAAAATGTATTGGAGCCCAGAGAGGCCGCATAAAGCTTATTCTCGGTCGTAACCCCACTTAAAAAAACACGTTAAAATTGTGCAGCAGTAGGATTCCAGTCAAACCAGTGAGGTTAGCGGTTTTGAGACATCATCTTGTTGGTTGTTGCCACACTGTGACAGGGAACTCCTCACATGAAGACACCCTAAAATAAAGTTTTAGCGAGTAAACACAGCGCAGGCTGACAGTCCACTGTACGGAGATTTACCTGCTTAAAGAAATTCAGGCCGGAAATATTCTGGCGTATACCAACTGTTTTGTACGAAAATTTAATCTATACGAACACCAAACTTGTTGGGCGCTGTTGCCACACTCTCCATCTCTCGATCCATGCCAAATTTGCTGGAATTACTCACACCAAGATACCAAAAAACTGAGATGTAGCAAGTAAACACATCTAGCTCTCGATACATGCCAAATTTGCTGGAATTACTCACACCAAGATACCAAAAAACTGAGATGTAGCAAGTAAACACATCTAGCTCTCGATACATGTCAAATTTGCCGGGAATCTTTTCCAAAAATATGCCCTAAAATCGAGATTTTGCAGGTAAATACAGCTCGGCTGATGGCCCACATAGGGGTTAGGGTTGGGACGACATATAGCGAATAAACACACCACGGAGTGAAGCCCGCTGACAGCTACTCCATGGCAATTTAGGCAAAGAAACAAACTCGGGCAAAATATTCTTGCTTATGTGACATTTTCTCCACGAGTATTGGGTCTACGGACTTCAAACTTGTTGGAGATTGTTACCAGACTAACTAGCTCTCTATACACGTAAAAAAAAATCAGGATTTTTTTATAATAAGATACCGTCAAGACGACCACGGAGTGAAGCCCACTGACAGCCTACTCTAAGGCAATTTACACACAGAAACAAACTCAGACAAATCTTCTTGCTTATCACATTTTCTCCATGAGTATTGGCCTACGGACTTCAAACTTATTGGACTTTGTAGCCAGTCTAACTAGCTCTCAATATATGTCAAAAAAATCAGGAATTTTTCATAACAGGATACCGTCAAGACGAGATATATAAAATAAACATACCACGGAGTGAAGCCCGCTGACAGCCTACTCTATGGCAATTACACAGAAACAAACTCGGGCAAAATATTCTTGCTTATGTCACATTTTCTCCACGAATATTGGGTCTAGGGACTTCAAACTTGTTGGACAATGTAGCCAGACTAACTAGCTCTCCATACATGTCAAGAAAATCAGCAATTTGTTATAACAAGATACCGTCAAGACGAGATATAAAAGGTAAACGCACCACGGAGTGAAGCTTGCTGACAGCCTACTCTATGGCAATTTACACACAGAAACAAACTCGGGCAAAATATTCTTGCTTATGTCACATTTTCTCCACGAGTATTGGGTCTACGGACTTCAAAATTTTTGGACGTTGTAGCCAGTCTAACAAGCTCTCCATATATTCGTCACAGTTTTCACGAAGAGACAATTTTGGCAAAAATCAGTAAATTTTCGAAATTCTTTTTTTGGCCGAAATCGATTAAGTGTATAGCAACGGACATCTTGGCGAATTTATTTTGTCAAAATCAGATGAAATCATTGAGATCATGAGAATCAATAAAGGGAAAATTTCACCCAAAACGTATTTTCAGTTTTCACGAAGAGACAATTGTAGCAAAAATGCACGTTGTTCTATGGGGACAAAATAACGCGCGTGTGCGATTTGAGTTTTCACGAAGAGCCAATTTTCGAGCGCGCGCAAGCAAAACGACGCGTGCGGGCAAAAACGAAGCGCGTGTGGGATTTTGAGTTTTCACGAAGAGCCAATTTGTGCGTGTTTGGATAGCGGAGAGTTTGAGTTTTCACGAAGAGACAATTGGATCATTGCCAATTTTCCCGGCAAAACCAATCGCCCGTGGAATTTGATTTTTCAAGAAGAGACAATTGACTATGAACGTTAATTGCTCCGCAATTAATTGGTCTATTGACTCGCAATTGGGGCAATATGTAAGAGTGAGATTTCAGCTTACTATCGGTATAAAAAAGTAATCAACATGTCCTCTAAAAATAGGCGGAATCTTCAGTTTAAAAAGGGTTCAACTTTAAAGTCGATTTTCTCGAAACTATGTTTCAACGCCCCGTGGCCAAAATTGTCTCTTCGTGAAAACTCTATTATGTCCAAAAAATCAGGAATTTTTTATAATAAGATACCGTCAAGACGAGATATAAAAGGTTAACATACCACGGAGTGAAGCTCGCTGACAGCATACTCTATGGCAATTTACACACAGAAACATACTCAGATAAAATATTCTTGCTTATGTCACATTTTCTCCACGAATATTGGGTCTACGGACTTCAAACTTGTTGGACAATGTAGCCAGACTAACTAGCTCTCCATACATGTCAAAAAAAATCAGGATTTTTTTATAACAAGATACCGTCAAGACGAGAAATAAAAGGTAAACGCACCACGGAGTGAGCTCGCTGACAGCCTACTCTATGGCAATTTACACACAGAAACAAACTCGGGCAAAATATTCTTGCTTATGTCACATTTTCTCCACGAGTATTGGGTCTACGGTCTACAAACTTGTTAGACAATGTAGCCAGACTAACTAGCTCTCATACATGTCAAAAAATAAGGAATTTTTCATAACAAGATACCGTCAAGACGAGATATAAAAGGTTAATATACCACGGAGTGAAGCCCGCTGACAGCCTACTGTATGGCAATTTACACATTGAAAAAACTGGGGCCAAATCTTCTTGCTTATGTCTCATTTTCCCCACGAGTATTGGGTCTACAGACTTCAAACTTGTTGGACGTTGTATAGCCAGACTAACGAGCTCGCTACACATGTCAAAAAATTAGGAATTTGTCATAACAAAATACCGTCAAGACGAGATATAGAAGGTAAACATACCACGGACTGAAGCCTGCTGACAGCCTACTCTATCCAGCTCTCGATCCATGTATATGTATATCGAGATATAGAAAGGAAACACACTGCGGGCTGAGAATCCACCCTACGGAGATTTACCTGCAGAAGGAAAATCGGGCAAAATATTATGGCATATATATATATAAATTGTCTGCACGAAAGTTGGGTATACGGACTGCAACCTTTTTGGACGTTGTCGCTACATTCTCCGGCTCTCAATCCAAATTTGGGTGGAATTTCTCACAAGAAGATACCACCCCCCCCCCAATAGAAAGTAGCAAGAAATATATGGGGCGGGCTAATGCCCGCTGACAGTCCACTGCATTGGGATTCGCACACATAATGATAGTTTGACAAAATATGTTCTCGTATGTCAACTTTTCTCAAGACTACTGGGTCCACGGACTAGAAACCTGTTGGTTGTTGTTGCCCCACTATCCAGCTCTCGATCCATGTCAAATTTGTTGGGAATTTCTCACAAGAAGATACACTAAAGTCAAAATGTAGCAATTAAACACATCGCGGACTGAGATACCACTCTGCGGAGATTTACCCGCAAAAGGAAATTCGGGCCACATATTTTGGCGTATATTTAGTCTGCGGTCTCCATACGTGTTCGACCTTTTAGCCACACTATCCAGCTCTGCATCTATGTATAATTTGAAGAGAACGCCTAAAGGGAAGATTCTTATACTAAATAAGGCAAGATATCTTGCGAGAGAAAATCGATATCAGCCACACATGTCACTTATTCCCCATTGTCGTTTGTCCCACGAACTTTCGTTTATGCTGTTGCCACACTATTCAGCTCTCTATATCTCTTTATAATTTGGTGGGATTTTTAGTCAGCGGCGTATGGGGCATTTGCAGTTTGGGTTGCGCGCAGACAAAACAGTCACAGCCCCCTCTGTTGATATCAAGGGGGCTTGACCGATTTGGTAGCAAACCGATGCTTGACTTGTTACAGCTTACACTGATGCCCAGCGTAAACAGTCGGAGCAGAGACGCATCAGCCTGTATAGTAAGTGTCGTCTTCTGAAATCGGATTGTGGTATTCTATTAACAGATCCGGAAAGAAACCAGACATTGATCTACAAATTGAGCTACAAATCCCATAAAAGTCCAATTGAATACCTCAGAGGAAGAAAGACCCCAATCCACCATTTTGCCTAAATTGAGTGAGACCCAGCATCTTATTGCAAAAAGAAGGTATTCATGGTGTGTGAAAGAAGGGCCCAAATGCACACTCTGTTGTCATTTCAAGAATGGCTCAACTCCAACACTGGGGCCATTCATCCACAAACACTGTTCTAGCGCCACCACATTTTTTTATTGACCTAATTTTGTTTTATTCACCATTATCTCTCATGTAAACAAATGTCGTGCTTTCAGATGTGCCACATGGTCAAAACTGCCACTTTCCTCAACTTTTTGCGACACATCAGCTAACGGAACAATCGTTTTCACTTATATTGGTGGGAGACTGCCTAAAATCCAGCTTGGAACAAGACCGATGTACACGATAGGATTGATATTAGGCCTACAGAAACTCAAAGTCTACGTCCATGCCGAGTGTAACAGTAATTCGATACGTTTTTTTTGGCAAGGGAAAATACAACTACAGAAACAATCGGAGAGTGTGGAGCAAGGACGAAAAACGCTATTTAAAAAAATTACCAAGGTGAATAACATAAAATTAAGAAAAAGCATCAAAATCGTGTTGAAAATTTGTTTCATTTCACTTGAGTACACCTATTGATACCCACCTTGAAAGCGAACGTGAACGCGAATTTGCGATAAGACATCAAGGCAAATTTCCGCCCTGCAAATTCGCAAAAATTGAAGACATTTTAACTCCGGTGAATTTCGCAGGGAGTGTTTCGTGACGTCAAACCGCTTTACATTCGCATTTGCATTTGCGTGAAGTATAAACTGGAATTCATGATACTTAACCGGCTTTAAACGTACTTATTTAAAACCGTACTTGTTTAAAAGCACATTATTTATTCCCTTATTTATAGCAACCTTATAGAAACGTGCACATTTTCTTCTGTTTACGTGACCATTAAATTATTCATGACAGTCAGGCAACTCTGGAAACACCTTTTCGCGATTTAACGAGAACAGGAATAACCGAGGTTCAACTGCCATCGTAATAAACATCCACATTGATAATTTTCATTCAACCGCGAAAAAAATATATTTGTTCTGACAAGATCCAACCCTGATTTGACATTCTATTGATGGCTTCGTGTTAAAATCGGTTCATCACAGTTTTCTAGTTGGCGATGAAAACGACATTTCGACGCCGATCTAGCAGATTAGTGTTTACCGATGCTATCTGTGTAGCTAACTCCTCTCCAGGGATTTTGTGCGCGCAAGATGCAAGGTTGGTCGTTCAACGAGATGAAACGAGAGGATTATGATCCCTGATACAAGGATAAGTTTACTGGATATATGCAGCAAGAGCGGATGAAACCAATCAGGCCAACCAAATTGACTTTCAAAGGAAGACCAATAATTTGTATCAAATTACCGCAAGGCTGAAATAAGCAGAAAGAGTCGATGAAACCTAGGCTGGCCAAAAAAAAATGAATTTTAATAAAGGTCGAAAATTTGAGGCTACTTACCTCGAGGGTGTCATTGAATATGTCTTTCCAATCTCGTCAGTAATTGTATCTGCAGATCACAAGAAAAAAGTTGGAATTATTTCGATGAAATCGAGAGAAAAAAAATCAAATACTAGTCTTGGCCCAAGAAGCTAGTTATCGATCGTGCATATCAAACGGCATGACTATACCAGCGCACCTGCTGGTACTAACGTCTTGAGAATCCTGTAGTAACGGTTCCACATTTTCTTTAATTTCTTCCCAGGCTTTCATAGAGCACCATGCAAGCAGCGATCGCGAAATTCAGTTCAGTTCAGTTTATTTCCACAGTACCGGAAAAAATCAATGACAATGACAATGACAATGACAATCTTATAGAGAACAGCAGAATTTTTTTTAAATAAAGTCGAAGGTAAACAAACAATATGTATGAAAGATACTGTGGAGGGACCCATAAAGAAGCAGAGCTTGTAAGAAATGGGCACCTGAGCATGCGTGTGCATTGAGTCAAATAATGAGATTTTGTTTTTGTTAATGTGTTGTTTTGTTTAGTTTTGGAAGAAAACAATTGTACAAGAAAAGTAGAAAACAAGTGTGCAAGTATCAAGTGCAAGAAAAGGAGTACTCGTAATCCGGCCCGTACACCAGAATATGAATGACCAGGCTCAATTAAACACGAAATACTCTTAATTAAACTTACAACGGACGGGAACAAACAAATATGACTGATACAACTACGACAACGACAGGTCAGCAATGCACAGGTATATAAACAAATTGAAACCTCAATTTAGCAATAGGATTCCAACAAAGTGGACTTAAATAAGGGAATAAATGTGTGCTCCGGAGGTTTTTATCACTCGTTTAATACCGCTTAGAGTCTGGGTGCTGATAATTACCCGAGCCGGAGGCGAGGGTAATTATCAGCACACAGACTCTAAGCAGTATTAAACAGAGTGATAAATACCGACCGAGCACATATTTATTCCCATTCATAAATACCTTATCCGTAAAAAAATATCAAATAATTCGTTCAAAAAATCCCGATTTTGTTCAACAAGTTCACTTCATGCTTTTTGAAACATCCCTCTAGCAAAATAATGGAGTGTTCAGCTAGCGAGTAAGATGTAAATAACCCTTTTATGGCGATTGACGCGCGCGTAACATGTTCTGCGCGATGTCACGCAGAACGCACCTGGGGCGTTGCGTTTTGAATTTAGAACTATAAAATTCTGACTCGCTTGTAGTGTTGCGCATGCCTACGTGAGGATTGTGAACGTTCAACCAATGAAACGGTAAGAGGCACTGGATTTTTAGGAGTCCACATTTTATTGTGACACTGGAAAAGTGTTTAAGACCAGCTAGCCATGTCTTTATCATCCGTTTAATACCGGCCACGTGACGGGCTCTCGACCAATAGGACCAATAGGATTAGTAATGGAGATCAATGTTATACACGCATGACTTGTACAAAAAGATAATGCATTACAAATATAATACAACACAATTAAATAAAATGTTGTACAACATTACCAAGAAATTCGGGATGTTACGCGCACGCCCATTCTGCTGGTAATGGACCGATCCAGTAAGCTCCGCCCAGTGCACACGTGGGCAAATTAACACGTGCTCCTCTCCAATGCCACGCTGCATTTTCCTTCCGCGCGCATCATACGCGCGTGCACGCATGTCGGACTTTAGTGCACGCACGTCGGACATAAATCACGGCTGTGATTGGTCAGAACACCATGGGGCGGTGCTTACTGGATCGGTCCATTTACACGCCAGCGTCCATAATCATCCTGATTACATTTCTTTGAGTCATTGTTTATAAAGTATTAAAAATGATAACTTCCAATGGCTCTGGTAAACCAGAAAAATGACATTATGCAATTACCTTTTTGAATTCATATCATATCACAGAGGAAATAAATGCCGTTTATGTTGTCGATGCTAACACGACAACACATAAAAAAAACCCACATAATGTGAGGTGATTATTCAACCACACTCAAGAATGTTATAACGAAAAGTGCACTTAGTAGGACCTAAATATTATATTTAAAAGATAAAAAAGTGAATGACTCCTACTTGGCATTTTGGCTACCTTTCAACGAAAGTGTTGTAGCGTGTTTATTTGAATTGGAAGGATTTACTCGACAGTAAACAATTTCATTGAAATTGATATGACGGAGCTTGACAAACCTGTCTTGACCCAACATCTAGGCCTATCGGTGTTCCTGTTTAATTACGAAAATACAATTCTTAATTAAATTCCAGCAGTGTCCAGTTTTCTGACCTCAGGCCATGAGGTCAATTCGTGGAAGAGCCTTCTTAGCCTCCGCACCAACAATGCCGCTTATATTGACAATAACACCAATGCAATAATGTCAGGTTGTTTATTGACTGTGAAATCTTCCATTGCCGATTGTTTTCGTAACCTACGGCATCGGTGCCAAATATTGATGACTTTTTGTTTACTCGCCGCTACTAGCAGGTGAGCGGGATCAATATTTTATTTTATTTATGCACAATGCTTATTTCTTTCCTTGGCATAATCTGCGCACCTGGTACTCCCCGAGTTAACTTGAGTGTATTGCACTATTACATCGCTGTGTGTGTGCAAAATTACTTAACGGTATATCAAGACAGACAAGATATGCGTTGATGTTTTTAGCGTTTTTGTATCCATGTGTCTCACATTATTAATATATTATGTTTCATATGGCTCACTGTTGTCCAAGCATTTTGTTGATTCGCGAATGTAAAAAAAAAAAACATTTAACTTGTGGTGCACGTACTTATGCATATCTTTAACGCCGAGGAGAAAATAACCCCAGTCAAAGAAGTGCGTTCAAGATAGGGAACAGTTGGCAAATAGTTTAAAACTCTCTTTGGTGTGTGATTAAAAAAAAGCTTTTGAAACGTTTGCAAGGAAAGGAAGATAACTTCTTTTCGTGACGTTAAACTGGAAAGATAAATTTGTTTTACCAGTTAACGTATGCTTAAATTCGACGCCTTAATTTCCAGTGTTAATATCGGGCATCCCTCTAACGTAGACCCGTTTGAACGACAAATGAATATGAAATAGATACGTTCATTTTCAGCACCGGCATTTGCATCTATTCATCGATAATTTGGTATACGGACGTTTTAAATCTGTTTACCTATTGTAGCCCCATATAGCTATATTGACTATTGCAGCTACGCATATCTTTGAACGTGTCGGATGGAAATTATTATATAACCAAATGAGACAAATAAAGAAGATCGCTTCCAATATTTGTCTGACAATGGCAAACTAACTCCGCCAATATGATTGATCGGCAACTTAACTCATTAACTAGAGTTGCAATTAGTGGAACGTTGGCTTACGGCAAAGACCAGTCCAGGGGCCGGGATAGGTACAGTTGATTCACAGTCTTCTTCTCGTAATTCTTTCATTTCTTTTCGAGAAACATGATACATTGTAAATCTTGCCGAGTACAAACGACAACACGTTGCCTTTAAAAGAACAGATGTTCATTTCGATGACAAATTGATATTTTGGTAATGGATAATTATTTTTCAAGGAGATGTTTATCCCCTCCATTTCCTGCTGTTGTGAGCGCTAGGCGCCGTTTGGCTCGGCTTATAAGGCTGGAGGTTATTTTGAGTCGTAACATCTACCGCCGATCGATCGAGATAGGTTTATTAACAGTTTGGTATTTCTTTAACCAAAAGGGTGCTTGCTTTTTCCGCTTCTGCTACTGTTTTTATCATTATCCAGGTGCTACACAATATTTGCTCTCGCCGATTTTTATGGATGATGTCGTTACTGGTGCAGTGTTGGTAAAAGTGAACATATTAAAAATAAATTGAAAACTGCAAATTCTTCTCGATGGGCGTCGCAAAGTGGGGGGGGGGGACAAGGGGGCGCTTACCCCCACCCCCACCCCTCCGACAAGCAAAAAAAGGGGAGGACAAAAAGAGGCGCGAAGTAATATTGTTGTTAATTAATGGGTGGGGCAAATGTCCCTGCCCACGCTCGGAAATGCTGGAAAATATAGGAATTTTCTTTGGGGGAGGGGATGTGCTTTGCCTCCCTCTAGACAAAATCCAGGCGACGCCCATGTTCTGCTCACTGTCTTCTCTCTGCAGGTTTCTTCAGGCTTTCGAGCTACTGTGCCTAGGGCACTTTTGAGGAATCCCTGATTTCATCATCAGAAAATACATAAATATATAAATGAACAAAAAGATGATACTGACACTGTTGGCATTGTTATAGCTCACAGTGTTCTTGAATGACAAGTTCTGTTTTGTGGACACATCCCAGAGGACAGCAAAAACAAACGGGACAAATTAAACAACTATCAATTAACCATGCCGGGAATTAACCATGATTTCAATTCAGAGAAAGTTAGGTGCATGATTTTATAATACTGCAGATTACGAACCAAAATTAATCGAAAATAGAGTGTGAAAATAGTAATCAACAAAATACAAATGCAAACAGATTATCGACCTATTCTTACTAAGAAGAACATAGGAGGCCAGTTACTCTGTTAGCCGAGGAGGGTAGCATGATGAACGGCGTCGCGTCGATACGTCTGAGCTTGGGATCCGAAGGTCTGGTACGAAGAGGGAGGCGTGGTTGGCTGACTGAAAGGACAGCAGGGATCGGAATGGTGCTGAGTTGTACCCGCGGATAGGGTGTGGCACCTGTGCTTAATAGTTCAAGTTGCAGTCAATGGAGAACTGAACGGGCAGGGCAGGGCCTGGCAAAAAGGGCCAGGATGTGAAGAGATTGGGCACACCAAAAGAGCCGCAGTATACTTGCGCACAGAACCAGGCAATGAGTGGTAGCAGAGGTCCACCAACCCGTGATGGTGTTTCTAACCGGGAGGACTCGGCCACGGACGGTCTGCGGAACTCATAGCGGGCCAGCACATACAACACTTGCACACTCATTGTGGGTTTAACACAAAAGAAATATTTTAGAGGATTCGAGCCCCGGCAGGGATTATACTAATAATCCAGGGTTCGAAACTAGCGGTAGCCCGCTAGCCAAATGCTAGTCAAAACAGCGGCGGGCTTGTCAAACTATTTCTTAAGTAACCCGGCTAGCGAGTCGAAAAAATTATTGGGATACGGCAAAGATGAAAGAACAGGAATAAAATAAATCATGAAATTCAGAAAGCAAACCTGTACCGTTTTTGTATAATTTTGTTAACTGTTTTACAGGGTCAAATTATCAGATCTGTTTATTAAAAACACTGACAAAATTGCCTCAGAATTGATGAAAATTAGATGGAAATGGGTACAAACGAATTTTACTTACAACATATTTTCGTACTCCTTGTTTGATCACGTCTGTTTTCACAATCGCGTACATGTACTTGTGTGAGTACGAAAATGATAACGACGCAAATATTTAACTACCTACATACATCTGATGAATTTTAGATTTATTCATGCTCGTTTGGATCACGTTTTAATACAATTCTTATCAACGGTTATTTTAGTGTTGTTTGTAAGTGATCGAGTTCCACGAGTCAACGCGGAAGTTTCGGAAGTGAGAGGTCAATTCTTAGCACGATATTTCTCTTTCACGTTATGGCATTTTTCAGTTTCAATAAATTCCGAGGTGATTGTTTTCAGAAATCAGTATACCAAAAACTGATTGCAAAAATTCTGACTTTTACACGTTCCCTTTCCTTTTCGAGGGGCTCGAAGCGCCACAGGGGGTCAACTTTCAGGCTCAATACACGTTTAACGTGTATGCACATTGTTGTTTTTGACACACTCGATCAAAGAAAACAAAATATGCGGGCTTGTTAAAATGCCCGCGGGCTATTGAAGAGGCTGTTTCAGTAGCCCGACTGCATTTGGCTAGTGAACAAAAACGTTAAGGTCCAACCCTGAATTATCCGTCTTCGGCTTGCCCGACCTAGCTATACATGCGTATAGGAACGTGGAATTTAAATGCCCGACTTTAAGAATGTCGATGTTGTTAGTGTATGTCGCAACAGGCCATAGATTTTAGCAAAGGAAGTGGGGGGGGGGGTGGGTAGTACACAGGCGTGAATCCAATGTTACTGACGCAAGTTTACATGTTGCTCCTATTCAGAAATTACCGTTTTACAAATTTTAATTATTAGATCGTACTATGGCTAAATTGATTGGATAAACGTGATATCTGTTTTGAATGTACCCATCAAGTAGCGACTGTACAGCGCGCCCATGCCATTTGCTGAAAAAATGACATCTTGTTGATTACTCTATACATACTTCACTTTTCGTTCTTAATTTTGACACTGAAAAAAAAACTATTTCAAAAATGTCTTAAGAATAAAAAGAATAATATATTACTCGACAATTTAAATTAACTGAATGTTAATAGAGAATGGCTGTGGAGCGAGCTGACATTGCGAAAAATATCTGCAATATGTCATAACATCGACCTTCAACTTACAGAATAGGATACGGGGTTTCAATTTCTGTCGAGATTCCAAGGCCAACTCTAATAATCGATGTTCTATGTCTGCGGACCTGCCTTCAAGCGTTCAAATATTGATAATTCATGTTGCATCTCACATAATTGACAACATAGTATGACAGTCTATGCCTTAAAAGTCAATATATTTTTGCGTTGGTTTGCGTGTTCTTGTACCTGCTAATTAAAGCGGGCAAGTTGATCTAAAAACCAAGAACATTTTGCGACATTTTGACACGTGCGTTTACAGCGTAATGCTCCTTTTTTTCTTCTTCTACATTTTCCACTATCTCGGTAGCTTAATTGATACAATAAGTACAATACAATGATCTTGAACGAAGACATACTTTACAAGTGACAAAGTATAATGACCACAGAAAATTTGTCAAGTAATCGCTCACATAAACATATACCTTTCGAGAGGACAAACGGTGTTTAAAAGACGCCATGATAAACATGAGTATACTTTCTGTATTGTAGAATATCAGCAAAATAGAGAAACAGTAATGCCACAACAATCATCTACCAAAGTCGAGGTTCATTTCAATGGGAAAGAAAATTTCATACATTCTCCTAAATCACGTCCCATCATTTTTGAAATCATTTCATTTCCCACGTGAAGCACAAGAGGCGTGAAGCTTTTCAATGCATCAAAATTACAAACTCAAAAGCTTCGACCCGGAAAAAAGCAACACATATTATATATATTTTCACCGGAGGTCTCTAAATTTTGTAGGTCCTTGTAAGTAGTTTGCTTTGTCAAGGAATACGAAGAACTTACCTCCAGGTTAAAATGCTTTTCGTATGTTGGGCCCAAAAAGAAATATTAAAAGCCCCTGACGTTAAAGGTAGAGTATATCACTTGCAGCTGTCCAAAAAGGTAACTGACGACATTATTGTTGAAAAGCATACTTGGTTTAAAGATAGTAATGGCACTAAACTCCCTGTAAAATCATTCTTTCTGACATGCTGTCATTATGAAGAAAACAATAACAGAAGGTCATTTCCAAAGATGCATCTAAAGACGTTTTTTTGGGAATGTCAGTTAGTAGTTCGTTATTAATGAGCGCGACTCCATCCGCAGAAAATGGCTGCCGCCGAATTTGTCTATAAAGAACGAAACTATCTTTTTAAAAAAAATGGATGCACCCTGAAGGTATGATCTATATAACCCACTTCGCTTCACTGTGCATGTTTGACCGACCGCATGCACGATCTCATCCATTTCACGAGAAAGCAGCACTCCGGGGACGGAGATAGTGCCACTCTTTCCTCCTACAACAGCAAAGTCGCATTAATAAATTTCCTCTGGAATTGTGGTTTTGTTTTTTCAAGTTTTTTTTCCCCAACTGATTCATTGTAACGCTGGGGCGGCAAAGAAAGAAGCACGACGAGGTTCGGGTGAGCAGCTTGCTTCGGTACAAATTAATTGATAACAGAGTCACGTGATACGCCCGATCGGAATAGTGGACTACAGTCGATTCTTCATGGGTTTGTCATCAAAATGCAGAGGAAGATTTTCGTCGTTGACAGACTTGAGTACATTCTGTAGAAATTGCTTGGCTGGTTTTGATTGCCTCGGAGATAAGAATGTGTGCTTTCGAGAGAAGATGGTATCTTTGATAACTCAATAATAAATAAGAATTGAAGTCAAAGACATAAAGTATGACGATTAGTCTGATTGGGATAATCACTTAACAGTGATAGTTTAATTACTTATTAGTGATAGTTAAGTCAGAATCATTCCCGTGTACAAAAAATTCGTTGTCTGGTATACATCAAACCAATACCGCACATTTAAGCAAATGTAAATAATTGCCATGAAATGTGTTTGTTGTTTTTCAATGGAGTTTCATTGGTGCAGTCCGCTTAATAATTCAAAATTTTACATCAGAATCAGATATAGAAAAAAAAAGCCAATTAATTTTAAATTGTGACAACGTGCTGGTATTTTGTATTCCAAAAATCCTTAATTGGTTTGCCTCTTTAGTCAGAAATGGTGGTATGAATGGGCTAGGTGCGCTTCTTTTTTTAAAAGACAAAACAAAACAACATGCTTGTTTTTCAACTCTTGAAAGTCTGTAATTGCATTTCGCGCATTTCTGAAAATGTACACAGCGGGTAATTGGCCGATTAACTGTCTCTGTAATGACCAGTGGATGACATTGCTGACGTTAATTACTGCCGTGGGCAAGCCTTATGCAGCTTCACATTCATTATTAAAATGTCAGGCAGTCGCAAATAACAAACGGCGCAATTTGTTACCATTACTCTGAACAAACACACGATATAGTCTTCTCCTGTCGAGTTTAGCGAGTCAGGTGAGAAAATGGCCATAAATCAATTGACACAGACAAGGCAAACACGCCTTTTGCTATTTTGTCCGGTCTAATAGGATTTGGCATTTGTTTTCATTTGTAGTCAAATCCAGACAAACATCAGTAAGCAAATAAAATCGTAACAGATCATCTCCTGGGAATGTAACCATTACAATGTTCCCTCTGTTTTTACCCACTGGAACTTGCCCGCCCCTTTGTTTTCCTAATACATAAATGTATATTTTTGTTTTGTTTTTGGGAGGGGGATCTTTTCTGTTTCATCTAATATCGTAAATGTCCCCTTGTGCAAAGTACAAATCGCCGTAGAAGCGTCGAGACGTTGATAAATTAGATTATTTAGTGGCTATGAACACAGGACTGATAATAATCATATAAATGGTTGGAAACGTAGTCTGGCAACCGTCCAATTCAAAAACATTACATGACGCGGCAAAGCCCCGGTGTCGTCCGAGTGCATACTTGAGACAAAATGCCGAAGTGGCCAATGTATCTACTGAGTATTTATATACGCTAAGCATTGAAATGTTGAAATGCAAGCCTTGATTCGGTAAACACCAACTTTCAGGACCGACAGCAATTAAGCACGACATGATTTCGTTGCTAAACAAAATTCTCAACCGAGATATGGCGAACATGTGTCACAGCAATAACGTGCCAAGGCCCCAGGACCTAAGATCCTTCGGAATTGTCAGAATCTGTCGGTCTGGAAACCAGGATACTGGAGATGTACGTGTAGAGGTCAGATTTTGCAAACTCGGTCGGGACACTGGGCCGTGAAAAGCCGTTCTGCCTTTTCGATGCCCATTACAGAGATGTCTTAAAAAATTGATAGAAGTCGTCCTGTTATTTTCCATTTATATTCATATGCTTTTAGAGGGGGGCCGCATGCCCTTGACACTATCGCATTACAGATATGACTATAAGACAATGATTTTATAAAAATATTCTTCGTTTTATTATTATGTCCTTCTCTTTTGGTCGTTACAATTGAGCCTTCCTTATCCTATTACAAGGTTACCATTAATATTGATGAGTTCTAATTGGGTTTAATTACATTACTTCGGATAATGGTGCCAACCATTACCCGACTCCGTAGTTTTTTGTTCCTTATATTAGCTATTTTTATTAATTGCAAACTTACCTTGCGGCAATAAAGGCCATGAAAAGAACGGCCTTTCAACAACCACGATTATTAGATGTGCGCTCACAGAAAAAGAAAGTGCGTCCGTCACTTTTAGGTAGAGAAAAAATATAAATCTCGACCAGAGTCGTTTCAAAGAGCAAATTAGGCGCATGGGTAGCTGTGCACACCATAGGACGGAATTACAAAAAAGACAAAATTCACCTAGAAAATTTTGTTTCATGGTTATACGAAGGAATTGGTAATGGCATCAGCGCGTGTTTGATCCAATTCAGCACTCAAACCGTCATTTCAAGACAAGGTGACTATTACTTCGCGTGCATTAGACTGCATCAATGGGAAGCTTTTACTGGCTTTGTGTCTCCATCTCCCACGTATGTCCGCTTTGTTTCGGCAACATTGAGTTTGGAGGTTCAACTAACAAGAAAACCGACCTTTCTATCGATAATCCTGTCTATCTCTTAATCAAATCTTAGACATGATGGGATTTTGTTCGAGCAGACAGTCAGGTGGATTGTGTGGGTCCATGTCGTCATTGAATAGAATACAAACTTATGCGTCAAGGAAAATTAGATTTACTGGAAGCACATGAGAGCTTGCAATGTATCGGCCTTGTGTTTGTTTGTTTTCTTTTCTTTTCTTTTCTTTTTAAAGGATATAAAATTGGACTAGTCTCCCTTTTAAGGAATTCAAAGGCAAACCCCGACATTGAAAACATTTTTTTTATATGATTTGTGTCATTGCGTTGTTTTTGTGCCACTGACTCAGTGGCCTTGCGGACGGGATTATTTGAGCGAATGTTGTCACGAGCCTTCCACAGAAAGAGGATTGCAAATTGAAAATACATGAAGGTCGTAGAAAAAGGAAATAATTTTACGGTTTCAGTTGCACGAATCAATGCGGGGCGCACGAACTGCGTCTTGTAAAATCAATTAATATTATTTGTTTAGGGCTCGTGACATGTGCATTATAACCTTTTCTTCCAGTTATAATGTTAGGAATTATTTTTAAAATGTGTCAGTGGCTAAATGGGAAACGTTATTCAAATATTTCATATTGTAACTGCATTTATTATAAAACTGGTTTAATTTTGAGCGCAAACTTTTCAGCTCCAAAATTGGAATACCAGTTTTATCACTTTTGCTCTTTAAAAACAAAAAACAAAGCTGCAACTAAAGTTTGTTGTTCCAACAAAACGTTGTTGTTGCTGGACAATGTAAAATGCAACCGAAAGGAAACAAAACGTATCATTTCCATGCAGGGAAAACGTAAAGCAGCTTTGAAATACCGACACATACGCAGACATTAAAACACGAGGACACGTTGTGGGTGAGAGGTATGCTGTTTCACACGCACCCTGGCTATGTTATTATACCCCCAAAAATTAAAAATCGATATATTTGACTTCCGTCTAGACAACCGTGACTGCATTAATTTAATATATAATGCATATCAATTTAGCGCACGGTTGGGAATATGCCACTCATTCTCAGCTGACGATACCAAGCCGGTATAATCGAATAATCAAACTGGAGGGAATCGATATGACCGAGAGGAGGTGGCGAGGCCTAGCAAAGACCACTCGGGTTCCGAACTACATTCGCCAGAGTAAAATATCTTCCCTGCCACTGGGAAAGACTCTTCAGCAGCGGTGCATCCTTTACTGTGCGCTATTGTTCACTCAGGTGAGTTCTGACGTCAGACAGATCGAGCCCTGCAGGCTGAGAATTCCCACAATCCCTCTGTTCATTTTTGTAACAGATAACCACGGCGCAACATCAGACGACGATCATTTCAGTAGAGCGCGGCGGCCTTTGCTGAGCTAAGGAAACGTAACCAAGTTCGCCTGCCATTAGTACCGATACACGGGACCTGCTGAAATGAGTGAACCAGAGTCTGAGCCGGAACCATCGCCCGAGCCAACGGGTGCAGCCGAGCCATGGAGTAACTCATCCCTAGGCAATTTCTACCCAGAGTGGGGATGGAATGTCAGCGAAGGGGAACCCGAACCGGAGGCTGAGCCCAGCTTCGGGCCGTGTGTTCAGGGGGTGCTGGTGACGCTGGCCGTGCTGATCATCGTGGTTGGATCAGTTGGGAACTCCTTGGTCGTGATTGTTATTGGGAAGATGCGGGCAGGTGAGTTCATAAGACGGACTTAAAGAATGCAGGGGTGTGAAATCTCAGCTTGAAAGCTGATTTCAGCTTTTTTGTTTCGGATTTCAGCTTTTTTTTCTCACTTGCTGTGTACAAAAGTATAAGGGATTTCCAAAGTTCAGCTTTTTTACACCGTTTTCATCTGTTTTCAGCTATTTTTATCAGTGGTCACTCACACCCCTCAATTTGGTAGTTTTGGCCCTCCACTTATGATGAGTACTGCACATTCGCTCCTGTCAGGGAGCTTGCGAGACGTCTACACTAGTGGGTTCAAACCTTGTGATATTTTCCTTTCGCATGCTCTCTTCCAGTGCTTATAAATCTACGTCGGTGAAGGGCATTCGAGGATGAAATTTTACGCCTGGGTGGTGCGCTTCCGGACCCCTCGAATAGGAAAATTAACATGTAAAAGTCGGAGTTCTATAACAAATTTTTTTTAGGTACATTGATTCTTTAAAAAAATCAACATCGGAAAATGCCTTTGTTAAATTGTTGCAGGAGCATCTCAATTTATGGAAGCCGAAAAATCGCATGACGAGAAAGAATTATATCGCACCAAAACTTGACCTCTCACTTCCGAAAATCTATTAAACACATGTGGACTAGTGGAACTTGGAGCACTCGTACAAAGATGAAAATTGATGAAAAGGTTTTGTGGCAGTCATTGGGTAAAAACTGAAAATGTCTTTTTGGGATACACATTTTTTTTTATTAAAAGTTGAATGATTAACTCTCATTTACTAACAAATCTAAAATGACCGTTGAAAAGAAATGTATTCAAGCAAGCCCGACTAAAGTTATCCATCGGATGTAGGTAGGTAAATCTTCGCGTCGTTATCATTTCGTTCTCACGCACGTATAGGTGAAAACAAACGTGATCGCACAAGGAGACCTAGGTACGAAAATCCGCATTTGCAAAGCCGTAAGTAAACTTGGTTGTTACCATGTCCATCTGATTTCCCATCATTTTTTTTCTTGTGGAATGCTTAAAATTCCAACATGATTGTTTCTTGGGCTGAACGATTAGAAATCATTCTGTCAAAAATTATAAGAAGGGAACGGGCAACCAAATAAAGGGTCACAGAGGAGTCCGGAAGCTCACAGACAAATTGGCGCTCTTTCAGGCTCTATTCACTCTATTGATTGAACGTCTCCCCCACGGAAAAAAATTCCATCATAAAATGGTCAATTGGTTATTTCAAAGATATGTTGCAAATATGAATGAAACTGTTTTACCATACATCAAGTAGGATATTTCATTTATCAGCAATGAGGTCATTTATAACCAGAAATGAGGATGATCATTCATTCGCATACAAAAGTCATGAAAGTCTGCAATGAATAAATGCCTATTTCGAATTGTTATCCTCAATAATTCCAAGGCCGTCCATTTTTATGAACAAGCGATTTCAACAGAAGTTGGGCAGATGATATCAATCAGCCAGCTTCTTGTGTACATTAATTCCCCAGGTTGTCATTTGGGTTATGCCGATAACAAACGAGATCGATTTAGAAATTTCTCTTGGGGAAATGAACGCCGTAAAATAATTACTCCCGTCGGGGTTTGTACATGCCGCAGCTTCGACTATAAGAACCAGCAACGAATATATCGCTTTCGTACTTGATGCAACGCTTCAGTTGCTGAATCTGTATACAAATTCATCGCGTCTTTGCACGAGCGAGGAGCCATGTGCACGGTCCCAGTTTTCCTTAAAGCTATAGTCCATCATTTGTAATTAGTGCATTTTGTTCGTTTGAAGCAACAAAAGTGTTCAAAATCTAATGAAGGATACTGGACAACTAACCTGATGAAGTTTCAGCTCAGCTTCAGCTTCATATTCCGAGAAAAACAGCATTCTAGGATCTCAATTTAAAATCAAAAGTTGCTAAATCATGTTTCGAATTGCAGCTGTACGCGATGTTGCGCACTGATCCAACGAATTGCAGCGCGCGCGCGCTGTTCCACGTGCGTCGTTGCTGCGCTGCGCAGCGCAAAAAAACAAAGCAACTAATTTAAATTTTCCTACGGTGCTTGCAGAAGTACCGTTGGAAATTTCGATTTCTTTGATTTCTTCAAAATGAGCTTGCCAGAAAGGATAATTTCACAGAGTTTAGGGTTTTTAGTTCTTATTATTTCTATCAATTGTTTTGGACAATAATTACGCGGTTACTTTTTTGGATAGCTCCAAATGATGGACTCGGGCTTTAAGCTTCATATTATGTATCCATTTTTAAAGGTTTATCTTATGTTTAATTGATACAATTGGGCAGGTGTTCAGCTTATGAGGCCAGCGTGGACTCAACGAAAGCTCATTGTTAAACAGAGAGCTAGCTCATACCAATCGGTCGTGAATGCAATGTAATATCAACAACAGAAATACGATATTAAATATATTAAATATAATGTCAGTCACAAGTTACCGACAGCAGAAAAGTACAGGTACCCTCATAAGTAAGCCCCAGGTAACTATTCGAACAAATCATTAACTCCGAATGAATTTTATATTTAAAAAAATGACAATTTGCAATTACTATTTTCGAATAAAAAAACCTCAATTATGTTTCAGTTTTGTTGTTATCGCAATTAGATTTCAACAAAACGAGCTTCGCACAAAGCCTCACATTCTGTCAGACCTAAGGGTAGGTGATAGGCGTCGGTGACCTCTTTAAAGCATTTTTTTCATACGTAATACTAAACAGAATATTGATATAGGCTTAAGCTCATTATGTCTACAACGTCTAGCTAGAACAGAATCCAAGGCAAATAATTGAATGGAGTCACTGATGGCGAGTTAATTTCGCAAAGAATTTCATGCAGTCTTTGCGCATGAAACAGAATAGAGGCTTTAGATAACGCTTGATTTTAAATCATTTTATTTAGTCATTATCTATAAATGCGCATGCGGTAATATCGGATTTGGTCATTGGTCAGTGAGTGCGCCTGTTTTGCCAAGGCAAACTTGGTGGTTGATTAGTCGAAGTGTTAGTTCGTTTTGTATTTTTTTGGGGGGAGGGGGCATTCGGTTTTTGTGGGTAGGCATTACATTCACTGTGTGGACTTCCGAACAAAAGAGGTCCACATAAACCAGGTAGAGGCGACGTTGTGTGGACTTGGGCAAGTCCACACAGTGTTTCCCCATTTCTGGAAAACAGGTTTAGATGCATTTTGGGGTTAGGTTTATCTGTGGCAAAATGAAGAGAAACACTAAAGGGGATCATAAACAAAATTGGGTTGAAAGAGTTTCAACAGTTTGAGAAATTGAGTTTTTTTCACTGGTTTTTCTTAACTACACGAAACCAAGGGAATGTCCACACTTGGTATGTAACGTAAACATGTGTGTGCATACACATGTTTCCTTATGGGACCGTGAGCACAATAGGGACAATAAACCCAACTAGTCAGTCTTTGGAAATCTATCTGACCCATAAGGAAAACGCTACAGAGTTTCACATTTCAATAGAAACAAAGGATAATGGAAACAAAGGTCTTCCCCCCATCTCGCATTGGCCTATACGCAGGCAGGGTCGGAAACATTGTTATAGGCGTACGTATATGAGGTTAGTCCTTGTTCAAAATCAGAAATGGTAAGCTATGTGTTACTGCGGCAGACAGGCGATTGGCACCAACTAGGAGCACTCGCTTACATTCAGCAAGATACAAGCATCTCAACTCAAGAACCGAGATATACAAGAACTTAATTTTTCCGACTGGAATGCCCTGCCCCAGCTGTCATCAAAGCATTCATCCTTCAAAGAAAGACTGAAAAGGCACATGAGCCGGCACGTCTAAGAACTGACCCTAACCCCCATTGACGTGATACTCCAGAGGTGGCGTTGCCAATTATTTATCCAGATCCAGATCCAGATCCTCTCAAATTTACCGAATCTGGTCAAACTGAGAGAATATAATTCAAAATTATCCAAAGTGGATGACATCCAAGGCCTTGGATGTCATCCACTTCATTGGATAGTTTTGAATTATTTTAATTATTTTAATTAAGGAACCAACAAAACGGGATCCGGATGATCACGGAGAGAAACACACTTCATAAAATATAATAAGTGACACATTTTTTTTTTACCTTAGTTATACCTTTGATGTATTTTTCGTGCATCTTCACTTTACTAAAAAATAATAACTTCAATAATATTTGTATTGTGTTTCACGAGCGACCAGGGCAATGTAATTAGGTCTGAGAAAAGGTCAGTAAAGAGTCGCATCCGTTGTCTTGTCAATCACAAAAATAAATCAGGCGATACGAGCGATGCTTGAGGAATAATATATAAGTATTGCTGTTTACATGATCGAAGGCGCACGATATGTTAACTGAAAATTCGATTGTCAGCGTTAAAACATTCGGACCTCTGGCAACGGTACCTTTGCGAATAGACCCTGTAGACATTATCCTTGGGACATCATTCAACGCAAAGGGCGCGTTTTGAGGCAAAGACATGTCGGTGAAAGGCTTACTCCATTTGTATGCTCAGTTCATGTTCAATTATTAGCTTTTGGGCTATTTGTTTTGTGTGTTTTTTCTTTTGTTTTTCTTTTCCGTTGTTGTTGTTGTTGTTTTTTTTTTGAGGGGGGAGGACGGGCAATTGTGGGGTGAATGACGCCATTATCAACGAACGACCTGGTTGCACAACTTCCATGCAAATATAAATGTATGAATATTAAGGAATCTTTCTCCAGCCTATTGTAAACACAACTGGTTCTGGCCATGACAAAGGAATCAACCTTGGGGGCTATTATTAGCAAATGGCAACTTCAAGGGCACGGCAGTGTTAATTTATGGATTACTTACAGACGCAAGGCATTGATACAGAAGCTCGTGGTGCGAGGTTATAATTTTAATCATCAAAACGTGTAATTAAACTTTTATTGCAGAAATGCATTGTGGCGTAACGTCGAGGGTTAGAATATGAAGGTTAGTGAATACTTTATCAAAGGTCATCCCAAAGCAATTCCAATGATAGACCTAAATGCAAAAAAAACTTACACCACAAAAATGGAAAGGCGGGTTATATAAAGTAAATGTTACTTTTTTATCATTTCTCTTCTGTTTGCTTTGGTGCTACGGTGTCATGCATGATGCACCATATCATGCATAAACTGCAACTAAACATGTAGTGCTGAAAACATAACTGGGAATCGCACTCCACTAAACTAGAAATTAATACAATTGAAACTTTTCTGTGTTTAACCATTCATTTTCCACTATCCCATTTTTTTTTGCAAGCGTACGTTTTAAGGGTACAGTCTAGTGGTTGCGAAGGGCGATTTCTAAAGGTTACGTAACACTTTATTTTGAATGAAACTACAAGTACACAGACATGTTAACGGGTGTGGCGGTGAAATCTTTGAAAACTAATTTCTCCAGTTTGGAAAACCGTATCTTCATGCAACTTTCAGGACTTATTTCCCTTATAATGATCCAAGTATGTGCTAAAAATCGTTGTGATATGTTCATTACTTTTCGTTGAAAATGGAAAAATAGGCCTGGCTACGTGCGTTTTGAAAGTAACACTGACACTTGCAATATCTGTCTGTCTCTTCAAGCCTCACGAATACTAATAAGGTTCCTATCCATTATGGTGTGCAGTCAAAATTTTGAGAAAAGCCTTCACGAGTTATTAATTGATAAATATCACCCTTTTTGCCGGCTTCCATTGGTCGATACCGAGACCCACGCCAAAACACGCTGAGTGACGCTAATGAATAATGCTCATGTACAATTAGCAACCACATGACTGGGTAGGCCTACTCGACGTTGCTCCATTCTGAACAATGCAACGATAATTAAAGATCATTTTGATAAACAGAAGTGATTTTTTGTCCGTTGCAGAAACAGTTTAATAATCTATTTATAAATAGCCGATATACATCCAACATCGTCCCCAGTGCTTACTTTATTTCCAACCTCGTTTCCAATAGTAAGCCCTGGATAGAAAACTTTCTTCCTGTATCCTGATTCGATATCGCAATTTGCTAATAATGGATTTATATCGTGTAGTTGGTGTTGTTATTTCTAACGTGCATTACGTGTTTTCACGATTATTGTAATTATAACGTCCACCGCCTTCTCACTAATACTCATTTTCTTTCCAGTTTGCTCATATAAATATAAATATAAATATAACATTAAAACTGCATATTGGCAGGCCAGATTGTAACATTTTAACTTCCAAAAAGATCGCGTTTTTATAATTCACGGCGTGACGAACTGATGCTGTTTTTACCCCAGACACCCCATACAAAAACAAACGCTAATGTAACGCACATGCAGGCACCAGAGTATCCTTATTTGCATGCGTGTTCAAATATCTTGCACATGTAAATGATCCAATTCCAGGGTGAGACAGCAGGTAGTGGTGGGCGCGTACTGCTCGTCACCCTGGGGGCGAGGTTGATATACATCATATTCAGAAATTTGTAATACTAGTACAAATACCATTGAGAACGAATACAGCAACGTTACTAAAAAAAAACAACTAATAGCGGTTTCAGAAACCAACCGTGCGTGATTTCAGTCGCGATCCGATTATCTCGCCATAGTGGACACGCCGCGAATGCGTGATACATATTTACTCACGCGCATCTGAAGACGTCGCGCAAAACGCTGTGTAATTAAAAACGCATTTTGAATGTGCTCTTCGTGTGAATTAACCTGAAGTATAGTGTTTCTAACTAACAACAGCGACTAGCTTAAGCGTGGAGGAATAAACAGATATCCTCCATCAACGAAGCACGTATTTTGTTGCAATAACCACTGATGGTATGGTCTATCACATTTCACCCGAGTGAGACAATCCTGGAGACACGTATACTACATACTTCGATCGATTACCGACAGGAAATTTGCATTTTACACCTGTGAGTAGGCTATATAAAGAACATGACAGCTCTCCCATCCCCGACCCGAATAAGAAATAAATGAAAACGATTACACCTCCATCTGTTAGGACGGTATATAATTAAGTTATTTCCCCCCCCTTCTTTTCTCCGTTCAGTTGTCATATGCCAAAGATTCGACTCACAATTCTACATTTAGGTAATTGTATAAGTTGTAATGAAACTATAGTTATTTTTAGCACCCTTGTTTGGGTGAAGACACCTTTCCGTAAAGAGATTTATGTTTGGCCAACGGAGGATGCGGAAAAGGGCAGTTTTGCAAGACACCGATTGCCCTAATTCTGAGAATTCGGTCAAATGTGACATAGCTAACTCCTCTTGAAGTAGTTTGCAATAAGGTTATTTATTTACCAACATCACTGATATTTCGAACATTTCCTACATTTTCTGACATTTCCCCGGAATTTCCAAATTAGTTACCCCCAAGAAAAAAAATCTAACTTCTCACCGAAACTTCTCTAAACATCAGGTCCTCAAAATTACGTTTAATTTTTTTTTTTTACTCCTCACCAAACCCACAAAAACACTTGCGTGAAACCGCGCCTCATGTATAAAACTAAACGAGGGATGGAATGAAATGAACCCAACAAAAACAAATATTGCGAAGAAAATGAAACAAAAAGGGAGAATGGGAACACTGCCAAAAAGCGAAACACATTATTCGTTGCCAAAATTTAGGGAAGGGCTGGGACAGAATAGTTGGAGCCGGGGCTATCAAAGTAGTGATTTAATTCCGACCTGGCACAAAATTAAATCACAAATACATTCACCACAATTTGTGATGTCATTAACTACATTCTTGCGACGTTATCAAACTGTATGCGATGTCGTGAGAGCACACAACACCTGCACTCTCATTTGATTACAATTCGCGTTATGCATTTTGTCCTATATCGCTCGGAACCGGTCAAAATGAAGCGTCGGATTGCAATTTAAAAATGGGACGACCGAGATCAAATTAAAAGCGTGCGTCGGAAGAGACTGAAAAGATCGAGTATTATCTTTATTTTCTATTTTTATTTTTTTAGATTCAGTGTCCAAGTCAGAACTTTGATGGCTTTTATTTGAAATGACCTTGGCCTCAATGCACACACGAGCAAGGAAATGCCGAAGGGCGGTCAAGTACAGCAACGTGTAACCCCCTTTCGGTGGAAAATAATAGTTCCCATGGATTTCGTCGATATTAATAAGCGTGTTATAATATACGCATTATTATGCTAATTCCGACTAATATGTTGATGATCTTATACATTTGCTGAAAATAGGAAAATGACCTATTATGGAATGACCAGTTTACAAAACGATTTGGATGAATTCACAGATTGGGCAAAACATAATCACCAGAAATCAAACCCATGTAAATGACAGGTTTTTGAAGTATGTTTAAGTAAATCTGCCCCAATTCATACTGAATTGTTCATCGGTTCTGAACTTGAGCTCCAGTATGTCAACAAAGCCAAGGTTCGTGGCCTCTGGTTTCAAGCTGATCTTAATTGGGAGGCCGAAGTTGATCACGAGTAATGGTAAAACAAACAATTAACGACTCTTCATGTTGAGATCACGACAACGATTTGGCTTTGATCACGAGGAACTATTGGTTGTTTACAACAGTTATGTCAGACCTATGGTCGAGTACGCGGATGTGATATGGCATTCTAGTTTAAAGCTATAGTCCATCATTTGTAATTTGTGCATTTTGTTCGTTTGAAGCAACAAAAGAGTTCAAAATCTAATGAAGGATACTGAGCAACTAACCTGATGAAGTTTCAGCTAAGCTTCAGATGTATATTCCGAGAAAAACAGCATTCTAAGATCTCAATTTCAAATCAAAAGTTACTGAATCATGTTTTGAATTGTTTTGAATTGCAGCTATACGCGACGTAGCGCACTGATCCGACGAATTATAACAACCGCGCGCGCGTGTGCGTCGTTCCAAACCTTGTGCGCGCTGCGCTGAATAACAAAACGAACTACTAATTTAAATTTTCCTACGGTGCTTCTTAAGAATCACCGTTGGAAATGCCTTCTTTTGTTGATTACTTCAAAATGACAGCTTCCCAGAAAGAATAATTTCACAGGGTGTTTAGTTCCCTTACTATCTTTCAACCAAGTTTGTTTTTCAACAATAATTACGCCAGTTACTTTTCGGATGGCTGCAAATGATGGACTATAGCTTTAACAAAAAAGCAAACGGATGATCTTGAAAGAATACAGAAACGAGCTTGTAGGCCCATCATGGGGAACCGTGATGGGACACTTCGTACTTGGATGCGCTCAACCTATGTAACTTGGATGCAGTAGATAGCAGAAGAGTATGTGATTGCTTAAAATTTGTCAATGCACTTGGCTCTAATTCAAGAACAACTCACTCCCCCTACGAGGCTAACAAGTCATGAACCTAAAGAACAGTAACCAAATAACTCAACTCCCAATTAGAACCAAGCGCTTCCAACAAAGTCCCATCCCTTACTCTATAAACATTTTAAATGCCGGCTCTGTGTGATTTTATTGTGTACAATTTTCTTTTATTTTGGCTCCAATTAATGTTTGGAGCTGGCGACGGGGCTGATGTTGTCCCTCTTTTCTTGTATTGTTCCTGTTTGCTTGGTTATGTTGTGCTTGTTAATAACGTACAATTTTATTGTATTATACCTGCCTTTTTTTTTACTTATGTAATTTTGTTTGTATTATGCAAATTTATCGCTTTTAAAAATTAATTACTTTTAATGTATTGAAATTTGGCCCTCTGGGCCACGATTTTAGACAAAATTAATAAAAAATGAAATAAAATGGAAATAATTTGGTAAAATTGGAAATAAATAAGGGGGTGTCCTAAAAGAAATGAAATAAAATGAAATCTGATAAACATCAATTTCACGTGACGTAGTTCTAAATTGCACGTACTTATTTGTATGGGCTTATTAAGTGGCAATAAAGAATAAAAAGTCACGAGCAATTTTGAAACGGCATTGGCACGATAAACGATAATGGTATCTACAGACACAAAGCTTGACGTTTTGCGAGGTTAATCGCAAATGTTCGTTGTTTCATCACTAAGTGGCGAAACGTGATTCATCAAGCGTGCCTGTCCAAGTGGTTTTTTTTTCTTAATGAAGTATGGGTCATTATACTTTCGTTACACATTGTGCCTTAGGCTGGCCTCAGATACCATCAAGGACAATCTCCGACCGACAGGTTTGGAAATAATTTGGCAACATTGGAAATCAACATGGGGGGGGGGGGGTTGTCATAAATTCAACAAATATTTTGAGACATGGATTTAGGCCTATCAAGGTTATTTTTACACTGCTCCATGTTCTCGTTTGGAACTGAAGAGATGTATTTAATGACATTTAACATTCGCCTTTTAATTTACTAGAGATTTATCGGATAGCGGGTATGCAAACCTGGTAAAAGTTCACTGTACAAATATTCACATACAGCTCCTCGACTAGTTAATGTTACATGACTAGCTTCAGTGTTTTATTTTCTCTTAAGTTTTAGATACAATATCAGCACTTTTTCATTTTCGGAGTTTACATAGCTTGGCTCAACATTGCATCAACATAACCCTACTCTGGAGCGTTTTTTTAAGTGAAATATAGTCCGAAATTGTACAATGGTCCGATTCCCATCGAAAACGAAGTCACAACGACAATGTTGGCGCGGAACCAGACTAAGATTTGTCGCGGTAAAAAAAATTCCCAAAACAGTCACTGCACTACATGTTCACTTTACTAAAAGAAAGCCGGATCCGGCTAAATAGCCACAGCCATTACATAATCGCCGTCTTTTTTTTGCAACCAGCTAGGCCCTCTTATCAAACCCCAAATCCCTGTATTTCCAACACGGGTGACCAACAATGAGGCTTTTATACGATGAAAAAATGACGTCTGGAAAGTGCATCCTAACTGATATTTTAACACGGGAATGACACGAAAATGTCTTACCTCGATATTTTGCTCGCAACAACATGTAGAGACGATACAGGCGGTAACTGTGAAGTGAACGCGTGGACTCTTGATTTATGCTCTGCAAACTTTGATGAAAATGTTCCAGACACTGATTTATTCCTTTGCTACTCTTCGCCTGAGTGACCAGTTCATATCCCTCCACATAATGTGTACTTATGCAGCTGTCGAAAATACCGTGGCAACCGTACTAAGTCCGCCACCACTTCTTTCACATTCAACTTACGGAACAAGTCACTGTGGTGTTTTCCAGAAACAAACGTTGTCACTTTGTAGTTAATGCACTGAAATGAAACCGAACTTGCAAAAAGTTAGAGAAAATAAGCCACGTAAGCCAGAAACATTCATGGCTGAGCCTTTTAAAGCCTGGCACTTTCTTTTCCGCCGACGTACAACTTTTTTTCCCAACAAACGTAGTCCTGTTGCGTAACGAAAAGTTTCTCGTTTGACTTCACAAGTTCATCCAGCGGCCATCTTTACTATACTGCGATGTGTGCTTTATTAAAGCGAACGCACGCGTCCAAACACTATTCAACATAACACCTGTGAAAAGTTAAATTATGCAGGAATGTCGGACGGATTGGCGCGCGCTTTTAAATGCAAATGACATGGGGGCACTTGGGAGAATTTAAATGATGATCGTTTTGTTATTCAGGATGTATACGCTGTGCGTGCGGTGTACATGAATTGAAATATTGTGTGTATGAGTTGTGTTGGACTTTAAATAGAAAACGTGAGTTTTTGTGGTCACAGCTGAGATCACTTTGCAGAAAATCAAAACTTTCATTAACAATGAACGTCCTTCTTTTGGGACGTTCACGGACAGGCCCCTGTGTCATCAGACGCTCACCGAGGGAGGGGGTGGGGCATGATGGGGGGAATCTATCACTACCCCCCCCCCACCCCGCTTTATTATATTTGACCTCGTTCGAAAAATACTCCCTTTACTGACAATTAGGTTTTCATCAATATTATTTATTGAATTAAAAATACAACTAAACACAGGCCAATAAATTAATTGCCCGTAGGCCTATAGAGAACCGAATATACATCACGCGAACAATAAATGTTTGGTGTGAAAGAAATAGCGCGTGATTCAGCCCGTGAACCAACACGCTGCGTACTCCATTCGTTTGCACTACACTTCCCCGTTCAGAATGACGTCACACTTCGGTACTCAATTAATTATTAAAATAACCTTTGACCGTGTCAATTACAGAATTCCAAGTGAATAATATTAAATTTCCTTCGACCTCATTTTAATGGGGGAAAATTTAACGGAGTATAAGGGGGAAAATGGGGAGTATAAGGCTTAAAGCAAAAGCTGCGAATGGTAACAAGAAATTGCATTTGGAAAAACAGCGTCGAATGAATAAAAAATGGAGATGTGTAGTTCTCAAGGGGGTTGAACACCATTCGACACTTGTCGGCGCTGTTAACAACATAATTGTTTTCAGAATAATTTTAATGTATGTCTCTTCTTAAAGGCAGTTTTGATGATACTTTTTGACTTTAAATTTCATATGCATTTATGAGTGGTTTTGATATTCCTCTTGCTTACATTGATACTTTTATTTACACATTCAACTTGTGTTTTGTTCAGCACCAAAATCTGGAGGGGGAGGGGCGGCTTAATCTAATGGGCAATCCCCTCAAGCAAAACAATTAAGGGGATATATCCTCAGTAACACCCCACCCCCGCCGCCACCTCTCCCCAGTAATTACGCCCATGAAATCATTCCTTTGCTGTACACGTGTTTTTGAAATTGGTTTGTAACTCAAGGCATCGCTGAATTCACTGTTTCATGTTGACACTTCTCCATTTTGTTTGAACCCCGCTTTAGGTCGGACAGTGACCGAGGTTTTCTTGACTTCCTTGGCCCTGGCGGATCTCCTCGTTTGCATGGTCTGTTCCCCTCTACTCGTAGTCGGTATCCTGGTGCACTCCGGTCATACCGGCGTCTCCTATCGCGTGGAGCAATTCCTCTTTTACTTCTCCTCCGTTGCCTCCATCTTCAACCTGACAGCCATCGCCTTGGATCGCTACGACGCCGTGCTGCATCCCATGTCCCGGAGACTCACCCTCCAGCGATGCAGGCCCGTCCTGGTGCTCATCTGGGCTCTGTCTGCCGCCGTAGCTGTCGTCATCTATTTCATGCCTAGTGAGTACGAGTTCATCCTCTTGGCAATCTGCTTCGCATTCCCCTTCGCTGCTATGGTGATCAGCTACGCGCGCATCCTTAGCGCCGCCAAGGCGGCTGAACGCAGAGCAGCTGGCAACAAAGAATCATCAAAGACCAATACCAGCAAGACGGACAAGACAGTCAAGATGGTGATCATCGTAGTGGTGGTTTTTGCTGTGTCTTGGATCCCGAGTTTGATCAGCAGGTTGCTCAAGTACGTGGTTCAGATGACACCGGAGCAGCTCAGCGTTATGGAGGTCACGGCGTGTCTCATCGCCTACGGCGGCAGCGCCCTCAACTTCCTGGTCTACGCTTTCATGAGTCGACGGTTCAAGATCGGCATGTCGCAGGTGCGTAAACTTTCACCTTTCGACTCATTGATCCTAACATTCTGTTTCCGAAATTTCAGGGAAAAAACTTGTTGTGGTACGTTCACTTGTTTCTCATTCAGAGCCCCATGTACTGCAATTCACAGTTCAAAAAGCTCGACATTGTTTTGACCCCTGTATGCAATGCCGAGCGTTTGAAAATGAATTTCCAGTGTATTTCTACTGTCTTGTTTTTGTTTGTTTGTATGTAAAGTTTCATCAGAGTTGCCCAGGATGTCTATGAAAAAAGTCATTATCAAACTGGCTTTTTGCCTCCCAATTTCACCCTACAGCTCTTCAGATGTCATCGTTTCATCCGGAAAGTCAACCCGGCTGATGACGACATCGGTAAAACCCGCATGAATTCGGCGATGATGGTGACAGTGCAGAACGCCAACACGACGAAACCCATTGCGGCAATTGACGAAAAGCAAATATACCAACTCGACTGAAGACAAGGCGCCAAATGGTTTCCAAATGGTCTCGGAAACAGACTGCAGCGAAAAACATCGGAATCGACGCCGAACGAGAATCGATTATTATAAATCGAGACATCAAGAAACCGAAAACTGAAATAAGCAGAAAGTGACAGAAATGACATGACTGACTTGTAAATAAAAAAAGGTATAGCCACTGTCATAGTATACCGAGTGATTATATCCATTTGCGTTTAACTATAAGCCTACGTTGAAGACTGTGTAAATACCAATTATGAAAGGAAGTAGGACGAAATAATTAGATACAAACTTCTCCGGAGCTGACAGCCCCCTTTAGAAAAACAAACACATTTCTAGTTTCACACTGCCAATAGATGACCTATATAGTTAATGGGGAACTCGTGACCAATTCGTTTTCATGTCTCTGCTCATGCACTTAAATGTCAGTCTGAGCCATCGTGCGAACATTTCAGGAGGTCTAATTGCAAATGGCTAAACAAACTTGCGGGAAGTGCCACGCGAGCTTTTAACGGACACGATTGCCGTATCGAGAATAAACAGAACTATATTGATCCCATGCATCCCAAGTCAAACTGATGTAGAGCGAAAAACCAAGATCCGCTACAAATACTACGGGTCAGCTTTCACCCGAAAGTGTTCAGCTAAAAGGTGTCATATAGCTTATTAGTGTATGCCGCTTATACGATAGAGGTATAGACAGATCCGTGTGGGCTAAAAATAATCCATTTCAAGGAAACTGAATAAGATGTCCAAATTTTGGTGCACGTATTTAGATAGGTCACACTGATAATAGCTATCATCTTATGGGTAAATAACAGTTAAAAATCTACAACCAATTTGGGCGCTGAAATCATGGAGTCCCAAAATACCTTTGTAAAGATTTGTTTGTCTATTGTCCTCAAAGCGAATAAGTATCTCAAATGACAGAGGTATTTCGCACCATCTTTGGACTTTCGTTGTTCAAGTATTAAAATGTTGCTTGTGAGTGTAGGGTTTCCGTAACAAAATGGCAAACAAATTCCATTCAGTAACTATATAGGTAGTCAAGTAATTTAACAAGCTTACATACACTTATATTTTTCCATGTAAGTTAACGTCTTATTAACATAAATATCCGAATTATGTACATTCGTCTATTTCCAAATTTATGAGATCCAGCACTATTGTTTCGAGGCACAAGCCATAGCAGAGATTGTGTAGTCTTCTTAAAAAGACAAAAAGTGAACTGAGATTAAACAGTGAGATGTCTGAGTATAATTGAGATCATACTAGTCTGTCCATTCTTGCAATCACTCTGTAGTCTTTCAGTTCTTGCGAAAAGGCCTTTAATTTCAAGTATGGCACCACATCAAGATCAATTCGAAGCAGCCAAGATCGTTACTTTTTTGGCCAATTAGATCACGAGTTTTGGTCAGGTGATCACGGTAGCTTGGTAACCAAGGTGGGTGGGGCTCATTTATTATTAATGTTTTAAGAGTAAACCCAAATTTAACGGAAGAATGTCACCTTTAAATTAATAATTACATTAGTCACGAATGCAGAAGTTCTGGTATACGGCTCAAAACCAAGAACATGCATGGGGGTCGCGATGGGTGGGGTAGACAAGGGGGCACCTGCCACGTCCCCCCCCCCCGAAAATGCAAAGAATCAAGGGCAAAAAGCCGAGAAATGAAAATAAAAAAGAAGACAAGAAGGGCGAAGCTTCGAATAAAGAGTGAAGTTATAATAGCATCATAACTGCTACTAGTAGTGTTACCCTCGCCTGCTTGTAACCATCACTACCAAAATCAAAGTAATTACATTTCCAGCTTCGAAGAGCATCCCTGTAGTCAGATAGCATGCAGGCCCCCCTTTTTTCCGGCCGCTGGGCGACCGGAAAAATCTGTCCTGGCCACCTTCTATCCAGCACGTAGTTGTCTGTCGGAAAATTTGGCCGTCAGTGATTTTGCCACTCTCTAGAAAATATCCTGGCGACGCCCATCTGCACTGATCTACATCTGAGCTGTTGGCTTTTGAACAAATGTCTGCTATGGCTATCGATCCCGTACAGTATCTCGCGCATGCATATAGTATAATAAAGAACAGAGTGTGGTATCCAGACGTCACTTCAGCGGTTGTGTACAAAGTCTATTGAGAGTCAAGAAAATGTTCTAAGTATTTCCTAAAAAAATAGAAATGTTTCTCAGTCTCAGATTCATTTTTTTCAACAGTTTTGCAAAGACTGACCTTTATTGAGATGACATAATAAGCGGCGTCAGGTTGCAACATTCTTTCCTAAGTAAACACAGGTACAAAGAAAAGAAATTACGAACGATATTTTTTCTATACATTCATCATGCTTCCAACAGGTATTTTATTATTTCTTTTTTTTAATTTCGTATGTTGTTAAACGCTCACCCAACTTTCATAATAAATCGATATATTTATCGGAAGTTAACAACGATTAATTTTACCCTTCCTTTTTAAAGTTTGACACAAACAATGACACCGACAATAGCATATAAAGTTAAATCCTATAGACCTTTCTTTTCGTTGGTAAACATTGACAGTTAGTCTGCATTCTTTGAAGCGTTAACCATATACGTAATCGCACTGTGTTATTCGCTTTCCGATAACTTTCTTTCCAACCTGTTGATTGCCAAACCGTGGTGACGTAAAGGAAAGGTCTACTGGACATCAGGAGAGCTTCACTGGTACCCATCGATATCAAGCAAGATCCCTGGTACCGGCTGATCAAATTTGCACAGAATCTTGCTACCAAATGGGCAATGGCCTCTGGGTAAAATTGACCTTAAGCAGTGACGTCTACACATTGGCGTGACAGCCACGTTGCGTAGTCTTTCATTCTTAATAAATGAGGGAGCTCTTGTTATGATCAGCTGGTAACAGTGGTCACAATTAGTTGCACAGATCTCCATGTAACAAAAATCAGGATAGCCCGTTGGCTGTTCAAATTGACGCCGCCGTCCGCAGTATTACCACTCCCAGAACAATGGATTTGTAAAGAAAGATATCTTATTTAATTGTGAACGATGGGAGCGGTTGATACTGGTTTCCTCCGCACATTCGAATGGAAGGATCGGGAACCAGCGCGTAGCTTCACTTGTTTGTACAGCTCGGAATGGCAAATAGCTGTGCAGATTTGTTATACGGAGATCAGCGGTTATTTGGCGATGGGTACGAGAGAAGTGAGAAAAACGTGATCACGTACACCACACAAGTACTGCCACTGGAGGGTGCTAAACAAATCACAAACAGGTACAAGGCAAGACCTCAAAATATGTCATCGTGGTGTTGCTTTTCGACCAGATAATTTGATATATGAAACCGGTTTCAAATACAGGATAGTGCGCCCTCCAGAGACAACTTTGTGATCGTGTTAATATGTGCGTGCGCATGACAGCCACCACGGTACATGTAGAACTAAACCGACCACACAATTACTGTATGAATATGGAAAAAAAACACAAGCAAGTCAGGTCCTGCAGTCTACAAACGAAGTTGGAAAGACGAGGCGAACACCGTGGTGGCTGTTTTGCGACGCACGTGGTAAAAGCCACAATGACTAAAATTCAAAAGTGCCTGGCAGACCATTTCTACGCCTGCCAGAAATAATTACAGCTACAGGACCTGGAGATATAAGAAATGTTACATCAATAATATATATAATTGCTTCTATAGCACTATTACATTTTATACCTTAAACGCCTTCTAAACCAATAGAGAAAAAAGTTAAATTGTGAAATAGAATTCTAGCTAGATGTACACGTACTTTATAGTCACACAGATGCGAGCCATAAGCGCACCAATCTGTGTCCCTGCAAATGCATACACTACACAGTTAATAAAGCAGTAAAATAGGCCGATATTTTGAAGGAAAAGTAATATAGGCAACAAACAAAATACCACTTTTTTTTCAGAGAAGAACTTAAGCCACAATTCGCAATCGGAAACCCAATTATAAAAGTCAGCTGAACTAGTAAACTGCAAAATGCTGGTACCGTAAATGGTTGACCAATTTCAACATGTATTTAACTTGAATGTTACCTTCAGGTAATGTGGAAAAAAAAGCAATTGTGTTTGAACCAGAAAAACCGCCAATCGAGATAAATGGTCCCATGAACAACTGATTAACCCTAATGCAAACTTATACATCATGCACATTTCACCTCTGTCCATGACCAAATTTGTTTCTCGCTTTGAGTCTGAAGACACTCCCGTCAACAGCAATGCGTTTCAAGACCAACGAAGGGGCGAAAAAGGCACATATGTCATGTAGTATACAATGGGTTAAATTGGTATTTCATTCAAAGCAATTAATGAGGATCAAACTTTAACCCAATGCAAAACCATAATTATGCGGATAATGTTACTTATCAAGTATTCAACTCTTGACAAGTTAACGTATGCTGACGTGAAACGTGACGTCATTCCATGTCAAATACGTTTCACTTTAATTGGTATTCTGCTTCCATGATGTGGTCACAATTTCAACACATGATTCAACGGCTATTCGTATACAAGACAATATTTTATCTTGTTTTGGGGAAATTGCAGAGCAATGATATCTTTTGCTAATAATGCCAACTATTTCCTGAATGCAGGTGTTTACACGCTAAACCCCTCGACTGGACGATCAAGTCAAGCAAAACTGCAAAACGAGTAAAATTACGAGATATTCTGGTGCCGTTCAATTCACAACGTGTGCATATTAGCAGAGAAATTACATCAGTGTTAATTCTGCAGTGTATCATACAATTTTACATCTTCACGAACACAGAGTAGGGAATCTGATTCTTCAACACGCAGACTAAAGACTTACACAAGAGTTTGACTTCTACAAAATATCCCACAGAAAACAGTCGATTGCGAAAAGCTACCTTTTGCCAAAATTGGAAAGTCCGGGCAAGATTGATATGTCTCTTTGGCAGCTTGCGTTCTGGGGTTGTGGCTGTGCTAAGACAATGGTGTAGAGCACAAACTATATCATTTGTGCAAAGTACGGCTTGCCCTTGCTGACGTCCGATACCGGAGCAGCTGATGATGTGGAAGCGTTTATCTAGCTACATCCGCAATCACAAATGACCAATAAATCTCCAGGATGAGTGTCAGTAGTGCAAATGGCGGCTTGTGCTACCTACATGCAATCCACACGCAATTTGAAACATGAAAGGTAAGACTAAGAGGCTACTTAATTATGGCGCACGGGTTGACAGTTTCAAGTAATCTTAGGAGATTCGCAACAAATGATTTAAGTTTCGACACAAAGTGGTGAGGAAACCTATCATCTTTAGCCCTACATGATCGTTCAAGCATTGCACCCGTCTCTTCAACTACCTCTCACTCACCCGAAGAGCAAGGGCCTCCCGCAAATTCTGCATATAAAAATACCCCGAGAGGGAATTTCTCCGCCCTTTCAAGCAATACATGTCATATTTACCAAGGAAAAAGAAAAGATATTCGAACAAAATGTTTGAGTTATTATATCACCAATATAACAATTAATTACACGGTACAACCCTGCTCACTACTGGACAAGAAAAAGTTTATGATACACTCCTAGTAACAATCGTAAATATGAGTTATTTGTCACCGAGAAGAGTTTACTTCTTTTCTTCTTTTTTTGGTAATAAACTGACACAAGAACATCAAAATAAGAAGACGAAAGTCTACCGCTAATTTCCTTTCAAAAATTTCAGTTCAGCTTTGCTGTGTAGCTTCCTAGGTTACTAATAAGTACCCCGATCTGACCTCTTTACATATATACGCCAATATTAAATATATCAAATTTATCTTAAACTGTACATTAAAGCATGTACTTTTCTCTATAGCTCCTTCTTCAAAGAATCAATCAAAATCACCGTAACATGCCCTTCCGTCTTTTGACCAGAAACTTTTATCGCTTCTGTCCTTTTCTTCAACTGTTCCGCACCTAAACTTGCTTCTTTTGATTCCATACACAGGCACTGCAACAAGAAGTCTACCAAGTTAAAAAAAAAAATATGAAAACACAAAGAAAAACCAAATCCCATTTCATTACACGCAGCAAAAATGTACAAATAAAAGGTAAATTGAAACGACAACCCCTCATCACAAAAGCGATCTCTCTAATTTCAATCGTCTTAATCGAAAAATCTTACATTGGTATGATAAATGTCCACTCGTGTTTGTTTTTTTTGCATAATACAGCTCAACAGATATACAAATAGGCGCCTAGTGGCCAAAATCTATGTCAAGCCACCTGATATTGGAAAGTTGTCTGCTAACCTACACAATTACAGCTGTATTACAGTGATTTAAATTACAAGCAGAAACTTCAAAGGCATGACCTGATATCCAATATAACCAATGACTATACTCCTCTTCTAACAAAAACAAAAAGAACAAAGCAACGATGATACCACAAACTACAGTTGCATATGGTGCATTGATGAAGTTATGGGAAAATATTTTTGTTAGAAACGTCGAGATGGCTCCTTTCCCAACTTGTTAAGGGGCAAACAAAATGTGGCGTTTGGGTAATTCCATACACTATGACCATGCTAAATTTAGGGCGGGCTTCGAAAACGTCTAAGCAGGTAGGAATAATACAACCAACATAGGAGGGGTTTTCAACTACTGGAAAGCAAACCAAGACAACGTACGGCACTGGTAGGACTATACAAAACAACGGGGTTCAATGGGCTTACCAAAAAAACCCTATTTTCAAACCAGAAAAAAATCAAAAAGTACAAAAATTGAAGATATTTGAATATAATGTAGGTATGGAAAACACGAAGGAACGAGATGGTACAATTGAGGGATCGAGATGATTAAGGATCACTAAACAAGAAAAGTGCCGAAGAGCGCCGGGAAAATATGGAAAGACGGGCAATAATCATGAGGATAACTAAATACGTAACTAAAAAAAATAGTTTCAAGCATCTCTACTTATTCTCAATTGAAGCCTCATAAATGGGCTGTATACATACTATGACAGACACGACAGGATTCAAAAAATTGGTAAACACAAATCTACCTAGCCCCCCGGAAAAATTGCCACTTCAAGATCTCACAGATTAAACACGCGGAAAAACAAACTCTCAGCTTCGCTTCACATGACCTTCTTCAGGCTACTTGTAGTCAGCACTGATACATCTCTTCCTTTCAAAAAGTGACACCATTCGTTTTGATTCCGCCCAAGGCTTTCAAAACTTATCCAAAACTTTTCCTGCCCAAAATGTAATATCCTTTTGGATATTCAGCCCAAGGGCTTCATCCACTGATCCGACTCCTCCAAACAATCTCCGAGAAACTGAAAAAAATCACTATCAACCAGTCAAAGTCATCCTCAGTTTTGGCTCAAAATGCCAGGACAATACTCTGACTGAATCCGACACAAAGACAAAAACGAAAGCCATTGCTTTGAAGATTACACAATAATGAGATTGGATCTCAATAATGCAATGGCTTGGCTAGGTTTTTGCATTTTTTTCCTTCTCCCAATTGAGAAAACCTCTCTTTCCCTCTGGCAAAAACCCCTTTAAAGAACCGACCCTGTGACTGTACCAAAGAACACATCTACTTTGTTTTAAAGGGATGCGCTCGTTCAACAGGTGGATCAGGGGACACGGTTGGGTGGTGGTAAGAAGAAACTTTTCTGGGGGTGTGGCTATTTGGCGGGGGCACTCGGAGATCCAGATCGGTGAAAGTGAATGCTAGTCCACTTGTTGTCCCTGCGTTGCCAAACTCTCGTCTCCTCCGACTGGGCTGTTACAGGTAAGCCGTTCCTGGAAGAAAGGCCACAAGATGTTGTCAATATTAAGGGAACCGCCGAATGCAAATACTTTCAATGATTTTTTTTCCCCACAGAAACTAAACCTGCTCAGTCTAAAAGCATCTGGCAATGGCAGGCTGCAAAAATAACAGTAATTGCACTTTGAAAACAATTGTGCATATTACGTCCAGAAAAGCATTTCTTGCATTATCACGACTATCAAAAAGTATCCAGAGTCTGCGGTAAAGAACAGAAATTGGAAAAACACTGGTGGGAGAACGATTCCATGTGTTTGAAATAGCATAACATTGAAAAGGGAACACGAGCACATTGTCTCTGTATTCGGTCTACAGCAGGTTAGTCTGTGACTTGAGTCTTAGGGTCAGCTGACACTTCATGCAAAAGCAAGCAAATATGTCAACAATTGTTTCTTCGCGACGTTAATCTTCATGAACTGGCTCTTAGACAACTGCACTTGGTACATACAGGGTACTTTCAACTTAAAGACAAGGCAACAGTTATAAACAGCAAACATACTAGGGCCAAATAAATAACAGTCCACACTCACTGGAGGGTTCAAAATTTTAAATCTGGTCATCTTATGATAACGTCATTTATATAGATTGCCATTGGGGAATGTTGTTAGCTACATTTTGATACCCCGTTTGCTACCAAAGACTGTAAATCGTCCAAGATTAACAACGGTTTATGAAAAATGTTGCAGTTTGAAAAGTTGCAAAGTTAAAGATAACGCGAGGAGAAATTGCTAAGCGCAGACAAACATGCCCATAATTTGCCCCTATCGACTGCAGGATGCCCATACAAAGCGTGGGTAATTCAATTTTGCGTGCTCCCATGCATACAAGCACTTTGCGATCAATATTCCCTGCCGTTCGTTTCGGGCAGTGTAACATTGTCACGCAGCAATTTCCACTCGCGTACACTCTTTAAATTTACAACTTTTCAAACCGCATCATTTTTCATAAGCTGTTGTCAATCTTGGATGATTTACAGTCTTTGGTAGCAAAGGAGGTATCAAAATGTAGCTAACAAAATTCCCCAAAGGTCTGTATAAATGTCTTCATCACAAGATGATCAGATTCAAAATTATGACCCCTCCAATGAGTGTGGACTTTCCCCTTTTTTTGGCAGCGTTAAGAGCACAAACAGATAAGACGCTCACCGGTCTATGTACTGGGTGAGGCGGACATAGGCAATGCAGGCTGCGTCGTCGCCAATCAGATGAACGTGAGGGTGGAGGATGGTAGTGTTGCGCGCTCTGTTGTTCTTCGACAGTACTGCAAAGGCAAAAGCCAGACGGCGTTTTTCAGACTCTTTCATGTTTAGAGCACTGATACCACTAGGACCACTGGCGTAGGACGGGGCGGAGGCTGTAGCAATGCATGCCAGAACAATAGGCAGACAAGGGGTTTTAGTACACCGTTCACTAGTGCCATGCCCTCTTTTGTTTGTCCAAATTTGAAACCAAAAAATTCATAAAAGTTTGTCTCTAGTTTTCTTTTACAAAAAAATTCAGAAAGAAATCGAGAAGTATAATCGATCGATTATCGAATACTTTGGGATTTTGGAGTCTTGCGATAGGTGGGGTTGGAGGTTTTCATGGATTTTATTCTCAGCTGGAATGAATGTGCTGTTCAAATTTTTAATTTTTTTTTCAAAATTTTATTTTGAAAATCAATTTTCTCTTTTTTCCATTTTTTTTTCTTCACGTTTTGTTCACGATGTCTACAAATAATATTTGATCAATCATGTAATGGACAGAATTTTTTTGTCTCGTCAATTTTCTATTGTCTATAAAGTACTTTTTCTCTTTTTTTAATAAGTCATCTCTGTGTTGGACACATTACAATATTACAGAAAACTTGCTGCCGAATGTTCTCAATGTTAGAAAACTGGTTAAGAACAGCAGTTCACTCTTCATGCAAGTTTAATTGTTCCTCTTTATGAGGGAAAATTGTTAGTTAGTCGGAGATGCAGGTCTTGTGGGTTTTTTGTTTGAAGTGTCATTCATTGCTAAAGCTTCTGCATTTGAAGGGGAAGGATTGGATTTGATAGAAACACAACATGGGGGAAATGTTTTCAAAGGCAAAGAAAGGAATCGATAATAGAACGATTACAAACTCTAACAATTGAATTTTTGGAAAGTTTCAAAAGGCACAGCACTATTAAAAAAACTCAGGTGACTTTGTTACAACATTTCGCTCAGTATGAAGAGTTATTCGGGGAAAAGATGGCTTCCAAAACTGCCACCAACGAATTTGAAAAGTAGCGGTAACTGATTGGAAGAATTTGGCAGAATTTTTTTTTCTGGAATCAGGGCGAGCAAGCTGTTGTAACAAAATCCTGCTACAATACATGCAAATTATGAAAAACAAATCAGTAAATGTATATAGAAATCAATTAAAGGTTAATTACAGAAATCCATTTACTTTCACCAAACAACATTGAAGAAGAACATTTTTTTTTTGAGGGATAGCAATAATTTCTTAAGAATCAAACAAAAAAGGGTCAAATCCTGATTCTATATTTTCAAAACAAAAACTACGAGTAAATGACATTGTTTGGTGCAAGTAATATGGTATTAAAAAAATCAAATTCATCTGATAATTTTGTTTTAGTTGGTGTCCCTTTTTCCAAAATTTTGGAAAGCAACACAACTCTAAAATTGAGAAGTTGAAAAAATGTCCTGACGTTTTTTCAAAAAAAAAACCAATCCATGCAGAGTCAATATGTATTTAAACTTGTTCCAAGGAAAACAAAAATGAAAAGACACAGTTCCTGCTCAGGTTACATTGGGTTTTTTTTAACCGCGGCTTCATTTCGATAAGCATGTGTGTTCTTGACTCTGAATTAACAGCAGATTTTTCTGGCTTTTCAGTATTTTTTCAACTTGGATTTGCAATGTAGAGAAAGGATTATTTTGCAACCACCAAACAGACTACGCAACTTTTATCATTGCTGAGCAGAACAAGTCTCTTTGTCATTTCCATTGGTAAACATCAAGGAACACAAAATATCAAATCATGAAATTAACACAAGACATGCAAACTGGAGGGGAAACGTTTCATGGCACGGTGTACAAAACCCCTGTCATTCATGGTTCATGGCATGCAATGCAAAAAGGAAAAAGGCAGAGTCAACCAGTGAAGTTCAGAACGAATCCACCAACTTAAGATGCATCCACAACCATCTACTAATTAAAGTGGTTATTATTTCAGTTCTGTTAACATGTAACACTCTGTGCATGAACGCAGAGTCAACTAATTCTACTCAACTGAAGTTTGTGGAAAGGTGGAGGTTGATTCAACAGTAGTTCTCAGCTTCACTGGTGAATCTTTTAACCACTTACCATTGGCACAGACTCTATGCTTTGGATGAACAGTTAATGTGCAAAAGTCAAACTGGGGTATATATCTTTTACATTTAGTTCAACTAACTGAACTGTATATTGATATGTGACAGAGTCAGTCAGAGAGTAGGAATTTCCTGATGAGAGCTATAGGAAAACCTGCACAAGTTGTGCTCTCTTCGCGACCTCTTCAACAGTTAACACAAAGAGAGCGTTTTATTGGGCAGTTTTATTAGCTTGCGCACACCCATTTGCAGCTTCGCCGAATTAATAACGAACTACTGACGGATATTTACAAAAACGCGTCTTTAGAAATGACCGTCTTTTATTGTTTTTAAAATGACAGCATGCCAGAAAAAAAAATTCACAGGGAGTTTAGTGTCATCACTACAAGTATGCTTTTCAACAATTATTGTGTCAGTTACTTTTTGGATAGATGCAAATTATGTACTCTACCTTTAAGCCTAACCTTTGTTCAAAAGTTTGACTCAGATGACTAGGGTGAACCACAGATGTAATAGTTTTTAAATGTTTTGTACACAGAATATGATGGGGTGGACCACGGATACTATTCGGCTTACTGTGTGGAACACATATGAAGGCTTCCAGTGAATAACGATTCTAAATCGATTGAATAAAATTTCGTGTGCTCTCGGCTTGCCTTGTTTTGTCAGCCAATGCTTCATCTAAAGTGAGTTTGATCTAGCATTGCTTTACTGGTGAGGCCCTCTTTGATACGTACAGCGGCAGCAAACCACGTGCCTTGAAACTGGGCTTAAATTGAGGGGGGCAAAGTTGGTAGAAAAGGGTAACAGTTTTTTTCATATATGCTAGGTATTTGTAACTTAGCGCTGTGATACTGGTTTTGTAACCTGAGTTTTTATATGTTCTACTTTGCACATATCTTTCAGTTCCAAAGCATAAACGTCTGTCAAGTGACTTACCGAGTCTCATACCGAACTTAGGGGGAGGTGACATCACATTTAACGCATTCCACATCGATATCAATGCTGTGTTCATGCAAATGGTTGCCAGTGGCCCTAGTGTCGCCTGATAACTTCATTACACAAAGTGTGATGTGAATTGGTCAGTACGGCTTACAAAAAAAATAAAAACCAGCGTATGTTATCCAATACTGAAACCAAATCCATGTTTTCAATAATTCTGCAAAACGAAGACAGGCTTCTGACCACAAATTGTCCTGACTACCTGAATGGCTCATTCTACTTTTCTTATTATAGCCAGTATTGTGGTATTTTTTTTAATGAAGAGTAGAATTTGCACAGGTCAGTGTCGCTTTTTTAAAAACATTTTACGAAAGCCTGCTGGGCAACTTCAAAAGAAATGCTACAAGCCCACATTTGTTTTGACCAGTGCTTCAAAGCTAGACTTGCACAAATTATAATTCTTTACATTTTCAGAAGACGTTCACTTTTTTTTTCTTTGTTTTTTTGCACTTCAGCCACCAAAACAGTCAAAGATTAATGAGTGAAGAATATTTTAAAATGTCTGGTATTTCAAGCAAACAATTTTTTATATTTTGAAATTGTACGCCAAAACAAATGTGTATTTTGCGCCGAGATTCACTCAGAATAAAAATTACCCGACAGATCTGCAAAATTTAAAACAAAACAAAAAATAATTAGTATAAACAAACTCTCTTTAAAAAAAAAAAATAGAGAACAGGTTTTGATACTGGAGAGTAACACATAATATAGCATGATTTGTAGTACATGTACATCCAAAATCTTGTTTGATTCATTGCGAATTAACCCAAAAATGAAATCAGAATCTTTTTTTCCTCTGGAGAATGTTTAACAAAAGCGCATTTCATACTTCAACTAAATGGGAACGGTCAGGTGCTGTGATCATATTGTGAGTGGTTTGGGTACGTGGTCCATTGGGCGCCACACAAGACTATCATACCAACATCCATTTTGAGAAAACAAGGAACTGTGAACATTACAAATGGATGGAAAGCGAATACAATAATTGACATCTCAATGACACAAAAACGGTGAAATGCACACCCTCGGTCACAAAATCTTGATTAAAAAAACCTTTCCCAAAGAATGAAACGAAGGAATTATCCACATAAACAAAATCAGGAGTAGTTTTCCTTAATAAAAAAATAAACATTTGTGTAAATATCTCATTTGTAAAAAGCATATTGATAAATTCAAATTTTCATGTAATTCTGTTTTAAAATGTGTAAACTGCCAATGGATGGGGAGTACAAGTACATGATCCAGTCAATTTTTTTCAATATTGGACTGAAATGTTAACATTTTTTGAAGAAGAGTTTGACATAAAAAGGCTATAATTCTGAAAAAAAAAACACTTTTGAAATAACCTAAATGTTTGGAAACTTGTACTTTTTTACAGGAGTTTTGCACTCAATTTTACAGGGATCCATGAAATAAATTTCATTATTAGAATAAGTACTACAAACAAATTGGTATACTTATTTTATATCAACCTAATGTATGCGAATATTAAAAATATATAGAAGCTCTGAGGTTGGGTACAAGATCAGTGCGCACTGGTGACTTTCTGTCTCGAAAAGGTTGCAGGTTCGAATCTCACATTAGTCAATCGTCTTCATCGAACCAAAAAGTGCATTTCATTAACTTGGACCACCTTTCAACACATGATGGCGCTACAACAATTTGACTTCAACTTCACATCAACTACATGATTACAAATCACACAGCCAACATCAACTACATGGGGACAGGACAAATAAAAACCAGGTGTTACACTTGTTACACACAACCGGCAATTGTCAGCACTGGATTGTAACGGGAAAGCAACGTACCGTTGTCAAAGTAGAACCTGTGAAAATCCATGCCTTCCACTAAATTGCCGAACGCCTCTGGCTCAAAGCAGGTCATATGCGGATCACACAGTTTTCTGAGGAAAGGATGAAGAAATGAAGAGTTCAATTTTTAATTAAGGATGTGTTTCTAGAAGTAATTTTAGGTACCATTAGTTGGACATAAGATCAAAATATAGCCATTTTTGGTCGGGTATCCGATACTGGTATCCAGCCAAGCCGTATGTTTGATCATTAAATAGACCTGCAGTGGCCAGCCAATCTCACAAAACCTTACGCAAAGTCCACATGCGCCACAATTTATTGCGTAAGTTGCGCAACATTCCACATTGCGCAACATTTCAGTTATTACAATTTCCCGAATGTTTCATAATGTGTCAGTGTGGACTTGTGCAGCAATTTATGGCGTAACTACATGTATATGCGCAATCATTTTAGGTGTAAGCTGTGGCGTAGCGACTGAAAAATGACCTAGTTTACCAGCATATCGGATCATTGTGGAGCCTGTTATTGCACAACTCATCACGGCTGATAAAAGACACTCACAGCTTAATGTTTGAGGTGAATTGATTGCTATTTTACTCGCAACAGTTTTAAGAGTCGCCACACGATTCCGAAGACAGTCGGACAAAATTGTTTTCAAAATGGCGGGCTGCGGTGATTCAACAAATTTTTCATGAACAAACAAAATCATACATAAACAGCCGTTAAAAATTTTGTTACATGTATCATCCTCGTCCAAGATGCATAGATTACCTGAAACATTACGCAGCTACACCAAGCTTCGTGAAATAAATCTCAAATTTATTGCACAGCTACTCAACAAATTTGTTGCATGAGTCCTACACGTGGCGTAAGTTACGCACTGGTTCGTGAAATCAGCTGCTGGACTATTTAATTACAAATTGCTTGACATTTCAAGTCCTTATGTAACAGTGCTGACATCCCATGAAAACATTCCATTACTTCTCACTAATTCTGTTGATCATTCTCTGATACAAAAGGAAATAACTTCCGTTTCTGACTGAGTTTCCAGAGACATGCCGAGCAAAATTATTCCTAAGATTTGAATTCAGTACATGAAAGGCTTGACATTTGAAGAAGCGAGGAACGACCAAACATGCAAGGGATCAGTGCAGTCACTCAGAACGTTTTCAGAGCATCTTGATTTCAGACTTCACTTTGGTCAATGGAAAATGAATGTATAAATATTGACTGTAAGAAACCAAGGTCTATCCGGGTCAATTAGAGTACCTCTTAAAGGTATAGTCCATCATTTGTAACTTGTGCATTTTGTTCATTTGAAGCAACAAACGTACTAAAAATCTAAAGAAGGGTGCTGAACAACCAACCTGATGAAGTTTCAGCTCAACTTCAGCTGTATATTCCGAGAAAAACAGCATTCTAGGATCCGATTTCATATCAAAAGTTGCTGAATCATGTTTTGAATTAGGCCTGAATTCAGCGTCCGAGACACATTCTCACTGAGCCGAATGCAGCTACGTGATGTCGCGCACCGATCCGACGAATTATAGCAACCGCGCGCGCGTGTGCGTAGTGCCAACGCTTGCACACGCTTTGCCAAATAAAAAAAAAGAACTCCTAACGGAAATTTCCAACGATGCGTCTTAAGACGCACCAAAGGCCTTCTTTCGTTGATTTCTTCAAAATGACAGCTTGCCAGAAAGAATAATTTTACAGGGAGTTTAGTTCCCTTACTATCTTTCAACCAAGCACGTTTTTCATCAATAATTACGTCAGTTACTTTTTGGTTGGCTGCAAATGATGGACTATAGCTTTAATGTTTTTTGGTTTGTCGTGACTCTGGAACAGGAGTCGGAAACCGATTTGAAACACCTAAAGATGACATCAGGCCTGTGTCTTACGTGTATCCTTCAAAGTCTCCGTTGTTGATGACATCTATGAGAGCCTCCGTCACCTTGATTACCTCCATCTTACGTGCTAGGGATGAAATCAAGCAGAAAGTCAGACTGTGTCCAAAATTGCCATCCAGAGCTACGGCTATGTCTGCAGTTAACGTGTGCTCACATCATGGAGCTATATTACATTACTAGAGCGCTGACTCGATGCACAAAGTGATGCCTGCTTGGCCATGGGCGCATCCATTTTTGCACACAAACCCATGGAAAACTCACAATTTGGTATGGCTATTTGCATATCTGCGTTTGTATTCTATACAAACTAAAGCTGATACACCCAAAACCAAAACACACAATCAGTAAATGAGTGTTTCATTTTGCTCTGCGCAAACAATGCAAACGCGTGAGGGAATCCGCTGTAGATGATTTTTGCTGTGGTGTTTTTTAACCGTCCCAACGTGCTTAAGTTTCATTTAGAGTACACTTTCAAACTTCACTCCATCTAACTTCATTCTGTTCTAAAAACTTGCATATCAATTCAAAATGTCTGCGTCCAGGACGGCTTCAAAGTATCTGTGCACGCAAATGAGGAGCACTCTTGTAATTTAATATAGCTCTATGACCCACACAGATGTAAGATACTGGGTTTTGCCTTTCAAGGAGGAAATTTATCTTCACTGAGTACTCAGTGCTGTCAGAGATCTTGTGAGGAAACAACTCACAAAACTTGCTTGGTTGGGTATTGAACCCAAGACCTCCTTCTCACTAGTGAAGATGTCATTCCATCACACACAATATGTTCGCTGTTCTTTGCATGTTTACCTTTGACATCATCATCTTCAACCACGCTGCTTTCTTGCGACTCCTTGATGTCGTTGTCCTTCTTGACCATTGTCTTTCCACCTGCTTTGGGAAGCGGGGCAAAAATAACAATTGAGGTAAGACCTCATGCCAACATTCGGCGGAATTAGAATGGAAAAAAAATGATGAAAAAGTGAAAAGGTGGTTACAAGCTAATGTCAAAACAACACAACCACATTCCTCGCATTTTTAGAAATTGAAGTTTGATGATCTTGCAGAATGTTTGGCCCGGTACACTCATTTTTTTTTACATTTTTTTTTAAACAAACTTCCTGAATTCCAACTCTGATAAGAGTGTTATCTTCCAAATTTTGGTTGGCAATATAAATTTTGATATACATGGTGAGCGTTAGCGTTTCGCATTTGCAGCCACTGTGGTGTACTCTTAGCGACTTTTGGATACGCTGCTTTGACTGTGGAGAGTTATGTTGGTTTGGCATAATGTCAAACTCCTACTTGTTAGTGGTTATCTACAGTCCCAGATGGCAAACAGGAGTTGAAGTATGCAGCAGTCATGGACATTACCCCAAGTCGATCCCATCTTGCACTTTTTTAAAGTTGGCTTGCTTGGTTTTATTTCAAGAGTAGCAAACAGAACGATTGAACATTTGTCGGCCATTTGTTGACTATCTGTGCATGGTTCAAACCAAACCTCAGTTGTTGTGCACCAACAAACACATACTACAATCTGTTTCATTGAAATTATTGCATTGACTCGCGTGGGATTTGGACCCGCGACCATCTGAATACCGTACTGTGCTCAACAAATTCATATATTGAGCATTGACCATTGGCCAGTTTTCCAACGTTGGGGGATGTCTGAAAGTTGCGGCTGCGGCTAGAAATAATACGTGCGCCTATGGAAGCCACTGGCTTGTGGCTACAGCCAATTCCCATAGACCTATGTGTTACTCCCGGCCGCAGCCAGTTGCCTTATGACTGTTGCATGACTTCAACTTGTCTCAGTGAGTTCCCAAGATGTTAACGAAGAGATCAAGCAAGTTACATGTATATTTAGATTCAGGCTTTACTTGGTTATAATGATGATGTGTTTCTACAAAATCGGAAGATGATAAATTCTTGCGTGCTGGATTTTAATCAAACTGCAGGAAAGATGCAAGACATGGAAATTGATTCACAGCAGTCATTTTGTTTTTTGACGTTGTGTCTTCAAATACACAGCAGCCATCTTTGCATGGTGCCCAGAAGCTATAGTTAAGATCACTGTAATGTGAATAACCACGTAATTGGCACCGGTCTACAGTTAAGACAAAACCTCACTCAAGAGTGGTCGCTGTACATGTATGAAAATCTGCATGACTGTATATTTTTAATCTATGAAAGCTCAGTTCAAGAAGATTTAAAGTGAAAGATTGTGATTCGAAAAGAGTGCTTGAAGGACTATCGACAGATCTGCGTGAGTACATGTACTTTAATCTAAGAAAAGCACTTGCAGAAGATTTTTTCAGTGATTATGATTTGGAAAAAGAGCAGTTTTGGAATGCAATTCCGAATGTACATTGTGAATGTTGCATTCAAGATTGAAATTTCTGTTTATTTTAAATTTACCAGTAGATTCCAACATCTTCTCTGTCTTAGTCCAACTTTGCCCTTAAACGTAGTTTTCAAAAACACATACTGTCTGACAGCTTGCGAGATTTTTTGTTGTTGCAAACTTGCCCAAGTGGGACTCTAACCCACAACCTCTCGCTTAAGAGTGCAGACAGCATTCTGTGCATCACCCATCACGGTGTAATGAAATTACGAACCTCACAACTAAATCAGCTATACCTCAAAATAGCCTATATTACCATTTGGGGCATGAAAAAAAAATACAAGGGAAAGTGACTTCCGTTTGATGGCAACTGTACTAGTTACATGTTAGAAAGTTAAAGTTTGCTCATTCGTCAAAACTTATTAAGAATGCTGTAAAAGAGATATAGCTACCACGTGTGGATATCAGGACTACTTAAAAAATATTAAATAAGTCAGAGATCAACTTTATGAAGGTCCGAAGCGCACTGGAGATAATGCAAAAAAGATACAAGTAACGCTACCGAAACTCTACAAATGCGAGGGGTGATTGATAAGTTCGTGGACTAAGGTAGAAGCAGATGAGCTATACAGTTTTGACTGACATTGTTTGCGGTTCAACTTGTTGAAAGATTACACAGAAAGTTTGAAGTTATTATCTGTCCTTGTTTTTTTCTGTTACAGATAATAATTATAACCTTGAGAGTTACCTATTCCTGATAATTAAACCCTGAAAATGGAAAAATGGAAAAATTTGATTGAAGGAAAAAATTGAACGAACGGACGAACTCAAAAATGGCAACACTGTCCCTTGATTGTGCTGAGTCAATTTTTTTTATCAGGTCCAAAAAGCTTCGGGACCCAACGAGCTGACACCTTGGACATTATTTTAGACATGATGGCTGATTTTTCCCATTTTCTTTCATTTTCAAGGTTTAATTATCAGGAACCGATGACTGTCAAGGATTAATTATTTGTAACAGACAAAACAAGAAAAGACAGTAACTTCAAACTTTCTGCGTAATCATTCAACAAGTTGAACAGCACACAATATCAGTCAAAACTGTATAGCTCATCTGGTACCTTAGGCCACGAACTTATCAATCGCCCCTCGTTCTTGTTTAGTCGTTCAAATTTTGCAAAAATTATGTTACTTTGCCAAATGGTTGTGATGCATTAGTTGACTTCTGAAGTCCTAACCTACCATGGGTGCCACCAGTAGCGAATTGCTTCCAATAAGGGGTGGATAACTTGCTCCCTCTGACTGCATTTTGTGGAATGAGGGGCTGCAATTTTTTGAAGCCCACAAGGGCTGGTCAAAAGCACGCTGCTTACAAATCGATACATCGGAATGGTGCTGAGGGTGGATTTTTAGTTTGAGGTCAGCTCCGAATTTGGCGAACACTGACAGAGTGATTTAACTTTTTTGGGATTTTGTTCTGTTATATTCACGTATCTGAGGTACTGCTGACCGACTGATGCACCATGCCGTATTAATGTACACCAACTACATGTTCTAAAATTAATAGCGTCCTGCAATGACAGTGGTCACAAGAGGGCAGCATTCAAACTGACTGAGACAGTAATAATCAGAGAGTGATAGGTCAATCATGATAATTATGGGCTAACTTAGCATGGGTATGGGGGATACTAAAAATTTTACTGAAAATTATGCATCTTTGGTTTTTTTTTCAACCCTGACAATGGGAAATATGTGTGTTTGGACTATCAAACTTTTGAATCAATAAACCTTCAGACTACTGAACCTTCGGACTATCGAGCGGACCCCAAAATTGCGGTGTCCCTCGAGTGTTCAGGCCCTCAAGTGCCTGGGTTCCAATCTTAGCAATGTTTTGGATTCCCTGCTGAAGATGAGGTATTCTCTAATACTCAAAAAAATAAATAAATAAATAACATGCGCAATATGTATGAGGCAAATTTTTAATCGATGCAAAAATGTACATCATGCAGGGCACAAAAAGTCCTTTAATACCAACGTAGCAGCAACTGCGCTGATATCACCTGGGGCCAAGTTCACGATGCTCTCTAAGCGCAGCAATTGTTTGCTTAGCAACAACTGGTTACCAGTCAAAGTGCCATGCAATGTATATTGCTTGTGACTGGTACTCAGCTGATAGCTAACAACATACATTTCAGCGTGGCCACTCATCAAATTTGAAAATCCCAAGATGACCTGTGAAGATTTCCCGAGATTTCCCGAGATTTCCCGAGATTTCCCGAGATTTCCCAAGATTTCCCGAGATATCCCGAGATTTCCCAAGATTTCCCAAGATTTCCCAAGATAACCCAAGATTTCCGGATTATTGTATCAAAATAGCAGGACAGACCTTAATTTTATGTGAATGAGTCTCACAAAGTGCTCCAGTTAACATCTTGTGCATGAGCAATTAATACTTTTGTGTGCTCACAGTACTAAAAAAAATCCCAAGGCTCAGCGAAACATTCCCAAGGCTGGCCTAAATTCCCAAGATCTTGAGGAAAATCCCAAGGCCTGGCCAAAATTCCCTAGATTTTGGGGAAAATCCCAAGGAGTGGCCACGCTGATACACTTGCTCAGCAAAATTTTGTGCTTTAGCTGCTCCTGCGCTGCATGAAACTGGACCCTGTATTCAGCTCAGCAGAAGCCCCTTTAATAACTCTCTTGTCTTTCAGTTCCCCACTCAGTGTAAATGCCGCCCTCTGTTGGCACAACCTCCTCCAATCACGGTTTTGACATTCAATGTACAATGTATCAGCACGGTGCAAAAAACGAGGATCATTCCAAAATGAATGAGTTAGTATAATTCAGCCAATCTTCATGCAAGCTAGCTTGCAAACAACTCAAATTCCAAATAAAATAAAAAACGGAGATATTCTTGGGTCATATTTTACTCTAAAGAATGGCCTTACATTTTGTATTTGACAAATATGTGAACCTGTTTTTTGACTTGACGCAAAGTTGCCTACTTTATCAGAAAAGAGAACTTATAGATTTAATCCTGATTTTTCCACTGTTTTGTTGAACTCCTATGCCTATACAATCTTGTTCCCACTGTTCAAACTTTTTTTTTTCAGTTTTAACAAAAAATTAGGAGTATGGTAACAAAATTCCGCTCCATGTGTAAACTTTTGTGACAATCTGGGTAAAATACATGTTTACTCTTCATAACTGCACTGCAGTAACATGTAAATCTCTCAGAGGCAAAAAACAAAAACCCCAAAAAACTGAGATATCCTTGAGAAATGTTCTGTGAACCAAATATTTTTAGCTCAACCACAGAAGGTGTTAAACATACAGTGCAATTTGAATTTTGTCAGAAACTATGCGATCGGACAGCTGAGATATCACGCTAAAGATGGACAGTCTTTCTTTTTCTATATCAGGAATTGGGATCAAAAGCTTTTAAGAAATAAATTGTCAATAAGATGGGATTTTTTTAGGAAACACATTGAGTATACAGTGTTTATACGTCGGTGAAGGGCAAAACCTAATTTGAAATAAATTGTCACAGCAAAAAAGATTCTTATTAAATGTGATCATACCTGTACTGTTGGTTTAAGCGTGTTTTTTTTAATGAGGATTCCCTTTCATTGAATTTTCATTTAGTTCATAAAGTATGGGGGCAAAAAGCTCAGGCTATTGGAGGTTTGAGTTTAATTCTTCTGTCAAATATAATGTTAAATAAGGGAGTTGCTAGGCTTTTAGACTCAATCGTTAGGTTTTGGGGATTTTTTTTATTAGAACTATGATTTTGACTCTAACCCTGACACTTCTGAGTTTAATTAATGTTAGACATGTGCTTAATGTTATGTGTTCGATTTGGTTAAATTCCCGATAAGCCCTTTTAAAGGCCCATAGGATCATTATACATTAATTTTTTTTTTAAACAACTTCCTGAACACCGCTGAAAATCTGAAATACGATGTAAAAAGACCCTTTGAATTTTGAAATATTCAGACTAACAGAGGTTAAGCGCCGTTTCAAATGTACGGCAGTACATATGTAACGTCATTTACATGTATGTCAATTCTTATAACACTCCCAATTAGTCGAGGGGTTAGAACAATCAAAATGTGTCAGTCAGTTGATATACCGTATCTTTTTGTTGTGTTAAATTTTTTGTATCTCCAATGAGAACGTGCCGGAATACATTTCATGAGTTTATTTTTTTTTTCAAAAGTCTTGCGTTTTTTTCCGAATGTGACAAAAATAATGATCCTTCGGGCCTTTCAAATATTGATTCTAGATTCCTGTCTGATGAGAGCCCAAAATACAACCAACAAGGCCCGTGCTTACCCTTTTCCGTACTTTCCCCTGTGTGTGGACAGCAACGAGTGATAGGAGATAAAACAAGTAGAGAATGAGGTCAGAGGTCAGGATATTGTTACACAACGACGACTCGTCAGTTTCACGCTGGCGGCCATGTTTGTTCTTGCACATCCAGTGGAAACTTCAATCTCCAATTACATTCTTGAACAAAATTCCCTGGTTTTTTTTGGAGATTATGCCTTCAACTGATCAAAATAAAAATTTCCAAATAATAGCTGACTTTAAAATTTGGCTAAAAAAAAAATCTTAAAATTAAACATTGAAATGTTTGAAAAACTTATAAAAACTTAAATGCGAAAAAAGAATGCCTTGTTGACATGTACAAAGTGAAAATTTCAAAATAAAGTGAAATAAAAACTGTAGAAATGCTTTCAAACGATTCAGAATGTGTAATGAACTTGACTAGAAGGAATAATTGAGAGAAAATATTTACCTAATCAAAAATACATAGTGCACAATAAAATACTAGTGCAACCAAGTCCAATGTCCATTAACCAAACAAATTTGTAAAAAAAAAGATGATGGTGGATTAAAGTGAAAAATTGTGCATGTAACAACCAGATGACCCTTTGTTGACACCGGTGTAAGAACAAAGATGGCGGCCTATATGAAACTGATTAGTCCTTTTCCCCCAAAGTACTTTGTTTTCTCCGTTTGTGATGGATTTCAAAACTGGATGGGCAATATTCAACAGGAATGGCCAGCAAAAACAATATGCTCTTTAATTTATATTTTTATTTTGTCCCGTCATTTGTTTGAAGAGAGTCCATATGAGAGTAAATGACATGGGCCACTCAACAAAACCAAATCAACTTTGAAATAAAATAAAAAACGTTCATGAGGCTTTTGACAATTTGACATGTTTGAATACAAAAAGGACGTACCGAATAAACAAAAATTGTAAGTAAGACATGATTTAAATCACATGAAGACAAGTGCCACACGGGGAGAAAAGCGTTTCAAATATCAACATAAATTTTGTGTAATTGGTGCATTCACATACATGTGTACTATAATTAAAAATTCATAAAAAGAAAAAAAAAAAAATATTGAGAAAAAAAAGGAATTGAACATATTTTGAACAAATCCAGGGCTATACCGCCTACGGCGTGTGAGCTATTTTGTGTATTTTCAGATAAGCTTATATTATTTTTGCTGGTCATTTTTGTTTCCATACTTTCCCAGCATGCAACAGGACATTTCTCTAGGACATTCTAATACCAGTGGGTAAAAAAATAAATCAATAACACACAGGGGAAAATCTGGAAGTTTTGTTTTGTGTACAAACATGGCATGCTCTGAGAACTAAATGTCAACTAGAAATCGGGGGAAATGGGTAACAGACTGCTGTTTGATGCGTAGCTACAAAACAGTTAAATTATACCAGTGTGATTTATCTATTTATGAAAAGATGACTCCCAAAATGAACTACATGAAACAGCGTTAGTGTGGCTACTGTAAGTTTCAACTGTTCCTAATGTATGACAGGACTTTGGATGATGTTAGATTTAGACAATCAGTTTGAAACTTCATCTCTCACTACAGAAAAAAGTGGTTCCAAACTTAAACATGTAAACTGATGTATAAAATTTTGCTTTTGAATATGTAAAAAGAATTCTTTCCACAAATATTACATTAAAATTTGCAACTGCAACTTGGAACCAAAGCTCCAATGTCCACTAATTTTCAAAATTTGACTGAAAAAAAAAAGCAATTTCTGTAAATGAACAAATTCTACTTCTGCACTACGCAGCAGGGAGTGGTTCACTGCAATGTGTGGGAGACAAGACTTAAGAATCAATGCATTATGGTTGAGCAATTTCGTGGCAGATGACAGACTACATGTACGTATGACTTCAGTATGTTAATCCAAAATGTAACATGTTACATGTTAATGTTAACAAACCCCAGATAAATGGTTATGGATATTCTCAAACCCCGTGACTACCCCCAGGCTTAAAAAAAATAATAATAATAAAATGTTTAGAAACAATCATGCCAAAAAGATGGGGAAAAAATTTGAAATATCAATATTAACCAACACACAAGTAAAAGGGTCCATGCAATGAATTTTTCTTAGGAACATATTGTGTGCAACTTTTTCCTCCTCTTAAATGTAAGAAAACTATCTGACATCCCCTTTTTTGTTGATTTTATCAAAAAGTGCACTTCTTTAAACATTCAAAATGCTTCATGCTTTTCCGGACAACTGAGGGCGCTGTTGCTTGTGATGTCACTTCAGGAAGACACTGTACAGTTTAGGGGTTTTGTGTTCAAATTGTGAACTCAGAAATTTGCTCACTGAAAACATTTGTGAGAAAAGTTTGCTCATTGGCTTACTGCCATGTACTGGCACAACGACGAATCGCCAAAGAGAAGAAAATGTACAACAGCTAAATAGCCAGAATTCTTGCAACTTGTGGTATTGAAATAACTGTAACATTGCGGTTTCTGCCTGAAATGACATCACACTTTTGCTCATGAATATGCAAATTTGCATTGGCATAAAAACCAAAACGGCACCTAAACACCTTTGAAAATGGCAAAACGAAAATCGAAAATAAGGTTAAATGGGACACAAAGGTATTTAAAAAAAATTCACTTTGCATGGGCCCTTTAAAAAAACATCCATGGAAACAATCCAAACATGCAAAGGAGTTGTACTTTACGTACACAAAACAAGAGGGAAAAGGTGTTAGGTACATGTAAAGTCCGAGATTGGACAAAAGCAAGAGGTGAGAAAAGAATGCGCAGAAGCAGTAGAGATTCAAAGCAGCGAGAGATTTGCGTGCATACAGTGCAGGGCAGATGAGAGCAAAAGTGTAGGAATGAGCCACATTTTTATTCAGAATATTTTAGTCCTACATGTAACAGACATGCATTCATCATTAATGTTATTAGTTGCTTTTTTTTTAAGTTGTGGTTTTTAGTTTTAGTACCAAAAGACTTAAACATCTATTTAGCAACAAATTTTTATACAGGTATATTTCCCTTGCGTGTAGCAAAGCATTGGCTTAAATAAAGAAATCAAAAATTAATGGTTCCCATGCATTTGGCCGTACACGCATTATGCATGCATGTGGTGTGGTAGCCAACCAGTGCAAACAAAGATGGTGATTTTTAGACTCAAATGTCCTTCCTTCCCTCTTTATGGTCAACTGTCTAAAAGTGAGACTCTTCTTAAAGTCTTAAAGTTAAACACAAGCTACATTCTACAACAGAAATCTGTTAAGTTAAGTAGTAGTAAGTACTGTTATTTGTTAGGCCATAAATAACCCCCACTCTTCCATAATCTGTCTGAAATCCAATGGCTGGTTTTTGATGGTGCTTAATGGATTCCTAGTATGTATGACTTGGCCACAATTTCTTCACCAGGGTTTCGTCATCCCAATTTTGTAAAAATGCACCGAGAAAGTCCACAGGTTACTTCATGGTGCTAGATATTTGCTGATATGCGAAGGTTCCCAGACAAATATGCCTACTGAGTTAGGGTTCAGGTGAAGTCCTACGGAGTCATCTAAAAAGAACAAGCCCAGACAAATGGAAGACTTTAGAGACGTTGGTGGCAGCAAACACATCAGTCCCTTTTCCATTGTTTGCATCATATTGAGCATGCGCGCAGCTTAAACATGACGTAAACAAAAGGGCCGGTGTGTTAACTGCCACCACCGTCTCAAAAGTCTCCCATTGTGTGGAAATTCCCCCTCCACCCTCCTAATCTCGCTGAATAACATCAGAGTTCTGCTCATTCAAGTAGCGGCTTTCATATAAGGGTTGAATGCAAAATTAAACAGGCGGTAAGTCGAGGATTACCTCGAGGTTTACCTCAGAGTTTACTTCGAGGTTTACCTTGAGGTTTAACCTCAAGGTTTACCTGAGGTTTAACCTCGAGGTTTACCTCATCTAAAAAAAAAAACAAGCTGAGAAAAAAAATGGGTTTACCTTGAGGTTTACCTGAGGTTTAACCTTGAGGTTTACCTCATCAAAAAAAAACAAGCTGAGAAAAATGGGTTTACCTCGAGGTTTACCTTGAGGTTTAGCCTCGAAGTTTACCTCATCTAAAAAAAACAAGCTGAGAAAATGGGTTTACCTCGAGGTTTACCTTGAGGTTTAACCTCGAGGTTTACCTCGTCTAAAAAAAAAAAGCTGAAAAAAATGGGTTTACCTCGAGGTTTACCTTGAGGTTTAACCTCGAGGTTTACCTCATCTAAAAAAAACAAGCTGAGAAAGTGGGTTTACTTTGAGGTTTACCTCAAGGTTTTACGAGGTTTAACAGGGTTTTCTGGGGTACCTCAGGGTAAAACCTTGCGTTACTCCTTGTTTAATTTTGCATTCTTCCCTAAAGTTTTCCCACCAAAATTCCAAGCAGATTTAACCAGACAAAAAAATCCAGGATAACCATTGAGATGACTCCTCAGGCAATATCTATATATTTTTAGTTTAATTGTTCACGGCAAAGCACCAATGGCACTATTTGAAATTGCCTCTTTGGGTTTTGGAAAATCAACTTATGTAGGCTATAAATCTTCAGGACTTTTTGATTAGTTTAACACAAGAAATCACGAACAAAATTACTGTTATTTCAAAACTGACAAATATAAATCAACTCGCGTGGAACATCTTGGCCAAAGTGTTAGTCAAACCAAGGAGGATAACATTTGATATTAACAAGTCAGTGATTAACCACAGAAAGTTAAATTTCATTTCATTTCCTTAAGTTTGATATCCTTATGACATGTATGAATACATTAGTTATGCCAAAAGTGCGAGTGGTAAATGTAGTCTGTGTCCCACATACCATGAGGCCCAAGATGTGGGGTGCAAGACGCACTACATTTTCTGTGTTCCACGAGCGTCAGTGGGATAACGAATATATCTTCAAGCAAACTTGACGCACAGTAAAGATGGAACACGCACGCAGTACACAAACTTTTCAGTGGTTATCCATTATACGTACTTGCAGAAGGAACGGCGCGCATCTTGGAATAACGATAACACCGTTTTGTGTCAACTCCACAAGACCGATCCATTAAAGGGCCCACGTAATGTAATTTCTTTTTAATGCAGTCCTTATAAATGCACTTTTGTGTCCCATTTAACTTTATTTTTAAGGGCATTTTGGTGCCGTTTCAGTTTTTATGCTCATGATAATTTGCATTTTCATGCTTGAAAGTGTGATGTCATTTCAGGCAGAAAACTCAATGTTACACCTATTTTAGCACAAAACTTTGCCAGAATTTTGGATATTTTGCTGTCGTAAATGTTCTAATTTTCTTTGTTGATTTGTTAATTCAGTTCGAGACAATAGTCCAATGAGCAAAGTTTTCTTGCAAAATGTTTTTAATGAGTACATTTTGGGTTCACAATTTTAACAGAAAACCCCTCAACTGAACAGAGTCTTCCTGAAATGACATCACAGCAACAGCGCCCTCCCTTTTTTTAATTGCTGTCATGGGCCCTGTTTTTAATGAGCTGTCAACCGTATGCAATTGCCTTTTTAAGGATAAATAAGGTATTTTTGAATTTGAATTGAATTGAATTAAGCTCCGCCCCCATGGTGTTTTGACCAATCACAGCCATGATTATATGCACAGTGGGTGGAGCCTAATGGATTGGTCTGGTCTATAAAATGTTACCATAACATTCTTGTAAGATGTCAAAACTTTTAATTTTTCAATTACTGAGCACAGCAAAGTGCTCAATCACAAACAGGAATCCGAAAGAGTAATTACCATAATTAAAAATGCTTTGTCTGCTCTTTGAGCATAAAAGACTTCAAGTTCAAATCAAAGAGGAGTTGTCAGAATCCAACCAACTTTAATTATAATCTGTTGAATGCTTTTGGTATAAGTACCATTGAATGGTGTGGGGGAGTGTGGCTTAGTGGTAGGGTTTGTGACTCATGATCAGAGGGTCAGGGATTCGAATCCAGCTGCTGGCCATACGTTGTGGCCTTGGGCAAGCCGCTTGCCTCTCTCCACCCAGGAGTATAAATGGGTACTGGCATTAGCTGGGGAGTAACCTGCGATGGACTAGCATCCCATCCAGGGGGAGTAGAGATATTCTCAGTCGTTTCATGCTACTGAAACCGGAGATGATACCCCGGCCTGATGGGCACATTGGCTCGTGACAGACTTTACTTTACTTACTATCACTGAATTGAGAGGGGAAGGGAGGGAGGATTCTCGGAAACAGACTGACTTAATTTTTAATCCAACCAATAAGTGTTCAGTTAATATTCGGAAAGCAATGAACAATGCCTTAAAAACAATTGACCGATATCAAATACGCTGTTAGTCAACCTATTCATGATGTTCATCAACGTTTAGATAAAATACGTGCAGCGTGCATGGTGATCGGCCAATTGATGGGTGGTGACATTACATTCTTATTAAATACAAAGACTGCACAACTCACAGTGCATGATGTCATTGATTAGAACAAAATCAAGGCCACTGTACGTGTCCCAACAGTGTTTTACATGTACGGTTCATGAGCACGGACAAAATGTGCCCAAGAACAAGAACATGAGAGGCCGGTTCGTAGTCAGTGAGAAAGTGAACGCGGATGCAAATTTGCAATGTTACCGCAAGCGTTTGCGATACACATTTTGAAACACATGTTCAATTCTGACAAAGTTCAGTGCCTAAGTTGTGTGAAATAAAATTTGTTTCACACTCACATGGCTTACGAACCAACCTCAGGAGTTTTATGGGTACTACAACCCTAAGGCTGTAGTTGAGTACCATCTCATGAGTATGAGTCCAGAAAAAGGGTGTTTGAGTAACCATTATGAGTATATCAATGTGAGAACCACAACACCGTGTCACAAGTTATGCGCAACAAGTGCAGTTAATGTTGTGAACAATCTCAAGCAGTTGCCATCTCCGGCGCACACAAAGTAAAAACATGCAGCCATCAAGCATTTGTGTTGCAGCAATGATTAAAATAAAACAAAATGGGTTCAAAAATATTCTCATAATTTTGATATAATCCTTTGGACATTCCAAGTGCATTAGAACTCTGCATTTGAAAATAAAAATAAAAGTTTGGTTTGAGCTGATGGCAAACTCAATCTTTACTGGGATAAAAAATTGCTTTAGAAAAATTAATCAATCTGCCGGCCAAGCTTCGTTAGTAAAGACCCAAATATAGATCACAACAAAATGGCCACTGCTTGAGATGTCAAAGGTCAAATATTACTTGGTGTGTGTAATAGCTTAACGTGTTTACCACTATCACAACAAACAGCCTGGACACAAAACTGAGAAGCCATTCCAGTCATGACAGTCTGTCAATCCAAAAATATCTTACGTACTCACACTGTGGCCATCTTGGACTAGTTCCTGAAGGCTCCATTGAATTAAACTGTAACTGGGACCAAACATGTGTCAGGCACCCGACTATTTCAGGACCCAATTTGAATGCCATGCTCATCTTTAAATTTGTTGTTGTTGTTGTTGTTGAGTATTTCAATCAAATATGGCCACTGTGTAATGATGTCAACGGCTGGAACGGCTTGATTTAAAAACAACAGCAGCACACAACACAAGACGGCAAGCTGCATGCAAGACCAAAAACCACAGACAACTACAGAGAAAGGCTAACCTGATTTCGTTTGCGGAGAGCCTTGGATGCAAACGATAAAAAAACGGAGAGGGGTCAGGGGAAGACGGGGCGTGGAAAGGAAGAGAGAAGTTTGACAGGGGAAGGAGCAAAGAGGAGTCGGTGAAAAGACAGAAGTATTTGAGAGTCGGATATATGGTGGAGACGACGAACAGGCAGAAATCGGACATTAAAATGACATGTAAGCGATGATGAACAGACAGTGATCCGGAGACAATAGGGACGGGAAATGATGAAAACAGGGACAATGGAAATAAGGTACAGAGCAGGCCAAAATTACAATCAGGATTAAACGACAGATACAGGGGTGAACAGTTGGGAAATGAAACAGATGAAAGATGTTTGACAAGGACACGACAATATGTGGGGAACACAATCAAGACGACATAATATCAAACGTCAATGAGACGGATTCGTTAAATGACAAGGAAAAGAAAACAAGACGAATATGATGGATAGGACAAAAACAAAAGGAAGAATTAGGACAGACAGAGGATGAATGGTGATGCATTCACAGAATTACCGGTAGATAAGAAACGGAAAAAGGGGAAAATCAAGAGAAGTAAGGTCAAACATAGAGCCGGAGATGATTACATCAGCAGAAGCAGAAGAGGTAGGGAGGGGGGGGGGAGGAAAGAGAAGAAAAAAACACCGGAAACATCAATGACACAACACAGTAGCATCTAGAGTCCAAAATATTTCACGTTACGAATCAACTGCAGCGACGCAGGGCAAAGGGGAGAGAGTGTGACTGCTTTTGAGAAAGGGTTTTTGCTTCGGTAAAAATGTCTCAGGAAATACAAAAAAATGACACGTACGTGGAAGGGTAATGACACAACAATTGAAGGGAAAAAACACCTCTTTGAAAAATCCAACGACAACTGTGCACCTATGCCCTGTGGGGCTACAGTTGACAGAATAAATGTGATAATCGAGTTTTGAAAATCTAAAAAAAAATTCCAGAAAAAATACAATGGATTTTGAATTAGTGAAGCACACAGCGTCAATCTCACTATCAGTTGTTCATATTTTGCAGCCCTTGTTTTGTATTAGGTGTTAAAAAGTAAATCATAGAAGCAGCCACAGGTGAAAAGCAAAGATCCCACAGAAAATCTTCAGTTTCTAGAATTATCACATCACATGAGGAAGCCATACTAAGCATTCCTTGGTCATTCAACAAACCTTGGAAAAACAATTTTCAGGAAAAATTCTTTACAAATCTGCGAATTAAAGGTTTAGTATTCCACCTCGATTTTAATTCTTGAAAAAAAAAATTAAAACAAAAAAGAAGAAGTTTATTCTTATTCTTCGGAGGAAGTCTTGGACCGTGAGGGCATAAATTTCACTCCACAAGTAAGATTCTTCAAGTCTTGTGATGTTTTGGTTTTAATATTCACAGCTCATCGGTAACTCTGGGTTTTTTTCTCAGCCTAGAACAAAACCTGATCTAGTGTTTAAAAAAGGGAAAAGGGCGGAGCTGTATGGCGAGGTTAAAATAAGGAAGCTGTTTGGCAATTAATCGAACCTGAAGATATGTGCATCACATATCACATCATATTGATGTGCATCACATCCACTGTTTATTGGGTTGGGTTATTTTTTGGGGGGGTTTTAGCTCAACACATTTTTCCTTTAGTACATCATTTAAGAGGTAGATATTAATGCTTGAGTCACTGGAATAAACTATCAAATCTTTGGTTCCACTTTTGTCAATTACAGTTCATTGTAGTATTCACATTTAAAATTGCACTGGTAAAGAGCTAAAGTGAATAAGGACTCCCTTGCACCGTTTCCTTTAAATACTGGTAATATGTGCAAAAACCTCATGCAAGAGTCAACTTCAAATACCAATGAAGGAAAAAGCCCTACACCGCTCCTACAAAAAGCCATCACTAATGAAATCTGATGCTTCTTTGTTTTTTAAGATTTAATAATTGTCTTTATGGCCTTGGTTAACACATGCATAATTTGCAGGCGCGCTGGTACTGTAATCTCGGCTGTTGTGCAAAATGTGGGAATTTATTAGCAGACCTAATGAGATTGCAATTAGAGTGATGAACATGATAGCGTCGGCACCTCTATCATTGGAATCACACCTTGCACATTACATGCCGGGAGCACAGCACCAGTCAAGACGAAATGTAGCTAATTCATGTTATATTCATAGATGTAATAGAGTCATTTCTGAGTCATTTCAATGTCCATTATTTTCCTTAAAAAGTAGATCACTTGAAAGTCATTTATCATTCACGTTTCGGATCAATTCGTTATTTTTACATAAACTGAGTCATCTCAAAGACGAGATATAGTTGGATTTAAAATGTCTCAGCAAGGACTGAATCACAACTTTGGTTATATCTCCACCCTGATGAGCACCATTTATGTAATCCAATGTAAGTTGTGGCAATAAATTCTTTCTTTTTTTAATATAGAAAAAAAGTACGACTTTAAGGTATGTTTCTAAGATGCAAACACAACGGTAAGTATTACCCAACATGCCCAATATACATTTTTTGTCTTCAAATTTCAGAAAACTCCATTTACAGAGTTTTATCAAACTGCGGCCATCTTGGACAGGTTCCTTGACACCAATATTAATCTCTGAATCACACAACCTAAGGCACCCAACTATTTGGGACGACTGCCAAGAATAGATGGCTGCAGTAGAGACTGGGGACAAAATTACCAATTTTTTTTTTTTTTTTAAACCTCCTCTACTGTTTTTGATTCGTGCAAGATGCAGATTAATTCTGGAATTAGGACAAGCAATTGGTTAGTTGTCACCGAAAAGCCCTAACCTTGGCTCTGATTCTTGTGGCTCAAACCCGCAGAAAGGAACGGTAGCAAGTCAAGGCAGGTTCAAGAAATATATGCGAAAAAAGAGGAGAGCGACAGGAACAGAGGAATGAAAACGGGAAAAAAAAAATGAAACAAAGGAAAAGAAATGTATTTCCCAATGAAGGCAATAAAATTCAACCAGAGAAATAAAAAAATGTCTGTATCTTACTGGACCATTCTCTCATTTGGTACGTTGGGTGACGAGGGTGGGTAGATAATGAAAAGAAAAAGGGAAAACGGGGGAAAAATACATCATTTATTTAATACATTTTTTTTCTGGGGAGAAAACATTTAGTCATTGGCGTTTTTTTCTCTGTACGTGCAGCTTCTGGTTATTTCTGAAGAAAGATTCATCAATGTCAAATACAACATACTCAACTTCGGTTCCTTTGCGTGTTTCTCCTCTGAGGAATTAAACTTGACGATTAGAACTCTCTACAACGTTCACTGCAAGTGTTCTTTATTCAGCATGTTCAGTGGGTGTTTGTCTTCTAAAGCAAATTTCTTTCTGCAGATAACTCATTGCTGACGCAAAATTAAACTTTGTTGCTGTTATAACAAATACTTCAGAAGTGTAAAGAGATGTTTGAATTGCAAATGAGAGTTTCTTGCGACTTCAACAATCATTTCACATTAATTTCTCAATTATTCCAAGACCTCTTTACTAAACACCGCAAAAAAAGTCCACACTCATTGGAGGGGTCATAATTTTGAATCTGATCGTCGTAAAAGATAACGCGAGTGGAAATTGCGGCGTGACAATGTTACACTGCCCGAAACGAATGCCAGGGAATATTGATCGCACAGTGCTTGTATGCATGGGAGCACGCGGGCTATTCGAATGTCCCGCACATTGTTCGGGCACTGTGCAGCCGATAGGGGCCAATTACGGGCATGTGTGGTTACGCTTAGCATTTTCTCCTCGCGTAATCTTTTCAATTGCAACTTTTCCAACTGCGTCATTTCTCATATTCCATTGTCAATCTTGGACGATTTACAGTCTTTGATAGCAAAAGGAGGTATCAAAATGTAGCTAGCAAAAGGTCTACATAAATGACGTCATCATGAGATGGTCAGATTCAAAATTATGACCCCTCCAAAGAGTGTGGACATTCTTCTTCATTTTTGCAGCGTTTATTTTCCAAAATGCAATAAACCCTCACAAACGCAACAAAGTGACTTTTGAACTAGTTAAGTCCTCAAATCAAACAAACAATCTGAGCTTTCTGTGAAATAGTTACCTCCTTACTTGGATCAACTCTGTCCAGTCAATTCCATGTACATGTACCTTCAAGCTCATTTTAAAGTTCATATTGAATTCTAAATTCAAGTAGATACCGGTAGCTGCTCTACAAACAACCGGGTTTGAAACTCTTGCCAAAGTTACCAAAACATTGAAAAAAAATATACAAGAGATTCGTTACCAGATAATAAATACCTTTTTGCTGTTAATTGCCAGAAGTTAAAAAAAATGAACTATTTTTGAAAGCAAAGTCAGGTCTTCTTATCTACGGCAGTCTGCAAATTTGTTTTGAAGCAACTTGTAGATTTTTTTTTAAATGTTATTTTTTGACTACCATATTTTGTTTTATCAAACCCAGTCACAAATCGCGACGAAATTGGTGTTATTGGTACAGCATTTCAAGTGAAGGTCAAGTTGAAATGGAAACACTGACAAGTGAACTTGCAAGTCTATAGGACTGACACTAAGTCATGAAAGGTCAAATACTAGGTCATGAAAGGTCAAATACTAGGTCATGAAAGGTCAACGTACTATGACATGAAAGGTCAAAAGGGCAGCTCAATCACATTCAAGAAGAGACTTAGCCGTGTCCGAATTCTTTGGCTACGGCTTGCAGTACACACGCGACTATGGTAGTGGCTGTAGCCATTTCTCATAGACCGTGTGTAATTTCAACTCATTCACAAATACAGCAAAATCTGAGATTTGTTTTCTTTTTGTTCTTCCATTGTTCAAAATGTCATCTTTTCTGACTGCTCAAGAACAAGGGGAGCTTAACCAACTCATTTTTTGTCAGGAGTTTGTGACTGAGCTGGCCTACGCTAGTGTTCTAACAGTGTTCTGAATTATGCAAGCTGGCATCTCCTAGTGATAGCATTGTATTCTGTCGTAGACCCGTACTTACGAGCGATAGCATTTTTTACAGTCGTGGAGGAAATCTCTACATTCAATCGGGGAAGAATACAACTCAGGTGTTATTGCAAATTTGCTGGAATAAATTCAGCTTGACAGTTTCTCTTTAGAAAATAATTTTGTCAATGTACTAAGTTAAGAAGTGCAGTGTAATGTCTACAGACGTTAAGCGGTCATTTTTTTTTTTTTAAGAAAAGGATAATTCACTTTGTTCCTTTCAAATTCAAGATACTTCAATGTCTTCGACCATCTATTTTCCTCCCTTTTTTTACAGCTTGCATAACATTTTTTGCTTGTCTGTTAACAAATATGCTCCCCGTCTGTTCAATATCAAAATACCTATGGGTAACTTGGCAAACACAACAAATTTTCCAAAAAAAGATGAGGAAAGATTGTTTTCATTTGTCTGTATCACATCACACACACAAAAAAACAATTCACTTTTTGGTATGAACGCTAAAAGAAGTACAAAGGGTTGAATACTTACTGGAAAAGTTCCTGGTAGCGAGCATAGTTGTCAAAATAGCTCCCTGCGGACCAATAAGAGAAATATTCACAATATTTATGCGATTCACGCGATCAAAGTCATCTACATGTAAAAGGCAGGTGGATTTTTGCTGGACCTGGAGTGCTCTGACTGACTGATTCAAACTGACTGAATGACTGAGATCAAGTACTAATAAGTCACTGACTGATTGACTGACTGATTGACTGACTCACCGAGTCACCAATGATGCCCTGAACCCTATCCCTCTGGGCCCTTTCTGCTAGGAACCATCCTCAATCCTCCAAAATCCTCCAAATTTTCCTTTATGGATACCCAGCGCCTCAACCCTTCAAAATTGTTAGACAGTCCTGCCTCTCAAAATGCATTCATCCTCAATCCTCCAAAATCCTCCTCTCTTTAAACACCATTCATCCTCAATCCTCCAAAATCTTCATGTGCTTAAACACCATTTATCCTCAATCACCCAAAATCCTTAAGTGCTAAAACACCATTCATCCTCAATCCTCCAAAATCCCCATGTTTCTCAAACACCATTCATCCTCAATCCTCCAAAATCCCCATGTGCTTCAACACCATTCATCCTCAATCCTCCAAAATCCTCATGTTTCTCAAACACCATTCATCCTCAATCCTCCAAAATCCTCCAAAATCCTCATGTTTCTCAAACACCATTCATCCTCAATCCTCCAAAATCCTCATGTGCTTCAACACCATTCATCCTCAATCTTACAAAATCCTCATGTGCTTCAACACCATTCATCCTCAATCCTCCAAAATCCTCATGTGCTTCAACACCATTCATCCTCAATCCTCCAAAATCCTCATGTGCTTCAACACCATTCATCCTCAATCCTCCAAAATCCTCATGTGCTTCAACACCATTCATCCTCAATCCTCCAGAATCCTCATGTGCTTCAACACCATTCATCCTCAGTCCTCCAAAATCCTCATGTGCTTCAACACCATTCATCCTCAATCTTACAAAATCCTCATGTGCTTCAACACCATTCATCCTCAATCCTTCAAAATCCTCATGTGCTTCAACACTATTCATCCTAAATTCTTCAAAATCCTCATGTGCTTCAACACCATTCATCCTAAATCCTTCAAAATCCATGAATGTGCTTCAATGCCATTCATCCTAAATCCTTCAAAATCCATGAATGTGCTTCAATGCCATTCATCCTCAATCCTCCAAAATCCTCAAAAACTGCCAGGAGGATTTTGGAGGATTGAGGGTTAGGGTTAACTGAGACTTTTCCTAGCCTCGGTTTAAAAATAACTTCAAGTACAACGGCAAACTAACAAGTTGAAGAAAAACCGGCAAAGCTGGATTTGAACATATATCCTTGGCACAGTAGTTCTACCAACATGGCCAGTCTCTGAACCAACTCAGCTTTTCAAGGTACAACCCTTAACTCCTGGATGGAGAGAAATCATGACAAAGTGTCTTGCCTAAGAACACCGGCACCACAAGCGCACAGGCCGAACTGAAACACATATTGCCAATACAATTAGTTCAACACACAAGCCCGCATGGCCACAGCTACTAACAGCTACATAATGACTGGATAGTGCATGTGCCCATCGCTATGCACAGAGTAGCGAAGCACCCACAAGTCACTTTGGCCTCCCAACATGGCTGGCACTTTGCACAGTACAGTGCACAGTTGTGTATACGTTTTGGCCTCTCAAGATGGCCTCCTCGTGACTTCAGCCTATGATCTAAACGTGCTTTACAGTCAGTAGAGATAAGTGGCCAGTGATCTTCATTTGGATTCTCCTCTCTATTTTCTCACCTTGAGTTTGCGTCGAGCATTGAATTTCTTCAAGCAGTCGACGGTTTCCTGTCTGTGCATCCCTGATGCTACATGCTCTGAATTCTAAAAAGACAAACAAATTTAAAGGGATTTCCAATTATTTTCCATTCCAACTATCCTTGCGAAAATCTGCACATGCATGCAAGCAATTTAAAGGGTTCATGTAATGTATTTTTTATACAATCCTTGGAAATTCATCTTGTGTCCCATTTAACCTTATTTTCAATTTTCATTTTGCCATTTTTAAGCTCTGCACATGGTACAGTGCTTCGACAAGTCACTTTGGTGTCGGTCGGATGGTCTGTCGGTCCGTCGGTCTCCCTAAAAAAATTCACCAAAATGAAACTAAAAAAGTGACCTATAAAACTGTCAGTACTAATTGTAATTGTAAAAAAAAAACCAACAGTAAATAGAAATAGGGTCAATACGGGTGAGAAGAGAGTTGCATTATGAAGGTCACTATTATTTTGCATTGTGACGTTTCAAGACGGACGGCTGGCACGCATCATTTCCATAGATTTCCATGCACAACTTTCAGGCACGACAGAGAGAGCTTTTTGGGCGCTCGCACCCGTTTAAGTGATTTTTGATGCCTTTTTGGTTTTTATGCTAATGCAAATTTGCATATTCATGAGCAGAGGTGTGATATCATTTCAGGCAGAAACCTCAATGTTACAGCTATTTCAGCATCAAAATTTGCCACAATTTTGGATATTTTGCTATTGTAAATTCTTTTCTTTGGTGATTCGTTGTGGTTTCAGTACATGACTGCAGGCCAATGAGCAAAGTTTCCCCACAACATTTTTCAATGAGCAATTTTTAGGTTCACAATTTTAACAGAAAACCCTTAAACCGAACAGTGTCTTCCTGAAATGACAACACAGCAACAGCGACCTCATTTGTCAAGAAAAGCATGGAAAATTTAAAACGTTTTAAAAAAATTCGGTTTTCAATCAAATTAACCACAAGGGATGTCAAATAGTTTTCATATATTTAAGAGGAGTAGAAAGTTGTACATAATATGAGCCCAAGTCAAATTCATGTCATGGGCCCTATAACTGAATACATTGTCTGTGGTATAAGAAATTCATAAGCATGGTGGATCTACTAAGCATGAGTGACTATAAGTGCTTAAACAGTGCTTATGGAAGGAGCACACGGGGCATAGAATGTCACAACTTACGCTAATCCAGGCATGTTTGAGTGCTTCGTTAGCCGTTATCCGCTTAGCGGGGTTGACCGTTAGCATGCTGTCAATGAGTTGCTTGGCTTCAGTCGTGACGGTGTCCCACTCTGGTGATGGGTACTGAGAAAGCAGACGAAGCAAAGAGATTTACTTTGATGTCCGTTCTGGACCACGGTACAAGAGTTAGCATTAACGATAAGTCAACTGAAGCAGGAAAAATTATACTTTGGATCTTCTCATTCCAAAGTTGAGGTGGGGAGATTTGTATGTTGCATCACAAATTATATGTATGCAAATTTGAGGGTCTTTGTTGAATCTTGTCTTTGTTGTACTTGCCAATGGAGTATGTAAAATGAACAGAAGTAAGCTGGAAAATTGTATGCTGAGTAGTGCCATAAAAATGGACCCTGGTATTTACCCCCATGAAAAAAATTCATTTTAGTTTAAACCTATTTGGTCAATTTTTTTCACCTCATGAAAAAAATATATTACTTTAAACCTCGAAGGTCAAATTGGTCTTACACACAACTGTGGGACAACTGTGATGCGCAACCCAAGATTTAAACACTGAATACGGATAAAGGCATATCAAATGTTTAGTTTATCATTTCAGCCTTGTCAATTACGTGAAATAAAACGTGAAATATATGCATCAGAATATCTGAAAGCTGAAATCAGGGGTGCTCAAACAAACATTGCCCAGAGATGCTGATTTATGATAGATCACTTTTCTTATGGCAAAAAATCCCTTATCCCGAAAACTACAGGTTTCAAAATGAAGTCGATCCGTCTGGTTCCTGCACTCACATCATAGGATCCAGCCTTGATTTGCGAGTACAATCTGTGTTGGTCTTCATCCCAGAAGGGAGGGTACCCGACCAGTAAGATGTACAGAATCACACCTGTATAAAAGGAATGGAGAAAAAAAATCGCAGCAGGTTTAAGCCAGAGTCCATCATTTGCAGCTATCCAAAAGTAACTGGCGTAATTATTGTTGAAAAGCATACTTGGTTGAAAGATAGTAAGGGGACTAAACTCCCTGTGAAAATATTCTTTCTGGCAAGCTGTCATTTTAAACAAATCAACGAAAGAAGGCCTTTCCAACGGTGCGTCTTAAGAAGCACCGTTGGAAATTTCCTTTAGTAGTTCGTTTTTTATTCGGTGAAGTGTGCACAAGCGTTGACATGACGCACACGTGCGGGCGTTCGCTATAATTCGTCTGATCGGTGCGCGACATCGCGTAGCTGCAATCGTCTAGTGAACACATTTCTCGGACGCTGAATTCAGGCCCAATTCAAAACATGATCAGCAACTTTTGTTGTTTTTTCTCGAAATATACAGCATTTACTGTGCTGAAACTTCATCAGGTTAGTTGATCAGCACCCTTCTTTAGATTTTGAGCACTTTTGTTGCTTCAAACGAACAAAATGCACAAATTGCAAATGATGGACTATACCTTTAAGCAAATGCGCAAACTCACAAGCTAAATTCAGTTTTTGTGAAGTTGGTCGATAGCCGTGTCCTTGTTTGTCCCACATTAATGAGGTCGAAATGAAGGACTAGTTTGTCCAATGAGTGATGATTGGGAAAATATAGCCACCAAGTCTTCAAATCACACAATTATTTTTCTGTCAAAATAGTCCTTGTAAAAGTGTACTTGTAACAGAAATTCATGTACATGTACGTGTACGAGACATTTCTTCATTTACTGTTATTTTACTTTGGTCACATTTGTAAAAATTCTCAACAACGATGGATGCATTTAATAAATTGCAAGCCTTGGTTTTTTTTTTCTTCTAACATATTTTCTTGACCTAAACCCCTTGGTCCCAGTAATGCCCCCAGACCACCCTGCCTCCCTGAACCACAATATTGTTAAGATTTTATGAAATCATCAGGGAATGAATAAAATGTAATTAATACAAAATAGTAGTTCAATTTAGCAACACACATGTATTTTATGCAGGGATGTAAGTGGATGCTGACAGTTTCTCCTGAAATTTCCGGTTTAAAGGGAAGGTTCACACACATGTACGGTGCCAATTTTTTTTATTTACAATATTGAAATAAAAAAAAGCTTGAAATCAGGCAATACGGGTGATTCTCCATACAGTGCGCCAACAAGAGGTTCCCTGAGACAGTCCATTTTTCAACTTTACAGTTGACAAAGACAATGCCGACAAGCTGCGATTTGAACTAATGTCAGTAGACAACTTGAGGAAATTTTATGATAGGTTGGGGCATAGCGTTTGGCCGCCTCACAAAAAAACACCATCTTGATAAAAATGAAAAGAAAAACAAAAGATACTTGAATCATACGCTTGCGAAACTACTGACCCCACCGCCGCGAATTTGTTGACCGTCTCCCACAATGCACTGCGAAAAATGGACCCTGCGTGGCAACCTCTTGATGGCGCACTGTATTGGGAATCGCCCGTAAGGCAGGAGGATTTACATTCCTGCTAATGGGAGAGGGGGGGGGGGGTGGCAACTCCGATTTCCAAGCAATTCCGAAATTTGCTCTTGTGAGTGCCATCTTCACATACACTTCCTGCACGGAGTCTATAATACACATGTTTACATTGGTCTAAGGCCATGTCCAAAACACAAATACTTTGGGACTACGGCTTCAGATCTGCCGTCAGAGCTCCAATAGCCATAGCCCTAGACACCATTGCCTAATTTAGACACGGCTTCTAGCTCTTTGTCACACTTACCGCATGCCCAGATGTCCACAGCCCGTCCGTATGGATCCTTCTTCAGAACCTCCGGTGACAGGTAGCCCGGTGTTCCAGCAAAACCTGTCGGCCAAAACGGTGCAAGAAAATGAGAAAAACTCAATGCAGAAGAATTAGGGTCTACAGGCCCTTTTGTACTACCCAAAATCTCTTGTGTTGGGATTCCTTGTGGAAACCGAGATTTCGGGAAAACCTTTTTAAAGGGAATGTACATCATTGGCTTTTGCTGTAATTTTCAGAAATGAACTATTTGAGGGGTTAGTATAATAGATATTGGTACACTAACATGTTTAAATTTTTGTGTTCAAAAATGCTGGAAAAACCAAGAAAAACAAAAACGTTCAAAAAGTCTGGTTCCTTGACTCCACTAAAGATAAAATGGATCAATTCATACATGCCAAAAAATTGTAAGGCAAGGGAACCAGTCCAGCTGGCCTGCATCTGTTCATCAACATGTAACCAATAGCAAACAAAATTTAGACTGAAAAAAAAATGGTAAATTTGGAGCAGTAGTTGAAAAATAGTTAGGTTTTTCTAACGGTGGTCGGCCGACCACCGTTGGAAATTTATACAAAAATATCACTTTTCTTGAAAATGACTTTCACACAAGATGCCATAATTTTACAGGATGCTTTACCATGTCATTTACCAACAGTAAGGTATAGTTTTGTTTTTCGATGTTTGCAAATGTTGAATATTCCCTTTAAACTAGCAAGGATCAAACACGAGCTCCTACATGGGCCCGGTGCTCTTAATTCAAACCCTGGACGGAACCAGTGCACAAAAAAGAACATACAAAACAGACCTGTGTACACAACATAGGTAGGTACATGTTTGAGCAGTACGCCTTACCGAGCCACGGATCATGCAAACCCAAGGCAGGATCCAGAACACAACTTTGGGGGAGGGGGGGGCCAAAATTGTTTTTGTTCCCTGAAATCGCCTACATATACAATGTACTTCACATCCTATGTTCCGTTAAATCCATCTTTCCCTGTCTCGCAGACCGACTTTTCATGATGTCACATCTGTCGAATGTCCCCACAATAGCTAGCGTTCAAAAAATGTTCGGTTCCCACAACTTAATGTTTCTTCCGGTAGGCTTGTTCTACATATAAATTATGCCGCTCAAAACGTGACGTCATGCAATTAGATCGGGGCAATTCCAGCGTAAAGTAACATCGGTATAACAGAGCTTTTAAGAGCTCAGTGAATAAACCTGAAAATGTATTTTTCTGATCTTATACATCCATCATCTAGTAATGGGCAAGGAGATTATAGACTAGGAGTTTGGGATCATTTCTCTGAATCATTAATTACGGTAGATATCATGGTTAATTGGCTCTGTCACGGACATTACACTTCCTTTCGTTGGGTGCACCACAAAGTGACGTACATGTATCGTCTATGGACTTTGTGCACACGATATGTCACTTCATGACGCGACCGAGGCTTTCATAGCAGTGGAATTGCCTAATTATCCCCGGTATAGTTCAACGATGCATTAAGAAAAAGAAAAAGACAGCACAAGACAGGTTTGATAAAGATATCAACAAAAACAGACAGGCAGCAACCGCTATGAAATTTGTCCTGGGGGTTCAAACAAGTGCCACTAGCATTCCTGTGGTTATGAAGCTGGCATCTGTGGTTTGAAAGTATCTCAATAATGATACCACAATTTCCCCACTGGGAATTTCCTGTCCTCATCTGGATCTGAAGTATGAAGATGATGGACAGAGCATACTGTTTGAATTGTGTTACCAAACCGGTTCGTTTTAAAACCGCACATGGTCACAAAATGAACAAGCACGCACTTCAGGATATGTCCAGTGGCCAATTGTGTTTAGCAAAAAAAACAGGTGACCAGCCAAAATCGCATGCATTGTGTACAGCTTGTCACTGGTCCTCAGCACATTTTTGCTCAGCACAAAAATTTGCTTAAACAACATTTTCTGCTTAGATTAAGGCATCTGTGATACACCACATAAAATTGCTCAGCAGTATTTTTCTGCTTCACAGCTGCATGAAATCCAGTCAACAGTGTAAAAAATCCTCAGGCTACACCTTCGTCTGTGGCAAGTGTGGCCTAGTGGTCAGGGTTCTTGACTCATGATCAGAGGGTCAGGGGCTCGAATCCAACTGCTGGTCATGTTGTGTCCTTGGGCAAGCCACTTCACCCCCCACTTGCCTCTCTCTCCACCCAGGAGTATAAATGGGTACTGGTATTAGCTGGGGAGTAACCTGCGATGGACTAGCATCCCATCTAGGGGGGAGTTGAAATATTCTCAGTCGTTTCACGCTACTGAAACCGGAGATATAAAATGCCGACGAGATGGGCCACATTGGCTCGTGACAGACTTTACTTCTTTGTTTACTAACACCTTCGTCTAAAACAATCACTCTAACAGAATTTTTTTTGAGAAGTGAGAACTCACAAATGGCCAGTGCCCTCCAAAAGGTCAACTTGTGGTCGAATATCAAACTTTTTGGGCCATTTCCTATATTTGTCGAATTAAAAACCAACGATGAGTGGACAAATGAGTGTAACCGAAAACAAAACAAGCCTTACCAAACCATGCTGGTTGATCCCCTTGCAACTCAATAGCAAGACCAAAATCGGCAAGCTTGACAGCAGCACCTTTTAGTTTGCTTGCTAGTAGTAGGTTTTCAGGCTGGAAAGATAAGGAAAAAAACCAAGAAAAATTCAGGAATACATTGTAGAAATCACCACATCAGTTTGAAAGGAATTAAAGACTTCAAGTGGCTATGGGCTCCGTTCACAAGTACCCCCTCACTGGCAAGAAAGGGAGAGTTGGGGAGACTATGGTCTGGTTTCCCGACCAAAAGATTCCGACTTTTATTTTTAACGAATCTTATATTCATCAGAAATAGATCTTTTGGTATGGGAACCAGACTGGCAAGTCCATTGGGAGAGACATTTGAACGAACTGCCGACGCCTAACGCTCACGCGAACATGCTATGGCTTTGTGTGTATTTAGAATAAAATTAGTAGTGCGTACTTCGCGGGTGAACCAGTACGCACATGGGCTATGTCCTGTCCACGGGGCTCTCAAAAACGGTTAAAAAAAAGCGCCCTCTTTTGTTGGTGATCGGAGCTCACAAGGTAGCAGTGTTATAGTTGACGAAATTCTAGACACAATTACGACATAAGTCAATTCATCAGTCCAGTCACTGGTAATATGTCATACATTGTATTTCATTTCAACAGCTTGAGCGCTGACTTGGGACTGAATGATTCTGATGGACTTTTGGTGACTTGCGATCCGTTGCTAGTTCCCTGAATATAACATGGTAGAGTTAGACAATGGTATATAATTAAAGTCTCTTTGCGTAAACTCTAGAGGGCGCTGGGCAGCCTCCATATATGAAAGCCAAGTCATGAGGACAACCAACTTTTGTTGATCTGCACACTGGTTTGCAGCCATCAAAATCAAACGTCTCACAAAAACGGTGTGAAAAAAAACATGTTTTACAAACTCCCTGTTCAAAAACTGGCAGCCTACAATGTACATGAACATGTACATGTACATGTACATGTACATGAACATGTACAAGAACATGTACATGTATGCTAGAGATGTATGCACTTGAGTGTATTCACATGATGGAAATGGTACTAACCCATTAGCACCTGTATTACATGTACATGTATTACATTGTATAACATTGTATTACATTGTATAACATTGTATTAATTCACTTTTGAATCTAAAAAACCAGAGTGCTTGCGTGGTTTCAGGCCTTACAGGGTAACAGGCAGAGCGGTTTGGGGCGGTACACGGACTTATGGGTTTAAAGAACCATACTTTCATATTTGCCATATGGTCACTACTGGCGGGGCGAGGGGCGAGGGGGGGGGTGGAGGGGGTCTGTAGTTATGCAAAAAGCCCACGGACAGAGATATCATATAGGCACCACTCACAGACTACTAATCTGATGTAATGCGATCATGGGTATGAAGCCGGCTGCCTCCGCCACACAAGGAATGGGGAAGTCAGTGCCAGCACGGCTTTATGCTAATCTCGTCATCCATACACTGTTTAAGATGCATCACAGCTCTCGCCGCTTACTTGCAAGGAAACAGCTTCCAATCCAGAAATTGAGGTCGACATTTCATGGTAATTCATCTACATGTACGAATGTACATGTACGTACAATACATGTGACGTTTGTGCACACATGTATCACCATAGCAATGAATTGTCATTACACAGAGGCAGCATAAATTATTTTGAACACGCACACTCTTAGTGATGTCATTTTCGTAATTTGTAAAGTGGGTAATGTGCAGGAAGTATATAACCAAATCATGCGTACGTAAATAATTGCCAACAAATGCTTGATTGGCAATAACAAAAAATACAGCCGTCCATGCAATGATTATCATGTGTGCAATTTCAGAACATCTCAGTAATAAACATTGCAAAAATTGGGTTTTTTACAGGTAGGATAGATCATTTGTGCACTTTTTTCGTTTGAAGCAACAAAAGTGCTCAAAATATAAAGAAGGGTGCTTGACGACTATCAAACCTGATGAAATTTTAGCTCAGTGATTGCTGAGTATTCCGAGAAAACAATATTCTAGGATCTCGATTTCACTAATTCAAAAGTTGTCGAGTCATGTTTTGAATATCAGCGTCCGGGACACGTTCTCATTCCGCCGAATGCAGCTACATGATGTCACGCACTGAACTAACGAATGATAGCAACTGCGCGCACATGTGCGTCGTGTCGACACTTGCGCACACCCATTCACGGATTCACCGAATTGCAAACCAACAACAATAACAGAAATTTCAAAAAATGCGTCACTTGATGCATCAAATTACTGTTAGTAGTTCGTTTTTAATTCGGCGAAGCTGTGAATGGGTGCACGAAAGAGTTGACACGACGCACACGTATGCGGGTGCTGTAATTTGTCGGTTTAGTGCGTGACATCGCGTAAATGCAAATCTGCTGGTCCCAAATGCTGATTTCGGGCACAATTTAAAACATGACTTGGCAAAAAAATTTAACTGAAATTGCGATCCTAGGATATTGTTTTCTCGGAATATACAGCATTCACTGAGCTAAAACTTCATCAGGTTAGTTGTTAAGTACCTCCTTTAGATTTTTGATCAATTTTGTTGCTTCAAACGAAAAAATATCACAAATGACAAATGGTACACTCTACCTTTAAAAATAACATACATGTCTGAATTGCTTAACATATTTGATCAGTCACAAGGCATTGCATTGTGAAAGGTAAGGGGGAAAACGACAAAAGGTCAGTCACCAACAATGGTACATACCGGTATGTGAACCATGTATTAACAAAAGGCGGAAGTGAAAAAGGAAAACGAAGTCAGTGGAACGGGGTTGGGTAAACTGCATAACTACAGCTTTGTAAATGTACATACATGAATCAATAGTGAGTGCACATACATGTATGTACGTACATACATGCCTGCACTATCATGTACATGTGCGGGAGTTTCATATACAGAACCCAATGCACCATGCAAGTGTAATCCTACATGTACATGTATGTGCATTCAAGTCCATTAATAAGCCTATGGGTATAAAATAAGATGAACATACATGTACATTACATGTACATGTTGATGTCAAAGTGCAAATGTGCACCCTTACAGGTATGTGCTATTCAGTCTACAGGGAGTACAGGTGAAAGAGACACATGTACATGTACATGTGCATATGTACTAGTAGTACAGATAAAATATTATCCACAATAGAATTTTTAGGTTGCTTTCCTTCCGGGCACAAATTTTATATCTGTATTTGGGATGTATTTTTCCCCCCATGGAAAAGTATTTTTCCCCCGTTGCCGGCATTAATGAGACTGACATTTGCGTACCAGTCGGATGACACGGGTTGGGAAACCGTCTATTTGGGAAACTAATATGGAGGCTCAAGACCTTGCAGGGGTTTCCACGGTAACCATTAGGCTGCCATGGCAACCTGGTGTAGCTGGTTTTCCCTTTTTTTCCTTCCGCGAACAGCGTGCGAGTCGGTCGAGCTCATCACCCATTAGTATGCCATACATCATTATCTCTCCCGTTTTTTTTTTTTTTTACCCGCCATCTCTTTCTCTCGTTTAAGTCACATCTGATGCCATCGCGCTATTATGCAGAATTACAAATGAGCGTGCGAGGGAACAGCTTACTACAGTCAAGCCCTCGTGGACGGGAAGACTAACGTTTCTTCTTTCTATTCTCCGTCTCTTCCCGATATCACAATGACATTTAAAATCCACTTCTTCTTTTGTCCCTTGACGGAGGCCCGGGCAAGGGGCTACACGAGGTCAGGCTCCGCCGGGGAAACAAAAAAACGGGGGGGAATAAATTATGGTCTTACACCTGCTGATGTCAGTGGAGGGATTTTGGTGTCAGGTCATCAAAATCATCCAATGGCTGCGCAAAGATGAAAAGCTGATTACGGCGGACTCTTAACCTTTTTTTGAAAGTCAAATAATTTGGCTGTCAAAATGGGGAAAGGAGTGCATTTTGACGACGCTCGTGTGAGGAGTAATTAGATGTTTATCAAGGCAAGAAAAGGGGGGGATGATACATTGCACAAGATAGACTTTCTCACTTTGCGATGAAATTGATCAGAAATTTTTATAAAATCATAGACGAAATGAGCTACCAGTTTGAAAACGTTGCCTGGTGATCCCAAACCCTTTCAATATTTTTGCACCTTTAATGTTCAATGACTTTTCAAAAGCATGTTTCATTTTTGTTAACTACATGTAGAGTGAGGCCTAGGCCTCATTAATAAAATAGAATTGATTGTTCATTTCAAATATATTAACCAAGCACATTTGGTTAAAACTTTTCAGATAGAGTTTTTTTTTTTACATGCACAGACATGTACAATTATGTATGTAATAATAGCATACGTGCATACATGTTTCAATTGTCAACGTGGTGCAGATACACACATGTATCTAAAATATAAAACAGCAAACGCAAAAAATAATTGTGAATGAACATGTTTGATATTATTTAACTACATCTAAAAAATAGTTTGTGCAAACATTTTTTTTTAATCATATCTTCTTTTGCATATTCCCACACCAAAGACTGTGTGCATGTGCATGTACTTCTGCCAATTCCATGGCAAAGTGCAGACTGTAATGGCTGTTCTTAATAATAGTTTAAAGCTTGGGGGAATTCCGTGGCAATAAGGCACATACTCTTGACATTATAGAGCCATGCATACCGGTGCTACAATCTTGTTGATATTTGATGGGAATAACAAATGTCAATCAAATTCTGTATTCCCCCCCCCCCAGACAAAAGGTTCATGTACCTGAAAAGAGAGATTCACAGAAGTTGAAAAGAGAGATTTACAGAAGTTGGTTGGTTGGTCGGTGGGGTTTGTTGGTTGGTTAGGGTTAGTTGGGTTGGAATTGTGTTGGTTTGGGTTGGACTAGGTTGGATAAGGTTGGGTCAGGGTTGGGGCTGGGTCAGGGTTGGTTGGGTCAGGTACAGGTTTTGTTGGGTTGGGTTGGGTTCGGTACGGTTTTGTTTGTCGCTGCATTCAATAGGGGACGTTGAACAATAGAGGACAATAGGGTCCCCAATTCCCGAGAGGTCCCCAATCTACTATTGTGTACAAAACATATGGGGAATCTTTTCTAAAAAGTACAAACAAAAGAGGGGCAACAGGGGGTCCCCGATTGCAGGCAAATACATACGTACATGGGCTGGGTTGGGTTGGGTTGGGTTGGGTAGGGTTGGGTATGTTGGGTAGGCTTGAGTTTGGTTGAGTTTGTTTCTGCATTCAATAGGGGACGTTGAACAATAGGGTCCCCAATTCCCGAGGTCCCCAATTTGAATTCCTGTACAAAACATATGAGAGGTCTTCCTAAAAAGTACAAACAAAAGAGGGACCATAGGGGGTCCCCAATTGCACGCAAATACACACTTGCTTGGTTTGGTTTGGGTTGGGTTGGGTTGGGCTGGGTTGGGTTGGGTTGGGTTGGGTTGATTTGGGTTGGGTTGGGTTGGGTTGGGTTGGGTTGGGTTGGGTTGGGTTGGGTTGGGTTGGTTTGGGTTGGATTGGGTTGGGTTGATTTGGGTTGGGTTGGGTTGGGGTTGGGTTGGGTTGGGGTTGGGTTGGGGTTGGGTTGGGTTGGGGTTGGGGTTGGTTGGGTTGGGTAGCATTGGGTTGGGTTGGGTTCATTTGGGTTGGGTTGGATTGGGTTGGGTAGGGTTGCGTTGGGTTGGGGTTGGTGGGGTTGGTTGGGTTGGGTAGCGTTGGGTTGGGTTGGGTTGGGTTCATTTGGGTTGAATTGGGTTGGGTTGGGTTGCGTTGGGTTGGGTTTGGGTTTGGGGTTGTTTTGGTGTTGGTTGGCTTTGGTTGGTTTGTATGGGGTTGGCTTTGGATTGATTGGGTGGTGTGGAGAAGGGTTGGGTGGGGTGGAAAGGGTTGATTGAGGTTGGGTTTGGTTTTGACCTGTCAGCTGGTAGAGAAAGAGGTTCCAGTGGGTTTTTGTATAAATGGGTTAGGATAGCTAGAGTTGGGATAGGTCAGGTTGGGGTTTGATTGGGTTGGGTTGGGTTGTGAAGCGTTGGCTCGCATAGGATGGGGGTTTTGTAGGGCGAGACTGGCTGGGCATGGCCATGGTGGGCTGGGGTGAGGTGGGGTTGAGCAAGGATTGAGAGGGGCAGCCTTTGTCTCTTCTTTTACCTTCAAGTCTCGGTGTACTACACTATTTCTATGGCAATGTTCCACACTCTCTAAGATCTGTTGGATGCAGTGGCTGGCGTCTGCTTCACTGTAGTATTCTCTGGCAACAATGTCCTCAAACAGTTCACCCCCAGTAACTCTGTAGAATCAAAAACGGAATGACGCTTATCAACAAAAACTTTATTTGAGTGGCATTTCAAGTAATGTTTCAACTGATAAGTTTCATTTGAACCAGTATTGTATGTGTACCTTGTAAACACTGAATTCATGTTTACTATTGGAAAATAACAGAACTTTGGCATTTTTCCATGTTAAAAAGAACTCAACACCTGTCAGCCACAAAACCAGCAAAACTTGCTGAAATACGCACTTCCTGATTTGTGTCAGCTCAAAGCTTCTGTTCACTTGCCAAGAATCAGCCAACCCAAACCCTTTTGCAAGCCACCCTCGGTGACTTGACACAACATTAAAGCTGTTTTGGTAGCATCTCACAAACACACTGGACTATGTTTGTAAAAACAAAACAAAATCCCATTCACACAATGTGAATAACCAGCGAGTTACAATGTAGCTTTCTACAGAAGGCCCTTCTCTTGTTGACCTGAGACAGCGTATTACCCGAACCGTCATCGATAATTTAAATCCCATCTAGGAAATCATGAGGACATCTTGTTTTTTCGCGGCGGCCTGAAAGATCTAATAAGGTGAGCGTACGATCCGGGCTGTGAGTTCGAGCCGGTAGGTTCTCGCCTGGCTTGATGCAGGCCGAGGGCCCAGATGGTAATGAGGACATGCTTGCATGAGCAGGGAATGCCGCAGCTAAAGGACAGGGCATTTCTGCTCGACGTCTCGACTGTTAATATCACGGGGAAACACCAAGAGAAGGAGGATTAATATGTATAGCAGAATCATAACCACAGAGAAATATGGGGACGCGGAGTAACATTACAGGACCTTCAATCTTTTAAGACTGCCTCTCTGGAAAATTGAAGTAAAAGCTTTAAAATTGACAAACTTGTCACACACACACACACATATGAACAGGCTGCCCCTCCCTACAAATTTGAGTGTTGGAATAATTAATCCCAAACATTTAAGTGACCGAAGTACAACAAATACATGGTCTCATTTCATGTTATATTGAAATTGTTATACTGAAATTGTAAAATTGAGTTTGTTTAGTGCCCACAGAACAGAAATTGACAACGTGGGTCAATGTTTGCAATGCATGCGAATATTTGGAAGGAAATAGGTTCGAATCCCCGCGCAGTTATTTTCTTTCTGTGACAGAACTGCTAAGTACATGTACATGTAGTATCTAGGGTTTTTTTTCTTCCAAATAACAAGTGGATTAGCAATGTATTAATTGTTACGCATTTTGAACCCATCAACACCTCAATACATTATATTCCCCGAAGAATCAATTACATGTTCCTATGTACTGGTAATAATGGGGCAGATACCGGAAATATTTGGGGGAATTGTGCCTTTGATGACACAAGCATGGCATTTGGCACAGTCAGAGTATGTCTTGTGGAGCCATCGCAGATTTGTCCTTTGAAAAAATATAGGTACTAGGTAGAATAACAAGCAAAATTCAAAATTTTCAAAATGGTTGCTATTGCTTGTTATTCTACATATATTTTGTTCAAGAGACAAATCTGTGATGGCCCTATAGCCAAATTTCTCTCTCATGACATACTCTGACTGTGTGCCAAATGCCATGCTCATAAATATCAATCAAGTTGGGTTTTGTCCTTCACCCTTCATAAATATCATCAAAGTCAATCCCATCACCGTCTGCCAGTACTATAATCATAAAGTGCTTTTGGGTGGTTTGGGGCAGTAAAAGGAGAAACAGGCAGGGCAGATTCGGGCGGTACAGCGACAAATAGGTTAACACTATCATCCAATCCTTACAGAATCTACAGAAACACAAACCAAATCATAGCAATGTCACATTGCATTGTGCTATGTACAGCCGACCAGGGACTGACCCCAAGTGTACTTTTCCCGAGAGACATCAGCCTGGTTTGATTGTGGCCAGCGGGGGCCCACGTCTGAGTGGCTAAGAATTGGGGTCAAAAGCCTCGATCGTGGGGATGAAGAGGCGCCAGGCTGGGAAGACAAGAGGGACTGGAGACAACCGAGCCCAGAATGGCAAAACGGCAGAAAATCATAGGGCGGAAATAAAATAATAATACAATAATGTTTATCAAATTACTTATTCGTTTATATTTGTTTATATATTTTTTTAGGGGGGGGGGGATGTTAAGGTACCGGTAAGAGGGAATGGATGAAGTACAGCCCAGAAAAGCAAAGGGCAGAAAATCATATATTAATGAATGGTTTTTATTTATTCATCAATATACTATTCAATAATGGGTTTTTTTGGGGGGGGTTTCACCTTTTTTCCCCAAAGCATCGTTCATGTGCAAAACAAATCGCATGTAATTAAATGTCTAAATGCCACAATAAGAACTTGAAAATGAAGATAAGATGCCAGTTTGAAATACTGGAAAAATAGAAAACATTGATATCGAACACAATATTTGATACCAATTGATAAATAATTCATCTGTTATCAACGAGAATTTAAAATCAATTAATATCAATCAATGAAATATGTGTTAGCATAGTTGGTTATTATAAGTAACAAATCAAGCTTTTCATTGATACCAATTTTACAGTGATGTCAAGCAGGTGTTCTTGTTGATGTCAATGAAATATTCTTACATGTAAGAACATGTACATCAATGAAAAGCTTGATATAATAATACCGGTACCATCATGTCAATGAGAATATTTCATCGATATCATTTTAATTAATTACAGCAGCTATTACATCATCAGGAAATTAACACCACTTCTAAAAATGGGTAATACTTACAAGTCAAATACTAGGTAATGAAAATTTTCTTCGGGAATGCTGTCGTGCAGGCGAACTAAAAAGAAAAGTAAGAAACAGAGAAATAATTTATTTAGTAAATTATACCAGATACATGTATACTTGCCAGGATGGGTCAAAGCAATGATAAGGATAACCAAGGAAATAAAACAGGCAGTGATATGGGTCAATAACAATCTACTTAACCCTAACCATCCCAAATCCTCCAAAATACATTTTGCAAATTGAAGGAATTTGCAGGATTGAGGTTACATGGCAAAAGTGTGTTGCTGATTTTGGAGGACGCACTATGTCAAGGTCTTGGGCCGGACCTTGTGTTGTTTATACTCAGCCAAGCATAAATTGAGTCCTTTATTATCCTCTGCACTGCTCCAGGATGTCACTGCCTCTGCCTCAGCCTATTGACAGTCATAGCCGGAGGATTTTGTAGGATTCAGGCAGTGGTCACCTCTCCACGGACCATATTCAAGAAATAATGGAGGAATTTGCAGGAATGAGGCTACCGGTATACATGTATGCTATTTGTATGCCAAGTTTGAAGACTCAATTCAATTTTTTAAAGGAAACTTCTCTTCAATACTTTGCACATGAGAAGGAAGTCCACTGATTTTAAAATGAAGCTAAAGATAGACTGGTGCATGTCCAACCATGGTCCAACTGTTTGAAAAGACTGACCTCTTTATTCGTTGTAATTAGTCTGGTGGCTGACTATGGAGAAATGTGTAGAAATAGAGACCAGTACCAGACTTGCTACATGTTTCTTAGGCCACAGTTGATTGTTGGACTGGTTGTTTCAGGTGCCAGTCTATTGTGTTGCATGTTTTCAATTAAGTTTTGGGACTCTCATAGACTCATAAACAGTAATGAGAGTCCCAAATTTCCGGACTAGGTTTAATGCAACTTAGAAAAACAAGTTTCCACTCACAAGAGCAAGTGCACACTTAATACGTACATAGTATATGTACTCCAAACTTGGGAAACCCGAGCGCAAAAATATCTGTGAAATATATACCCCAATGATAGGGCTCGTCAACTTAGCAGGCTACAGCCAATTTGTAATGTGAGTTTACTGCACCAAGTGCTGTGGCAAAGTATAGATTTCAGTCCAAGTGGCTCAGCTGTTAACACGACTGAGGAAACTGCTTCGTTTTGGGCAGTACAGTTTCTGTGGAAGAACTACTGATGGATTCCTCACATCAAAAATTAAGCATTTGATCAGCATTTTTATTTAAGCAATATTTTGGTTCAAGCAACCTTGCCCTTTGTACAGGTACAATACTACAAAATGTTGTAATTGGCCGACAATTCTTACCGGTACGTGATTGATTTCTCATAATTTACTATTTAGAAATCAATGAAATTAATTCAATTGAATACCTGAAGATGAAAAGGGCACGAGACAAGTTTTCGAGAGAGAGAAAAAAAATTAATTACCGGTATATTTTCATTTCTTGGGTGATTTAATTTCTGGACTTGGGCCCTTTTAATATTCAGGTACCGTATTTAACTGAATTAATTTAATGGATTTCTAAATAGTAAATTATGAGAAAATTTTAAAAACCCATTAAATAGCCCCCCCTATATTTTTATTTCTCGGGTGATGTTTATTTCATAATAAGGGTATAATCTCAACACAAAAAGACACATAAAAAATAATAGCCCCATATGAAGCAGCACTTTCTCATACTCAATTTGAGATCTCAGTATTCTTTTTTAAAATAAAGAACACTTCCTTAAATTGGTTAAGACTATTCAAATTGGCTTACATTAACAAACTTGTACCAAAAAAAATGACACGTCAGTTACGAAAAACGCTAACAAAAATCAATTTCTTAATTAAAAATGCATAACAGCAATTACGGCCTATAATCAGTGTTACAAAATCCACATTATGGCCCCTTTTATAAGGAACGTGAATAAAAAGCAAGCCTCAGACAATAGAGTAGAAATCAGTTCACAATATCAAAGTAACCATGCACACGTACATGTACATGTACATGTACATGGGATTGATTGCAAGTAACTGGATCACACAGCAGCATAATAGACGGTGCAAATTGTTTGACCAATTGCTATGCTGTAAAGCAAGATCCGTTGCCCGGGATCTTATATTATGTAATGATGGGGAATAGATGCTTCATACACTGTACGTATGACCAGTGAACTCTGGATGATGGACATTATATGTCCAGGTAGAAAACTCTGGTATAAATTGAAAGGGATGATGCTTTTTGGGGAATGACCCATTAAAAAAACCTGATGGCTTGTGTGATATTTAGTTGCAAGAGGATGTTTCCCTGTGTAGGGTCTATAGATGGTAATTTACAAACTTCAAAGTTTCATGCATTCAGATCATTAGTTGGAAACCCAACACCTTTGCTATAATATGATTTGGCACTGATTGACACAGCCACCATATTACCCTGAATATGGGCACTGGTGGGATAATCCCTTTGTCCATCTAACCTAAGCCACATAAATCCCAGATTAGTGGGGATTAACAACACCTCATTTTGTAATTCATTAGGATTACAACTGTTAATCTGGTATCAAGAGAGACAGTTATGTCAACAGTGGCTAACCACAATCTATTTACACTTAACCATAATCAACATAATCTTGCATAGTTTTAAGAGCATCGTCCTACTGTAGTACTTGTTTGTCTGGTACCGGTTGTTAGTTTTACACATGTACCCGGTACATGTACAATGTACATGTACATGCATGTACTATATTCATGAGTCAATTAGGACACATACAGTAACAGTACATCGCCACTTCATGAATAATGTCATTGTTCTGATGCAAATAATCAATACTTCAAATGAGAACAGACGGCGCATCAATTGTCACTATAAAAATTGATGCCATTCCTATCATAGTGTATGGCACCACGTCCGTAATGAACCAAATTTTCTTTACAGCATTCGAATGAGTGTTGTAACGATGAAGGCTAGGCGACGCTGGTCCCCCATCGCATTACATTCTAGATATTGGAGGGAGGGGCAGGAACCAGTCGAGAAGTGACGACACATGTATACATGTATATGTACATGTACATGTACAGTACATGATGTACATGTATGTTTTTTCCCTGGTTCACGCGAAATGTTACAACACTTTTATTGCTGACTACCAGGGAACTGGCAAGATGTACAGTAGGCAATTTCATTACTGAAGAAGCATTTCGCATACTAGGTATAGGGCTGTCCAATCAAATGATTAGTATTCGATTATTTGAAACTGCGTTTGACCAAATATTCAAATATTCGAAACTCGCCGATCAAATTTACACATGCGAGCTTCAACTAAGTTGTACGCAAAGCGCGTCGGGTAAAATTTGCATGCAGCAATCGATGTTATGGTCTGCTGGATTGTTTTGCAGAAGAATTTATAACTGTAAAAGGGCTTTAACCTACTAAAAGGATGAACAAAATGAACCGCCATCGACAAAAAAGTTACTTCTGACAATAAAGCACGGCAAATTGATGATTAACATAACATCACACATGCGTATGTGCATGTTGGTTTTTTCTTTTCAATACTTATTCGAACCGGTAAAAAGATATTCGAACATTTGGTTGAAGATCGAATATTCAAAGAAGGCAAATAATGTACCACCATTTTGATTATCACCGTCTTTATTGACAACAAAATCATCAAAGTAGACAATAGCAATCTTCTAATGCACCATCTAAAATTCTTGCTAGGCCCAGGGCCCCAGAGAGCCGGCCTATAGTGTCCCCTGTGTATCTATCTCGCTGACTAACTCACTGCTGAATAGGGCCCTGCAGCAGTGCTGTTGTATAATTTGGTGAACAAAATTGGAATCCATTTTTGAGGTGGAAGCAAGTCCGCATGCATGCCGCACACGCGTTCTTAAAGACAAGGTGCGCGCGCATTTTGGCAACCATATTGGTCGAAGGAGCCCAGAGTGCGTACTACCTGAGCGCGACTCGTGCGAGCCCGGCGCCACCTCAGAAAATGGGTGCCGCCAAATTAGTCTATGGGTGCAGACAGGTATAAAACTAGGCCCAAAATTGCCTACATGTGCGTGGGCCAAATCACGATTTGTACGCCCTAACTTTTTTTGCTATTACAGCATTTTGTGGGCCATGAACTTGAAGGTTTGTAAAAAAGAAGGGTGGAAGCCTTGCACAGGACTGCGAGCTCATATTTCTGTGAAATTCGAATAAAATTTGAGCCCTAAAATTGCTCTATTTTGCAATGGAGCACAGGCATAATTTTTCAAAGGCGACGGGCCACAGGACTACTTTTAGGGGTGATCATCTCACAAAAGTCAACAGATTACCCCTACGATTACACCTGAAAATTGAACAGAAAGTGAAAGATGATGAAATGAGCTTTAATTTGATGGGTGTCTTTAAACATCTTGGAGAGTTGCGAGTTTTTTTTAATGATTTTTGAAAGTGCGAGTAAGTATCACTGAGGTCTATGGGGGTTGATTTACTGGTCTGTACCCCTATCCACTCCATTCACAAGTACCCCCTCAACGGCAAAGAGAGTACAGTTGGGGGTGACCGAGCAACGCCATCTTGCCTGACTGCAATTCATTTGCCGTGAAGGATGGCCACTGCGTGTACATAGAACAAATCCCCTTGTGTACGTGCATCACACACAAGGAACGGTGCGCGTCAACCAGCGAAATGTCCTGCCCATGGGACGTCGTTGCTAGGTAAAAGGGCGCCCTCTTTGTCGGCGCACGGAACCCATAGGGTTATCCCAAATACAGCCCATTGTGTGTGTGAATGCGAATATGACTTCACAAATTCCCATTCGCGTTCGCTTTCACACCTTTACTTATAGTTGCCTGAATTTTTATTGCTCATCATCCTGTACACCCTCAGTCCCACCAAACACTCAATCTAATTCCGATTAAACATCATCACAGTCACTACGCCAACTGTTTTTATTCACAACATTAATCAGGGGAACTTAGGCGTATAGCTTCCCGCATTGACGAGATTACAAAAATGCCTTGGAATAGAATGCATCCTGCCGGCTGTCAAAAGAGAAACAGTGGTAATCCTGTGTTTAATAATAAAAAAATTCTTGAACATCAGACCGTCGGGCGAAGCCACTCCCCCCACCCTCCCCCTGGGGTACCAGCAACCCACGAATTAAAAGATTACTCTTTCTGCGATATTTAATAAGAAGATATCAGATTCCCGGCGACACTTCCGCGGAGATGTTAGGGATACCCTGGGATGTTCTTGGCTCTGCCGCCAGTTTCTGTGGCTTTCTGCACAGTGTGAAAAGTTCAGCCCGGTTCAGGGATAAGGGCTGACAGCATGACATCTGATTTCATAAAGTTGGTTAAAAGAAACATACAGATGCTCCTCTTTCATAAAAAAAAATCAGTTGGTATGTATATTTCATCTGCAATTTACATCATGTGTGTATACCATGTATGTACATCCATGGTCACACCCATGTTTGTTTCACATACCCTATGTGGACATTCCTTTGTTTTCGTGTAGTTAAGAAAACTCGGTACAAAAAATAACTTTACTTGAACTGTGAAAACTCTCTCAACCCCAATTTATTTTTTGATTTCCTTGAATGATTTTTTTTTTCAATCTGCGATGGATAACCCTAACCCGAAAATGCCTCTAAACCTGTTTTCCAGAGAGGGCGAAACGTTATGTGGACATGGCTTAGTCCACATAACGTCAACACAACCTGCATTATGTGGACATCTTTTGTTCACATGTCCACATAGTGAATGTAAGACATGTACACATGTACCAGTATGCATGAACATGGATGTATACATGTACACGTGTACATTTGTAATTAGCTGATGTGGCACACACTATTTTTCAAATTATATAAAGTTTACTTACTATAAAAGAAAGATAGAAACATCTGACTAATTTTTTTTTAAAGCGAATATTTTTATTATGTGCTGTTTCTTTAACCTAAACTCTTCAACCCTCCTGCTATTTGAACAGTCACAGACAGTCAAAATTTCCATCCACTTCCCCTGCTATACTTTTAACACCTGGCAAGTCAGAAGCAGTCAGATCATATGTCAAGCAAGCACTGTGACCAGTCAAACTCAGTCAACAGACCAATAACAGACAAAGCAGGCAAGTTGTGGGCATAGCTGGCTAAATCAATCACCCAAAGTCAAAGCAAAGCTGTATCAACTTATACAGTCACAGCCAGTCAATCCTGCTTTGTGTAGGCTGGGAATTCTTAACTATTAAAAACAGCCACTTGATTGATTTTGATAGAAAGGACAACATGGCACAGAAAGTATATTTGCATGGGAGGGTTGATAAAGGAATATAAGGAATTAACATTAAAATGAGTGTAAAAATAAAATAATTTGATCACATTTACTTGAAGTGTCAAAATATGTATTAACAAGGGTTGATCAAAAGGGGAAAAAAGTACATACACCCAGAAGAGTAATCAATTGTACAAGAGTAACTAAAAGCCTTTAAAACACTGGAACTATGAAGTCTTCCTTTTTGAATAACACCATAAATTACAAGATCACATGAAAAGACAAAGAGCACAGCTCTTAGAATACTACTTCCTTTGGAGATAAACAGAACAAGAATAGTGCATTAAGCACTAAAATATTTGTGGCCAGCGCGTAAACACAATAAACCATTTGAATTTTTTGGCGCCATGCAACTTCAATAGTCTTCTCCCGATACTGGGTGTACACGCGTGGAGACGGAGTAATAATATAAAGTAAACACCGCGTGTGTCATTCTCCCCGATCGGTGACATTTACAAAGCGTTGACGCGCAGCCGTTGATGAATTTGGTCTGGCTGGGCAGTGACTTTAAGGAGGTTGTGTGTAACTTGGTTTCCCACTTAGCCTCGCTCTGCACGTACGTACATGTACACACGTAACTGAGCGGGATTTGAAACCTGGTGCGGGTTCATGCCTGCAGTCGGTGCAGCAAAAATTGGAAGCCTTTTCAAGGAAATTATGTTTTTCTTGTTGTGGATGAGTGGAATCATTTTGTGATCAAATTCTGCTTTGGCTTGTTCTACTGAGTGCTATTACCGGTACTTAATGTGCTTTATTCTAATGGGTATTTTTGCCTTGTGATGTGTTGTTTATTTATTCATGTAAGGAGAAAATGAATCTACATGTACGGTATTCCCGTTATTGGTGGGTTTTTTTTACATCAGATTGTGTACATCCCATGCTTCTGGTTTATTACTTTTTCAAGTTTTCATATCTTCTGAATTATTCGTGAATAACAAACCAACATTAATCCAATACCTTATGCATGTACTTTTCAATTGTGTTCGTGTGAATTATTGGTAGAGTAGGCCTACTTAACCCTAACTTGCTAGGCATTTTGGCTAGGATGTAACCTCAATCCTGCAAATTCCTCCAACTGTCTCCGTGTAAAAATAGCATGTCCTCCAAAATGCTCCGTTATTTCTTGAACGTGGCGCTTGAAGGGGTGATCATTGCCTCAATCCTGCAAACTCCTCCAGCAATCATTGTCAATATGTTGTTAAGGCAAAGCCAGTGACATCCTGGAGCAGTGCGCAGTATTTCAAGTAGACCTCAATGTAAATTTATGCACAGCTGAGCATGAACAACACAAGATCAGGCCTACGACCTTGACACAGTGCATTCTCCGAAACGAGCCACACACTTTTGCCATGTAGCCTCAATCCTGCAAAATCGTCCATTTTGCAAAGTGGAGTTTGGAGGATTTGGGAAGGTTAGGGTTAATAAAAGCTGGCAGTCATTTTTAAATGAAAAGTTGTCGGCCAACATTAATGTAAAAGCTACCGGCAGCTTTTGAAAAAAAAAATAAATAAATAAAATAAAGTGGCCCTCCTCCTCATTTAGGAAAAAACCTGAACGATCAACTGGTAGGCCAATGTTTGTTTTTTCTTTTTTACTTGGCCTAAATAAAAAGTTTTCAATTATATTGTTGAACATTAGAACACATGTTAACAACAATCAAGCATTAGGCCTGCACTACTTTGACATACATTGTAATTGTTGAATTGATATTGTAGGCATACAAAATATACCATGTGCCCGGTACATGTGAGTGTACAATGTACTCAGTTATTTCCTGTGCAATGAATCTAGCTATTAGTAGGTGAATTCCGAGACCAGACAGTGATTCAGACCACACGGTTAGTCCCCGAAGTGCCATTTGCATAATGTCTCACAGCCAATCAATAAAAATTACAACCGGACTTGCCACTGACCACATGTTTCCAAACACGGAGTGACTTCCGCACTGTACTTCATGATAAAACGAAAAACTGGCGTTATTGATTCAAACAATTAGGGCAAAATTTCCCAATCGGCAGGGTTTCTATTGATTGAGGAGAGTAGGATGACAGCGGGGCAAAACTCTGCGGAACATCTGTCTCCGTGTCAATGTTATATTCATGACGTTTCTTACACCCGGACTTCTTATTATGTGTGTAGGGACTTAAAGGGAAAATACAACATTTGCAAACATCAAAAAATAAAACTACCAAATCATTTTGAAATACCTTGCTGGACTGTTAGTGAATGACAGTGTAAAGCATCCTGTAAAATCATGGCACCTGGTATACTGTCTTTTTCAAGAAAAGTGGTATTTTTGTATCAATTTCCAACGCTGATCGGCCGATCAGCGTTGGAAACAACTGGCTTTTTTTTTCAATTACTGGCCCCAATTGACCATCGCACTTGTTTGCAATCGATGACAAACCTATGAATGGCTACGAGCCAGCTAGACTGGTTCCCTGACCTTACAATTCCCCAATGTATGTAAACTGCTCTGTTTCTTGTTATACGGAGTCAGGGAACCAGACTACAGGAAAATGATTGTTTTTCTTGGTTTTTATAGCATTTTCGAACCCAAAACCTCAAAAAAGTCAGTGTAACTATATTTGCTATATATTTCCAACCCCCCAATTCCATCCATTTCTGAAAATTACAGCAAAAGCAAATGATGTATATTCCCTTTAAGCATCAAAATCTCTGAAGGATGGACACCGGACAATATCAATGACCGCTCAATGACAGATGGTGCGTGGATGTTTGTCTGCATTATAATAAAGGATCACACATAGCTTCTGGCAAATTCCTTCAGAAAATTGTTTTGATTCAAAAAAATTTGGACCCCAAAGTGAGAATGAGATATTTTTTTCACTCCACCGGCCGAGCCTGAATGGCTTTGCCACACACAAGAAGTGCTGTATGCTTGCAATACTTTGAGAAATGCAAATCTGTTTAACATAACTCTCTAGGCTTTTTTGCTAGGATGCAACATCAATCAAGCAAAATCCTCCAACTACCTCTATGTAAACATTGCATATCAGCCTCGATCCTGCAAAATCCTTCTGATTTCTTGAATGTGGTCCTTAGAGGGTTGACCACTGCCTCCAAAATCCTCCAGCAATCACTGTCAATATGTTGAGGCAGAGCCAGTGACATCCTGGAGCATTACGGAGGTTTCAGAAGTATAATCTAGCCCTAAATTTATGCACTGCTGAGCATAAACAACACAAGGTCCGGCCCCAGACCTTGACATCCTCCAAAATTAGCCACACATTTTTTTGCCACATAGCCTGAATCCTACAAAATCCTCCATTTTGCAAAGACGATCTTGGAGGATTTGAGAAGGTTAATAGGGTTAACTTGATTGCCCTGAAATACACAAACCATACAAGTGAAATGGCGAGACGTTTCAATCCCAGCAGATCATTTTCAAAGTCCTTTGAGAAAGATCCTGCCAGGTTCGAAATGTCATGCCCTTTTACGCTGCATGATTGAAACTGTTCGGGCGTTTTGTTGAGGTCTACATCTTGTTCATCTTACCTATGTTTGGGTGCTTCAGTTTGCGACATATCCGAGCCTCTCTTTCTAATTTCTGCAAATCTGCATCAGCGAAACAAAAGAGGGAAAAAATCATTAATAATTAGTACATGTACAAAAGCCACTTGTGGTATGAATACTGTGATTGTCTTTCTGTCAGTGACATAAGGTCTGTATCTTTTTATTTTTTTTCTCTAATGTTTTGTCATTTAGGCACAGTGTCACGTTGTATTTGAAAACAGCACAATTACCTGTTTAAATTGTACACTTCATAATGAAGCTATCATGAAGATTTCAAATGGATCATACAAATAAAAAAAAATGTAACAAAAAAATTACAACTTAAGTGAAAACACACAGCATACATGTAACTTATGCTACAACATTGGACGATTGTACGCCCCGTGCAAATAACAGGCATTAAGAATTCGAAAGAGGTTCTAATAATTTATTCATTGCAGACTTTCATGACTTCTGCATGCTGATGAATGGTGATCCTCATTAATGGTTATAAATGACCTCATTACAGATAAATGAAATATCGAATTAAATTGCGCAATGACTCTGAAACTACCAATTAACCATTTTTTCCCTCCATGACTAGCAGGCAGTGCATTCAATTGAGGTATGTTTGAGAAAGGGTTCATTATACAAGTCAGGTTTTGAAAT